>JAFJYI010000166.1:0-1200000 GCA_019022655.1 Acacia acuminata
GACGTAGATTTGTCATAATCTCCCAAAATAACCAGATTAGAAAAGGATTTGCAAAAGTATAATGTAACCTGGGTCGCTTCCCAACGAATGGAACAATCTGAATAAAGAATAAAACAAACAAGAAAATAGGGTTTTTGATTCAGAAGAGATTGAAAACGGAAATATGCAGACAAAACGAAATAACACGATTAAACAAAAACAGCGAGGATTAAAGGATCAACCCACGATTTTAGATTCACCCACTACCCTTCCTCAACGTAAACATTTATAATCAACTCAGAATCGACTCTAGACAAACCAAATCTCTCGCATTTGTCTAGGGCCTCAAATCGAACAATCATTCAGAATTTGTTTGAATCATTGGTGCACCGTACGATCGCACGTAAATACTTTAACCTACCAACTCAGAATCCCCGGGAAATATCGATTTGGTTTTTAATCAAAAACCCAATCCGAACCAAAAAATCAAATTCGATTAAGGGATACATAAACGAAGTTAGAAGGTTACCGATTAGGCGCCTTAACTTGATAGTGGATGGAACCTCATCGTGGATCAATTTAAATTTAGCTTAAAATAAACATAATTAAGAAAGATGAAAAACATATGACGAAGAACGCTAAGAACACTAAGAACATTGCGTAGAATTTGAAAACTACTATTTTGATCCTCAATTCTAAAAACGTGAATGAGAATGTGTTTGTGGTCAAGAACGCCTCACTTAACCTAAAATGGCAAAACGAAATGGGGCTCCAATCCACAATTCGCCCAAGAAAATTAAAATAAAATAAAATGGGCTTTAATTACAAAATTCGAGCCCAAAAATACATATGACTTCGGCTCCAAAATCAACTTCTTCTTGTCCGAATTTGCTCTTCATGTCTTCATAACAATTGTAGTCTCTGAATCATCTGAAATATGAGACAAAAATGAGGCAAAATCCGATGTCTGGTTCAAGAGTTATGGTAAAAAAATGGTGAAGCAATGTAAAACTGAATTTATTATTAAATAATGGCTAAAATATAATAAAAGGCCCAAAGCCCAAATAAGTATAAAAGCCATTATTTATTAGCTAAAGAGTCCTAAATTATAAATCAAGAGACAAAAAGTAGTGTATGAAATATTCAATTATCAAATTCCCCCCCCACACTTATCTTTTTTGCACTCCTAAGCAAAATTCAAAGAAAAAGACCTAAAGGAGAAACTCTTCTTTTCTAACAATTGCTAACAATGCAAAAATTGAACAAGGGACACAAAGCTCCAAAAGATCAATCAATCAAGACCACAATCCCTTCATCTCAAATTACAATTCATGGTAATCTCAATCAATGATGCTAATCACAAAAGATGGTCTCTCAAATGAACTCAATCAATCAATCAATCAAGTGTTTAAGGTAAATAAGTGTATCGCCAAATTCTACTCAAGAAATTTGCTCTACCATAAGCTTGCTCAATTTCTACGCCTCCACTACTCATAACACATGCATGCACAAATCAAGAGAGCTTGTTATGAAAGGTTGTAATGGGGTTAGGGTGAAGGTAGGTAATAGTATGGAATGAGAGGTTAAGCACCAAGGAAATTAAAAAGAGCACTAATTAACACAATCATTCTCTATGTAAGAAAATTTTTATTTTACTTATATATCTCCTTTCTTTCTATGTATTTTCTTTCTTTATTTCTTTCTTTTTTTTTTTTCTTTTTTTTTCTTTTTTTCTTTCTTTTTCTTTTCTTTTTTTTTTTTTTTTTTTTTTTTTTTTTTTTTTTTTGAGAAAAATGAAACTATACTATATACATAATCACAATGACAAAAGCAAACATCCCCCCCCACACTTAAACTCTGTTGCACTCCTCGAGCAACCCCCACACTTAAACACAAAACCAAGGTGAAACCAATGCTCAATAAATTTTCAAGGTGCGGAATAAAATGGTTTTTCGCTTAGACTTGTAATGTGGCTTAGAAAAGAATGAGTCAAAAGGCACAAAGGGCTAGCAAAGGAATCATAATGCAAGGGAAAGGCTATTTGGCCAAAGTGAGGAAAATAAAAGAAAGAAAACAAGCTTCCATCATACTTATGCACGTAAATGAAAAATGTAGTTTCAAAAAAGAAAAGGAGCAAGTTCTAGAGAACACAAATCACATGAGATGCACACATGAAAGAAAGAATGGCAAAAGATGAATTCCATTCATGCAAGCCCAAAACCTCACAAGGTCAACACCAACTTAAGCAACCAACATCACCAAATCAACTACCAAGATATGTAATCGAAGAGTCAAGAATCAGGACCAATGAATGATCCTTTAAAACCAAAATGTCCTAGTTCATAATATGTAGCAATCATAGAATGAGAGACGTATTTATTTTCAAAAGCAAAGTAGAAAAAGGAAAACAAATAGAAGAAAGAGGGAGAAAGAAAGAAGAATACTCCCCAAGGGGTTTATGGAGGATAAGTGGCATCAATGAGGAGAATCTCGCTTCTCAGTCAGCTGATCCCTCATGAAATGGCTTCGAGGCTTATGCCCATTGACCTTAAAGGTTCATCCGGTGGATCACATAGCTCAACAAAGACCAAATGGAAAAATGTTAGTGATCTCAAAAAGGCTATCCCATTTAGATCAAGCTTACAGCATAAACTTCAAAATGGAGTTAAAACTTAAGAACTTTTCTCGCCCACGTAAAATTCTTTCCTCAATATGCTTATCATGGAATGCCTTAGTCTTTTCCTTGTATAAATGAACTTTCATAGGCATCCAATCTAAGCTCATCCAACTCTTGCAATTGTAGCTTCCTCTCCATCCCGCACTTGGCCAAATCCATGTTACATCGTTTAATGGCCCAATAGGCTTGATGCTCCAACTCAACCGAAGATGACATGCCTTACCAAAGACAAGCCGATAAGGAGACATCCCAACGAGTCTTGTAGCGGTGCGATATGCCCACAAAGCATCCTCTAATCGCTTACTCCAATCTTTCCGGGTAGAGTTAGCCTTTCTCAAGGATTTGCTTAATCTCTCTATTTGAGACTTCACCTGACCGTTGGTTTGAGGATGGTATGCCGCGGAGACCTTGTGAAGCACTCCATACTTGCGTAACAAGGCACCCATGCTTCGTTGCAAAAAAGGGAGCCTTGGTCACCGATAATAGCTCTAGGAATGCCAAACCCGCAGTAAAATGTTAGACCTAACAAAATCCACCACCACGTAAGAATCATTAGTCCGAGTGGCTTTCGCCTCAACCCATTTCGAGACATAATCAACAAATGCCAGCATGTAAGTATAACCAATACGGCAGAAATGGACCCATAAAATCAATACCCCAAACATCAAAGATCTCACAAAACAATATAGGGTTCTCGGGGCATCTCATGCCTACGGAAATACTCCCTCGCTTCCGACAGCTTATCACATGACTTACAAAAAAACATATGGGAATCATGAAACAAGGAAGGCCAAAATAATCCACTATCTAACACTTTCCTAGCAGTTCTTCGGGGTCCAAAGTGACCACCACAAAAAGTAAGCATGAGCAAAATGCAATATAGAGCGAAACTCATGATCGTGCACACATCTCCTAACTACTTGGTCACTACAAAATTTCCACAGATAAGGGTCATCCCAAACATAATATTTAGACTCACTCTTTAATTTAAGGGTTTGGGCCCTAGTGGAATCTATAGGCAAAACACCAACCTACCAAGTAGTTAACGAGATCAAGATACCATGGAAGCTTACCTTGTACCGTAGAAGCCGCCATCGTGGAAATCATCCCGAAGAAGAGGGGTGAGAGGGAGAATGAGTGATGCGACTAAGTGGTCCTACCCTTTTTGTGCTCCACTGCCTCGAATCTCAACATCGAACTCTTGGAGCAATAACATCCACCGGATGAGTCGTGGCTTAGCATCCGTCTTTTTCAAAAGAAACTTCAAAAAGATGGTCGAGAAAACAATTACTCTACTTGCTAGCAGATATGACCTAAACTTATCAAAAGCAAATACAATAGCCAACAACTCTTTCAAGAAGAGGTGTAATTAGATCAAGCAGATCCAAAGTCTTGGAGGCATATGCAATCACATGAGATGCTCTATCAACTCGTGCCAAGATAGCACCAACCGCATAGTTGGAAGCATCACACATCAACTCAAAGGGGAGGCACCAATCGTGGGCTTGATCAGGGGATGTAGTCGCAACGCTTCAAATGATCGAAGGCCGCCTTGCAAGCATCATCAAATACAAAGTCGTGGTCCTTATGTAGAAGGTTGACAAGGGTCTGGCAAGGGGCCTTTGCCGAAATCCCGAATGAAACGCCGATAGAAACCCGCATGACCAAGAAAAGAGTGAACTTCCCGCATAGATGGGTAAGGCAAAGCAAGTAATTACATCTATCTTAGTAGATCTACCTCAATCCCTTTCCTAGACACTATGTGTCCCAAGACTATACCCGACTCAACCATAAAGTGACACTTCTCATAATTCAAGACAAGATTAGACTCAATACACCTATGCAAAACTCTAGACAAATTAGCTAAGCATGCATCAAAATCGACCCATATACAAGTGAAATCATCCATAAAACCTCCATGCAATTCCTCTAGAAATTAGAGAAAATGCTTACCATACAACGCCGAAAGGTGCCAGCGTTGCAAAGGCCAAAAGGCATCCTTCTAGGCATATGTTCCAAATGGGCACGTGAAGGTCGTCTTCTCCCCGATCCTCAGAGCAACATGGACTGGAAGTATCCGGAGTAGCCATCCAAGAAAAAGAACGGGACTTAAAGCCAATCGCTCTAACATCTCGATCAATGAAAGGTGAGGGTAATGATCCTTGCAAGTGGCTTGGTTGAGTCTCCTATACGATGCAAACTCTCCAACTATTCTCAACTCGAGTAGAATGAGCTCATTCTTCCGATTGGCTACCACAAGGACTCGGATTTCTTAGGAACCACCTCGGACGGCTAACCCATCGGCTATCGAAATGGGATAGATGATACCACTTTGCGCAAGCTTAGTGACCTCCTTCTTCACCACATCAAGGATAAGAGGATTAAGGTATCTCTCGGGTCTGCCTCACCGGGGCTAGAGTCCTCTTCCACTCACTCGATGCATACACATGGAAGGGCTAATGCCAACGATGTCCTAATGTCCACCCAATGGCTTTCTTGTTTGCCCTCAATAAGCTTAGCGCCTTCTTCTTGGTCGAAGAAGATTATTTGCCACAATGACTAGCAACCATTCATCCACCTCTTAGAAATGCATACTTGTGTGATCCGAAGGGATTTCAACTCAAGCTTCAGTGGTTGCTTGGAGGGAAGAAGCTTGGGTGGTTGTTGCAACAACTTGATGTCATCACACTAGAAATGCCTCAAACCACATTCAAAGAAAGAAGGACTGTCTATACAGCTCAATGTTAACATCAATCAAGCTCATCAAAATCGAAGTTAAGCTCATCAAAATCAATCGATGCACATTAGGATGTGGTGAAGCTCAAACTCAATCAATATCAATCCACATGTAATGTAGAATCACCAAGCAAGTCGTAATCACCAAATAATGCAAGATTAAGCAAATCAGGCAAACAAAGCACCATTCATTATCAAGACATGCACAAATGGGAGAATCACTCTGATGCAAAATCGATAATCAAGACACCAATCAAGAATAACATCATCCACAAGATCATCAATCACATCAATGCAGAAAATAGAATGTTCTTCCCTAGATGTTTCATGGCATCAAAGATATTGAAATTCATATATATCACCAAACTCCATGGAAAGAGTACCGTAATGCACATCTATCTTAGTCCTAGCTATTTTCATGAAAGGCCTCCTAGAATGATAGGTGATCTACTCATCCTCCATATCGGGAGACTCATCCTCCATATCTAAGATGTAAAAATGAGCAGAAATATCAGTTCATTAACCTTGACTAATACATCCTCAACTAAACCAAGGATGAACATTACTCCTATTAGCTAGCCGAACAACAACACCCAAGAGGACGAAAGGACCAAGACCAAGAGATTTATAAATAGATGCATGACATTAATAGAAGCACCTAAATCTAGCATGCAATCATCAAATCTATAGTTACCAAAACAGCAAGGATAGAAAACGCCCCGGATCCTTGCACTTATGAGGCATTGTAGGGTCGGATGGATGAGTGCCGATACATTCTAGTTCAAACTCACTCGCTCACTCCCCTTCGCCGCTTCCTTGTTGGTGCACAACTCCTTCGTAAACTTGGCATATTTAGGAATTTGTTTGATCGCATCTAAGAGAGGAATGTTGATCTCTACTCTTGAATGTCTCAAGTATATCCTTCTCTTGGTTTTTTTCGCCAACTTCTTGATTGAAATGCTTCAGAGGGAAAGGAAGAGGAATGGGGATGTCTTCCTCTTCACCTTGCTGCAATCGCTTTTTATTTTTAGAGTCAATCTTCAGCATGACTTCTTCTTCGATGTGGGAAGTCACATCTCGCGAACCGGTTTAGGTTCCTCCAATTGCTTGCCGTAACGAAGGGAGATAGCACTCACATTCCCCTTAGGATTAGGAATTGTTTGTGAAGGAAGAGTATTGGATCCCCGAGGTTGAAGCTGGTTCAATGATTGCCAACTGCCCAATCCTGGTTGCAAACTCGAATGGAAGTGTCTTGCCGCTGGAACGCATATTGGCATGACAAATTGCTTCATCATATCCTTCAAGTGGAGGAACCACCATTATCTCTACTACTACTAGTTGCGCTGCTCCTCGCGTGAGGTGCACATATGGTCAGGGGAGGAGGTGGTGCAAAGGCAAAGGCAAAAGAGGCGTAGATTGTTGGAAATTCTATGGTCTCAGACTCGCCTTTCCTTGGCAATTCCTGCATCAAGCCATATTGGTTACTCGGTTCTGATTCTTTGTTCCAACAAATTCGGGTGATTTCTCCAACCAGGATTGTAGTGCTGAGAATGCATTATTCTCGGGTATTGTGGCTTTCCTGGAAAACACCCAATCGCTTAGCGCAAATCGACCGGTTCTTGATAAGTAGGATCATGCAAGGTAGGGCAAGAGTCAAGAGAATGGTAAGGGACGTAACGTAACCCACATGAGTACCCTAACTGGAGGAGGAGAAGATTGTACTATCGTCTGTGTCACGCATAATCGCCTACCTCACCAGAGGTCATCATCAAGTCTATTCTCTAATCTCTCGAGAATCGATCGAACGGAGGTGTTTCAACATGGTAAACAGGAGTACTATTGGCCCTGGTGCCAAATTGTAGAGTTGGTTGCCATCTCGATATCAATTTCTCGCATCTTCGTGTGTCTTGTTACGCTGCAGCCCCACCACTAGAAGCATCCACCAAACCTTTGTCTACCGGTAGCACCATCATAGAAATGGGTAATCAAGAGTTGCTCAATGATCGGCGTAAAATGGATGCTTTGCACATAACCTTTTGAACCTCTCCCAAGATATGCATAGTCTCCCCATTGGCCTATTTAATGTTGGCAATTTCTTTCTTTGATCAGCTTGCTCGAGGCGTGGTAATATTTCTCCATAAATAACCTCGAACATCAGTCCAGCTCCTAATAGATGGGCGTACAACAACCAAATTTTTGGCTCCACCTTCCAATGAGAAAGGAAAGCTCTAAACTTTGATATGATCTTCATCAATGGCCTGTGGTTTCATTGCTCCACACTAGATGGAATTCCTTCAAATGCTTAATGGCACACTCAATTGAAAAGACCATGAAACTTAGGCAACAAGTGTGGCTGTAATCGCATTTAAGCTCAAAGTTAGCAATATTGAATGCACAAATGATATTGAATGCACAAAGGTTGATAATTAATATCGTTCATTCAATTCCTTTTAAAGTAGGACGATTTCCGCTCTTTCGCCATAATTTCTCGTTAGGAAAATTACTACTAGAATCAAGTGAAAAACAACAAGACTATCAAGTACTATCGAACACAATCAGAAGATCAACGTGTTTAATGGACACAATCGAATGGTCTTTTCACACTCAAATTTTGGTTTTTCTTCCCTTTATTATTATTATTTTTTCTTTAATTTATCTAAATTAGCTAGAAGCTTAATTAGAGCCTTAATCCCATGATTAGCAATCTTTTAGGATTTAGGGTTTTCATGTTCTTAATCTCACCAATTTTTCTTAATCTTTTCTAATTGATTAGCAAGCACACTTTATGCTAATATTAGCCATAAACACTTAATTAAAGGATTTTCCATAATCTACCTTAAATATTCTCTTGTTCAAAGCTTAAACAATTAGCCATTAATTACTTAACTAATCACTTTCTAATTGTTGATAATTTTCTTAATTAGGATTAATCATTATCTCACAACTATTTTACTGATATTGGTATTTTATGCTCCATGTAAAATATTAAAAATCATAGGGCAATTTATGCTCCCCAAAATTATATTTAATTTTGCCTCATTATTTTTCAAGGGAAATAATCCCAAAAATTCCTAAAATTGAGACAACATACTTTCTAATTTTCAATAAATATTGTATTGCCTCTTGGGATTTACCATAATATTTTCAGCATTTCATGGCATTTAGGGATTTTGACACTTTAAGCCCTCTAATTTCATTAGAAATTTTCCTGCATTAATAGAATAAGTATCCTACAAGGTTTTAAAACCACATATTCACCTATTTCCAAATAGGTATTATTTGCTAAAATATAGTATTAGAGATAGATAATTATCCGAGTATTACATTTCTCCCCGTTAATTAAAATTTCGTCCTCGAAATTTGAACATATAAACTCAAAAGGGTATCTAGACCTCCACTGTTCCTTCCCTATACATGCTTACCCAAAGACGCATCCCATTATTCAAAAGTCTCATTTATCTTGTACCCGTGTAGAGTACTCAATTACAGACTCGCCTGTCCCTTCTCACAAGCACTCGGTTTACATAGGCCTCATTGCACGATTAATTCAGCCTCTCGCCTTAACATATATTGGCCTTAGGCTCAATCTATTACCACAAAGATCTGGAGATTCTAGCCTTACTACCTAGGAATTCATCCTCAGGCCTTAGGCATCTTAATTACTACCTGATACAACGAATGTTTTGCTAGTCTTATGATGTATTTTAGACATAGTTAATATGACAATTAGCATTTCATACAGCACTAAGTATCACCGGTTCTATGCTCTGGGGACCGCCCGTGCACACTTGCACACTAGGTCTTATTGTCTCGGGCCTCCGCCCGTCTATTTCATCTCGAGCCTCTCCCATTCAAGCCGTCGACTACTTTCACTTGCTTAGCACCATAGCCGACAACTACTATCCGCTTAACCGGTTCGATATTCTAGACCTTTCTAATAGTTCCTGTTCCTATGTCGAAATTTCCAACTACACCGCTTTTCAACACAATGGCATCGACAACCATGTCACCATTACTCAAAATCATTTTGTTGTCTCATTTTCAGATTTTCATACACTGAAAATTTTTCGTGGTCTCAGTACATTTCACAATCCACACTATACCAAAAAGTAATAGTGCCATCACATTTTCAAACTCAATCGCCGCCAACACAATTTTGTGAAAACATATTCATTTCTTTGGGTCATTTTCAAAAACTTTTACTACCGGTACATATCTTTGAGAGAAATAATTCATTTTACAAAACTTTTAACAATTGAGAGCTCATGCCACCATTTCAACCACTTGGTACAGCAAGCGTCTTATCCCAATCCCACTTCTTTGGGGATCTATTAGCTACTAACATCTCTAAGGTTATCGGTTCCACCTTGAAACCATAACCTCGTGGTCACTCAGGTTTTAGCTATCGCGAGGTTCCGTTAAGGAACTAACTCTCGAGTATTCAAACCTAAGGCAACCTCACTCACATTTTCTCGGGGTTCCTACTCTCGTGCGGAACCTAGGCAATGCTCGACCATACCTTGACCTAAGCACCGTCTCTCGACTCAAGCCTAGTATCACTCCATCTTTCTCATAGTATCCCAAAGGATTACTATGTTTCATACCGCAAGGTATTCAGGCCTTTGTTTGAAGGATATCAAATTCTTATGCTATATCCCAGGGGTTAAGAATCTTGAGATTTCTCTCGCTTAAGCACGCTTAATTTCACAACGTCTATCGTATCTGGGTACTAATATCAGTACACATACCACTGCATACCGACCACTCTCATAGGTACTAGTATGGCATAACTGCCTCCTCAGAAATACTGGGTACTTTCCCCTTTTTATCTAACGGTCACCACCGTCAAGGACTTTAGTCAAAAGACCTTCGTCCCTAAAGCCATGCCCTGTTCTTTTTCCTTCGTTAGGGGAAAACATTAGATTTAAGAAGGCAATGATTAGTATATTGAGGACTTTATCGCACTTAGCATTCACACTACAACCGAACAAGCACCCACAATATTTCCCCTCGTTTAGAATTTCGTTGATTCGGTTTACTCAGAAATGGGTACGGAAATACGTGTCAGGAGTTCCTCTACATGAGTCAAATACTGCATGTACTTATCTTTCTTGATCTCAGAGTTTCATCCGGCATGGTCCAACTCCACATATAAGCTCTGGGTTAGAATGGAATTAATGCCTAGTACAAAGCGGAGATTATCAATTATCGAGTTATCAATTATCAGAATTATCGGAATTATCAATTATCGAGCCTAATATTGATGTAGGTACAGGCGATGGATACACCAGCCCTGGTTTAGAGTGGTGCACCGACAGAGGGTGGTACACTGGTTCAGGATGGTACACCGGTTTAGGATAGTATACCGGTTCAGACTGGTATACCGAAGTAAGGTGGTACTCCGACCTAGGCTTATATCAGTACTCATTTTCAAAACATGCTCTTAAAAAGGCGTAGAGCCTAACTCCGTTACTCAAACCAAATGGCCGGGTAGGTGTCTATCATGGGAGCCTCACCGTGCTTAGGGTGACTGATTGGGCCGATCCACATGACTCAGCCCCGCTTCGACATCAAAAGGTTTGGAATAACTTAGTCAGATCTATGCCAGGACAACTGCTCTGATACCAAAATTGTAACATCCCATTTTCAAAAGCAATATATTTTTGAAATAAATATCATATTTATCCCTAAAACATGATATCTAAACTAACTTGGAAGATTAAATATTAATCTAGCATTTCTACTATAACTACCGAAGGAACTACCAAAGCTTAAGACTAGGACCGAAGAACTTACCTTTGAAAGACTTCGCTACTCCTTTTCCGAGCTCTCCTTGCTCTCACTTCTCTCTAACCTCTCTCTAGGATTCCTTTGTGAATTGGTGAGTTTGAAGAGAAATGTGAAAGGCTATTTATAGCAAAAGCCAAAGCATCTCATCCCTTGGATCAACCTTTGCATCAAGGGCTAGGATGATGAAGATGTGGCCTTATGAGCATCACTCATTTTCCTCTTCTCTCCACCACAAAAATGTCCCCTTACTTTATGCATTTACCGATAAAATCCCCCGATTCGGTGTTCTAATCGCGTAATCTTAGAAAATCTCAAAAATCCGGAACACCTTGTGAAGTTCTATTCTTCCTCTTTGGAAATATCTAAGTTAACTAAATTTTTGATCCCATTAAGGGTATTCCGTTATCTGTTGAACATTTTCGACATTTATTGTCGATTCTGAGTAAATTACTTCGGGTAATGCCAAATTCGAGACAAAAATCCACTGGTTCATAATATGTCCAGTTGTTTTCTACTTAGTTCAAGGATTTCAAGTTACGATTTATTTTCCATTGGTTCTCACTTTTCTTATCGCCATTTGTTTACAAAATATCTTTTCATCTGATCCCTTATTCGCCCACTATTACGGAAATGACTTCCGCTAACACCAACTTCGGACAAAAATTCACTTGTTTGTAATATGTCTGATCTAAGAAACTTAGTTCATGGTTTTAGATAGGATTTAATTTATCGGTTCATTTATCCAACCTGGTTCTTCCACAAATATCTTAATTATATTATTATTTAATTAACAAAATATCATGATATTATCTTTGAAAAACCCACAACCCTTTTCACACTCAAATTTTGGTTTTCTCTTCCCTTTATTATTATTATTTTTTCTTTAATTTATCTAAATTAGCTAGAAGCTTAATTAGAGCCTTAATCCCATGATTAGCAATCTTTTAGGATTTAGGGTTTTCATGTTCTTAATCTCACCAATTTTTCTTAATCTTTTCTAATTGATTAGCAAGCACACTTTATGCTAATATTAGCCATAAACACTTAATTAAAGGATTTTCCATAATCTACCTTAAATATTCTCTTGTTCAGGCTTAAACAATTAGCCATTAATTACTTAACTAATCACTTTCTAATTGTTGATAATTTTCTTAATTAGGATTAATCATTATCTCACAACTATTTTACTGATATTGGTATTTTATGCTCCATGTAAAATATTAAAAATCATAGGGCAATTTATGCTCCCCAAAATTATATTTAATTTTGCCTCATTATTTTTCAAGGGAAATAATCCCAAAAATTCCTAAAATTAGAGACAACATACTTTCTAATTTTCAATAAATATTTTATTGCCTCTTGGGATTTACCATAATATTTTCGTGGCATTTCATGGCCCATAATTGCATTTAGGGATTTTGACACTTTAATCCCTCTAATTTCATTAGAAATTTTCCTAGACAATAGAATAAGTATCCTACAAGGTTTTAAAACCACATATTCACCTATTTCCAAATAGATATTATTTGCTAAAATATAGTATTAGATAGATAATTATCCGGGTATTACATCATAAATATTTTTGAAATAAGGCACGTCCATAATTTGTCGGTAAAATGCCTACTATCATCACAGACTAGCTAGGCGTTAAGAGTTTATACTCCTCCTTGGGTACATAAGTATAAATGAAAGTGCAAACAGAGAGCGAGAGGTACGTAGATGCGTCAAAAAAGAAAATACTCAATCCAAGAGGTGAATCGTTTGATTTCATACATATAAATATTGAGCTATCAAGAAAAATACTCATCCGGATTCCTGTGATGAAAGAAAGTCAATTCAAACAGCTAAAAATTACATAATGCCATTTTTTAGTTGGCAATACATCAAAGTGACGCGTGCGATCCCTTCTCTCTCCCTTCCTAGTCTTTCTTTTTTCCTTTATTATCAGTACTTTGTCTTTCCATTCCAATTTTCAATCTCAACTAATTTTAACTCTCTTTTTTCAAATAATTAACAATATAATGTTGTTTCTCTTCTCTTTAATAAGAACGAACATAGCTAAAAATGTATAATAAAAATAATTTATTTTTATAATAAGAGTCAAAGTTATATGAGATGAGAAAAAAATTCTTGTCCACCCATTTTTTTCGTAGATCTAGACATTAAGTTAATTTTTTATGTAAGATAAATAACAACATAACTTGAGCTCCATGGATGAAGATTATTGTAATAAATCATACCAGAAACAAGAATCGATCCTACACTACAATATCAAACTAGAAATCAAAAAAGGTTCAAAAAAGGAATGAAAATCGAAAAAATAAAAACAAACCAGCCAAGAAGATTGCATTAGAAACAAGAAGCCAACAAAATTGCAATAGAAATCGGAGAAAGCAAAAAACAAGAAAAAAGCGAAATAAAACAACATTCGCAATGGAAATCGAAATCGAGAAGGCAAAGAAGGAACTAGAAGCCATCAGAAAATGAAATCAGAGAGGAGAACAGGCAGGCTAAACTAGAAAATAAAATGGGTTCCATGAAAGTGTGGCCAGTTCCATAGGTGCCTGAGTGAAGCGGCTTCCTGCATACAAAGATACAATAATCTCAATTCCACTTCCCACCTCTCACTTCGATCCAACCAAACAGGGCATGAAGAAACTGAAAACCACTTGCACAAATTCTTATAGTTAACGAGAACGTACAGCACATGCACTAAAGTTAAAAAAATGAAAGTTCATCGTTGATATCGAGGGAAAAAACACGATTATCAATATTGAAAATGATTATTATTTAGTATCAGTGAATAGGTAACACTGAGATTATTAAAGTCATAACCTCTCTAAAGTAGTCCATGCAAATAAGGTCTTGGCGGGATGATTGTTTTTCTGTATATATGATTATCAGTGTGTGTGTGTGTGTCTATATATATACACGAAAGTTCATCGTTGATATCGAGGAAAAAAACACGATTTTCAATATTGAGAATGATTAAAGTGATAACTTCTCTAAAGTAGTCCATGCAAATAAGGTCTTGTCGGAATGATTGTTTTTATGTATATATGATTATCAATGTGTGTGTATATGTATGTGTATATATATATACAACTCCGCAAATTACGTCCATTATGGAGATTATGATTTATGTTCATGCCGTAGTAAAGGTAGATATCGTCCGAGTCATCATTAAACTAGCTGCATATTACTAGTAAACATTGACATATGCACTATTTAGAAGCCAATAATACATGGCTGCTATACAAGTATACAAGTCCGCAAACCACTCCATATTAACACAATTAATTCTTAATCATTTTAATTCCTGACCCTATTTGCTATCATATGATTTTATTTTAATATGTAGGTGACATAGTGGAGTTTTATCTTGACAAGACTTGGATCAATTGATCAAGTTATGTGTAAAGTGGTGCCATTTGGAGTTGATTAATAATTGAAGGTTTGAATATGAATCCAATGGCCTAAAAATGACTTGTTGATAACAAATGCAGAAGATCATATGGCTAGTATATTACGGATTCGACATTATTTAAGGCCGTTTTTTTTATAATTATTATACTATTCCTATATTTCGGGGAGAGAGAGAGACTAATTAATATGCCCTTCTCTAAAAAGCCCTAGCTCCACCCAAAACATCCATAGCCACCGTAGAACCATCGGCGATCACCATCAGGCTCAAGCTGTAGCTATGGATGAAGATGATTGCAATAAATCAGACCATAAACAAGTAACGATCCTACACAAGAATATCAAACATCAAATAAGGTTCAAAAAAGAAATGATCGAAAATCGAAAAAGTAAAATACAAACCAGCGAAGAAGATTGCATTAGAAACAAGAAACCAACAAAATTGCAATAGAAATTGAAGAAAGCAAACAAGAAACCATCGAAATAAAAACAACATTCACAATGGAAATCGAAATCAAGGCATCGAAGGAACTAGAAGCCATCGGAAAATGACACCAGAGAGGAGAACAGGCAGGCCAAAATGTTCGAAAACCATATCAAGAGTGGAGATCCGTCATCTGCACCTGCCACCGTCCACCGTCGTCCACCTCGCCATCCTCCTTCGCCACCGTTCATTTTTGTTGAGGGAAATAGGCACGGCTTGGTGAAGTGAAATCAAAGAAGCGTCGTGAAGCTGAAATCGAAATCAAAATCTTGAAGGCGATTTTCTGTCACTGTCGATCTGCACATTCACGGGGTCTGCGTCGCCGTCGTCAGAGAACTTGGAAGACTGAGTGAAAAGCTTGAGGGCAAAAATGGAAAATAAAATGGGGTTCCATGGAAGTAGAGCAAGTTCCATAGGGGGCCTGATGGAAGTGGGTTAAGAGTGAAGTGGCTTCCAGCATACAAAGATATAATAATCCCAATTTCACTTCCCACCTCTCATTTCGATCCAACCAAACAGGGCACGAAAAGACTGAAAACTACTTGCACAAATTCTTATAATTAAGGAGAACAGCACATGCACAAAAGCTAAAAGGAACAAGACTGAGTTGCATATCAAACATGTCAAAGTATTTCACAAGACACCACTTATTAAGAAATAAGCCGAGAGTCACGAAGAAGGTGGTGGTGGTGGAGAAAGTGTCCTGTGGATTTGGGATCCTAGTACATGATGATGAAGAGGATCTCGGAGGAGGCGGCGGATCTGCGGTGGAGAAAGTGGTCTGAGCATTTGGGATTGGAGTTGCTTTAGGTCTTGGAGAACTCATGCTTGTTTGGAGAGTAGAGGAGTACAGAGTTTCCGTGAATGAAGCTTGATCAAGGGAATAGGCATTTTTATAGAGAGAGCCCCACCCGTGGTGGTGGTGATAGGGCGCAACCCTTTTTAATTTTCACGCCCAAGGATAGCACTTGTGCACAAACTCACCTACACGACAGTGATCGTAGTGGTGTGTCGTTGTGGTTCAAAGACAGAAACTTATTTGTGTATGATATTATGGACTCCTCTTTCATTACTCATTACAAACAGTGATCATTGTGGTGTGTCGTGGTGGTTCAAAGACAGACTTATATTTGTGTGTGATATTATGGACTCCTCTTTCAGTACTCATTACAAATTGTTCCCAAGTTGCTTTGTTAATTGTGGTCATAGCCAAATGACTAGCTAGCTTTCTCACTGGCTCTAAGCATTAAATTTGACATGATCACTTTATAATTTTGTAATGTATTTTTATCATTTGAACTTTCCTGTTGTTCTTTCTGAATCTCTGATTGTTCATCATGCAGTCCAACAGATTTTTCTAACTTCCAACTTCTTGTCGGGTTTAGGTATGTGAGTCTACAGGATCGTGTGCATGCCCCTTTCTTACTTTAAAAAGTAATATAAATAATACGAATAGGTTGGTGTGAACCATTTTATGCTTGGAAATTGCTGGTGGGACCGGACTAAAAGTTACAATTCGACAATGTTTAGACAAAAAGGTCTTGATTACTAAGTTCTTAACGTTGGTCAGTGTATTAAGTATACTATAATTTCTTTTGCTTAATATGCTCTCAATTCGTACGTAGATTTTATTTGTTCGTGGTTTTTCTAAACAGTAATTCTTTTATTTTTCACAAATTTTGCGGGAGTCCATAACTTGTTGTGACAACTATTCCGCACTTTAATTTGCTCTAGCTGAAATTAATTGCACACACTTTGTAGGTGAAATACTTATAATTTATAACTCACAACATATGCATACAAGTACCAGCTAGATCTACCAAAGTTTAATTCTTAATGAAATTTCGTTGATTAATTTACTCCCATTAAACCAAAAAAAAAAAATATTATAATTAACGTCTTCAACATGGCCATGACAAGAAAATTTATTTCTTCAGCACTATCTGACGATCGAGGACTTACATGCATTTTCTTTAATAAATTGAGAGATATTTATTGCTCGCCGATCTCCTAATGTTGGTTCATATAGCATTCGAATTCAGGTACATTTTCATGCCTATGAAGAATATTCATGGAAATTAAATGATTGATAATGAAGCAGAATTATCAATCAATAACGTAGTTTTTTTATTATTCTTTTCTTTTGTGCTGAATTGTGTCGTGCAAGATGCTTCGTTGCATTTGAGGAGAAATTTGTGCTATTTTAAATAATTTTGCGCTGTTCAAAATAAGGGATATGGCTTCTCTTCTTTTATTTTTCCATCCACTGGCATCCTTTCCCTTTATAACCATTGGATCAAAATATAATGGATGTTCAACACAGAGACTCCTTTTTGTGGGATGGTTTGTTTCTTTTGCAACTATCATTTGTGTGGGATATTATGGACTCTTCCTTAATTACTCATTACAAATATTGTTCCCAAGATACTTTGTTAATTGTGGTCATAGCCAAATGGCTAGCTAGCTTTCTCACTTGCTCAAAGCATTAAGTTTGATGTTTCATGATCACTTTATAATTTTGTAATGTATTTTTATGTTTTGGGTGTGTGAGAAAAAAGATATTTCATTATATTATTTAAAAAAATTGAAAAAGCAATATGGAAAAAATGAAATATATGTGTGTGTACATATGTATATATACATATATCTATATGTACATATGCATATATATACATAAGTGTGTGTGTATGTATACACAAACACACGTGTGTGTGTGTATGTGTTGATAAGATCAAAGTTTAATTTATAATGAAATTTCGGTGACCAATTAATTTAGTTTAATAAATTGAGATATGTTGCTGGCCTATCTCCTATAATATATATATATATATATATATATATATATATATATATATATAGCACCAGTATTTCGCCTACATTTTAATTGAATGGAGTTCATATACTCCCTGTATGACTTTTACGTATACAAGTGAGTTTGGTGTCATATAAATCTCAACTCAAAACTTTACGATAGATTTATGCGTCATTCCAGTTATAACTATACAACGAATTGAATGTTGGAATTAAATTCTAAAATTTGGCAGCGTTTGATTGGCCCCCAAGTAATCAATTTCTGAATTAAAACTAAAAATCCAACATGAGTTGGCTTGTGGTCCCTTTGAGTATTCTTCACCGACGAACAAACAAGCCTACGATTAATATTGTCCCCTATTTTTTTAATTATTTTATCCTAATTAATTAAGTCTCTAGTCAAAATGCTGTACCCTACTTTCGTTGTTTTGAACCTACATTATTGCTTTATCTTTTCCCAAATTTGATTGTCTTTGGTTGAAAGTGGGATCATTGCAAACAATATTGGATGGGATTCATGATCACTCTCATGATACTTGCAATGACTGATGATATATACTCCTCTCGTTCTTATTATAAAGATCAACTAATAATTCTCACAAATCAATAAAAACAGTTAAAATCAATAAAGTTGCCCTACAATTTAAGTAACTTCCAATATTACCCCTATTAATGCACTAAACTCTAATTTATATTAATTATTATTCTCACCTACTACCCTTATTAATTTTGGGCACATATGGAAAAAATAATTAATGCGCTTTGGAAACAAGCAAGTATCTTATGAAAAGACCCAAATACAATTGCTAGTTAGTCCCTCGTAATAAGGACCAGAGAGAGTATTAATTATTACTCTCACTCACTACCCTCATTAATTAGGGGTATATATGGGAAAGAATAATAATAATGTTCCATGGGAACAAATAAGTGAGTTATAAAAATGATCAAATATATTTACTAGCTTGTGACTCATAATAAAGATCAGAGGGAGTAGCATAAAACAAAAACAAAAACAAAAAAAAGCACAGTATTATTATTCTTCCTATGTAATTATGATAATAGAATCTGCGTAGTTGCACTATTTGCTTCCCTTATTCGTGATCAAGCCATATCATTTGTACTGTTTGTGTGTCTCACTGGCACGATGATCTATCTGAATCATGAGAATAAAAAACAAAATGAGATTGATCGAAGTCAGACATTAAAACATAAGAAGATCGGTTGAGAACAAGATTGTTACGAGACGAGGCCAATCAGGATATATCACAAGCTGATTAATTAAGAAGAATGAGAATCTATAAAAGTCTGTTTATATAGCTAGGCACTTGGATCTGAACACTCTTTCCCCACCTCCCAACTTTGCTTCCTCTACTAGCTAGGTGTGGGCTAACAGTATCTAGGGCTACTAGATATTGAAAATGATAAAAGAAAAAGTCGCCTTGAGATAGAATAGCTCTACACCTTAAAAAAGATGAATGTGTACGTTGCAACGTGGCATCGCGTTGTGTGCAAAAGAAAAAATATAAAGATTTCTTTTTTCCTTTAAAAACATTTTTATTATTAATATGTCTTTTTTCTTTTTTCTTCAACGTAACAGCTATCACATTCAAATTATTTTTAATAATTAAACAAGTTTCACATTTCTTGAGAAAATGACAGAAAAATGCCACTTGAATTTCAAAATCTTATTAATAACAATAATAATGAGATTAACAAGATCAACAAAACAATTGACAACTGTTTTGTTGGAAAATCACCTATTTGGGTTGGAAACTTAGCTATCCCGGTTTGGCTCTAGTTTGGTTCGGTCGACTCCATCTGACCCTTTCGACCCAATACCCCAATTGGTTCAATGATTGGTCTAGGTTTAATAACCTTGTCTATAGGTGTCAATATTGCTTCTTTTTTCTACTTTGTGAAAGTCCTTTTGACATTGCTCTTTTCCTGTTTTCATGAGAGCTTTACATTCGGTGGAATAATAATTTTCGCTTTCTCTTCTAAAATTAATTTCTTGTTTGAAAGTAGAATAAATTTGAATTATATACATATATTATAGGCTAAAGTATACGTTTGTTTTTTATGTTTGCCTTTGGTATCATTTTAGTCCCTTAAGTTTGTAAAGCACGTTTGGTCCCTTAATGTTAACACCGTTAGTGTAACTTAACGAAAAATACTGATTCAATAATTTTAAGCGATGACTATGCAATTAAATATTGATAAGCATGCTTATATGTTAGTATTTTAATAAATTAATATTTAAAATCCAATTAATTGAAAAATATTTAATCGTCTTTGACAACAACAAAAATATTTAATCTTCACAAATTGTGAAAAACCGTAAAACAGTTTATAAAGATTAAATATTTTTCAATTAATAGGATTTAAAATATTAATTTATTAAAATACTAACATATAAGCATGCTTGGTCAACATTTAATTGCATAGTTATCGCTTAAAATTGTTGAGTTAGTATTTTCCGTTCATCAAACTAACGGTATTAACATTAAGGGACCAAACGTGCACTTTACAAACTTAAGGGACTAAAATGATACCAGAGACAAACATAAAAGACCAAACGTATACTTTAGTCTATATTATACTTGCGTATATACTGAGAAATAACACCTATATTATTATATGAGTTGGTGACGGGAAGTAATTTATTGGAAATTGGCAAGGAAGATATTTATATATACACATGCACAGACAACTATTCAATTCGAGTACTTTTTTAATTGATTAAGGGTATCATGCCGGTTTGGACATTGAGACTAACAAATTTCAACATTTAAAATATAAAGAGTTTTAGCCTCCCGCAAGAAGTACGCTTTCTAAAATTTAAATCTGTATTGTTTTCCTTACAATCATCTCAACCAATAAGTTAGTGTGACAACTATTCAGCACGTTAATTTGCTCTAGCCAAAATTAAATGCACATACTTCATAGGTGAAATATTTATAATTTATAACTCAACATATGCATACAAGTACCAGCTAGATCTATCAAAGTTTAATTCTTAATGAAACTTCGTTGATTAATTTACCTACATTAAACGAAAAAGAAATTATAATTAACGTCACCAACATGGCTATGACAAGAAAATTTATCTCTCGCGCACTATCTAACGATCGAGGACTTACAAGCATTTTCTTTAATAAATTGAGATATTTATTGCTTGCCGATCTCCTAATGCTGTTTCATATAGCATTCGAATTCATGTAAATTTTCATGCCTATGAAGAACATTCATGGAAATTAAATGATTGACAAGAAGAATTAATTAATAGAATTCATGTGTAAATAATAATGCCTCGTCTTCACCCCAGAAAAACATCTTAATTACATGTGCCCCAATTAACAGTATGTCTCTCGGTTATTATGCCCCTGTTTGAAAAATCTATAAACCATGATTTTAGAAGTCATTTTCCATCAATAGGGATAAAACTTCTTTTATATACTTATCTCATAAAAAGCAAAAACACTTCTAAAAAGCTTGAAAAAATTAGAGGGCCTTGTCTGTATAAATATTAAATACTGTTTGCGACGTTACGTTACTTTGCCCCCTTTTCATTAATTATATTCTCAATCAAAATAATAATCATTGAATTAAATCTAAATTTTAATTATTTTACCGTTTATCTCACATTCTCAAATTTCAGAAGAAAAATGATGGGCCTTCTCTTCTATAATAAACCCATTCTTCTTCCATGAAAGGTTGTTAATTTCTCATATCAATAAATTCATAGTTAAAAAAAAAAAAAAAAAAAAAAAAAAAACTTCATATAGAGAGTATGAGAAAGCCCAAACGGAGTAACTAGCCTGACCCTGATGTCTTCAAATCTGATTTTATCATCAAATTTCAATCTCCAACAATAACAAATGAAAACTCAACTCATCGTAATAAATTAATACATACATATTGGAGAGCTTAAAGAGCATGAGCTACTTAGCAAGCTACCATCTCATACACTAATCAAGGCAATGTTAGTGAAATTACACTAAGCAGCAGGTTTGGTTGATTCTTCGGGCAGATCATCTTCATCATGGCATATGTTCATATTTGGAGTATGTTGTCCTCAGCCACACTTGCAACAACCCAGTCTTCACATGGATTCCAAGATAAGTCAGATATTTTACTTGTGTGACCCCCATGAATGAACAACAGTTCCGGAGGACCATCTTCTGCATCTTCCGGCGTCTGCTCTTCATCAATCCTACAATACACCATCAAAGAGTATACACTTAATCAGTCACCCAAAAAAAAATATTCTAGCTTTTGTGATCAGCTCTAATTAGGAAATATCCATGACTTATCATGAGTTCCAATGTTTGCAATGATCCCACTTTCAACCAAATATCCATCCTTTAGTAACCATTTTGAACATCTTGCTTTTTCCCCAAATAAAAGCAGCTTAACAAAAACGTTCATGAAGATGATAATGAACAAAGATAGGCCACATTCCTACTAATAAAGACAGTGTCACAACCCTAAAAGGAAGCCCAAGTAAGGTTGCAGGAGCCGATCTACAAGACAATATAGCCTCAAAACAAAACTAACTGGCCATGTTGAAAACTGATGAATCAGCTCTGCTATTCTTTGTTTATATTCAAGCATTCCATGTTCCAAAATGGTAGCATCACTTGGACTTATTTCTGAATTCACAATAGCAAAGTGCAGTAAAGCATTGAGGATGACAAAGTGAACAGATTAAGGGATACCTGCTAAGATCCCACACCATGAGTCTCCTACCAAGACAGCAAGAAGCTAAAATGGTCTCATTTTTGGGATGCCAGCCAACCTGGAAAACCTCCTCCCTGTTGCACAGGTGTATAAATTCATTTCAACAATTTGAATAATATAAACACATCTGGAGAAAATGTTGAAAGCATTAGAGGAGGAATCTTACTTGTGACAATCAAAGGTGTGAAGAGCAGCAGTATTGATCTTGCGTAGATCAAACAATTTCACAGTTTTATCGGTAGATCCGGTGGTACGACCCATTCATTAAAAGGATTAAAAGCTAAGCAGTTAACCTACAAAACAATCCCAAATAAAAACCTAAATCAAAATTTGCCAAAGATATTAAAATTAAAAGAATTACAAATCAGCAAGAGCGCATTGAAGATTAACACAAGGAAGGTAGAAATTTTAAAGGGAAAAATCTTATCCAAAAGCAGAGCATCAAAAGCCATGGAAGTGAAATAGCACTCACCAATGTACTGCTGAAGTTAAGGCCACTGTTAATTTGAGCAGTGGTGAAACTCATGCATTTTGCTAACTGACTTCGCCATTATCAATAACAAGTCTTTCCAACTTTTGAGACAATTACACAAGCATCTCTACAGGTTAACTCATTTCAATATATAGGCACACAGAGGACTGATGTCTCATACAAATGATAAAGAAATTTAAGCAATTGTTAGAATGTTTGTAAGCTCAAACGGCTTTTTTCACACCTCAAGCCCAAAGAGCTCTTATGTGAAGTAGCACCATAGAAATTATAATTAATTTATTCATGGTCTTGATAACTTAAACTTTGTGTTCAATAGGTCCTTGAAAAATGTATACATTATAACAAAGGCAAAGTGCTTCAGCTGCCATGAACACTTTGAACAATAAACTGAATTCCAGAAAAAACCCAGTATCAATATTACAATTTAAAACAATAAGACAGCTGACAGTTATATAGATTCACACTTGATATGTAATAGACTGATATTATATAGGCTGAAGTGAACAAACTAACTCAAAACCATGCCTCTGTAAACACCCAAAAAAAAATAGAGTTGCCTATTGGACTTGCCTCACTTTGATGAGCAACTATAGATTGGACAGGCTTGTTAGCTGATTGTAAACGGAGATCCCATATAGACAAGTATTGGTCATCACCAACAGAACCAAATAAGTATTCATGCCTCAAATGCCATGCCACATCTTCAACAACACCTTCATGAACCTATTTAGATAAATGAAATGAAATTAATGTCAGAATTGGTGTGATACATTCCAGCAAATGTTGGTTTCATGAAAATAATTACAGATTTTTTGTTCTTAGAAGGCATAAATATATGGGCAAAGAAAATAGACCTAACGTATTGCGATATGCCAAAGACACCCCTTTTGCATAATCAACTAAGACAAGATAATGACAAGAATGGTGCAACAGTTTGGCTATATTTATGTTGCAATGTGATTCATGATTTAAAATCATCCTTAAAATTTGCAAAATGTAAGGTGATTTGATAAATCTGTTATGTACCACCACATCATCCACATAAAAGTAACCCATATGCCTTTTAAGCCACTTCAATTTGAAATGATTCAAACTCAAAAGAAAATATATTCCAAGACCAACAATTAGCGGTAAATATTTCGCTATAAGAAAGTTTGCTGAATCCACAGTAAATATAGAATAGAAGCAATTACACCAGGTTCAACTACATCAAACAAATGAATCCGAAGTGGGATGAAAATATTACCTTAAATATCTGCATAGCATCCAGGGTTTTGTTCTTAGGAGTAGCATTTATAACCCACAAGCATATCTGAGCATCATCTGAACCACTCAGTAAATGGCCCTGCTTGAACTTTCTCCCTTATAAACCATATCCTTCTGTATTGTGACCTCTCAACCTTAAATCAGGATTGCATGCACCATCTAGAGGAGGTTTAGACGGATGCTTGCTATAATCAAAGACATATACTTCAGCACTAACAGTCTTTGTTGCAATGGTGAATTGATTTTGAGGCATATAACGAGCCCTATTAACCTCTCCATCATGATTTATTTGCTGGATTATTTGTACCTGTAAGAAATGAACATAACCTTCGAGGAAAAAAAAGCATCTAAATTAAATACAAGAACTTTGACAATTACACAACCATCAAAAAGCAAAGGTGCAAAGAGATAGATTAAATTATGCTTGATGGTTGGCTTAAGTAAACTATGCACTGACAGGTTAATCATCACCTACTCGTTTGACTGCTGAAATCGAGTCAAATTTTCTCTAGCATAGCTGCAGTACAGCGTTATGCTCCAAATTCTGGAGGACTGATTTGTGGATTCATTCAATCACCAAATAGAGAGTTTAATTGGATTATTATAATATATATGAATCCAATTAAGTATAAATATTAGGGATGCATGTGCAAACATATTTTGACATGAATCTAGGCACCACTTTTAATCATATAAACAGTAGACTTTTGCATATAAAACATTGGGATATGGCCGAGACGCTCCACCGTTATTACGTCATTCTTCGTTGGAAGACACTCCCTTTGATGTCCACAAACAGCTATGTCAACGGGATGATGTATTACAGATACTGAAGATTAACATCCAGAAGGCTCAATTGCGTATGAAACATTATGCCGATCAGACTCGAAGTGAAGTCGAATTCAATGAAGGAGATTTGGTTTGGGTCAAACTTCAACCTTATCGGCAACATTCGGTGGAACCTAGAAAATACCAGAAACTTGCGTTGCGATATTTTGGTCCATTCAAGATTCTCGAACGAATTGGTCGCGTCACGTATCGTTTACCCACCCATGCCAGAATCCACTATGTTTTTCATGCGTCTCAGCTCAAACGTTTTTTCGGCCCTGCGTCGTCACAGACACCCACGATAACTCTGCCGTTAGTATCTGTACCAAAAGGTCCGGTGATCACTCCTTCAACGGTTTTGGACTCTCGAATTATACAGAATGGTGACAAATGGTTATTAATTCGATGGGATGGGTCACCGACAGACACGTG
This sequence comes from Acacia acuminata, assembly GCA_019022655.1. Lineage (NCBI taxonomy): Eukaryota > Viridiplantae > Streptophyta > Magnoliopsida > Fabales > Fabaceae > Acacia > Acacia acuminata. The sequence continues at coordinate 25,660 of JAFJYI010000166.1, forward strand.
GGAGTCGTTATATCCTACCTTGGACCTTGAGGAGGTTAATATGATGAATACGGATGAAATGGGCCTAACAGTAGATGATCCAATACCTACAAGGTCTGTAAATGAAGAGAGGCCCATCAGGAGGAGTAAAAGGAGCAAGAGAAATCCCTGGAAGCTCTCCTCCTTTCAGTGGTCCCCTCCTTCCTTTTCTGCTTCTTTCTTTCTTTCTGTATTTCTCTTTTGCATTCCGGAATCAGTATATGGAATATATTTGCAGAAACATTACCATATAACAGAAAACGCGTATTGAGTTTATCTTCCTTATTTACTGTTTCATTTAGTGATCATAACAAATACATCATTTCGAATAAAATATAAATGATGTTAATAGAAAATTTCTGGTGTTGACTATCTAGGCTTCACAATACATTATATTCAGTTTGATAAATAAATGGATGCATACTTTTACTTCTAATTGATTGTTCTGTAAATTATACATTTTTATTTTTAAAAAATAGGAAGCAGGAAACATAGGAATAATACCTTTGAAAGTGATAATGTAAGTTAATCCAGGCTCTTTGTGACTGGCTTTTTTGGTTTCCCTTTTGTTTTTCCCTTATGGTAATGTTTGTTCGAGTTTTTTTTTTTTATCCCACCCGGTTTATCAGAACCTCGAACCCTAGACCTCTTAAAGGAATCTATCGTCACATTCTACTGGACCAACCACCTGTTGGTAATGTTTGTTCTAGTTTTTTTTTTAAATATTAATGTTTGTTCTAGTTGTTTTGTTTTTGTGGTTACTTCAGGCCTTTAGGCCTATGGTTATTCATTTTCTATAATGATGTAATACAAAGGGCCATTATTTGTTTGGTATCATTTTACTCTTTGTTTAATAAAATCGAGTCAAGTGGCCCTCGCGCTTCGTGTGCCCTTGGCACTTAGGGCCAGCCTAGGAGCCGGCCATTCCCCATGTCGCGGGCTCCCCCCCCCCCCCCCCTCATGTATCAAAAAAATCGAGTCAAGTGGCTACCACTCGAGTGATAATCAAAATCTTACAAGTTAACTAATGGTAACTCGCCACTTTTTAAGGAAGAAATAATAGTTCACTCGAGTTACAAGAGAGACACTTGAGTCATGCCCAAAACCCCGCAAGGCACTTAAAGGTAACTCACTGCTTTTGAGGGAAGAAATGATTATTCACTTGAATTACAAAGAGGCACTCGGGTGATGCCCAAAGCTTCGCAAGTTACCTAATGGTAGCTAGCTATTTTTTAAGAAAATTGTGTTAAGTCACTCGAGTTACTAAGTTGCCACTCGAGTGACACTTAAATACTTGTTAGTTACCTCTTGGAAGTTGGAAGGAGATTACATTACAAAGTTTAAAAATTAACATCACCCGAGTACAAATTACTCACTCAAGTGGCACATGTAAAAATCAAGTTATCATTCTTCAGTTACCCGCTAGTGATCAACCTGTCTTGAAAAACTAAGAGAGGCACTTGATTGACCTATAGCAACTCAAGTGACATCTCTTCAACTCTATCATAGTATTTTTATAGTTTGCATTAAAGTTTAAGATTTTAATTATCACTTAACTCATCCCACTAAGGTAAAAGTCTTGTTCTAACAATATACCACTTGGTCATATTTATAGTCATTTTTAACTAAATCACACATACCAAAGAGAGACAGTTAACTCATTGATTATGAAGTAAATTTTTAACTTTGTCTTCATTTATGAATAAGTACTTTTCAACTTTTTCTTCTCTATCTATTTTTATTGGTACAATTAATATAGATAAAATTGTCACAATCTTATTTAGTACTCTGAAACTAGACTTATAAATAGGGTCAGAATCATATAGAGTAGACAATTAAACAGTTCGAGCAACAACAAAAAAGACAATTAAACAGAGTCTTTGTAAATAAAATGTTTGGTATGTATATGGTTATATTTGAATAGCAAATGGGATAAAGATAAATTAGGCCTCGGACGCACCGGGATATGGTCAGAAACTTATACCAGTTCATAGGGCAAAATAATAATAATAATAATTCAATAATTATAATATAGGTTTCCAAACTTTTAAAATATACTCTCTCAGCACCGTGCTTTATTTCAACATTTTTTTAAAAAATAGTCAAAATTAGTTAAAAGTAATAAATTTGTAGAAAATATAACTTTTTTCTTAACAAAAAAAAAAACGTTATTAATGAGTAAAAGAGAAAGAATAATGATGAGAAAATGAAAAAAAGAGAATGTATGATAAATAAATGATGTAAGAAAATAAGGATAAAATGAGTAAAAGTGTATTATTATTTAGACAAAATTAAACAAGACCTTCTAAAAAAAGTTCTCCTTTTTTATCTGTTCAGTTCTGAAACACAAAGTATAGGATCCACACATTGTTTCGTTACAGTATTTTCTTATTCAAATTTATAATCAGCAATAGTCAAATTTATTAAATTCATACTTTTAAAGACTAATTATTTGTTTTTTAAGTCATGTCCTACTTATCTGGCCAAAAAAAAAAAAAAAAAAAGTCATGTCCTACTTAGGTGACACCAAAAAAAAAAAAAAAAAAGTAATGACGTGTTTCCATATCTATTCTCTAACACTATGAGCGACAAATTTTTTTTTTTTACTCTTAGTATTATCCATTTAATTCAAAATTCTTAACCATTTTTCCCCTTTTTGTGCTGAATTATGTTGTGCAAGGTGCTTTGTTGCATTCAAATTCATTCATAAAGTAGTAATTTAGTAGGCTACCGATCATGAACAAATCCGTAATAAGTGAACCTTAAAAATGGCCAAAAACACCTACACTTGAAAAAAAAAAAAAAAAAAGGTGATTCAATTTTATTTCGAATAAAATATAAATGATGTTAATAGAAAATTCTGGCGTTGACTATCTAGGCTTAACAATACATAATATTCAGTTTGATAAATAAATCGATGCATAATTTTTCTTCTAATTTATTGTTCTGTAATTTTTATTTAAAAAAAAATAGGAAGCAGGAAACATAGGAATAATACCTCTGAAAAATGATAATGTAAGTTAATCAAGGCTCTTTGTGACTGGCTTTTTTTGGTTTCCTTTTGTTTTTCTCTTGTGGTCATGTTTGTTCTACTTGTTTTGTTTCTGTGGTTCCTTTAGGCCTCTGGTTATTCATTTGCTATAATCATGTAATAAAGAGGCTTATATCAACGACAAAAAATGTAATAAAGAGGCCCTTTTTTGTTTGGTATCATTTTACTCTTTGTTTCACAAAACTGTGCTTTGTCACCCAAAAAAAAAAAAAAAAAAAACACATGAATATAATATAACTTAGATCCCTCCCTTTACTTTGTTTGAATCAAGAGAATATAAAATAGATTAAAGCGTTATGGCTTCATCAGAATAACGCTCAATTTCATCATGAGATTTTGGGGTTGGTATTACTATTAATTTATTTTTTTTTAATTTTACAAAAATGAAGAGAAATAAGAAAGTAGTTATTAATATTATACATTTTTATTAAGAAAAAAGAAGAAGCAGGATACATAGGAATAATACCTCCGAAAAGTGATAATGTAAGTTAATCCAGGCTCCTTGTGAGTCGGCTTTTTTGGTTTCCCTTTTGTTTTTCCCTTGTGGTAATGTTTTTTTTTTTTAATATAAAAATTTTAGGAAAGGGGTTAGGTTCACCCACGATCCAAAGGAGTGACTTAAATCTCTTTCTCTTAAGTCATACCGATCTTGGATAGGATGAGCCGTCTATTACCCTCAAGTGTTTACCTATGCACTTAGGAGCTAGGATGTCTCCCCCAGCACCTTGACCAACTCCATGATCGAATTCCTTCCCTTTGGTAAAAATGTCCAACCCCTTTGTCAATTAAACTCAAGGACGAGGGGTCCCTTTGGTAATGTTCGTTCTAGTTGCTTTGTTTTTGGTTACTTTAGGCCTTTGGGCCGTTGGTTATTCAATTGCTATAAAGATGTAATAAAGAGGCCCATTATTTGTTTGGTATCATTTTACTCCTTGTTTAATAAAATCGAGTCAAGTAGCTACCACTTGAGTGATGATCAAAATCTTACAAGTTAACTAATGGTAACTCGCTACTTTTTAAGGAAGAGATAATAGTTCGCTCGAGTTACAAGAGAGGCACTTGAGTGGTGCCCAAAACCCCGCAAGGCACTTAAAGGTAACTCGTCACTTTTGGGGAAAGAAATGATTGTTCACTTGAATTGCAAAGAGGCACTCGAGTGATGCCTAAAGCTTTGAAAGTTACCTAATGGTAGCTAGCTATAAAAAAAAAAAAAAATTGTATTAAGTCACTCAAGTTACTAAGTTGCCACTCGAGTGACACTAAAATACTTGTTGATTACCTCTTGGTAGTTGAAAGGAGATAACATGACAAAATTAAAAAATTAACATTACCCGAGTGCGAATTACTTACTCAAGTGGCACATGTAAAAATCATGTTGTCACTCTTGGTTACTCACTAGTGATCACTGTCTTGAAAAACTAAGAGATGCACTTGATTGACCTACAAAGAACTCGGGTGATAAGTATGCACTACAAAAAAAAAAGGGTCATTAGTAGCGGTTAAAATTGCCCATTTGTAGCGGTTTTTACCGCGACAAACAACATTTGTCACGGTTACACAAACCGCTACAAAATCGACCGAAACAAAGACATTTGTAGCGGTAAAAAAAAACCGCTACTACAACCACATAAACCGCTATCGTAATCGTAACTTTGGTTTTAGTTGACCGCCACTATATAAGGCTAAACGAAAGCTTATTTGCACAATAGTCGCGGTACATAGGAAAAAACCGCGACAAAATGAATAAATTTTGTCGCGGTTATATATCCGTTACTAAATAGTCTAAAAATCTGGGAAAAAATTTTGACCAAAATATTTGTAGCGATTCGAAAACCGCTACAAATAATTCCGGCCATTATTTTTTAAAAAAAGTTTTGCCGCTATTTTTTATTTTTATATTTGCTACAAAAATTGACGTTATTTGTTTGAAAACTTGTTTTGGCGCCTCGGTATTTTGTTATTTGTAGCGGTTATGTAACCGCTATAAATGAATGAAATTGAAAAAAAAAAATATTTTTAACCATTCTTATTAATCATTTATATTTTTATTAAAAATAAATGATATTAAAATATGATATTCGATTGTATAAGATTACTATAGATATGTAAAACAAAAAGAATATATGTGTATAATAAGAAAAATTTATGAGTTCATTAATATAAAACGAATTATAAAAAAAAAGTGGGAAAGTAGATCGAAGAATAAGTATGTGAAAGTAGGAAAAAAGTTAAAAATCCGACAAAATCCACCTGTAAAATAAGAGAAGTTAATATCAATAGGATAGAACAAAAAACAAATATTTCGATAATCACTAGATTTATCAAGGCGAGTGACACTTACCTCATTCAAACACCTCTCGTTGAGAAAACGCAAAAATATGAGAGAAGACGGGAGAAAACGCGTGTAGAAAAGAGAATGAAGTATATTGAATGTAGTTTCGTGGGGTATTTATTTTGATCTCACGCATCAATTTGTAGTGGTTAAGGTGTCGGTTTTTGGTAGCGGTTTATTTTAGTAGCGGTGTCTTTTATTTTTTGTAGCGGTTTCATTTTGCAACGGTTATTTTGTTATTAGTGGCGGTTATTAACCGCTACAAATGTTTTTTTTTTTTTTTTTTTTTTTTTTTTAAAAAAAAGGAAAATGAAGAGTAGTGATAATTTTTTCTTCTCAATCTTCGTCAAGCATCCCTACAAAGAAAGTTTTTATAAAAAGTTACGTGTGAGTTGGATATGGAATAAGACATATATAAAACTTTTGTGAAATGCTATTTTTAAATTTCATATTGCGTATATTAAAAAACGTACCGAACTATAGGTAAAGTGTCATCGCCGTCGGGAAAAAGTTTTCAAAACCGGGCAGGCCGGAGCGGCTCACAATCGTACGCGATGTTCTCACCATCGCCCATGTCGTAAAGGTCCCGAGGCTTTAAATGAACCACCATATTCCAATCCCTGTGCCTCTCATCGGCGACATAATAAACCTGATGGGCCTCTGAGGTAAGAATATACGGCTCGTCATCTTCAGACTGACCGGTGTGAATAGGCCGGGAGAAATTCACTGATGTGATACCTAAGTCGTCAGTCGTGAGTCCCCGGGAGGGGGGGAGGCGGTGGAGGCGGGGGGAATCCTCGAAGATGAACGGAAGGGGGAGGCTCAGGAGATGGAAACCGTCTGTTCGGTAGCAACTCTGGCAAGGCCCCGACAAGTGACTTCCAGCTAGTCCTCTGATTAGCGAACCAACTGCTGAGACCCTCCTGCATGCGCCTAGTCCTAGCCTCATTTCGGCCCTCCGCAAAGAACCTTCCCGTCAAGCCAAGCGCTCGGCAACTCTGCGCGGCAACCCCGCTCGGCAATCATCGCATCAACCGCCTGCGGGTGGTGGCCCGCTCGAGCGGCGCTCCTGGGCCCGGAGAGGAGGAGTCCTTGCGGTACACCATGCTAGGCTCGGCGCCTAGCCCAAAGCCCCTAACACGGCCGGGATGCTCGATCGGGCCTACGCAGCTTTCAATGTGGCCGTAGGATCAACAACCCTATGACCTGTGGTCTCGGACCGACGTATCTCTTGGCCGGGCTCTGGTCAATCCGGCTCCGACGCATATATTTCATAAAACATTAATCAATCAATTTAATTAAATTTTAATATACAACATTAACTATTTAATTAGTTTTTTGTAACTTACTATTATCTCCTCTGCTGGCTTAGAGATCGACGTCCCATCACGGTGTCTATATGTGCGTGTCCACAACTGCCCATAGTCTGTCTGACCACCCTCCTGTCGAGCCTTCTCTTGCTGAAAGAGTTAAAAGAGTATAAACTTTGTTATTTCCAAAACAAAACAATAATCAATTAAACATAAAATTAATTTAACTTTTAACATACCATCTCACTGTAGGTCACAAAGAAACGTCTTGGATCCACCCGGGTGATTGATCCTTTGAGCTGCCCCGGATCTGGTGTTCCTTTGGGATAGAGCCCGCAAAATAAATGAGTAATTATACAATACCCTCATAATAAAAACAGAACTATGATTAATTAAAAACGCACTGCGTGCCTCTCGCACTCCTCCTATATTGGACAAAAGTCGCCAGATGATTTGGGTCCACTCCGTCTGCGACGTTCTCCATCAGTTCCTGCAGAGGCATAGTCGAATCTCCATTCTGTTGGGTGTAGAGACGACCCCTCCGACTCTTCCACGCTTCTCCCATTTTCAACTTTACATACCTCTTTGCGTTGGCTCACAGTTTAAACTTATTCTATATCATAAAATAATTAGTAATTAAGTCATAATTAATTAAGAAATAGATAACTAAATTAACTACAATTTACTCGCACAACGTCCTCAAACGCCTTGTCCTTAGTCTCCTTCGGGATCTTTTTCCATTCTGGAAAAAGATTGGGAACCATACCCAATTCCCGCCAAATTGTGACGGTATCGGTTCAACAGTGACCACCACCGCCGATAGGGGCCGGTCCATGTCCGTGTCCCCGTGTTCCAGGGCACTATCACGCAGAGCCGTTCCTGACGAGGGTGTGAACATCCGTACCCCTCCTACTAATGTTCCCATATTCATCTCGTACAATTATAAAAAATTGTTGTATTGTACTTACATAAATTTTCACACGTCGGGAATTTAAATTTTATTTTTTTCCAATAAACTACTTATACTTACCTTCGATATCCACCGTAAATCCGGTGGAACGAGAAGACGACGGTCGGGGGTACCCTTGTTCCCGCTCGTTGTCCTCGTCGAGAAACCGTTTCACCTCCGCTATGGGAATCTCAATCTTGATCTTGTCATCATCACCATTGAGGATGTCCTCAACCGACAGACTTGCGCCTCGCTCTCCACCTACGGTCTCTTGTAGGGTCTCAGGGTTTGGGATTGGGTCATTTTCAAAGAGCCCATCAAACTCATTCCCAACCCGAGGGGCCGTGGGGGATATTTATCCGAGGGGGTGAAGGGGGACATTTATCCGAGGGGGCTGAAGGGAGACATTTATCTAAGAGGGCTGAACGGAGACATTTAAAGGCCCATGCCCTCTCCTACGGCCTCCTCTACTACTACTACCCCCGATAGGCCTTTTCGGGGTTCATCTACTTTCTCTTTTCCCTTGTCCCGAGAAACCATGATGTGAAAAAGTAAAAGTACAAAGGTGAAAAGGTGAACAAGTAAACAGCGTGAAATTTTAAAAGTGAATATAAAAACCGCTGCGTTTCGTAGCGGTTAAACCAAGTAACCGTTACAAAACTAATCATTCTGTAGCGTTCAATAAAGACCGCCACCCAAACCGCGACAATTCTTCACATTTGTCGCGGTTACATAACCGCTACAAAATGAACGACCTTTCAAATTCCGTAGCGGTTCTTGAGGTTGACCGCTACAAAATAATCAGAGCGGTGATTTGTGTAACCGCTACTAATTTAATAAATTTTTTTTTTAAAAAATCCAAACTAATTAGTTTAGTGATAAACTAATTAGATTGGAATTTTTTCCTTATTCCAAAAAAATATTCTCAATTATTTTTTTTTAAATTAGGAATAACAGTTTATTGAAATTTCCTAAAAGAGTCGATCTTAATAAATTTAAGAATAATAAAATTTAGGAATAATAAGTTTATCGAAGATTCGATTCATTATAGTCACCGATCTTCCAAGAAAACTCACCGACTCATTTTGATCGAGATATTTTAATGAAACAACAAAGTGGCTATAATGGATCCAATCTCCATGGCATGTTAGACATATTTAGAGGAGTAGAAGTCTTCGTGTCAATAGGATATCTGAATTCGGATTGTCATCGAAGGAACCTTCTCGCTTGAACGATGAGAAGAAAGACAAATATCTCGCAAAGACTCATCTCCCGAGATCGGTCGCGGATATATGCTCGTCTTCTGTTTTTGAGAACAAAGCCAAGAATGCTCTTTCAAACGACAAAGCCGATTTAGAATATTTTTGAACATTATAATTGTTGTGCGGATGGAATTGGCTATTTATAGAATAAATTTTGTAGAGCTTATTGTGAGAACCGCTAACAATTTTTGCGTTTTGACGCGGCCAACGTGTCGCTTTCTTCTAACCGTGACAAAAGTGTGTCGTTTCGTGATTTGGTAGCTGTTATTTTGACATAACCGCTACGAAAAAACCGGACGGATTTCGCACTGCATAACGCGCAAGGCTTGCGCCATATTTGTAGCGGTTGGGTTTTGTGAACCGTGATAAAAAGCGAAGCAAAATGGTCAGCATTTTGGCGGCAATGCTTAGATTACTAATTTGTGGCGCTTGAGTTTAAACCGCTACAATTTGTTCATTTGTAGCGGTTTTGATTGACCGCTACAAGTATACCGTGACAAACGTTACGTTTTTTTGTTGTGATGGTTTCCGAACGATAACTTGCAAAAATACTCTCACATTTTTTTTTCTATTTACCACTTGGTACCTCTCTGCGATAAAACATCATTAAAGTGATAGGTTTTCACTCAAGTGACTTAAAAAACAAATTTTTTTTGAAATCATCGTCTTGGAAATTTCAACTCTTATTACTTTATGTCAGAATGTAACCACAATATTTTTTTTATTGTTCTTAAACATCATCAACTCAACATTCTAGTGTTTTCTCCATTACTTTGTAATATTTTCAAACTTCCAAAAGAGAAGATCAATTGAGTAATGCTTTCCTAGCAACGCCGAAACTTTTAAATCACTCGGAATGATTATGAAATTTATTCTTTTTTATACTAACCATTCTAACCGTTTACTACACTAGTATTTAAGTGTTTTTCAGGTGATCAAACAAGGATTAACTTACATATTGGAAAAAACACTTATGTATAAGAAGCACAAAAAACTGAGACTTAACTGTTTTTCGAATATTCTCTCTACTCCAATAGCTAATTCTTTAGATACAACGAATGTTCAGGGAATAAATAAATCGATGCATAATTTTACTTCTTATTTATTGTTCTGTAAATTATACATTTTTTTTATTTTAAAAAAAAAAGGAAGCAGGAAACATAGGAATAATACCTCTGAAAAGTGATAATGTAAGTTAATCCTTTTTGTTTTTCCCTTGTGGTCATGTTTGTTCTAATTGTTTTTGTTTTGTGGTTACTTTGGGCCTCTGGTTATTCATTTGCTATAATGATGTAATAAAGAGGCCCATTATTTTTTGGTATCATTTTACTCTGTTTAATAAAATTGTCCTTTGTCACCCAAAAAAAAAAAAAAAAAACATGAATCTAATATACCTTAGATCCCTCCCTTTACTTTGTTTGAATCAAGAGAATATAAAATAGATTAAAAGCGTTATGGCTTAATCAGAATAACACTCAATTTCATCATGAGATTTTGGGGTTGGTTATTTTATTTTATTTTTATTTTTTTAAAAAAATGAAGAGAAAGAAGAAAGTAGGTTTTTAGAAGACCTCAGTCATAATTATGGATATAAGTTGTGGCCTTGAATTTAAAAAGAAATCATTAAGAAAAGGTCACTGTTGGCATCGTGGAAAAAAACATGATTATCAATATTGAAAATGGTTATTAGTATCAGTGAAAAGGTATGGACAGACCTTTTCACTTAATGTATGGACAGACCTAATTAAATAATTTCAGTATATTAAAGATGTTAATTGATATGATATTTTTTTAAAAACATCCTAATCATTTTCTTTAATTCACTTTTTCCTTCTCCTACTGGATTATAGGGCACTTGTAAAACGAAAATATAATCTTGAATATAAGTTACTTTCAGTTTAATTAATACTTTTTTTCTTACATCACCCTTATTATTAATATTCACTTCCCAACTTAACTCACTCATAATATACATCCACTCTCCTATAGTCCTATGAGTGTGTCTATATTATGGGCCATATCCCATATGTCATCCTAAGTACCTTCGGGACAAGACTCAAAGCCATGAGCCTTTTTAGATATATATAAAGGCTTCAAGGTTTTAGTTGTAATAAACATTATGGGCCATATGTCACTTTAGTTTAGGACCTTTATCTGTCTCTTGAGGTCTCGGAAAAATCTCTTTATATAAAATCACGGACTTTAATTTACATATCACTCCCTCCGGCTGTACATATATATGTTAAAAATATATGTTTCGATGATAACAATTCTTATAAATAATTTTTTAAAAAGGAATATTACTCGATTGAGAATGTATCCTTTTATCATTAGTAATCAATTGGATAGTGATGAAGTTATTTTTGTGAGAACCGTTGGGCACTCAAGTGAAAAATGTATCACTCGAGATATTCTAAAAGTTAAACATCACTGTCAAGGTACTGGCTAGTGAGTGAAAGAATTTGTAAAAATTTTCTCAGTCACTCAGAGTCCAAATCATGTCATCAAGTGATGAACTAAAAATGGTGCGTTACTTGCAAGGTACCCAATGGTGATTCTTTGAAAATCTTTCTTGCACTCAATTCAAGTGGCTATCGCTCAAGGTCTTGGGGAACTCATACTTGTTCTTGGAAATTAGATCAGAGTAACAGTGTGATAGAGTTTCAGTGAATGAAGCTTTGATCATGTGATCTAGGGGGAGTAAGGCACAGCAAGGATAGTACTTGTTCAAGTGGGGGTGGAATCTACAATGTAATATATACTACTATATATAGAGAGAGAGAGGGGGGGAGGAAATCGTAACACTAAAAGTGGTGGGAAAGGTAGAGAAGTAGAGAGAGTGAATTATGGCTGTGAAATAATGAAATGAAAAAAGGGAAAGGATCAAATAATTCAGAGAAGGAAAAGCAAGAAGGAAGCACGGGTGTGCATGTGCATGTGCCCTCTCTTCTTCTAAGTTCTAATCGTTGAAACCCACTCCTCCTCTTAACCCCTTTACTTAGTCCAAAATTACAAGTTCCTCTAGGGTTTGCATTTTTTTGCTCATCCAAAAGATAAGCATAGGATGTTCATCCATCCCTCTAATTTTGAGGTGGGTACCATTTTTTTAATTTTAAATTTAAACCATCCTTGTGATTATTATTCTTCACAATTCTCCCTCCCTCTTTGAAGGACATGGATCTGAGTTGGAATTCAGAAGCAAGTTGATTCTCTTGTTCAAATCCTTAACTGGTGGGGGTTTTTTATGTCTATATATATGTATATATATAGATATATGTGTGTGTACACATGTGGGCGGATCCAGGGGAATTTATGGGAGGGGGGCACTATTGGCGGGGGATGCTTTGGGGGTTCTGGGGCAGCGCCCGAAATTTTTTTACAAGTAAATCTTTAAATGCATTAAAAAATAAAACAATATAAAAAAAAAAAATTAAGACTAAGTACCGTTAAAAATAGTAGTATTGAACACTATATATTTTAATAACAAAAATATATTACAATAAAAACAATTACAATGTCATCCTTCTAGGCCTTATTTTTTGGAATTCCATCATAATTGCCTCATTATCAATACTATCAAATATATTTTTTTCAAAATGAGATATATAGGCAGAACATGAAGAGCACCACCACTCACTATACAAGTCAAACCTCAAGCAACATAATTGGAATGATAAAATTTGAAAGTCCTTAAGAAAAGTATCATTTAATAAAAGGGTAACCACACACAGTAGACGCTATGAAAATTCAATATGAAACAGCTTGCACAACGTTGACGACAACTATAATATCTAATAAAAAGTATCAACTGTCTCCGGAGAGCGCTGAATTAGTAACAATTCAAGTGGTTATCAAGAGTACTTTAGGAATTACATCATCCTCTAGGGACAAGGAAACAAAACAATCAGTTTTACTACACAGGTATTCTTTACATAAGAGCTAAAAGCATAGCATATTGATAAATAAAGTTGAGACACCTAGAATATTATGAAGTAACAAAAATTTAAGTAGTCTAATCTGAATATTTTCTCACCTCCAGAATATTATAGCCACTAGGGTATTACATGATATAAGGGCTTTTTAAAAAAATAAATAAATAATATTTTTTTTTTTTTTTTTAAGGAGGAAATTTAAGGGGGGGCACATGCCCCCCTTCTTCACTACCTAGATCCGCCTCTGTGTGTACATGTATATATACACATACATGTGTGTATATATCCTATAACACACACATACATGTACATATATATAGACATGTACATGTGTGTGTACACATGTACATACACATACCTTTTTTTTTTTTTTTTTTTTTTTTTTTTGCTCGGAAAAGGCCCATCTATTACCATTAATAAACAGAGAAAGTACAGAGAAAACACATACAGCTGAAGCAGAGTCAACAGCGGACCACAACATTACAACAGAAAAACGATACAGAGAAGGAAATACAGCATAACGAAAAACGAAGCAAACTGGAAACAAACTAAAAGGAATAAACTTAAAAAACACCCCTTACAGGACTGGAGAGAGACGCATCATCCATGACCGTGGGATCCTCCAGAATATCCAATGTTAGAAGGGATAGCATGGTTGAGAAACTCACCCAATAAGCGTTAGCAACAAGATTACCCTATCTAGGAGTAAAGGAAATAAAAAAACCAACTTACATACATACATACATATATATATATATGGCACCATTATTTTGCCTACATTTTAATATTATGGAGATCATATACTCCCTATGACTTTCATATATACAAGTGAGTTCAATGTCATATATATCTCAACTCAAAACTTTACGATAAATTTATGCGTCATTCCAGTTATAATTATACAACGAATGTTGTAATTAAATTTTAAAAACGCGGCGTTTAATTGAGCCCCAAGTAATTAACTTCTGAATTAAAACTAAAACTCCGACATGAGTTGGCTTGTGGTCACTTGAGTCTTCTTCACCGACTAACAAACAAGTCTTGTGATTAATATTCTCTCCTAATTTTTTAATTATTTTATCCTAATTAATTAAGTTTTTTTTTAAAAAGCACAGTATTGTTATTCTTCCTATGTAATTATGATAATAGAATGTGCGTAATTGCACTATTTGCTTCCCTTATTCTTGATCAAGCCATATCATTTGTACTATATGTGTATATATATATATATATCACTGCCACTTGATGATCTGCATGAGAATGAAAACCAAAATGAGAAATTAATTAAGGTGATTCGTAGCATTATTATATATATATATGCCAAGCAATTCCAAATCTATATTTCTATTGGCATACTCGTTATTCTGTACCGTCAGCGATATGTCTCCATTAATTGGAAATATGCTTTATTACTCACAAACGCCAATCTTCAGTCAGTTGCTATTACACGCTAAGCTCAATTAAAATGAAACGTGCCCAATATAATCATGTAATGCAATGTTCATGGTTTAAGGCAAATCGTTGCAGCAATGTATGATGAATTCTTCAAATCAATGGAAGATACTACTACAAGCCAACAAAAATAGGGTTCCAATAATTAATTTGCTACACATTTTTTACTCATCAAACTTTCTCTCTGTCACACACACAAACTCTTGCATTATGGCTAGGGAAATGTGATTCGATAGGAGCTATATATTGAAGCTTCTTTTAACAGAGTATTGGCAAATCAGATAGATCGAGTGCCTGTTGAGTTAAAGTTCAAGAAGCACATTTACGCAAGCTAAGATAAAACTCTTTTTACATACTTACCTCGTATGCTGTAAATCATATTGGAAAGTAGCTTCTACCGTTAACCCAAACATAAACCAAAACCACTGACTATATATATACATATATTATAATTCATTCCAAAAACCAATTAGTCAAATCAGGATGTCAGTGGGGATTCTAATGTTAGTAAAGATTAACAAATATACAAAATATCTCGTTAGTTGATAGCTTTAGTTCCATGACACTGTACATATTATCTTGAGGCAATGAAATTCCTTTCCACTAAAAAAGAAAAAAAAAATCAAAATATTTCACCCTATACTATATATTAAATTTTCATGAATATCTCGATAAGTAGATGTTTTATAATTAAATAAGTATATATTCTGAGATATATTGGATTAAATTTGTTCATATTATACTTATTTAATTATCTTTTATATATTTATTCATCTTTTAATTAAATATAGGATAAAGGGATATTATAGTAAAATCTATTGATATCCTATTTTGTTGTGGGAGATATTATGTGATATAAAAGAGGCAACAAATTAAATTGAAAAGATATAATATAATATATTATTATATTATAAAGTGATCAAGAAGTGGACCCATGCAAAGAAAAGACAAAATCGCAATATAAATCTGCTGGAGAGATTCACGCAACAACATTCAAAATATTAGAATCCTCTTTTTTTGAATAAAAAAGGGAAAAGGATATGTTATATCCTTTATAAATCTAAGAAGCAATCACGGCCCAGGGGATGGAATAAGTGGATATATATGAAGAGAAGGAAGCACGCATCAAAAAAAGGATTGACGCATTGGAGCTTGAAAAGAACAATTCAAGAAGCAGCGAACCAGGGAGAATTGGGGATGCGTACGGGAACGATCAGGAATTCAAGAAGTAGAGGCATAAAGGCAACACACACTGCTCAGGCCTTGATGCCAGCCGAGGAGCAATTCTTTGAGAGTCTTGATTTCTCCTATCTTTCCTTTATTCTTTCTTTTATTTTCTGATTATGAGTTTCATCTTCATGGATTTTATTAGTGCCATGTGTGGCTAGTTTTCTTTTTCAACCTAGAGAACCTATGAACTTGTTTGGGTTCTAGGTATTATTTCCCACTATTAGTTTTGATTAATTTCAATCAGTTTATTTATTCCCGCTTTTCTTGCTATTGTTTATTAATTGGCCACTAGTAAGCATGTTTAGGGGATTTAGGGTTAAACTTGGAAGAGGAAATCCTAAATAGACCTTGGGATTAAATAATGTGGAATTAGATTTAAATTTAATAAGGAATTAGGTTTAATCTAATTTGCGTCTAGGATAGGAATATACCTAGAAGCTCCGCATAATCAAATTAGGGTGAGTCTGATCTAAAACGCATTTTAGTTAATTGTGTGAGGCATTACATAGTTAATTAAGATAGGTTTATAAATGGACCGAAAGGCATTTATAAACATTAATACTCTAGGTTAATGAGTAAATTAAGTCAAAATTAGTTTAGTGGGGATTAATTCTAAGAAACCAACAAGGATTAGCGACTCTAGGTTGTACTTCTCGAATTAGAATTCGCTCTTTTGCTATTATTAGTTTCTTATTTAATTTCTTTTTATTATTCAAAACAAACCGACTTACTCAACTTAAACGAAATAAAGGAATTTAATATCTACTCGCTAGTTAATTGAGTCCTCGTGGGAACGATATTTTTCCTACTTATCACTTTATTACTTGATACGGCCCGTATATGCGGAGTCTATAGGCTTTAAATTTTGCCCTATCAAGTTTTTGGCGATTCTTGCCGGGACTCAAGGCAATTGGTGACTAGTATTAGAAATCCTTTAGTAGTTTTAGTTTGAGTATTTTTAAAAAAAAAATTTTAAAAAAAATTCTTTCTTTATTTTTCTTTTCTTTTCAATTTTTGGTGTTAGCCGGGTACTTTGAGATTTATTTGGTTTTGCAGTACCTCGGTACATGACTCGTAGAACCAAATCTACGAAAACACCACATAAAACAAGGAATATCCAAGATCTTTTGGAAGCCACATCACCTTCGAACGAAGAGGAGGAAGTAAGAGAAACTGAAAGTGACGAGATGGCTGCGGATGAAAATGATCGTTTGTGTATCAATGATTTTTACGGGAAAACAATCGCGAGGATATATCGGAATCAAGGTGCCCGAGTTTCCACTAACAATTTCGAAATCAAGCGACTATGCTTAAGATGCTTGAACTACGGTGGTCGATGCAGGAACAATTCGAAGATCCAAATCGATCCGATTCAATTTCTTGATGTTTGCAACTCATTCAAGATGAATGGAGTTCCCCGACGGTGGATTCGCCTTCGGCTTTTTCCTTACTCTCTACAAGGGAAAGCTAAAGAATGGCTCAACAACTTAGAAGAGGGTAGCATAACCTCTTGGGAGACACCGGAAGAAAAGTTCGATCAAGATTTTTTCCACATAATAAGATTGTGGACGCACGAGCTGCTCTTACAAATTTTGGTCAACAATGTGGTGAACATCTCGTATGAGGCTGGGGGAGAGGTTCAAGTTGCTCGTCAGGCAGAGCCCTGGTCACAATCTAGAGAAGTGGGTCTTACTTCAAATATTCAGTACTCGGTTGACTCCTGAATCTAAATCAGAATTAAATGCCGTCACTAATGGAGGAATTACAAAGCAACCGTGAATCATGTCCGGAATTGTTTAGATGACTTATCGATGACTTTATACAGAATAACAATGAAAGAAGGCCAGTGAAGTCCGTTGATAAAATTATTGAAGGCCCTTCTGCACAGTTGATGACAATGTTAAATACCATCAACAAGAGGTTTGATCATTTAGAAGCTCAAGTAAATCGATCTAATGGTAGACACATGGGAGTCAATGCTATTTATGCCCCTTGTGATTACTGTGGAAATTGTCATGAAAACGGACAATGCCTCATATCTCAACAGATAGAACCAGTGAACTATGCTGGAAACTACCATGGCAACAACCAGAACAACCCTTACTCGAACACCTACAATTCTGGGTGGCGTAAAAATCCCAACCTCTCTTGGAAATATGGAGCGACTCTTAATGAAGCATCAACCTCTAATACAAAACAAGTCGCACCTCCCGGGTTCTATCAATTTGAAAAGGAAGTCATTCCCGCCCAAGAACCTAAATCGATCTAGAGGCAAAGTGATATCTCAGCTCGCAAGTTTTCAATTAAAAAGTACTCAAGATCAAGCTGCTACTAATGCAAGGTTAGACTCATCTATCAAGAATCTTGAAGTACAAATGGGACAAATTGCAAATGTTGTGAACGTTTTACAATAAAGAGAATTGCCAAGTAATACTGTGCCTAATCCTCGTAGAGATGAAAGAGCGGATTGTAAAGTCATTGCCCTTAGAAGTGGTAAAGAATTACCTGAGGTACAACAACCGACAATGAAGCCTTCAAGTCCTAAGAACGAAGAAACTCCTGAGGGTCTAAAGGCTAAGGGAGTAGATGAGGATAGTGAATCCCAAAAGGAGGTAACGAAAAGGGAAGCAAGTACTGAGATTCCTAAATGGAAACCGCCTCTACCATTTCCTCAAAGATTCCAAAAAAAGGCACTTGATGAGCAATACAAGAAATTCTTGGATATTTTCAAGCAATTACACATTAACATCCCATTGATAGAAGCTTTGGAGCAGATGCCTAAGTATGCTAAGTACCTGAAAGAGATGTTGAGTAAAAAGAAGCATTTTACTGAGTTTGCAACTATAGCACTGACCAAGGAGATCACTAGTGTCATTAAACCTAATGTTCCTTTAAAATGTAAAGATCCTGGTTCCTTCACTATTCCATGTGTGATTGGTGACAAATTTGAAGGTGGTGCACCGTGTGATTTGGGGTCTCTTTGTAAATCTTATGCCTCTATCTCTTTAAGAAGCTACAACTAGGGAGGCTAGTCCTACAACCATTACACTCAAGTTAGCCGATCAAAGTCTCTCTTATCCATATGGTATCATTAGGGATGTCCTAGTAAAAGTTGGCTCTTTTATCTATCCTGCTGACTTCATTGTTCTTGACATGGATGAAGATCAAGAGATTCCGCTAATTGTTGGGAGACCATTCCTGGCTACCGCGAGAGCATTGGTAGATGTCGAACAAGGAAAGATAATTTTACGACTTGGTGATGAGCAAGTCAAGTTTAAGAGGGACAAAGCAATGGAGTCTCAAACTGAATTCAAACAATGTGCAAGGGTTGTTGTGATAAATGACTTCAATCAAGCTAAATTGGATTCATTTGCCAATAAAGAGCCCCTTAAAACGATCTTCATGGAGAAAAATAATATAGAGAATACTTGCCGGCACAGTGAACAAATTACGAGGACCTCTGCATCCTCTTCTGGGAAACATTGGCGCCGCTTGTCTCAACCTCCTTGACATTTCGACATAGTCGGGCTGAAGACTATAAACCAAGCGCTTCTTAATTGGGAGGCAACCCAAGGGTTTTGCTTGCATTATTTAGGATTATTTTCTTTTTCTTTTTCTTTTTGTTTTATTCAGGTTTGAAGATGATCACTCCCCTTGTGGCTGCAAAGTCTTGCTTGTGCACTCTTTTATCTCTCAAAATTCAAAATATCATGGATGGTACTAAAAGAAGAATTCCACATCAGAGTTAGAGACCTAAACCAGGGGAGTACTAGCTCCTTTCCCTCTTTATTGATTTTTGCAACATTGAGGACAATCTTTAATTTAAGTGTGGGGGAAGGATATAATTTCTTTGGTTATGTTTGTCCTTATGCAATTGAAAAGATTTTTTTATTTGAGATTTTTGCATTGTTTAGGATTAACCTTAACTTTGAACTTGCCCCATCTTAGAAAAATATTATCAAGTCAAAAAAAAAAAAAAAGAAGAAGAAGAAGAAAAAAAAGTTTTAATTAAGCCTCTAAAGTCTTGATTTTTTTTTTTTAAAAAAATCTTGAGAGTGATTATGAGAATAGAGATTAGTTTGTAATATGATTAACAGATTATTAGTTTATGAATATTTTGCTACATGATTTCTTTAGAAAATTAGATTATGACCTTGCCCTAAGTAAAACGTTGTTTGGGGAAATGACTCGAGTAGTAAAAAAAAAACACACACACACACATGCACACAACTCCAATGACTCCTCTAAACCTTACTTAGTAACCGGGCGCTTCATCACCAATGTTGGCACTCGCGTCAAAACGGTAAAGTCAAAGAGAGTTATGAGTTAGGCTAAAAGCCTCTTGAGGTGCCTGTTGGAGTAACCGAGTAACCAGTGCCGCATCACCCATGTGGGCGCGTAAAAAGGGGACCTACAACGGCTCAAGAAAAAAAAAACGAAAAAAAAAATGAGAAAAAAAATTCCTACCTGAGGATCCTTATTAAATTAAATGAAAAGCTTGGTTTAGTGGGGGCATTTGAATTTTTCTGGAGAAATTGAGTAGCGTAATACTCTTTTATTAATCTTATTGTTGAACTTATTGCGTACCGATCTTTTGATTATGGGATGTTAAAAGATTGTTACAATTGTTTAAGACTATTGGCTTAGTGATCTATCCTTATAAGACATTAACTTAAATCGATTTGATGATATGATCTAAGTGTGGTGGTTTAGTGCTTCGTTTAGGAATTTCATGAGCAATGTTCTTTTCGGATAATGAATTCTCCTTCTTTTGCTTGAGGACAAGCAAATGTTTAAGTGTGGGGGAATTTGATAAGTAGATGTTTTATAATTAAATAAGTATATATTCTCGAGATATATTGGATTAAATTTGTTCATATTATACTTATTTAATTATCTTTTATATATTTATTCATCTTTTAATTAAATATAGGATAAAGGGATATTATAACAGAAAATCTATTGATATCCTATTTTGTTGTGCAGGAGATATTATGTGATATAAAAGAGGCAACAAATTAAATTGGAAAAGATATAATATAATATATTATTATATTATAAAGTGATCAAGAAGTGGACCCATGCAAAGAAAAGACAAAATCGCAATATAAATCTGCTGGAGAGATTCACGCAACAACATTCAAAATATTAGAATCCTCATTTTTTTTCAATAAAAAAAGGGAAAAGGATATGTTATATCCTTTATAAATCTAAGAAGCAATCACGGCCCAGGGGATGGAATAAGTGGATATATATATGAAGAGAAGGAAGCACGCATCAAAAAAAGGATTGACGCATTGGAGCTTGAAAAGAACAATTCAAGAAGCAGCGAACCAGGGAGAATTGGGGACGCGTACGGAACGATCGAGAATTCAAGAAGTAGAGGCATAAAGGCAACACACTTTGCTCAGGCCTTGACAGCAGCGAGGAGCAATTCTTTGAGAGTCTTGATTTCTCCTATCTTTCCTTTATTCTTTCTTTTATTTTCTGATTATGAGTTTCATCTTCATGGATTTTATTAGTGCCATGTGTGGCTAGTTTTCTTTTTCAACCTAGAGAACCTATGAACTTGTTTGGGTTCTAGGTATTATTTCCCACTATTAGTTTTGATTAATTTCAATCGTTTATTTATTCCGCTTTTCTTGCTATTGTTTATTAATTGGCCACTAGTAAGCATGTTTAGGGGATTTAGGGTTAAACTTGGAAGAGGAAATCCTAAATAGACCTTGGGATTAAATAATGTGGAATTAGATTTAAATTTAATAAGGAATTAGGTTTAATCTAATTTGCGTCTAGGATAGGAATATACCTAGAAGCTCCGCATAATCAAATTAGGGTGAGTCGATCTAAAACACATTTTAGTTAATTGTGTGAGGCATTACATAGTTAATTAAGATAGGTTTATAAATGGACCGAAAGGCATTTATAAACATTAATACTCTAGGTTATTTGAGTAAATTAAGTCAAAATTAGTTTAGTGGGGATTAATTCTAAGAAACCAAGAAGGGATTAGCGACTCTAGGTTGTACTTCTCGAATTAGAATTCGCTCTTTTGCTATTATTAGTTTCTTATTTAATTTCTTTTTATTATTCAAAACAAACCTGACTTACTCAACTTAAACGAAATAAAGGAATTTAATATCTACTCGCTAGTTAATTGAGTCCTCGTGGGAACGATATTTTTCCTACTTATCACTTTATTACTTGATACGGCCCGTATACTTGCGGAGTCTATAGGCTTTAAATTTTGCCCTATCAATATCAATAATGTGCTTAGTGCAATTACTCGAGAATTTGAAAGGAGTACGTGAAAAGAGGGAGGCAAATGAGAATGGGCCGAGGGAGCTAATCAGAAAATTAATGCTTTGGATTGTCTCATCAGCTTTTTTCCTCTTTATCCCTACGCGTCCTAAATCTTATCCGTTGAAATTATCCAAAAGCTGAAAATGGGTCAAGTCATCAAGCAATAAAAAAAGAATCTTTGCTTCGTAGGCTTCAACCTGCCCATTAACCTTCTGCTTCTCTCTCCTCTTTCCCGCTGCCAATGTTACATTGTGTTGCTGACCTTCCATGGCTGCTTTTCCTCAATCAGCTCCCACCTTCATTTCTCAGGGCTTATCCTCTTCCTCGTTTCCCATTTAATCATCTTTAGGGATTTATAAAAGGCATCTGCTCTATGAACGATATTTGCTACTGTATTTGAACCACCAACCCATTAATGAATAGAATTAAGAACCTGCATGTGGAATTTTAATAGGTTGATGACTTGGCACATTTTGAGCTTTTGGATCATCTTGACGGTCATGATTTAGGATGATGAGATGAGGAGAAAAATGCTTATGAGGAAATCTGCTTCCCATTCTTAAGCTCCTCTGCAGAAGCTGGAAAATGACACATTTTTTTTTCCTATTCATAAATTTACCCTCGTTCACAACTGTCATCACGCGCTTCCCTGTAATCACCTGCAAGTTGGGGGGCTGTGGTTCACGCGCCAGGGGCACGAGTAAGTGTGACTTGTTATGGCAAAAAAAAAAAAAACCTTAACCAAACAAAGCATGGGGAGGAGGAGATAGTATGAAACTGGAAGGATCAGCAAACCCCAAAACCCCACCCCATTTTCTGGTAGAGATTGACAAAAACCCTCCATTTAAGAGAGAAACCAAAGCTACAAGTCAGCCCAATTACTCAAGAGAGAGAAAGAAATAAACTTTCTTCTCTCTCTCTCTCTCTATCTCTGGGTTTCATCTTTCAAAATCTCATTTATCCAACTTTCTCTTTGTTTTCACAAATTTGGCTTACTTGGGTACTGCCCAGAAAAGAGCATCATCTGGTGTGCCCCAGAGGATGAGAGGAGAGGAAGGAAGCAGAGAAAAATGAAGAAAGAGATTGGGGGAAGTGGGAGAGATTGTATAGAAACAGAAACAAATTAATAAAAAAGGGAAATTTTAGTTTTTTAGATCAGGAGAGAGAGATTGGGGTTTTTTTTTTTTTTTTTTTTTTTTTTTTGAGCTTTTGGTTTGGTTTATTGGGATATGGGGAGGGGAAGAGGATAGAGAACAACATAAACAGGCAGGTCACTTTTGCAAAGAGAAGAAATGGCCTTCTCTCTCTGTTCTCTGTGATGCTGATGTAGCGCTCATCGTCTTCTCAAACCGCGGCAAGCTTTGTGAGTTCTGTAGCAGCCCTAGGTATGTTTTTATGTCAACTCTTAACTTCATCTTCACTTCTTTAATTAATTTTGTCCCTATATATGTTTTCTCTCTCAATCGAGATCTGCTTGCTTTTCCTTTTGCTGCCCTTTAATTTCTTACTGTGTTTTTATTTATAGCTTGTGCTGAAACACAAGGCTACTTTTTCCTCTGTCAGAGTATATTTCTTTGATTTTTTGGTTTTACTGTATGCCAGCTTGAGGCTTCTCGGAGTCTCTAGGTTTTTCTTTTCATGAGATGCTGTCTAGTTTTTGTTTTTATCCTTGATCTGACCAGATGTTTTGTTTATATGTGGCTTTTATTATGAGATGGTTGATGATCAGCTTCGTCTTTAATTTGTTTTTCACAGTTTCTATTATGAATTTACCTTTTATTCGTTTTGCTGCTGCTATCTAACGAGTGAACGTCGAGTATACAACTTTTGCTTCTTGTTTGACTTCTTTTTTTTTTTTTCTTTATATATATATATATATATGAAGTTTTCTTTGCCATAATCTGGTTTACTTTATAAGTCTGGCTAAGTGACTTACTGACTCGAAACAAAAGGCAAAACAATGGTATATTGGCCTGGGAGGGAGCTTTTAGATCCTACGGATCATGGAGGAATCTGTCACTCCAACTCATGGTCAAGATCTCATGAACATGTGTCCAGTTTTTATATTCTTGTTACAAACATAGGAATGGTGAAAAAAGATTGTTATTTGCTATGATTTGTTCCTGAAATTTGTATCTGCGCGTCTTCCGATGCAGCTAATTGGGTCAGTGGTTTATAAGTAATAACTAGTACGCTTATAGATTTTGGACTAAAAATAAACAAATCAACAAGTCTACGCTCTTTACCTCTTCTTAGTTAAAAGTTGTTCAATTCAACTTTTTATTTCAGCTTGCTGCCGTGTATTATCTGAAACTTCGAGTTGTTTTGGTTTTTCAAAACAAGGGAAGTTAAAAATGTGTTCATTCTCAAATGATCAAGTTCCTCGGATTGAGAATAGACATATGTGTTTTTTAAATAAAAAATTGAAGAATGATACTGAAGTTTTTCCCCCTTTTAGCCACTAAAATGTTACAGATGAACATGTGATATTTCTTTTAGAGGCCTTCTGGTTTCGGTTTATTTCAACAATTTATATTTTCTAAACTCTATTAAACACATTTTCACTTATGCTTTCAAGTTTTTATTTTGGGAAAAAGACAGTGACAAAACCGAACGGACTTTTGTCCAGAAATTTTGCATCTGAAATAACGGCCCTTAATTAACTTATTTTTAATTATCAGAAAGCAATATGTGCGTGTATGTTTCTCTTTCTCTCTGTGTGACAAACCTTAACCATATTTCTTACTCGAATTATATATTCCCTTTTCCAATGTAAACCATGAGTTCTCGTTAGTTAACTAACGTGCGTCTTCCTCACAGTATCAATTTCTCCCTAGTTTCCATCAATCGATGAGATTGTCTGTGAGGATATATATGAAGTTGCCCATGACCGGTATGGTAGGCATAAAAACTGAAGCACCGTGGATGTTCTTGTTGATCAGCATGTTTTATTACATCATTCATAATCTTTTTTTTTTTTTTTTTTTTGGGGGGGGGGGGGGGAGGGGGGATGCGGCATTCAGAATCTAGGGTTATATCAGGAAACAAAAAAAACTAGGGTACGTTACTATGTATAACGTTAATTATATCTAACAGCCTCTTAACGCCTAACATGTTATAAAATGCTAATGAAAAGGAGAAGGTGACATAGTATCAAGGGTAAAGTATGAGTAGGGTTAGGGTTTCTCCTAAGTCCTAATCATTGGAGATTTGTATGTATATATGAAATAAAGTATTATTCATCATAGATATTGAAAAAGATCTGTTCTTTACTGACCTGATAAAACATCTAGTAATTAGAGACCTCCCCGGTCTTAGTGCTTTCCTTGTTAGCTGCTCATTCTTCTCGAATTGACCTCTCAAGCTTTTCCGAGAATAATGTTCCCTTGCCACTTGCCAGTCAAAAGAAAATTAAATATAAAAAAAGATTGCAACTTTTAGGTGGATTAAAAAAATGGTATATAAAGAGCTTTGCAACGATGTGTAAGTTTAAGTTCCTAAGATGTTAAGAGGTTTAATTTATGTTCGTATATAGTGTCAATCATTCTCAAGCAGATAAGATCCTTAGCATGCAGTCTTTTCAGATTTAGCTTCTACCCATTCTTTTTTATAGGCTGTCTTTAAATCATGCATTCTTTTATACTCTAATAAGTTTGGAAACACTTTGATTAAGAATGGTATTAGTATAACCATTTTGATATTGTCATCTTGTATATATATTTGATCAAAACAAGAAAAGGGTCAGTGAAACATATAAATAAAATGACTGCTATAAACTGGGGAGGGTACCCAAGAAAGATTCAGTGGCAATGGGAGAATCAGGAATATTCTAACTAAACTAATATCAGATCAGAGTAACTGCTAGCCTCAAAAATATAGAAAGACCCGGTGAGCTGTCAAGGACTGTTTTGTTATTTACAATACGATACTGTGCTTGAATAGTCCTAGAAGCAGCTAAAGGACATTAGCACTGTAGCAGAGTGAACAAACAGTTCTCACATGTATAAATGCATAAAAAATCAATCACATCTCTGTGCCTCCCTATGGAAATGCATATTTTGCCACGGTCAGATCTCTGATCTTATCACTTGTTCGTCTTATAATCTGAACAAGCCCCTTATACTTTACTTCTATTCATCTGCAACCAAACGCACCTTTGTTATTAATATGTAGCTCCCACTTCACATAGTTTCAGAGTTAAATAATTCCAACAAAACATGGTTTACTCCTGAACTACTTCTAAGAAAGTTACCAAAATATTGGACAATAATTTGTGCAAATCAACATATATATAAATATGGCAGAATAAGGCCGAGTTTGTCACTTGTCAGTTGGATGATCTGTTACGACATATTCATAGGATTAAAGAAGACCACATCACTTTCTGTTAGTATAGTGATGATCTTAGGTTGCCCAATATATATATACAGTGATCATATAGGAGTTTTGAATAAACAATTTAGTGTGGTGCTCTATAACATGTTGATTCGTTTGAACATGGAAGCAGCATGCTCAGGACACTGGAAAGGTACCAAAAGTGCAGTTATGGTGCAGTGGAAGTCAGCAAGCCTGCCAAAGAGCTCAAGGTAATTTTAGGGGCGGACTTAGGAATTTTATTGATTGGGGCGAGAATAAAAAATGTTGCATGATAAATAAAAGTATTTGAATACGACACAGACTAAATATATAAAAAATTGAAAGAAATCTATTACAGAAATTAAGATTACTTCACTTGACTCTTACCTTACGTGTTTTCATATTATTAAACTCTTCTATAATTGAATCCGTGCTAAAATTCAAACCAATTTCTTTTTCAATGTATGTAATCAAAGAATCATCAAGAAATTAGTATTTTTGAAGAGCAAAAATCTTGTCACGTCTACAAAAACTTGTAATCTGAAACACTTAGCTACAATCTCCCGAGAAGTAAGTTTTTCAACCAATATCTCAATATGTTGAGATTGGTTCATAAGATCACTACATGAACTCACAGCATTTTTGTGCATTGAAATAACATTTTTCCCAACATAGAGTAAAAAAGCACAATTTGAAAGCAAACCGAGATTTTATGCATTGAAATAAAATTTAAAACTTGTCCAAAATCCTAACCCTAAAATATTCTCTAATCAATATAAAAGTAGTATCGTTAGAAAGATAAAATCATGTATAATAAATTTCATGAATGAAATTTAATAAAAAAATAATTTTAAGTACCTTATTGATTTTTTAAATTTGTCATAAGCTGTTGGAAGAGAAAAAAGACAGACGACAGACGAGACTCGATTAAGAGGAAAAAGATATGAAAGATTTCGGAAAAGTGAAGAAATAGCGGTTGGGGATAGGGATGGAAATAGGCCGGACCCCCTATCGGGTGGCCTACGACTTGCAGGTCCTGGTCAAGTCCGGGCCTTTGTTTATTAAAAAGGTCGAGGTCAAGGCCTATTTAAAAGCCGAATGTGTAAATAGGCGGACTTGTTTTGTTAAGGCGACCTATAAGCCTTCGTGCTTGGCCTATTTATGGGGAAAAAAATATAATTTTATTTTTATATACACAATATTTAATTTATATGTTTTTAATGCTTGCATTTTCCATATTCCCGATCTATCGATTGCTATTCCTCTTTTTGAATGGGAAAAAAAAAAGATCACTGTTCCTCTCGATCCCTCCGATTCAGTCGATCGCTATTCCTCTTTTTCAAAGGGAAAAAGAAAATTGCTATTCCTCTCCATCATTCAGTCATTCTGTCGCTCACTATTCCTCTCGGCTATTGCTCAGTCTGTCGCAACTCACAACCCAAATCATCTCGCTCTCCTTCGTGCCTCGCTCAGTCTGTCGCAACCATTATTCTATTGCCGCTGTAATCTCTTTTTCCTTGAATATTTTGTTGACTCTGTGGTTTAATCCTGTCATTGTTTTGATTCCCCCTTGTACAAGTGATTTGGAAAGGCATAGCAGGTAAAAATATCTGTCAAGCGAGTAGGAAGTTGCAGCTGAACTGATTTTTTATTGAGTGGAAATGACTGTTTCCGTTTAAAGCTATTGAAAAGGTCTTTTCTGTGTTTTATAATGATATCTTACATCGTTGAAGGAGTCAATGGCTTAAAAAATAGTAGGTAATATATGTGGCCCTGAAATCTAATGCCTGTTAAAGTGCGAATCGTTCAACACGTGTATTTTTGTTGGAAGACTTAGTTGCCCGTGAATAGGGGAAAACATGCAAACCAATATGTAGGTACTAGCAGTAGTGAGTCAAGCGACAGTGTTTATGTAAATTGCTCATAGAAATTAAAAGCAAACAGTCATTTTAAATCCATTATATAGTGCCATTGCAATGCAAAAGTGCTGTGTTGGCCAAAACATAGATTGAACACGTTAGAAAATCTGGTTGTCTTTTTTAAAACAACTGATTTTATGGCCTTAAAAGTCCTTTGTGAGCCTTTTTTAGAGTGACTCTGCAGTAATACTGAGTATTGATGATGATGATGATTATGTCATTTAAGTAATTATTGTTGGACTGTTGTAGGATAGTTTGTTCGAATGAATTCTTGTTAAACCTCATGCTATATAGCTTTCCTTTCAGGTATGTTTTTGTTTTAAAATTTCTTGCTGCTAAATGTGTGGATAATGCTTTGACTGAGACTAGCTACTAGTGGAGAAATAAAGTAAAATGGATTATGACTTTTTCCTTATTTCCTTCTTTTTTATGACCAAGCACAAATCAGTATCTAGTATTAATGGCTTTAATTGGATATGAAGAGAGTAGCAGTTGGGCATTGAGGTGATGCTATTTTCCTAAGATTAGCTGTATAGTTTTTTCTTCTTGAGAACTGTAGGGGAATGGATGGATCAGGATATTCCTAAATTGTATTACGAGTGTGGTCCTGATGATTTTGCAAGTCATCTGTGTATAGCTGCATTTGATGTATTGTTGAAAGCAGATTTCTGATCCACATATTTTGCTAGTCCTCATGTACTCTATTTTAGTAATTATGATTATTTTAATTTTATGTTAAAGCTTATAATTTGGAAATATGTTGGCTTTGAAACATATCAAAAGCCTACATTTATTTAGATTTTAGTAGGTTTAAAGCTTACTTATGATCTTCAAGGCCTATAATATGAAGCCCTTTTAAAAGCCTATATTGTAAGTAGGCCTATAAAAAGGCCAGGCTTATCTAGGCCTGAGCCTAAAAAAAAACATGCAGGCCTAGGCCGAGGCTTGATTCTCATTACGTGCTCTCAGCCTATTTAGCTAAAGTCCTGGCTCCGACCTGGCCTATTTCCATTCCTATTTGGGGATAATTACGGGTTGTGAGCCCCACCTTTTATTATTATATTTTCCTTTTAAAAAAATTTTGGGGGTTTCTAAAGGGGGTCCGTCCTTGGGTAATTTCATTATTGGGTCACTTTCCTACTGTTTAATTTCTGAAGTTAACTTCAGTTTTCAGTTCTAGTACAGAGCCGCAGCTTCCCACAATTACACACGTTGCAATCCATGCATGATGAATAATCATGATATGATTAGAAATGAAGTGTGGCGTATACTTTATTCCTTTTAATTATCATTAGAAATGAAATTGTTAAAGTAATTAATATGTTGAATTTAGCTCACAATAACAATAATAAGTGGAATTTTTGTCAGTCACGTGAGGTTTGTTTAGTCTCTAGAGTTTGGACTGGTCTTCTATACATACTTTGACATGAAGGTTAATTGGGTGTGTCTGTTGAATAAAATCTTTCTCCAATGACATTGGTAGTTTTTTGATAAATAATAGAGCTAATTTCTAAAGGCTTAAAAAAGTTGATTTCTCTTGATTGCGCAATTTTTAATGGTACATGGATAATTGTTCCATGCTTATCTATGGTACTTAAGGAACATTGTATATTGCTTGTTGCATGTTGCATTTTAAAGTTTTTACATTAATATCTAATTAAGCTATTATATAGTTTATCGAGTAAAATACATGTAGCTTTTCTTAAATGATTATGTCATGTTAGTTTAAAGTTGGAAGAGAATGATATTTAGGGCTTGTTCGGGTTAGCAATGACTTATTTTTTTATCGACTTTTACAAAAGTCCGATAGGAAAAAATCAATTTTAAATGTGATTTGTGTTTGGATTGATGGTGGCAAAAGTGACTTTTTTTTCAAACTAAAGAGTGTTTGAATTATTATTTGAAAAGTGAGTTGAGATAAAAATAATTGAAAAAGGCATAAATCTTATTGAATACTTCATATATATATATATATATATATATATTAATTGTATATATTGTGATAATTGAAGATAAAAATTTAAATTATTACTCCTGCGGTCCTAAATATAAGATAAAGTTAATTTTTTGGAGGGATTGAAGAAGCTAATTCAAATTATTTTAGAGTATTTTTATTTTTATTTCTCTCCAAACTAATTAGTTTGACTAATTAAATTATTTTTTGTTTTTATTTTTTTATTTTGTCACATTTCCATATTTTATTTCTCCCATAATTTGATAGAACAGGACAAAAAACTGAACATCCAACGCTGCTGGACAAAAAAGGATCCCCCTAGCTTTCATCGATAAGGAGCTTTTTTTTTTTTTTTTTTTTTTTTTTTTTTTTTTAAGCTCATTCAAATATAAGCCAATCCAAACAGGTAACGTTGTGCTTTTTTTCCCACCCAACTTTCTTTCAAA
Organism: Acacia acuminata; assembly: GCA_019022655.1. Classification (NCBI taxonomy): domain Eukaryota; kingdom Viridiplantae; phylum Streptophyta; class Magnoliopsida; order Fabales; family Fabaceae; genus Acacia; species Acacia acuminata. Next base: position 56,175 of record JAFJYI010000166.1, read on the forward strand.
AGCTACTAACTGATTTTACACTCCAACGGTGGCCTGGCCGTGTAGCCAAACAGGCCCTTAGTGTGCATTTGGTTCTACGTTTACACGTGTTGTAATATGTGCGAATGAAAAGGCATACATTAGTATTACTTTTTAAAAAAAGCTAAGTATATATGTTTGAGAAGCGAGCATGGCTTTAAGAATCCACAAGGCAAGTTAATTTCAGAAAATATATATAAAATTTTTTTTAAAAAAAAAACTGCCACGAAAATAGAAGAATCTAAGAACTATTGCTTATTATATAATAATAATTCATTCCATTAGTTATAAGTCGACTTCTCAAATGTTTTAACGTTGCTTAGCTGTTAATTACAAATGATGGTTTCTAGAATATTTATTACTTCTTATCATGTTACGGACAACATGTTCATTCCATTCTTATCAGTTCCATTGTTACCAACAAGTACTCAATTATAATATTTGTGAGATCGTATCAAAAAAAATAATAATAATATTTGTGAGATTTTTCTAAATTTTAAACTCTTCCGAAATTAGTTTATGGTGCAACTAGTTTCATTTTCCCTTCGTCTGTTGAAAATTTAGCCTTCATGGAAAACTCATGAAGATTTAATTTGGAGATCGTCCTGAATTTGAAACCAATTAAGAACTTAATAACAAAACATCTTAAAATAACACATAATTCATCAATTTTTTTTCCCAATGGACAATCGTTTATATGAGTAAAGAAAGGAGTATATACATATATATGAACCTGAAAATTAAATGAAATGAAAAGACTCAGGGCCGATTCTTGATACTTCATCCTCGTTCAAACCGCCACCTAAGACGTTACGTTATTGAATTAAGTTTACACGTAGTGTAATATATACTGGATTATATTGTTCCATGTTTATTAACTTTTGGTTTTGGTCTTTCTTATGTTTTTAACGTTACAACTTCTCCTTATTTTTAATTTGTCCCTATTAATGCTCGCTTAATAATAATCAAAGAAAAGAAAGAATGAGGAAATTAAAGAAAATGACTAGGATGTTTTAGGAAATGTATGTCATAAACTTCCTTAATCTAATCAAAAGTGAAGTTGAAGGAAAAGGAAAAGTAAGAATTGAGCGATGGGGTCTGTTGCAAAGGGGGGGAGTGGCTTATATTGACATGTCACAGTCTCACTACTGGGACAAGAGGACCAAACCACAGTGACTCTTTTTGGGTTTTTCTTATAATTAACTACTACTCCTCAAAGTTAAATATAAAAGGGAAACGAATATCATGTCTCTATCAGAATCAAAATGTATAAGTATATTAAAGTATATTAATTATTACAGATCACAAAAACAAAATAGAAAGACATAACTAAACAATAAGTTCTCAAAAAATAATTGAATTCCATATTCAACCCTCTAATGATTGCACTTTGACTCTCAAAATTCTCCGATATTATATAAATCAAAATATATATGTAGTTGTAATTTAGAATGTTTAATATGTACCACAGAATAGAATTGTCAGTTAATTAAAAGAAAATCACTTAGGTAAAAGTAATTAGAGTCAAAAAATTCAAAAGCTTTATATAGTAAAGGACCCATATATATGCATTACGTGCGTTCAAGAGTCCGTAATGTTAAATATGTCATTTATTAATTTCATCTTCTCAAAGTTGGTTGAAGAAAAATACAGCAGATGCAGCAGATATAGCGCTTCTAATCAGCAGATGCAAACAAAGGAATTTTACAATGGTTCTATTTAGAAGAAAAATGAGCCTGATACTGATTTACTTCTGTTTACATACCTCATCCCATTTCGTCTTGTAATGAAGGTAGCTTTATTGGCCATCTGACAAGAAGGATAGGACCTAACCAAGAGAAATCTGAAATGCCATTACCCTACCTTACATTCACTTCAATCTAATGGTTTTATCTGATATAACGACGTTGGGGTTTCTGATATGCGGATTTACAGCTGCCAATTCCTTCCATTTTGATCCAGAACCATAAACACGAGATGATATGCTCCACTATGTATCACCAGGCTGCACTTTTGTGGTAGTTAAAACACCAGATTTAGGTGCAACTTTTGACTTCATTATTGGATGCTTATTATTTGTGATCACATAGTAGTTGTATACCAATGGAATGGCATGTAGATATTAGTTTTGAGAATGAGTTTTTGGTTGAAGTAAATTTGATGTAGAATTCATAGCCAGAAATTCTTCAAGTTCGAAGCCCTTTTAGCTTCTGTTACAATTCTCTTGTGTCCTTCATTTCAGTGGATTCCGGATGATATGGAGTTCCAATCAGGAGACATGCCAAATTATACTACTTCAGATGGATCCGTATGTGTTCATGACTTTCTCTCTCACACACGCAGAGACAGCGTTTCCCCCCTCTGTTCTTTTATTTAATATTGTAATATATGCTTTAGTATTAACCACTTGGCCTCTTGATTCAGAAAGATAGTGAAGTCAGACTAAAGATTATTGGTACTCGAGTGGATGCGACTGAAATTGTATGCCTTTATTGCCTATTGTATTGTCTCTGTGATGGATGTTAAGTAAATAAACATGTGCTAAATTTTTCATTGCGAAACATGAACTAAAAAGATATTAGAATTTCTAATGCCAGATCTGTTTTGAAATTATATGGTTTTGAGCTTTGGATCTTTCTCCAAAAGACCTCAGAATTCACAGCATTCAAATCTTTCTAATGTATTTAAAACTTTTCTTTAAAAAAAAAAAAAAAAAAATCAGGGGCGGGGAAATACTCACTAATTATGCAAACACAAATAAAAAATTCTAGCTTTGCTATTGGTTGTATATACCCACTCCTCCTCTTAACCCATTTACTTAGTCCAAAATTATAATTTACTCATAACGTACGAGTACTTCTTAAAACAAGATGATTATTAAGTAATTAAATTTGTTTACTTTTTCTTACAAATTTAGTCATATTTAAAATAATGAGTTACCTCTTAAAAATAGTTACTTGGTGCAACTAAGTAATAACTACTAAATTGGAGGCATTATTTTAATTAAATAATGGTTCCTATATTTTCTAGAGTTAGTTAAGTAGTGTGTCGTTATTAGCAAAAATATGTCAAATACTGCTAGTGGTTTTAGTGATTGCTGTTGAATTTGTTTCTTTATAGGCACTATTATTTAATTTGTTTCAGAATTCAGCAACTTCCACCGAATTAATACTCAACCTTAGCTTCTTCTCCTTATTTAAATATATTTTAATAACAATAGTTCCCACTAGTATTGAAAAATAGACCAAAAAAAAAAATTGGCTCTTTAATGGCCATTCATGTCAGATTTCTCAATTTTATGTTGTATTTAATTATGTGTCGCAAGTTGCTTCATTGCATTTATAGGTGAAATTTAAGCTCTTTTTTTCTTAAAGAAAAATCAAGTGGGTTCCATGACGACTATATATCCAGCCTATTATGAATTTATGATCATCATTATAATGAAACTTAACATCATTATAAATTTAGTTTTTTTTGTTTGTTTGAATGTTTAATAAATTTGAATTAAATAGATATATAATTTCGCGTATGTACTATGATTTGGTAATGACAAGTAATTTACTAGAAATTGGCAAGGAAGATGGCAAGATATTGATATATATGCAGACAACTATGCAACGCTTTTAGCTCTAAGTATAATTAGTTGTACACACTTTGTCGGCGACATATTTACAATTAACAAATGGCAATATATATATATATATATATATATATATATATATATATTAGTATACAGATAAGATCAAAGTTTAATTCATACTGAAATTTCGGTGACCTATTTACTTTGATAAATTGAGAGATGTTGCTGGCCTATCTCCTAATAATATATATATATATATATATATATATATATAGGGGTTATCGTTTGTTATGTCATTTGACATAAGATTATGTCAAATCACTTCAAAACTATGTCGTTTTAGGGTTAGAGGAATTAATGAATTCTCAAAACGACGTAGTTTTAGAGTTAAAGGAATTAATGAATGATCTTTTGATAAAATTCATATAATAAATACAAAAACATCCTTCACTAATTTCCTTAACTCCCAAAAACGACTCGATTTTGGGGTGACATGATAAACGATAAACCTATATATATATATTAGCACCAGATATTTTGCCTACATTTTAATTTAATGGAGATTATATACTCCCTGTCACTATTACCAAAAGTAAATTTAACGGCACTAATTAATGTCTGTTTTTAAAAAATAGAAGTTAAAAAGGAGACAAAGTAATATTTTTGAAATTTTAACTTAACTTTTAACAACTATTTTCATATAAACAGTCATTGAAATTGTGTTTTTAAAAGAGTAGTAGAAAATTACTTCCAACGACTATGATAAATATTAAAAAAAAAAAAGAGTAGTTGAAAGTAAAGCAGAAATTTCAAAAAAATATGAATGTTTTTTTATTTTCAATGTTGAAATAAAATTTTCAATGACAGTTTTAACATTCATTAAAAGTTAAGCTGAAAAACAAAAATTAAAATTAAATATTTGTGAATTTCAACAACTAAATTATAACTGGAATGACGCATAAATTTATCGTAAAGCTTCAACAAATGTTTTTCTAAAACAATCAAACGCTGCGTTTTTAGAATTTAATTCCAACATTCATAGTGTAATACATACTGGCTTGTTCCATGTTTATTAACTTCTGGTTCTGGTCTTTCTTATGTTTTTAACGTTAATTAATTTGAACAGAAAAGTAATTAACTACTACTTCTCATGTTCTAATTTATTCTTATTAATGCTCCCTTAACAATAATCAAGAATGAGAATGAATGAGAAAATTAAAGAAGATGACTAGAGTGTTTTTAGAAAATACATGTCATAATTAAACTCCTTAATCTAATCAAAGGTGAAGTGGAAGGAAAATGAAAAGTAGGAAGGGGTGTGTTGAAAAGGGGGAGGGGCTTATATTGACATGTCACAGTCTCACTACTGGGACAAGAGGACCTAACCACAGTGACTCTTTTTGGGTTTTTCTTATAATTAACTACTACGTAGTACGTACTCCTCGGAGTTAAACATATAAAAGGGAAACGAATATCATGTCTCTTTCAGAATTGATGGGGTGTGTTGAAAAGGGGGAGGGGCTTGCATTACAGTCAGAGTCCGTAACTCCTTTAGTTAGATCCGACACGCATTGAATAAATTACCTTTTCTAACTAAGATTTGATCATAAAGCTAGCGACTAAATTGGTTATTTAATCGCTTTATCTTGTTTGATTATCTTTTTTAATTTCGCATATTTATCTTCCTTCTTTATGTTAGGATTAGTTGAAAGGGTATTTTCCTATCATTTTTTTTTTCCCAGACAAAACTTCCACCGTACCAGAAGGTCTATAGGCCTATATGTTTAACTCTGAGCACGTCCCCTTCCTAGCCAACCCAACCATCTCATTATTATGATTAATTTAGTCTTGATTTGATAATGATCCATCAATGTATTAATCTCAAGGCCATATTACTTTTATATGTTGATTTGATACTTCATTAATAAAATATTCACTTAACTTTTCTTAAGTCAAGAATGCATAATGGTAACTATTAATCTTATAATACATAATATAAAAAATAATATATTATGGGAAAGCGATTAATCCCTTGACCTTTCAATTTTATTTTATTTTTATTGGGTTTAATCCAATTCTTAATTTTATTTCATTTCAATTTTTTTTTTTTTTAACTTTCTAAAACTAGTTAATTTTATATTTAATATTATGAGAAGTCACATTAGAGTTTCTGTTTGAAAGTTTAATTTATTTACTTATTAATACTTCTTTCATAAAACGGAAATGATTGGTAGTTGTAATTAAGGTGGAATTTGTCCTGACCTGTGCTTGTTCTCAAGTGATGCTAATAACTTATTTAATATATAGGATACAATATATGGCCTTTTTTTGGTAAAAATATGTTCTTTATAAGATTTACTCGGTATAAGGCATTATAGCCTAGTAGCATGAAAGCTCTTTTGTCAGTAAGGGATTGCAGGTTTGATTTTGTTTGTAAGTAAGTGCTGTTGTGGTTTTAGCTGCACTACTTGCAAAAGGATGTAGAAACATAAAGTCATTGTGGTGTGCAATTCTATGTTTATGCTGCAAGATTTACTGCTGGTTGCAATTTGAAGAAGCCCCAAGTTTTGGAGATGATGTATCAGTATAAATTGTAAAACTTATAGTGAGTGTATTTTTAAGAAGTCAAATATTAGAAATTGTGTATTTTAATAATGGAACTACAAAAATGGAGCTGAGCAATCATTTTATGCTGTTATTTTGGGGTCAAGAAACTGAATATTCACTTGCTCGTTCATTGCTCCATGGCCTAGGGAGACGAAAGAGAATGGTAAAATGTCAAGAGTAAATTATATAATTCTTTAGTTTTATTAAAATTGCATAAATTTTATATTATATAATTTTTTATACACTCTTTTCAAAGTTTAAGAGCTGCCTAATATTTATATTCTTTATTTTTATAATAATAAATGTGCACTAAAAATAGTTGAAAAAGAGAGATGAAAGGTATGACTTATAAGGATATGATATGAAATTAAGATATTATCTTAATTTTCTAATCTTTTTTCCTTTGTAAATGCATGAATATGCGAATTTAAATACAGATACTTTATATAATTAATTTCTCTAATGCCCACATTTTCTTTCCTTTTTTTTTTATTGTGCATTAAAAGACGTCGACATCTAAATAGAATTCATTAAAAATATTTATAGAAAGAAGGGAAAATTAAATTGTACACGTGAAGAAGCATAATTAAGGAACTAATTAAATCAATAACAAAATTTTATCATTAAGGGAATAAATTGCATGAATATGATATTGACATATGGACTTAATATATATCAGCTAGCTTAACTAGTACTTCAATTCAATATCCGCTCAGATTTTTAAACCACTGAGAGTTGAATATACATGAACAAGCTAGTCTCACACTAGATCAAACCTAAATTGTGTGTGTGTGTGTGTGTTTTTTTTTTTCCGGTGGTCTTAAATCGTACTCTAGGTGTGAGGAGAGAAATTAAAATGTGGTCCCAAATAATCTATATACTGTAGATGGATCATCTTTCCGTTTAATTCATCATATATTTTTTTCATATATTTTAACCGAAATAACAACTTTTTTCGATTTTTCCCTTGTTCAGTTTTAGTCTCTCCCATGGACACGGAATGAACACGGAATGAACACGGAGTGAACAGGGAATTATTTCGTTTCTAGAAGTGCTGTCAGGCTTTCTGCTTTAATCTGCTTGGTTTGTACATTCTGTGGGCAGATTTTGCTCCCAATAGAATTCTGCTAGGGAGTTGTCTTTCATCTCTGCTTTCCTGTCTTTGTTGTGCTATTAGACATGAGAAAGACTTTGATATTGGTTCTTTTATTTTTAACATTGGTTCTTTCTTCTATCCCATAAAGTTGGCATGTTTTTGCTGTACAAGTGTAATTTACTGTGATGCAAACAACATTTGAGCCTGAGCTTTTCTTCTGCGTGGCCTTTGTATTTTTTTTATGAGGCTGCTGGAAAGTATAAACAGGAGGGAAAAACCTATGTTGTCCAAGATGGGGACATCATATTCTTCAAGTTCAATGTCTCTGGTGGGGAAAGAAGTGAAACAAGCAATCCATTTGTAGCAGAAGATGGCTGTTTTGCTTGGAATATGCGCTTTATTAGCAGACAAGCCTACCATTCTTAGCAGTTTGAGAGCTTGAGTTGTAATTTATGAGACATGCTGAACTTTAATTGAGGTTAAGTATTTATAGGAAATATTGGTATTGCATGGATTGTTTGTTTGTCTTTTTTTTTTTTTTTTTTGGTATTACATGGTTTGTTCGATAGCCATGTCGAGAGCTGTTATCTGATCCACTGGCACCACGCTGCTTCCAGCTTAAGGCGTTTTTGTTGGTTTTTTTTTTTTTTTTTTTTTTTTTTTTTTTTTTTTTAAAGCTTGAAAAAGAATAACAGCTTTTAATCTTTATTAGAATAACAGCTTTTAATCCATGACCTTGTGGAGTTCACGTTACGTTGCAGTGCAGATATACACTCGATTGGCAGTACACACATTTATTAGCCAAAAAAATCGATTTTTAATAAATTGTTGGGAGAAAATTTATCTTTAATTTGTTCAGTCGTCGTGCTCAACTTCTTGACAATACTTGTATTTAAAAATATCCATTATTTGGGAGGCTATATTTATTATTAGATTTTTTGAGGTTCACAAAAATGTTTTTAAGAATATACTATTAAATAATTGGTCTTATTGTGAAATATAATGATATTTTCTCATTTTTTTCAGACAATTTAACAATAATTTTATGATGTATAAAATTGATTATATAATTTTTGTAGGTTTTGAATTTCGAATTATAGTTTTCTATATTTTCCTAACTTAATTATAGGGAAGAGAATATGCTGACTTGGGATGAAGCGGATGGGGGGGGGGGGGGGGGTATGTAATATGATTCATTGGGCAAATTTTAAAATTCCATGTTACAAATTTATACAGGTGTTTGTGCATGTCCATTCAAATTTATACATTAAAGTCTTGAATTATTTAAAATTACATTTTTGTTAGAATTTGAAGATAAGTGCAAAGCTGACGGGTACATGTACCTAACTAACCCCACCCCACATCTTATTCGGAGGCATGGCACTGTTTTTTCACGTAGTTAGGAATGATTGGATTGAGGAAAAAGTAAGGTAAGTTAGTTAATCAAAATCTCCCATGTTTTTTTAAATACTCTCATTTAGAATTGTCTTTGACTACAATCATGGGTCTAAAAGAAGAATTCACTGTCTTGTTGAAGGTGCATGAGTAAGGTAAGTTAGGAGGAAAATGATAAATATAATAGAAGGATAGATTTTATTTTTAAAATTAAGAATAACTCTTCAAATTCTATGTTAAACTGATGAGGAATTTAATGTTGAATGATGTTATAATCATGTACTTTCTTCATTTCTTAATATAAGATATACTTATCTAATTTGACTCTTTATTTAGAAATTTAATTATATCAAATTTCTCAATTTTTTTGTGGTACTATTGAATTATGCCACGTACGTAAGACACTACATTGCATTTCTATATAGGTGACATTTAAGCTTTTTTTCTTAAGAAAGAAATAAAGTTGGTTCCATAACGAAATATAGCTGTTATTATGATAAACTGAAACTCGTTATAAAATTAATTTCTTGTTTGAAAATTGAAAGTAGAATAAATTCAAATTATACATATATTATTTTTGCCTATATACTGAGAAATAACAACTATATTATATGAGTTGTTCATGGGAAGTAATTTATTGGAAATTGGAAAGGAAGACATTTGTATACACACACCGACAACTATTCAATTTGAGTGCTTATTTTGATTTGATTAAAGGTATCCAAGCTGGTTTGGACATTGAAACTAATAACACATTTTGATGTTTAAAACGTAAATAGCGTTAGCCTCTCGCAAGAAGTATGCTTTCCGAAACTTAAATTTATATTCTTTTCCTTATAGAAATGAAACTTTTTATCATGTAAACCAATAACTTGTTAATGTTCGGCACTTTAATTTGCTCTAGCCGAAATTAATCACAGACTTTTTTGGAGAAATATTTATAATTTATAACTCAACATATGCGAACAAGAACGATTAACATCTTCCAAAGTTTAATTCTTAATGAAATTTCGTTGATTAATTTACTTACATTAAACCAATATATATATATAATTAACGTCATCGATATGGCCATGACAAGAAAATTTATTTCTCGCGCACTGTCTAACGATCGAGGACCTACATGCATTTTTTTTTTGATAAATTGAGAGATATTTATTGCTCGCCGATCTCCTAATTTTGTTTCATATATCATTCGAATTCAGGTAAATTTTCATGCCTTTGAACAATATTCATGGAAATTAAATGATTGATAATAAAGCAGAATTATCAATCAATATCATAGTTTTTTGACCATTCTTTCCTTTTGTGCTGAATTGTGTCGCGTAAGATGCTTCGTTGCATTTGAGGTGAAATTTGTGCTGTTTTTTGCTTAGAAAAATTCAACTTGAACATCGCCCAGACTTTGCACAGATTTTATTGGTGAAGAATTTACAAAGTTTCAACGTCAATAGCATATGTATGTCAATATTCAGGAGTAAAGGGAAAATGAACCCATATTAATAGTAAGTGAGTGTTTAGATTAATCTATTTTAAATAATTTTGCGCCGCACAAAATAAGAGATTTGGCTTCTCTCTTTTTCTTTTCTCATCCGCTCACATCTTTTTCCCCCTTAATAACCATTGGATCAAAATATAGTGGTCCCCATTTAATATTTCCTTCTCATCCTTTTCTCCATTTCCTTCCCATTCTTTTCTCTATTGTAATAATATTTTTATAATATATTAAATATAGACAATTAGATTTTGATCCAATGGTCATGAAGAAGGAAAAGGATGGCAATGGACCGGAAAAGAAAATGAGACAAGTCAGGTCCACAAAGTAAGTATATGAGAGAACTTGTCTTGTAAAAAGAAAAAAAAAACTTTTTTAAATTGATTATAGGGCGCACTAAATATGCACTTAGTAGGCTACTAAACTAATCCTTAATAAATGAACCTAAGTATGGCGTAAAAAAAAAAACCTTTTGGAAGAAAATAAAAAAGGTGATTCAATCTTATATTAAATAAAATAGATATGTTGGAGTTATTTTAAAAACTCAACTCACCCAAAGGCATGCATTGACCTTGGTAAAGTCATTTCAACAATTCCTCTAAACTTCTTGTTATTAAACAAACACAATCTTGTTTAATGAATGCGGATCTTTAATTTCAATTAATTCTTAATTCTTATATCAAAATCGCTTCAACAAACAAGCAAACAAGCAGATTGAGTTTTTAATTCTTGAATCCAAAGGAAACGAAGATTATTAGGTGCCCGATCCTTTTTCTTTTTTTCTTTTTTCTTTTTAATCTATCCAGCACCCTTTGATGTTATTTTTCAGTAACATCCACCTCCCTAATTATATTTATGATTTAAAATGATAGATATCATAGCTGCACTATAAATAAGATTAGGATACCAGGAGCATTATAAATATAACATTAAGATGCTAGATACATCATAAATAAGATTAAGATGCAGGATGCAATTAAGATATAACATCAAGATGCTAGACGTTACTTTGCCCCCTTCTTATTAATTATATTCTCAATCAAAATGAATATCATTGAATTAAATCTAAATCTTAATTATTTTGCCGTCTCTCTCTCATTCTCAAATTTCAAAAGAAAATGGATCGGCCTTCTCTAATAAACCCATTCTTATTCCATGAAAGGTTGTTAATTTATGATATCAATGACTTCATATAGAGAAGTACGAGAAAGCCCAGTCGCTAAAGCCATAAAATACAGATTATGTGACTTCAAATTTGATTTTATCGTCAAATTTCAATCTCCGACAATAACAAACGATAACAAAGCTCATCGTAATAAATGAATACATACATATTGGAGAGCTTAATGGGCATGAGCTACTTAGCAAGCTACCATCTCATACACTAATCAAGGCAACGTTAGTTCACATCCAGTGTGTTTAAACAATGAAACTATCAAACAGTTGAACGAGACATTAACTAACTAAGTGCTAGGACTTCAAAACAAGGAATATTCAACACTCTTCGTCACCATAATCTTGACGTTCAAAGTATTTGAAGACAATGCTATGATAGAGCTAACAATATGCATGCGAGGTGAATGGAATGAATTGTAGGCTTTAATTTGTGTTGAGTCCCCATATGCTTATTATGTCCATTGCTTAGCTCATCAGCTTCAACTTGCCTTAGTTGCTGCTGTTAGTTCTCTATGTGTTTTGATGATAACTAACAATTGTAAACACAAGTTGTAGTTTGTCTTTGGTAAGTTGAAAAACTTACTGTCAAAGACAAACTCGAGTTTTGGTTTCAAAACTCGAGTTTTGGCTTTGACAAAGAGCTGCTCAATTTCAATGATCAAAGCAAAACTCAAGTTTTCATTTGAAAACTTGAGTTTTGGACTTAAAACTCGAGTTTTGGACTTACGAGAGAGCACTCAGTTTTTCACTTAAATAAAATATTTTTTTCCTCTTCCCACTTTGCCCTTAATTGTTTAATTTAATTCCCATTTTACCCAAATGAATTTAGCCTCAATTGGAGCCACATTCATCCCAATTTCAAAAAAAAAACCCTAATCCGCAAATGTCATTTCATCCCCATACGGCCATACCCATCAAACCCTAACCACTACCTCTTCCCCATTACATCCTCACTTCTATTTTGCGCCTCCACCGTATGTCTCCCAATCTGAAATCAAGCTCCTCATTCCATCGATTCCTTTCTTTCTCAAACCCGCGGCTCCTCATATCCCTAATCTGTAGACAAATTCTCTCAAGCTCGTTGTCGCATCTTCCTCCTTTCCATTCGTCCATGGCTTTTCACTTCTGTTTCCACCGCCCTTTTCCCCTATTCGCCGTGCTTCCAGGTCCACCACACCTTTCACTCTCACCGTATCCTTCCCTCCGTTCAGAATCGCCGCCGCTCATAGCCTGGAGGTTCGATGGAGGTTCGACGGTGGTGGTTGGGTGAAGTTGGTCCAATTCAAACTCCCTCTGCAGTTCACCATCGCACAGCCCCCACCACCGTCGGCCGTTCATCGTCTCCCTCTTCCACCCATCAAGATCGACCCGCGGCACTCTCTGTCTCATCTTTTTATTTCATCATCAGTTTGCTCTGTTTTGTCGGCCAAAACACTCTCGCCGACTTGAACTCGTCTCTCCTTCGCCCTCAGACTTGCGTTTTTGTCCCTTAAATTCGAGTTTCCACTTGGGTTCACAGAGCTATGGAACCACAGTCGTCTTCATCTGCCGTCGCTCTCTCTGCCCTTCTCCGGTTCCCAAAGTCGCGGCCTCTACCCCGTCGGCCTCCCTCTGAAACTTTCGGCAGGTCCTATCTCCTCCGGTGACTTCTACTCCTCCTGGCTGCCAACTCTCTTCTCTGAAAGGTTCGACCATAAACCACCAACAACTCTGTGCTTTCGGTGGAGCCCTGATTCCTCTTGTCCATTTTGTGGTGTTCGTGCCTCTAGGCCACCTGAGTTTTTGGTTTGGTTTTGTTCCTCTTCTGAGGTAAAGTTCATGCTTTTCTCCATTTTGGGTTGGTGTTTGGTTAGATTTGAAATGATGTATACGTGGTTCGATTAACTTGTTGAAGCATGTTTCACATTGGCTTGGTGATGTGGTTGGGTTTAGGATTAGTATATTCCATTTCTTTGGCTTGGCTAGTCTCTAAAAGGCATGAATGCAAGTTCTTAATTTTCTAGATTGCTCGTATCGCTTGGTTATCGAGAACTAAATGAAATAATATTCTTGCCTGAAACTTGAAGCTGATATGGAAGTATTTCAAAAAAAAAAAATTGCACTGGGATTAGGTTTCTAAATTTATTGCAAGAGTTCAATGGTTTTTCACAATTGCATCTTTGCCTATTATCTTGAGAACTAAGAAGGTTGCTTCTTTCTGAACCTTACTGCCACTTTGGAAAAACGTTTCAAAAACATTAAGAAAAATCAGTTCTGAAATTTCTTGAATTCTTGTTATGAATGAACACTAAAGCTTTCTGTGAACATTGCCTTTTACTCCAATCCCAAGTTTGCAGACCCTAAAGTTGAGCCTAGAGGAATTAAACATGAAAATTTCTCTGTGAAAGTGGATATTTTTGAAAGTGCTCATGTTTGGAAATGTTTTATTGATTACCTGCATCTATTTAATTGTATTGACAATTTATTTTGCTCTAAGAGGTTATTGGGACCATTACGAATTAAGCTTGAATTTAGATGTGATGTAAGGATTACAATGTGGCAACTCCTGATGGTTGCTTGGTACATTTTGTCTTGGATATGCTGGTTCATTTTGGGTGTGTTTTTGATATAGTTCACCACATACTTGATTGGTTAAGCACTTAACTATTTCTAGACAAGGATGCTCTGAATTTTTCTTGGCTTGTGGATTCTAACTAGAAAAGGTTGCAATTAAGTTTTGACCATGAAAACATGCCTTTACATACTGATGTGTAAATGTCATGTGTTTATTATTTGTGAAAACCCAGCTTGGACCCCAATCCACAAGAATTCAGAGCTACTTATGTAGTTGCTTGATTTGGCCAGACTTTGCAAAGTTGTGAACTAGTTCTTGGTCACTTTGTCTTGCACCTTTAGCTTGTACTAAAATCATTTCATTGTGGAAGACCAAATTCTTATTCAACAACATAACAATGGACTTTGAAATCTTGTGATTATTTGGTTTTGTGCAATTACTGATGATTGCATCGATTGAAACCAATTTCTGCTTGGCTCAATTGATTTTGATATGGGAAAAGCTTTTGGTCATCTAAAAACTTTTGTTTTCCCTTTATTGTTTGCTTTTCTCTTGCCCTTGACTTGATCTCTTGAAATACTTTGGTTTCTTTGGTCTACCACACTGAAATGGATTGATCAGCTTCCTTTTTCAATGTTTGAAATGTCATTTTGGGAAAGCCAATGGCCTTCTAAGGTAGTGAGGAGTAGGTGTAGGCTTGGAATGTTGATTGGAAGCTTGGTTTTAGGAAAAATATAAGTTTGGGGGATCTTCTCTTTTCTTTTTAGGATAGGTTAAATAAATTTCTTTTTGTTTTCTGTGTTTGTTGTTGAGTATGCTCTATTGTTCTTATGTTTTTGTTTGTTTGTTTTATTTAGAATTTTGCTTAAGTTTGTGAAGGTTACCTATAGGGCTCATACTTAGATTGTGTTGCAATTTTTGCTGATGGATGTATGCTTTATTGTGCCAATCTTGTTGTTTATGATGTGTAACATCCCATTTTCAAAAGCGGAATAATTTTTTTTTTCATCAGAGTAGAGCATCGGAGCGATTGAGTAACTGATATTTATATTTAAAATGCCGTAAGTCTGGCTGATTACAGTAGCGGTACATTATACCGAGTGTTTTTAAAAGTGAATAACAAAAGAAGAAAGTCTTCAGCTGAGTCTCTATGCGTCCGCTTGCCTTTCTCCTCGATCCTCGGTCCTCCCGACCACGATGCTATGTTAAGAGCCGAGGTTCAATGCCTATTGAACCTCGGAGTAGCTGTTAACCTCATGCTCGGGTAATACGGTATATGGATGACGAGATATTCATGACATTACAGCAGTAATCAATACATAAGCACACAGCAGATGCAAGATTAACATATCAACAGTACATAACACACAGCACATGTAAAGTCATCACTGTTTGCACTAGTCAGTGCCACGATGGCCTCTCGTGTCCTCAACGCTAGGAAAACTCAACGGCATTATCAAGACTATAACCCGTATAAAGTTGAATGTATAAATAGGTGATCTAAGCCCCATAAACTTAGTCACAGTGCCTGGCCCAAGACCTAGTCTTGTCCATCACTTCATAAATCATTCTATCACATATATGCATACAAGACAGAGTTAAAGTTACGATGCGGACGTACCTTAGTCATGATGTCGGTACGTTGACGTTTGGACTGTGATCGTGTTCAACCTATAACGGTAATGTCATATCTATTAATTCCCAATAACTTCCTAGCAGATATCCTAGTCACTAATGACCTTTTTACCCTCGGTAGGATTATTTCTCAACTTATCACATTTAATTCTTCAAAAACGCTGGTCCAGAATTCTGGACAGATTTTTATCTAACTTTGAAAAATCATAATTAATTCTAGAAAAATCAAAACTAGCATCCGTAAAATTCCTTGGAATCCTTAGGATGTATAGTTTTGAGAAAAAAATATTTTTTTCACCCAGAATTCGTGATTCATTCCCAGTTTAGTGATCTTCAACCACTGCCCAGAATTTTTTCCAGAAAAACGTAGCTTAACTTTGAGAATTTTTATCTCACTGTACAGAAATAATTTTAACATGTTCTTGACATATTTAAAAAGCCCTATATGTCTACTTTATCCATGAATTTTTCCAGAATTTTGTGACTGTATTTTCAATATGAAATTTTGGCATGTTCATCACTAATTCCAGAATTTTCAAAACCGATGAAATTTCGCCAGAACTTCGTTACTTTGATGATTTCCTTCCAAAAATTTTGATATATAACCTCTCTCATAATTTTTTGAAACTAAGCCAATTTTGACCATAAAAACATGTAAATAAAATTTATTCTAGAATATTTAAGATCTACACTACTTCTATCTAAGAATTCTAAAAACTAAAGACTAGAAACTAAAACTAAAGACAAGCTTACCTCTTGAAGCTCTTGAACTCCTTCCTCCTTCTTAGAAATCACCACTTGGTGGTTGATTTGGTGTGAAGAATGAGGAGAGGCAAGGCCTCTATTTATAGGGAAAATCTCAAGGTTAAAATGGTAATCTCAAGCCCAATGTGGGCCCCACCATTTGCCTCTTCCTTAATCTCAACCATTAGATCTAAACTTAATCAAGAATTTTTAATCCTCACCCTTCAATATAAAGCATGTGCTCTTGTGATGTCATCCTTGTGATGTCATCTTGATGACATCATCAAAGCTTAGGTGTCATTGTTGATTAATTTACTTTAATGAAATCTATTTTTGGTTGTTTGATCAATTACCAATACTTTTGAATTCTGTGTATGTATGTTGATTAGTAGTTGGATATCAAGATTTGTGGTCTAATTAGATTTCCCTGGTTGTACTAAGCTTATTCTTCAACATTTACAAAAATAGCCTTTACTAGGCTTACTTTCGAGGTTAAATTATGTAGGTTCAAGATAAGTTCTTATATTTTCTCCAAGGTTCCTACTTCTTCACAACTATTTAAATTTGTATAAATTCTCACTTTATTTGTTGTTTTGAGTTTTTGTGTACATCGGATATTTCTTGGATTTCAAACCATTATCCAATTTACTTTAATTTTCTTTCTCTCTCTCTCTCTCTCTCTCTCTCTCTCTTGAATACTAGACACACACACTCACAACTCTTCTTATTGGTGGATTAAATTTCACATGGATTATGCTTTATTAAACTAATTGTGAATGTTTATGAAAATAATTCAATTAACATAGGTTGAATTATCCACTAATTGTTGGCAATTTTCTCTAATTAGTTTAATTATTTCCTCACAACTTTTTAGTTTTTCATGGCCATTTATGCACCATGTATTAATTCAATAATTATAGGGCAATTTATGATCCCTAAAATAAAATTAGAGAATTTGGTTTTTGATTACGTTAATTCTTAGAGAAAATTCTCTAAATTAACATAAATATGTTACTCATTTTTGAGACCACATATTCACCTATTTCTAATAGGTATTACTTACCAACATATAATGTTTATAATGAATATGAATTTTAGGGTTTTACATGATGTGCATGCCTCCTGTGTCCAATGATTTAACAGCCGGTGCCTTCCTCTGGTTTGATAGCTTTTTGATGTGGATATCTGCTTATGGTTCTTGATGGTTCTTGATGGCCACTTGCTATTTGATACTCTTGTTAGCATGTGAATCGACTTTCCTAGCTCGATGGTTAGTTTGAGTGGTTTAGATAATTTTCTCTTTCCATGAATTGCTTGTTGTGCTTGTTAATATCCTAGCTAACCGATAGCTAGTAATAGAGGCAATTTTGAAAATGTTTTGGCTAGTCTACTCAAGGTTTGTAAATCTTGTGGATATAAGTTTGAATCGGTACAGTTCTACTTCTTAGCTTTCCCATTCTTTTAGTTGACAATGAGGACATTGTCCGTTTTAAGTTTGGGGGTGAAAGTTTCTTTGCAATTTTGAAATTTTTTGAAACTTTGATGAGTGCACATGTGAAAATTTTGAACAGTTTTTGAAGGAAAATTGTTGGAATGTTTGAAATTTCTCATGCTTAAATTTTTGTTTATGAAGTATGTTAAAAATGAATTGAAATTCCGGTATTTGTCAAAGTTGCTTGAATGATCCGATGATAGAAATTACTACTCAATCTTTTATGTTTGATAGGAAATTTTGTTTAATGTGTATTGATGGATGGATTGTAGTGATAAATCATGCTATTCAGGAGTTTTCAAATTAAGAAAGCACTATTGGAATGAACTTTATTCTCGGATGTTTTTGTTGAAGGCCTTTGTGGCAAATTAGGTTATATGCCTTTGTTTCAAACTGTTGATTTCAAAATAATCTTTAGACTTCTTCGAGCGTTTGATTTATTTCATAAGATTTAAAGAAAGGATTAGGGCACTTCATAAAATGCGATTGAGCCTTTCAAGCTTACCTGATTGATTCTATTCCCTTTTGAACCCTTATTTTGAGCCTTATTGAAAAACCAATTATAGATTCTTTTTGAAAGACCTAACATCTACCTACCTTAGCCAATGTGAAAAACCATGATTCCTTTGCTTTGAGATAGATGATAATTTATTAGGGTTGTGGAATTTAGTGATGAGTAGAGTGTCAAATGAGTAGAAAAGAATGTAGAAAGTAAGAGGGTTCACAATGTACATAAATCAAGCCAAAAAAAGGGTATATAAAAAAAAGAAAAAAAAAGAAGAAAAGAAAAAGAAAGAAAGTCCAAGAAGGCTTGATATGGAAAAGATCAATTTGGTTCAAGTTTGGGGGAGTGTGTTTAATGAGAAAAGGAAGAAACCCCTTAAGTGGTTATCATCTATCTTGAGGTATTTGTTGATTATCATTTACCTTTTCTTTTGGGAACCTTAACCCCGGCCCCATTACAAGCTGAAAAGTCCCTTTGATTTTTAAGTCAAGTGAAGTGAATTAGAAGAAAAGAGGAAGAAATTAGAGAATAATGGAATTGATTGTTTGAATATAGTTATATGACTTGAATTGTTGCTTTTAACTTTAGGGGCAAAAGGAGTACATGTCAACTCCATCACACACTCACATTTGGAAATTCTTGAAAAGCATGTTTTAAATCTATGAAGTATCCATTTGTGCATATTTAGTTGATTTCATGTTTTATATAACTTTTTGAGTAGTAGATGAGGATAAATTTATTCATGCATCAATGACAAATACTGAAGAAATTTAGTGAAGATACATGTTTTTGCTTGAGGACAAGCAAATATTTAAGTTTGGGGGTGTGTTAACTCTTAGAAATTGACAATATTCCAAAGACATTTTCTCTCTCCTTTTACCTATTTTTGGTTCAAAATGTGCATAGAAATGAAGTCATAGAGGAAAATGTGCATATCAAAGTATGAGGCAAAAATCAAAGAAATTCTTGTTATTATAGAGTTTATGATGCAATTGAGAATTGATAATTGCTTCCTCTTTTGTAGGAAGATGGAGACAAGTTTTAAAGCTCTATAAGAACCAAGAAACAAGGAAAGAAATAAAGGAGGTGAAGCAAAGTGCAAAGTTAGAAGAGTCCGTAACCGGCCATGGAAAGTCACAACCGGCCGCGCGGCCAAGACGGCCATGGAAACTCACTCGGCCGCAGCAAGTAGTGGCCTCGGAAAGTGACAACTCGGCCGCAGATCGAAAAATACGAAAGTACAGTGCGCGTCTTTACAATTCAGAAACAGAAAAACCTTATTTAACCTAAAGGGAAGGGCCGAAAAACACACTCTTGACCTAAGGAAACAAGTGGGCACACAAGGGAAGAGCTTGGGAGAGAGATTTGGACGATCTTGGAGGCTTGGGTGCTCAACCTAAGAGAGATTTTGGGGTTTTCACCTTGGTTCTTCCTCTTTTCTTCTCTTTTCTTCCTAGTTTCTTCATGTATTCAGTTCCTTTGCTTAGAATCTCTTTGTATTTGAATATGAGTAGCTAAAGCTTTCATTCTAGGGTTCTTCTTACCCTTTGTATGGATTAAAACTTGAATATTCTCTCTTTTGGTAGATAAATATACACATGTGTTGATTTCAACCTTGGCTTAATGCTTCTAAGTGATTGGCCTCCATTTAGATGATTTATTCACATAGGTTTTGACTCGAGATAGCTAATCTAGGTGTAGAACTTGATTGAAATCATGCTTGTCTTGAAGTTTAGTTGATAAATGGATGGTTTGTTGGTAAAATAGAGATATATTTACTAACTTTGCATTGTCACATTAGGGTTGTTGCTTAAAGATTGATTCTCATTAATTGTAGCAAGAGATTGTGCATTTTAATGAGAAGAGAAACTTGATTTTGACTTGAGAGAGCGGGTCAAGTATTTGTGAACCTTAGACTAACACATGTATGTATTGAAATGCTACTAGAGAGGTATTTGACCAAGTTTTATGAAGTGAAAAAGGGGAAGAAGAATCCTAGGCTCTTTTATCCTTGAAGTCAAAAGTCATTTGCCTTTATAAATTTTTAAGTTTTAGAAATAGTCTTTAAAAATTCTCTTTCCAAATCAAAACTTTGTTCCAGCTCAACTTGATGAAATTCACTAAGCCTCTTGCTTGACCAATTTGTTAAACAAATCCTCGTGGGAACGATACTTTACTTATCACTTTATTACTTGCGAAACTGGTACACTTGCGAGGCGAACAATTACTAAAGTCCTTTGTCAAGCTTTGCAATGAGAGTCTCAAAATATTTCAAACGCTTTACACCTAGTTTTAGCTACAAAAGGGTTACTTCATAAATTAAGAGAGACAGTTGAGACTCCGAGATATGAGTGCAAAAGATATTGGAAGGATAGGTCGTGCTTGAAATGAACAAAGTGATTTTTCTACAATTTTTTTTTAGGGTAAATATCTTTTGTGTTACAATTGATTATCAATTGTAAGAATTAAATACCAGTTCAATGATAATACTTTTGTTGAATTACTTGCTTTAAGCATGACTTTCAATCCAAGAAACAGGTACAAGTCATTTAATAGTGATGATATTTGCGAGACTTGTTGATAAATTTTATTCTAGAGATTTCATAAAACATGAAATATTGTATTTGAAGATGGAGTTACAATATTTTGAGTTTGACATTCGAAACATCCGATTTGATTAATTTATCAACTACATCTGAATTATGTCAAGGGCTAGCAAAAACTGAAAAGTCCATCATTTACCTTGTTATTGATAGAATGATTAGATTTGTACTTACTTTTTCAGTTTCTACAGCAACTATTAACATATCTTTCACTACTATGAAAATAATCAAGAACGTGCTTCAAAATAGAATGGAAGAGCAATTTCTTAATGATTCTTTGATTATAGACATTGAAAAAAAAATTGTTTTGAGATTTAGCATGGATTCAATTATAGGTGAGTTTAACAATATGAAAATACGTAGAATAAGAGTTAAGTGAACAGTTTTTAATTTGTAATAGATTTATTTCAATTTTTTATATATTAAGTCTGTATTATATTTCAAGTACTTTTATTTATGATATGGTATTTTTTATTTTCGCTCCATCATTAAAATTTTTAGGTCCACCCTCGGTTTCAGTTAATGAAGCTTGATCAAAGGATTGGGGATTTTTATGGGAAGAGAGCGAGAGGGAATAGGGCACAACCCCCTTTTAATTTCCCGCCCAAGGATGGTGCTTGTGCAGGTGGGGTCGCAGTTTCCAGTGAATGTTACAATTAGTGCGAGACTTTTGGAAGAGATACCTTCAAAAGGAATAATTGATATTTCTGTAATTTAAATAATTTCTTAAGTCTGTTTCGTGAGGCTTGTTCACGTTGTCATCTGTGGGTCTTGTTTCCTGAGTGGTTTCCTATTATTTTGCCTTATTTTATTTGAATTTCATGGGGAGTGTGAGAGAGACATCAGGATAGTTGGAGCTAATATGGGAAGCAGGATCGTGGCTTTAGATTATACTCCACACCATCCTAAATATAAGATCATGTTGATTTTTTTAAAAGAGATTAAGGAAGCTAAATAAGTTATTTAATCATATCCTATGTTATGTATCCTTAAATTATATATCAATTTATAAGTCAAACAAATTAGTTTGAAGAAAATAATAAATATAAATATTTTAAAATAACTTACTTAGCTTCTTTAACCTCTTCAATACATGAGATCACATTGTAATCAACTTTTTGAGATGAACGGTCCAGATGCACATATTTTGGAATATATTCTCCAATTTACTTTATGTTATTCCCTTAGATTTAATTTTAGTGAATGAAGCTTGATGAGGATTATAATTAAATGGGAAACAAAAGAAATCGTAATAGCAATAATTGTGGAGAAGAAGAAGAAGAAGAAGAAGCCCAAGTTCACGAGCATGCTAAGAGAAATGAAAGCACAAGTAGTGACAAGGAGCAAATCTCAGAGAGAGAGAGAGAGAGATACAGTGGTGTGGGCCGGGTGTGCATGTGCCCTCTATCAAAAAAAAAATTCCAACTCATCTTTTAATTATTCTGGAGATAGAGAGATAGAAATGTTTTTGCTCAAAACGCCTGTGATTATATATACTAAAATATTAATCCTTGATTCTTGAGACCCTAGCTTACTTAATTACGGTGTACTTTTCTGAATTATCATCTTAGTTTTAGTAAAAACAATGAAATTTAACACTGGCAAAAAAAAAAAAAAACTTCATTTCTGTAAAACAATGTAATGCCTGCTTTGAAAACTGATGAACCGACATGTACAACTGTTGTTTGTTTATATTCAAGCATTCCACCAACCAAAATGGAAAATGTAAATGTCACTCAAGTGCGTCAATGGGTGTTTGTCTTATTTCAGAAAATTAAAGCACCTTTTGTTTCAACAATTGAACAATATATATAAACGCCCAATCAAAGGTGTGAAGACGACACGACAGTACTGTGATGTTTATTTGACCAAAAACGACAACGTGGACATATACTTTCTGAGAATAATACTGCTTTTCTTTTCAAGTAGCAATCGTAATAGCAATAATTGTAGTGAGCCGTTATTATGAATTTATGATAATAATTATAATGAAACTTGACATCATTGTAAATTTACTTTTTTTTCCTTTGAATGTTGAATAAATTTGAATTAAATACATATATTTTGCATATATACTGAGAAGTAACTAGAGGTGAAATTGGTATATACTATGACTTGTTAATGAGAAGTAATTTACTATTCCTTCCGGTCCTAATTATAAGAGCTAGTTGACTTTTTTGGAGAGATTAAGGAAGCTAATTAAATTACTTTAGAAGATTTTTATTTTTATTTCTTTCTTCAAACTAATTAGTTTGACTAATAAAAATATATAATCTAAGGATACACAACATATGAAATTATTAAGTAACTTATTTAGCTTCTTTAACCTCTCCAAAAAAAGTCAACTAGATTTTATAATTACGACCCGAGGGAGTATAAATTGGAAAGAAATATGACAAGATATTGATACATAAACAGACAACTATTCAACACTTAGCTCTAACTATAATTAGTTGTACACACCTTGTCCGCGACATATGTACAATTCACAAATCACAATATATATAAGTATACAGATAATATCAAAGTTTAATTCATAAGTAAATTTGGGTGATCAATTTACTTTAAGAAATTGAGAGATGTTGCTGGCCTATCTCCTCATATAATATATATATATATATATATATATATATATATATATAAGACTATAGGAGTATAATATATTAATTATTTCTTTAGATTAATTAGTGCATTTGGCCATCATGTGGGGTTCCCTTAGAAACATTTTTTCTTTTCTTTTTTTTTTTGGGAGTGAGGTCACCCTATGACCATATATATAAACATACATATCATATGATAGGGTCAAAACAGATTATAGCTTTGTCTTCAACTTCTCATGATGATAGGTCCAACACATAAACTAAGTGCATTTAATATTATTAATTTCCAAACCTCGCACGCAATACATGATTCCCCCACTTACTATTTTTAACTTCTATATACAAAATAAATAAATTGCACGTCACAAGTCACAACTAATTAAAATCTTTCTGTGGGCCTCTCAATTAAAAACTTCGTTACATTAATTATTA
Source organism: Acacia acuminata (assembly GCA_019022655.1). Lineage (NCBI taxonomy): Eukaryota > Viridiplantae > Streptophyta > Magnoliopsida > Fabales > Fabaceae > Acacia > Acacia acuminata. Next base: position 80,107 of record JAFJYI010000166.1, read on the forward strand.
GAAGTTAATTGGTTATAATTCTATTTTGATGTGCATCATTTAATTTAATTTCCACCGACATTTTTTTTTTTTTGGTTCTTCCAATATATAACTAACTCATACGAAAATGCAATATAACAAGAGTTTGAGTATTTCTTATAAATTACAGACCGTGTGGGTTCCATAAAACTTCTTCGTCTCTTGCTCTACAAGTTTCTAAATTCAAAGTTTAGTAAATTTGAATGAATTTTCCCGTGTAACAGAATTCGCAGTTTAAATTGATTCCGATTATAATATCGACTTTCCAACTTTCATGGTATATTAATACGGTCAACTAAAACTTCAGCTCCTGCAATTTATTTGTAATTTATCTCCAAATAGGCCTTAAAAAAACTAAGTCAGTGCCAGATCCAAATCATAGTCAAATTAAAAACTCGTGTGTGTGTGTGTGTGTATACGCATGTGCATATAGTGGACTAGTTTCCTATATGTATGTATTGATAATTATAAAAAGAACACGTTCAGTTTCCCATAATATTACTGTAATGGGAAAAAAAAAATACCGGTGTGTAAAATATGAAACTTTAAAATAATCGTAAATTACTAGAGTGCAAATCTTATGCAAATAACCCGACATTCTGGGTCAAATACAAATATAGATGAGAGAGAATTTATCGAGTGATAATAAATTAATTAATTAACTAACACAGTAACTGATTACTAGTTTAGATAGGATAGTGGAGCTTTAAAAGGGAATTATTTAGCCATCAAGTACCAATCACTTTAGCATGTCCCCCTGCATTGGCTCAATTGGGTAGTAATCAAGAGAAAGTGGAAAGCTCGAGGAAGCAATTAAGATAATAATCATAAAGTATATCAACTTTTTTGGCGAGTTGTGAAGCTCCATTAAAGACGAACAAATTACGATAATATAAAGCCTTAAACTCTGGGAGTTTCTCTTTTAAAAAAAATAAATAAATAAAAGGTAAAACGCCAGAACTTTAAGAGCTTGGCTAAATGACAAATATTTTTCCTTTTTCCTTCTAGTTTCCAAGCTTATAGTTTCCAAGCTTAGCTTATAGAAACCTCCATAAAAACAAAAATATATATCAGACGTACGGATCTCCCAAAGAGCTTTTATACAATTATATATGTCAGAAAATAAAAAGAGAAAGAAGGAGAAACGTCCCAAGCCGGCTCCAAGCTCATGCAGGGTTTATACTTTAGACTATTAAAATTTAATGCTTCACACAAAAAGGAATATATACATACATGCATATTCAATTCTTCTCCCTCAATTAACAATCATTATAAACAGAATTAAATTATGATTGGATTCATATTTATTTAATTTTAAACGAATATATTTATCTTGTTAGAATCAATACAAAAACTGAACTAAAATGTTTTCAATTTAATTTTGAAAGTAAAAATAAATTTTAAATTTTAAATTAAAATTCACGTTTAATTTTTTTCAACTCTTTATGACCAACCCTGAAAAAATCAAAATCAAATTCCAAAATTTATTAATAGTTAGTAATTATATAAAACAATAAACTTTTGGGGTGTTTGGTTAATGCACTTTGGTCTTTGAGCAAAAAAAAGTTAATGCTCTTTGGTTAATACTCATCCGACATGAGATGATTGTTAATAGTGATTAATGAACATATATCAATGCAGGTAATCAAACTAATTAATGAGGATATATATATATAGGTAATTAATCGCCCTATATACGAAGCCTATTTTTTGAAAAAAACCACCCCATGACAGAAGAGTTTGTTCTGGTGGAAGAAATTAAATAATAATTTCTAAAATCAAAAGGAATTTGAAAAACGGATCGATCATCAATATATGAGATTTACTTTTAAAACAAGGAAAATGAATTAGTGTAATTCTGATATATATGTACGCCTTGTATGTATAAACTTTTTTCTACCAGAATCATCAATTTTTGGGTCTTTTTCTTTTTTCTTTTTTTGCCAACTTTGGCTTATACTCATACGAGAGTGGGTGGGGATATTCATACAAACCTTATTTATGACAAAAAATAATGCATGATAAGAATTTTTGTTATACTTTGTAACAATTTGTTGTCGCAAGTTTCATTTTCAATGTGGTATATATGTACAAGATAAGAATTTTCCTCAATAAGGTAAAAAAACAATACAAATGCCATAGGTCTCATTAACGGGGACAAAATTACAAGGCATTCATATATGTGTGCCGTTAAAATGATTTTAAAAAAGCAACATTGTTTGGATAACTTTAAAACCTAGGTTTTGACAAAAGTTTGTCAAACACTCCAAAATTGTCTAGAAACTATTCTACATCAAAACATAGGTTTTGGAAAAAGCTACTCTTTTTTCATATTTTTCTTTCTCCTTTACCATCATCAGTATTTTTCAGTACCAATTAGTATCCTTAAATATTTTTTTAAAACCCTAAAATATTTTTTCAAGATTAGTAATTACCCTGAAATATTTTTTCAATATCCTAAAAAAATTTCAAGATCATGAACTATGTTTTCAACATCCTTAAGTATCTTTTTAATACCCATAAATACCCTGAAATTTTTTTTCGTAAGTTAGTTAATACCCTAAAATATTTTTTCAATATCTTAAAATAAATTTTTAAGACCATGATAAGTATTTTTCCAGCTCAATCAGTATCCTTAAGTATCTTTTTAATACCATCGACTGAAATATTTTTGCAAGATCAATCATTACCTTGCAATATTTTTTTAATATCCAAAAATAAATTTTTAAGATCATGAGAAGTATTTTTTTCGGTGCCGGTCAAGATCCTTTTGGTACCCGTCAATATCCCTGAAATATTTTTTAAATATCCTAAAATAAATTTTTACGATCATGAAGTATTTTTTCGTACCAATCGTATCCTTAAGTATTTTAATTTTGCGCACAAATTTATGTAATTCTTGGTATTTATTATGAAATACAATGTTATAATATTTAAAATACAACTTTATCCTTTATATGCAATTATATCAAAAACTAATGACGCTTTTGTAAAATTTAACATTGAAAAACTATTCTAATAACAATATCCAAACACTATCATTTTTATATAAAAACTATTCTCCAAAAGCTATTCTCTAAAAACCATTTTTACCTCGTAAGTTCTAAAAGCTATTCTCTAAAGGTAAATCCAAATGGGCCGCCCTTAGTTAGCTTTCGATCGAGGTGTGTGTTCCAGGGGAGGATTTTCTCATCATCCTTTTTCTCCTTTTCCCTCATCTGTGCCGTTGATTGGAAAGAGGAGATAGAGGTTAAAGTAAGACTTGTGATTAATTGGACGAATATGATTTAAACTAAAACTCATTATAAAATTAATTTATTGTTTGAAAGTAGAATAAATTCAAATTATATACGTATATTATATTTGCGTATATACTGAGAAATAACAACTACTCCTCCGGTCCTAATTATAAGACCTAGTTGACTTTTTTAAAGAAATTAAGGAAGCTAATTAAATTACTTTAGAATATTTTTATTTTTATTTTTTCTTCAAACTAATTGGTTTAACTAATAAACTAATATAAAATCTAAGAATACACAACAAATGAAATGATTAAGTAACTTATTTAGCTTCCTCAATCTCTCCAAAGAAAGTCAAACTAGGTTTTATAATTAGGACCGCATGTGTAGTATATTATTATATGAGTTGGTGACGGGAAGTAATTTCTTGGAAATTGGCCAGGAAGATATTTATATATACACATAAACATACAACTATTCAATTCGAGTACTATTTTATTTGATTAACGGTATCCAAGCCGGTTTGGATTTATAACTTATTAATTTGCTATAGCCGAAATTAATCGCACACACTTTGTAGGTGAAATATTTATAACTTATAACTCACAAGCCACAAGGTATGCATACAAGTACCAGCTATATCTACCAAAGTTTAATTCGTAATGAAATTTCGTTGACTAATTTACTTACATTAGACCAAAAATTATATAATTAACGTCATCAACATGGCCATGATAAGAAAATTTATCTCTCGCGCACTATCTAACGATCGAGGACTTACATGCATTTTCAGAGATTGGGTAATTCTTGAGTGTAGAAGATAACATTGAATATCTAATAGTTTTGAAACAAATTTTGTGCACCAGCCTAACCGCAGAAGCTTAAAATACGTGTCGAGATGAGTAAAAGAAAAGGTGCACAATCACTCAGAAGAAAATAGCAAGCTCAAAATGTTCATTAAAAATTCAAAAGTGCAACAATGATGCACAATGGAAAGGTATTTCACTATGCAGAGTGAAAAGAAATCAAAATTTTCAGTGGACTAATAAGGGTACTATGCAGCTCAAAGTGTGGTTCCAATACGCATCATGCACTAAAATTCATCCAAGTGTAGTTTCAATAGCTAAATCAATTTATGCATAAGATTTTAGCTAATTCTACCATGCACAATCAGAAACCATTCTTGTTTCAGCAAACCAGTAGCGAAATCCGACTTCCAGCAGCAAAAGAGGTCACTAGAAAGTCAGCCGGTAATCAAACAATAGGGACTGAAATGATAATAATAGTGTTAATTAGTCTGAATCCCCAAAGTGAAATAGCCGAGATTCAATTGTGGCAATGCACAAAAGTGCAACTTTAAATTCTATCACTGAGTCAAAATCCATAAGTTCAGTCTCCTTAAAATTTTCTGGTGTAGTACAACTTTAAATTCTGTAAGTTCCTCTATAAATGTTCTTTAAGCCTGACGGCATGCCCCGCTTAAGGATACCTAAAGTGTGCCTAACCCCACCTAAACTTTATAATATCAAAAAAAAAAAAAAACTTCTCATGATGCTAATAGGCCCAAAACATAAACCAAGTCCATTTAATATTATTAATTTCAAGCCCTCGCACGCAAAACCTGATTCCCCAACTTACTATTTTTAACTTCTATATGCTAAATAAATAAAACAACTGATTAAAATCTTTCTGTGGGCCTCTCAATCAAAAACTTCGTTACATTAATTATTACAAGTTAATTGGTTATAATTCTATTTTAATATGCATCATTTAATTTAATTTCCACCGACATTTTTTTTTTTGTTCTTGTTCTTCCAATATATAACTAACTCGTACGAAAATGCAATATAACAAGAGTTTGAGTGTTTCTTATAAATTACAGACCGTGTGGGTTCCATAAAACTTCTTCGACTCTTGCTCTACAAGTTTCTAAATTCAAGTTTAGTAAATTTGAATGAATTTTCACGTGTAACAGAATTCGCAGTTTAAATTGATTGCGATTATAATATCGACTTTCCAACTTTCATGGTATATTAATACGGTCAACTAAAACTTCAGCTCCTGCAATTTATTTGTAGTTTATCTCCAAATAGGCCTTAAAAAAACTAAGTCAGTGCCAGATCCAAATCATAGTCAAATGTGTGTGTGTGTTTTTTTTTCTCTCTCTCTTAATTAAAAGAAAAAATAAAAGGTAAAACGCCAGAACTTTAAGAGCTTGGCTAAATTACAAATATTTTTCCTTTTTCCTTCTAGTTTCCAAGCTTAGCTTATAGAAACCTCCATAAAAACAAAAAATATATGTCACACATACGGATCTCCAAAGAGCTTTTATACAATTATATATGTCAGAAAATAAATGAGAAAGAAGGAGAGAAACGTCCCAAGCCGGCTCCAAGCTCACGCAGGGTTTATACTTTAGACAATTAAAGTTTAATGCTTCACACAAAAAAGAACATACATACATACATAATATATATATACATACATACATAATATATATATACATACATACATAATATATATATATATATATATATCACAGTTGCAATCGGAGATAAACAATGTAGGGAGGCACGGATGATATATTATGAAGAAGGCATCACCTCATTTTTGGAAACTTTGCCTATTCCTTAATAAGTTTAAGTGACACATTCAATTCTTCTCCCTCAATTAACAATCATTATAAACAGAATTAAATTTCCCTGTTTTTAGTTGTTCGATTTCCTCGTATAAAAAAAAAAATTATGATTGGATTCATATTTATTTAATTTTAAACGAATATATTTATCTTGTTAAAACCAATACAAAAACTGAACTAAAATATTTTCATTTTAATTTTGAAAATAAAACTAAATAAAAAATTTAAAATTAAAATTCACGTTTAATTTTTTTCACCTCTTTATGACCAATCCTGAAAAATTCAAATTCAAATTCCAAAATTTATTAATAGTTAATAATTATATAAAACAATAAATATCACTATCAACAATCATCTCATGTCGGATGCATTAACCAAAAACACCCCAAAATAAGATCCTCACCGGTTACGCTTCCCTCAGTCTCCCTTCCTGTATGGCGACATATGATCAAGTGAGGTGTGCGATCCCTTCTCTGTTCCTTCATAGTTTTTCTTTTTTCCTTTATATATCGGTATACTCATTTCCTTTGTATTAAATATGGGTAAAATTGAAATGTTATTAAATTTTAATATAGAGTTAATAAAATTTTCATTTTTTTTAATTCTAGTAAAATATGTTAGAATTAACTTGTAAGGATAAGATTAGAAAAATATGTGCTTAAATTTTAGACGTAACTAAAGTCTTAAAACATACTACCCCACTGAAACCCAAGGAATAGGTTTTTAATTAATTTCCAAATAGAAATAATATTTCATGGTTCGGAAGGTAAAAAAAATTCTACACACTCACATATGTACACACATATAAACACCACTTTAATTAGCTTGAAATGTCACTTCCAAATGTGCACATGTGAGGGGATAATAATGCACCTCCCTTAAATATGCATTAACTTGACAAAAAAATCAACTAATAATAAAGTAGGTAATCGATTTCCTTTCTAATAAGGTGCTTCTTTATCTTTAGCTAGCTTCAATAAAAAGGTGAAGTACTTACCCCAAGCACAAATGCATGGACATATACTCACATGAAAAAGAAAATGAGTGGCACCCCGAAAAAGGAACATAAATTAATTATTATAAATTTATAATGTCCACATATTGATTCCCTCTATATATATATATATATATATAAACGTACAAGATATACTTTAACCTTTTTCTCTGCTGCCTCTATTATTGCTTGCTTCGATCATATCATAGATACCTTCAAAACCAGCTAGCTAGCTATATACTTAACCTTTAACTACCTTAGAAGAAGACAAAGGTATCATATTGCATCAACAACAACGAAAGCACCTCTCTCCTTTAAATACTTTTTTTAAAATATAAAAAAAAAAGCATAGAAAAAAAGCCATTGTTCTTAAAGAAAAGTACACATCTATCTAGATAAAACAGGTAAATTATACTATACGAAACATTGAATTTTATTTTATTCTGCTATTTATTTAAATCTCTCTCATTCATGGATCGATATAGATGCTGCATCCCTACTACCAAGTTATTCTATATTCTATCAATTGTGTGTGTGCAGGGCCAATCTCAGTATTATTGTACTGTGCATGGAAATCTGAAGAAGATAAGTCCGATATTATAATTAGCTCTATATATTTATTTTTTTAAAAAAAAAAAACAAGAAGAAAATTTAAGCTTGAATGTGCATCTAGCTAAGCTCGATAGCTAGCTATTTGTGTTGTCTTTTCAATAATTATAAAATAAAGAGAATAAAAACTAAATATGGCACAAAGTGATGCGTGAAACCCTAGCCCTAACCCTAAATGATGATATATATAAAAAAGGAAGAAACGTGTGTGTGGGGGACACGATGATGAATATAATTAAGGATGAGAGGTTGTCGTTTTATAGTGAAAGGATCCAAACGTAACCCTATGCAAATATCGACAATATTGACACTTCATTATGCCGTTTGTTTCCGAAAATCGATGTCTCTGATTTGGATGTCCATTAATTCTATTCATTATTATTAACGTGTACCCGATTCTATTTATAAGTCCACTTTGACCAAAAAATTTGGTCTTATTCATAAGTATAGTTTCATATAATAAATGAAATTGTGACAATTTTACCCATATTAATTGTTCTCATAAAGTAAGAGAAGAAACAATTGAAAAATATCCAATCATAAATGAGGGCAAAGTTGAAAATTTACCCTCATAATCATTGAGCCAACTACCTCTCCTTGGTATATGAGATTTGGTCAAACCGACTTATAAATACAATCGAGAATGGTAAATATCACTCACAACTTCCACAATTCGCCTATTAATATTAATTAAATTATTGTTCACACGCACATTCCTTGTTGCTTCCAATAACATCTTTCATGATTCTCAAGGTTATTTAAATCGATTGGTCATCGAATTCCAGGGCACCAAACCGAGCTAACATAGGCCAAATTGATGAGAAAATTAAGATTTTAAGGTTATTAAAATGAAATTATAAAGGAAAAAAAAGCAATTTTCTAAAATAAAACAAATAAAAAAATCGAGTTAATGCCCAGACGGCTATCGATCGATCAATAATTGCTTCCTAGGTTGCAGTCCAAGTTTAATTACATCGATGTTTGCTTTTCAAGAATCAAAATAGATTATTGATATATTATATTTGGTTAGATGGTATAGGTTTGGAATGGTATACCAAGCTAGGGTAGTACACTGGTATAGGTTTGCATTAGGTGCGAATGGTATTCGAAGTTGGGAGGGTAGACTAGTTCGGGGCGGAACGCAAACCTCATGTTTCCGTGGATTAATGTCCTTTGCAAGATGCGACTCATTCATCCATGGTAGTTTATGTAGGACGGTCTATCTTCGTCCATCTTTACTCCATCATACCACCAAGTTTATATCAATACTCAAGTTCTATAACTACCCAACCCATGCTCTAGGCTTATGGCTTGCGACCCCACTCAGTTAATCAAACATATTGGTCGTCGGTGTTTTTGTTTGGTGGAAGTCTCCCGTCTTTCACGACGACTTATGACTAAACCACATAGACCAACCTTCCTTTGTTTAAGCACCAAATGGTTTGAAATAACTTTATCCAATCCATGCCAAAGCAACTTAGCTCTGATACCAAAAATGTAACACCTCTAATTCAATACTACCCGTTATATTAATAAGCAGTATGTAAGAATGTCATCAGAGTGGAGCGATTAAGCATATAAGTTGGGTTGAACGGATGAATAACTGATGCGTGGCTACAAATTTAAACTAATAGCGGTGTATCCGGTCGGGCATAATAACGGTACAATTAATATTCATATACTATACATCTAACTCTATAAATACAGGTCAAAATAAAAACTCCATCCGAGTCCTCACGTGTGCTACTTACCCTTTTCACCGGCTCCCCAATCCTCCGCATTCTGAACTAGGGATAAGTCGAGATTCAATACCCATTGAATCTCAAGTAACGATTAACCTCATGCTCAAGTATAAACGATATATATGACAACATGTTCATTACATATCAAAGATCAACCATACATAGCACACATCAGATGTAAAGTTGCAATAATACAAAGCACACAGCAGATGTAATATTAATACCACAACAATACATAGCACACAATATATGTAATGTTCACATCGTTTGCACTCACCCTATGCTACAAATCCACATGTCTTTAGCGCTCGGAAAACATCCATATGTCATTATCATGACTATAACTCGTACAAAACTGAATGTATATAAATAGGTGACCTAAGACCGTGTCTTAGCTACTTTTACATGACCCAAGACCTAGTCTTGTCCATGACTCTATGAATTATTCTATCACATATAAGCATACAAGACACACAAGAGTTAGAGTTACAGTACAAGTCCGTACCTTGGTTTGCGTAGCTAGCGGTACGTTCTCCTATCGGTATTAATTCTTGATTTCCCCGGATATCCTATAATAGTATCACCGCATTATTTCCTTTAAAAATAATATCCTAAGAGATATATTTTCCACTATTGACCATTTTACCCTTGGTGAATTTGTTATTCCGACTATACTCTTACATTTCCTTAAAAACAGAATTTCAAGGATGCAATTAGAGTAAATGATAGAACTCACATAAGGTGTGTGGTTAGATAGCCTGAGCAAGACAAATATATCGGAAAAAGGGATATCTAACACAGAATATCATGGTTGTTTGTGATTGGGATATGTGCTTTACTTTTGTGTTGGCTAGATGAGAGGGTAGTGCAAATGATACTCATGTGTTCCACATTGCTATATTTACTCTAGCTATGAATTTCCCCCAATCCACCTTCACTTCAATTACATTTTTTCGCGTGTTTATTTCACATTTCCTATAATTTCATAATGTAGAAAAAAATTTCATCATTTATCAGGAAAATATTACTTGGTCGACGCTGGCTATCTAACACCAATTGGATATATTGGTTTGTGTAGATGTGAGCATGATCACCTTTCAAAATTTAGACAACAATCGGATTTCAAAATCATAATGAGCTCTTCAATTATTATCATTCAAGTTTGAGGTGTATTATAAAAAGGATTTTGGAGTATGGAAGAATAGGTTTCAAATTTTGCAAGATATACACTCATATAGCTTTGAAGCACAAACCCACATAGTTTGTTAGAAAAGGGGAATGTAGGAATAAGTAGTATTTTTGAGTTGGACCATACAATTTGTAACACCCCATTTTTAAAAGCAGATTTAAAATTTTCATCAGAGTAGAGCGTCGGAACAATTTAAAAGAGCGAGTATCTGATAAACTTTCACTGTTGGTGTATCTGGTTGCTTTTAACAACGGTACAATTATCCGAATATTCAAAAGTACGTTAATACATATCCAAAAAGAAATTCTCCAGCTGGGTCCTCACTGGTGCTGCTTACTCTTGTCCTCGGTCCTGATTCCTCTGGATCCTAAGGCTATAGAGAGCGAGGTCCAATGCCCATTGGACCTCAGGTAACGGTTAACCTCATGCTTAAATATGACAGTATATATATGATAGATATTCATGGCGTTTCAGCAACAATCAATACATAAGCACACAGCACATGTATCCCAACCGTACATAAGCACACAACTGTGAGATGTATCCCACATAAGCACACAGCAGATGTATCTCATAAGCACACAGCAGATGTATCTCATAAGCACACAGGAGATGTAAAGTTATCTATCATATACAAGCATATAATAAGCATCAGAGTTAGTATTACAGTACGCGAACGTACCTTAGTCGGTGATCGCGGTACGTACGTCGGTCGATATGCGTTCACGGATCGCCTATAATAGTAATATCGCATTACTTTAGTACAAATCACATCCTATTAGATATCTTAGTCACTAATGACCATTTTACTCTTGGTGGAATTATTTTTCAACTTATTTTCCTTATTTTTCGGAAAAAACGCTGATACAGCATTTTGGGTAGATTTTTCGTCTAAATTTGAAAAATCATAACTAATTCTAGAAAAATCGAAACGAGGATCTGTAAAATTCCTCGGAATCCTTAGGATGTCTATTTTTAAGTAAAAATAATTTTTTTCCCAGATTCATTAAGGCATTCCCAGTTTTAAAGTTTTGAGCCTCTGCCCAGAATTTTTTCAGAAATTCGTAGCCCAACTTTGAGAATTTTTATCTCACTGTACAGAGCTCATTTTAACATGATCTTAGCATATTTGAAAATCCCTATATGTCTAGTTTAACCATGAATATTTTCATAATTTTATCATCTCATCTTCATTATAAAAGTATGATGTTTTTGCTTCTATTTTCATAAATTCCTAACCGATGAATTTTCACCAGAGCTTCGCTACTTTGCTATTCAACTCCCAAAAATTTTGCTATACTATATGGCTCATCTTATTTTTGAAATATTAACATTTCTAACTATAAAAACATGATACTAACATTATTCTAGCATATTTAAAATCAAAGCTACTTCTAACTAAGAAATTAAGAACTAAAACTTAAAGAACTTACTTGCAAATGCTAGACTCCTTCAAGAAGCTCCTCACTCTTCCCCTCTTCTCTCTATATTCAGATGCTATCGCTTGTTTTGGTGTGAAAATTTATGAAGACCAATGCCCTTATTTATAGTAATATGTCATGGCATCATGGTAAATTTTCCCAACCTATCTCTTCTCAATTTTTCAAATCCACATGTGTGAAAAACTCTTGGCTCCAAGAATGGCATTTGTGGCTTCTCCCCTTCATGCATTCTCAAGCAAGCCTTGGTGGGCTCTCCCTCTCCCATGCACTCTTGCTTTATTTTTCCATGGTCCACAATCATCCACACACAAGCCTTCGTTGCCTCTTGAATTTTCACTTAGGTCTAGTCTTTAATTAGCTTAACCTTTGGTCATTAATCCTAAAATGGTGTTTTAGGTGTTATTGAATTTATTTGATTGGCTACTATATTAATCATGATCATTAGTAATCATCTTTATGCTAATCTTGGCCCTTCATTAGCCATTGGTCTTTAATTAGGGTCACACATCTCAATTTATGACTTTAAAACATGTTATTAAATTAATTATGGAAGTTCTATGAAATTAATCTAATTAATATAGATTTAATTATCTACTAATTGTTGGCAATTTTCTTAAATTGGTTTAATTATTTTCTCACAACTTTTTGGTTTTCCATGGCCATTTATGCACCATGTATTCATTTAATAATCATAGGGAAACTTATGGTCCCTAAAATAGTATTGGATTTTTGCCTCTTTAATTTCCAAGGAAAATAATCAAATAACTTACTAAAATTAGAGACAACATACTTTCCTATTTTAAATAGGTATCAATTTGCCAAAACATAATTTTTATGATAAATAAAATTTTGGGTATTACATTAGAAGATTTAACCCTTGGCTTATTTAATTTCAAGGGAATATTTCTAAAAGTAATAGTTAGTAAGCTTCCAAGGTTTGAGACCACATATTCACCTATCTCTAATAGGTATTTTTACCAACATATAATGTTTATAATGAATATGAATTTTAGGGTATTACACAAGCAAAGCACACCTTCCTTCAAAATTCAACACACCAACACAATCATATAATTTTCAATTATATCCCTCTCATATTCAGTTTCAGTGCACACACTAACAAACATCCATAATACATACTCCCTCCATTCATCAACTCCTTCCAGCCCATATACCATCATATATCAAATAATTATTTGGCCCAAAACGCACAACCATTTAAATGTTCACCAGCCCAATATACTTAACACACACAAACACTTTAATGTCCAACTCAATTTTCCCATAAACCTGTATTCACCAACCAAATAGATGATCACTCTTCTTTCATTGTATCACCGCCACCTCACCCCTCCCTCATTCTTTCTTTGACCTCAAACGTACCACCCCCATGTGATATACACCTTCATTCTTTCTACATGACAAGCACGTGTCCTTTCCATTCCTCCCTTCTTTTAATTAAACGCAACGCACACACTTCACCACCACTTTTTCCTTTTTCTCTCACGCCGGCTCACACTCAAACACACACACTTTCCCTTCAATTGCTTTGCATGGCAGCCACGTATTTCCCTTCTCATCTAATCACATAACCACACACACACTCAAAATAACATTAACTCCCCTTCTCCCATTCAAATCCACAGTACCCTCCTCCTTCCCTCAACCTCACAGTTAAAACAACATCTTCACCACTACCTTGAACTGATCCACGGCAAGAAGAAGAAGCTAAGGAAGCATCACACTTACATGCAACCTATTTTTGGAGTCTAGGTAAGCCTCCTAAACTCATCCTCAAACACATTTTGTGAGATACTTGGGTACTTGGAATCGAGTCACAGAGTAGTTGTTGTCATCACATTTGTGTTTTTGACTTTGGGTGTCTTTGCATGTCAATCTTGAGGTATAAACTGAGGTTATTCAGCTCTGCATGTGGCTTACTAAAACTCAGTATAAAATCTGAGCTCAAGGTGTCAAGATCACATGGTCTAGCTTTTGCATGTCAACTTCATTGTCTTGGCTGAAAATAGAGCATAGTTTCCATGTCGGTTACAGGGGTTAGAGGTTGAGTTTTGATCTGAACAGGAGATAGTACTCTCCGTAAGGTTTAATATGAGTTTTGGATCACCTAAAACGGAGGTCTATAACTCCAGTTATGATTTTTGGAAACAGGGCTAAAAATCTGGAAAATTTCTGGTTTGCTTCAAGAGCAGTAAAATGACGTGGCTTTCCGGAATGACTAAAAAAATCATTAAAAATTTAAATTTTCCAGTTAAATAGTAGACATATAGAGGTTTAATTTGATAGGTAATTCGTCAAACTCCGATAAATATCGAAGGAGTTATGGTTTCTCAAAGATTAGTCAGGAAATCTGAAAAATTTCTGGACATTGTTTATGTTTTTGAATTTTGGTAATTTTTCTTAGCCATAAATCAACTTGGTGACTTTAATTTATGAAAATAGACTTATCAAGGTTTAAGTAGAAATTGGAATTACTCCATTCGGAGTTGTGTCGGTTAAATTATGAATTTCTCAAATTCTCAGAGAAGTTAAAGGCTGAATTTTTTATAAGTCTTAAAATGGTCACGTAAGTTGTTAATTGTGTTAAACCTTTAAAGTAAAGGTTTCTTTGGATAAAATGCAAGGTTAAATGGCTAAGATGATAATTATCCATAGTGAATAGTATCTAATTAAATAAGTCTCAATGAGTATACATCCCTAGTCATAAGAATATCAAAAGACAAGTATTTTTAGAGTGGGTCTAGAGAAGTTGAATTTATAATTAAGTTTGGATTTGTTAATGACCCATCACTATATAAATGTTAATTATAGGAATTGAGAATTGCCCAAGCTTAAAGGACAAGCATAGTGACAAGAGCTTGTTGGAAGGGGTTTTGTCGATAAGACCAACAGGTAGTAACTTTAATCTCACATTCTTTGCATAGCTATATATGTTTTTGTATACCATTTTGTATATCCCGCCTATATGGAGCACCACTCGTGGCTCGATTAAGCGGAAGGGCTGACCATGGGGCCAACTTCCTGGTGGCTAGGTAGGGCCTAGTGCATTCATTATTTTTGGTATTGAATTGCCAAAATGAATTTTCCTTGCGCCAAGGTATTTGAAAGTATTTGAATGAACACGTGTATCACAAGCTGCATATTGAATGTAATACTTGAATTTGAATTTGAATGTTTTATATGTTGTGTGGACTATTTTGTTTGGTTGATTTACATATATTGCATATGCTAAAATTTGAGATTAACATGTTACTCTGGGATTCATTTATTTGAATCTCAGAGCCTTCCTTGAATCCGGGGACGTGGGCGGTCAAAAGAGTAGCAAGGAGGAGGAAGAGGCAAGGGCATAGTAATTTCGATTTTGAGAAGAAGGTGGTGAAGAGGAAGCAGATGAAACATTTAGTTTCTTTCTTCTTCTTTTTGTTTATGGATTTTTTTCTTGTTTCCTCATGACTTAGATGTTATTTTGTGATAGTCGTATGTGGCTCCGGGGGATGTATATAATTAATTAGATACATACTATCGTGTAGAAGTAGTTAAGACTTATATACATATATATGTTGCTAACAATTGCTTTGCAGTGTACGGGCATGTATGTAACATGCCCAAATTATGGTGAACGATTTAGTAGAGCATTATACTAATTGGAGAAATATGGAAAAACTCGATGAATCTTGATAAGGTTTTAAGTATGATTCAATTTTAATGACAAGTTTGAACCACTTGATAAAATGTTTTCAAAAGTTCTAAATGTTTAGAGAAAAGCCCGGCCGAATTTGTTTATTATTTTGAAATTTCTTTTTAAAGAAGGGCTTTCTTTGCAAGAACCAAAACTAGCCAAATGTGGTTTAAGTTTTCATTAAATATTACATCTTTGCATAATAGATGAAGATGCCACTCATTATGGACTCGGGACGGTGGGGTGTTACACATGGCTCCTCATTAATTAAAGGATTTTACTAGAATGGACACATATGCTTAGCTAATTAATGATGTGGGACACCTAAGCCACCAAGTGTCCATATAATATTTAAAGAAAATAAATTGGGGGACACATATGCATCTTGAATTAATTACAAGGGACACATGTACATCTCTAATTAATGGCAAGGGACACCTAGTCTTCTTCTTCATTAAGCAAAGCATCTCAACTACAAAAATTGGGCATGTGATGGAAGAAGATATTCTTGACCAAAAAGGGCCAAGTGGCGTGCTCATGGGAGAGGAAGAAGAAAAATCAGATTTTTGCTAGAAAATGGAAGAGAGATCTAGAGAATTCAAAGGGCAACTAGCAAGGGCAAAAAGGCAAAATCACAAGAAGATATTCTAAGACCAAGGACCACTATAAATTTATAGGACCATATTCTTCTTCATTTTGACACCAAAGAGGCACCACACATAAGGAAAAGGAAAGAGAGTAGTGAATTGAGAGTGAAAGCCAAGCAAGAAGAAGAGTATAAGAGAAAGTTGAATCAAGGTAAGAAAGTTATAGAATTTTTTCTACTTCCTTCAAATTTGTTTAAGCTTCCAATTAATGATCTTGAATGATATTGTTGGAGTTCTAGCTATAACTACAAAGAGGTTAAAGTGAAGAAGCCAAGGAAGTTGAAACCTCAAGCAAGTAAGTTTCTTTCTCCAACCTCTTGAGAATTTCACAAAAGTATAAGAAAATTATTGTCAATAGCTAGAACTTGGTGATATAATTTTATTTTCATGATTTTGATGGTTTAGAGGTATTTAAAATGGAATTTTATATGAGAAAGAGCATGAGGAATAATTTTGAAAGCATAAAGCATGAAAATATGCAAATAGAGGAGTTGAAAAACCATCAAGGGTATTTTCAGAAACTAGGAATTTTTCACGTGTTTCTGGATTAAGCAAGTATTTTTAGACAAAAATAGACATGCCAAGGGTTATGTAGATTTTTTAAACAGCCCAATCGGATTTTTCTACAATTAATTATGAATTTTTGAAATTGGGTCAATTTCAGAAATTTTTCTGCACTATGTGCGAAAATAAGAAAATATTCGCCAAGAAATAAACACTCATTAATAAAGGAAATCAATGAGTTTCAAAAGTAGAAAGACCCTTTTTGCAAGTATATAATTATAAGGGAGAAGTTATATTAGCAGTGACACTGTTATATTATTTTATTTTAGGTCTACTACTCTTATCTAGTAGTTGGGTGTTAGCCATTTTACTGATCAACTACTTGCAGGTAAGTAACCTTAATTTCATGTACTTTGTGTGACTTTTGTATGTATGATTTACCATGATTGGTTATGCATTCAATGTTATGTGTTCCAAGCGCTTTGGATACCGTAACGCTATGTGTGACCCGGCATGGTTATGTGCCTTATTTAAACAAGTACATGTTATATGTGGTCGCTTGTTAGGTTTAGGGTGTATGCCTCATTGTGTGCGACTGTTAAATGCTGTATGTTTTTATGGTTTTTCTTATATGCTTTGTATATGAAATTAACGGTTACTCGGGATTCATTTATTAATCGTCTATTATAAGAATACGGGAAGTGTGTCTAGACGAGGTAGAGACTGGAGGTAAGATGGGAGAGCTTGATTGAAGATTTGTGAAGCTTGGTGGCGGTTTTTGTTATTACCTCTCTAGCTATGGATGACTGTACTATAATCGTTATTTTGAACCTTTTATCAGGGTGATTGTGTAATAACCCTTGAAGGGACTTTTGTTTAGTTATTTACTTTATCGTTGGTATATTATCCAAAATATTTTCCTTGCTCTGCTGCAATGCTTATTTCTTTTATTTGAAAGTAAAAGACACTCTACCCACCACCTGAAAAGGTGAGACCGGTAGGAGTGTAACAAAAGAACTTCGTGAAATGAAAGTCGGCTTCTTGTGATGGCTGGTCACCCATCCTCACAACATCCAACGATAAAAGGTATTGTCTTTGATCAAGGAGTCCCACAAGCAGAATATAAGACATTAGGCATAAAACTTGTTAGGTAGATAGGCTGACTTGTTATGGGAAAAAACATAACTTTGATTGTATTTAGGACAACTTTTAGTGGGTTCTTTGTTGTGTACATGTGAATTTGTATTTATGACAAAGTTGTGAAGAATTTGTTTTTGAGGGAAGGTTCATTTGTATTGATGAAAATGACCTTCAAAATTTGGTCTTGTAAATGTTGTAATGATGGTAACTTGACAATTTAATTTCAATGACAAGAACAAACTTTCTGCCTTTATGATCTTTGTTAGTGGTATGTCAAGAAGTAGAAGAATGGAAAATAATTTGTTTCTTAAGGTCCTACATTTTTTTGTGAGTGTTAACAACTACATCATGACGTGTTGACAACTACATCGTTGACTTATAACAACTACATCGTGACTATAACAACTACACGGTATGTGTTAACAACTCTATCGTGACTTATAACAACTACATCGGTGTGTGTTAAGAACTACATTAGTAGATGTTAACAACTACATCGAGATGTGTTGACAACTACATCGGTGGCTTATAACAACATAAGTATAAGTATGTGGTGTTAACAACTATATCGGTGGGTGTTAACAACTACATTAGTATGTGCTTCAGATATGATTCTTTATAACTCCTCATATTTTGTGCCTTCGTTTATGTATCTTGTTCTTACCATTCCACCAGCATACTCACTTTCCTCTCCTCCACCATGTACAAACCCCCTCCCCCCCCCCCAAAACATGAAAGAAACATAATAAACTCTTACTTAAAGTACTAGCCATCTTTAATTACGATCTATAACATGAAGTTAGTATTAATAACTTTTGATCATATTAACAACTAAAAGCGTAGGTATTAACAACTATCTTATATCAGTGTTTTCACATTCAATCATTCCCACTAACAAACAGACCTCCCTCTGTTTCTATGCCCAAAATAGAGCAACCTACCCTACAACATTCAGTTCATATTAAAAACTTAAACATTTATATTAACAACTATAGCTGTAGGTATTAACAACTATCTCATTTTAGCGTGTTTGCACCAAAAGTACCTTCATCCCGTTTACTCATTCCCACTAAAAAATAGACATTTCTCTCTGTTTCCATGCCCAAAAACAGAGCAACCTACCCTACGACATTTAGTTCGTATTAACAACTTAAATAATTATATTAACAACTACAACTACGTAGGTATTAACAACTTTCCCATTCACGGCGTGTTTGCACCAAAAATACATTCATCCCATTCACCATTCCCACTAAAAAACACATTTCCATTTTGTTCCCATGCCCAAAAAAAAGAGCAACCTACCATACAACATTCATTTTGTATTAACAATTGAAACAATCATATTAATAACTATAACTGTAGATATTAACAACTATTCCATTTCATCAATTTTGCACCAAAAGTATCTTTATCCCATTCACTCATTCCCATTAAAAAACAGACCTTTCCCTCTGTTTTCATGCCCAAAACAGAGCAAGATTTTACTAACCGTACCCTACAATGATTAAATACCAAGTAGAATGGTGATGATGATATCTTGATTAAAATCTTCGCATTTCTTACTTATCTCCTAGCCAATAATAATATACATGAGGCCAAGCTCCAACCTTTCAGTCACCCACCCTTCAATTTGAAAAAAGAGAGCATACACAGAACATAAAAACCAACTGAGTTGATCCTCTAACATAGTTGATAAAAACGACATGAATTTAATTAGAACACACCCTTCAATGTTGGACCTTCAACCTTGATCGCTCCCTCCTCGTGTGTGCCTTGCGTTCTCCATTTTTTCCTTTCTCAGTGATCAAAACATAGCGCTCCAAAACACATCTTCCTTTTCTTTTTTTAATCTTGGGGGCACCAATGTAATTTTGTCTTTTTCCTTAATACCCAACAAGCAAGTCCCTCAAAACATTTCTGACATATGACTTTTATGAGGGACTTTCTCGAGAATATGTTAGTCTCGTGAGACCTGAGGGGATTTGTCCTAATTTTTTTCGCATCCATGAAAGTGATAGTACTAAAAGGCACATCTCTCAAGAAAGTGATAGTGAACTAAAAGATAGGCAGCACAACACGCCAGTAATTCCATTCAAAAAAGCCATGTTCCTATCTGACAATGACTTCTCTGGAAAAATGGTCGAATCAAGTCAACAACGTAAGATAAATCCTCCGTGAGTCCCACACTCACCTTGTTTATGGAAACAAAATATTGGATCCACACAATGTTTCATTTCAATATAATAATGATATGAAATGCTATATATATACTCCTTTATTTTATAAGAGTAAGATAACTGAATTATACAATTTTATAAAGTAGTTAAAATTAGTTTAAAATAATAAGTGTGTACAAAATAAACAATTTTTTTTCAAATATGTAATTATTTATGAGGGCAAATTAAAGAGAGAAATAGAGTATATATATATAAAGGTATCAACAACATTTTAATTAATACAATACATACAATTAATGAGGGGCCAAAAATCGAAAAAAATTCTAAGAACCAACGTAATTCAAATTTTAAGCTTTTATAAAATAGGATGGAGGGAGTATGTAGTGTTTGGAGAGTGAAAAGCATGTGTGCACATAGAAAGAGAGATGTTGCAACAAATATATATATATATATATATATATATATACTTCTTCCAGTTCGACAATATAAGTCACTTATAAACAAAATAGTTTGGTTCACAACATAAGTCATTTGATGAATAATTAATCTTTTTTTTCAATTTTATCCATGTATGTAATTAATGTTTAAATATGACTTCTTGTATTTTTCTTTGTTCTTCAAAACCTCATTTAATATCGGTAAATTTAGAAATTTTTTCAATTGAAGACAAATTTAATAAGTTAACCATTATTTTCTTGTTATGATAAATCAATTGGAGTGGCTTATATTGTGAAGCAGAAAAAGTAACTCTTGTGTTTTCAATCAGAG
Organism: Acacia acuminata; assembly: GCA_019022655.1. NCBI lineage: Eukaryota > Viridiplantae > Streptophyta > Magnoliopsida > Fabales > Fabaceae > Acacia > Acacia acuminata. The sequence goes on from JAFJYI010000166.1 coordinate 100,917, forward strand.
GCATATCAATGTATTATCATTTAATATATCTCATCCTTTCTCTCCTTTCATTTTCATCCCCCTCTCTACCTTAGGATTAAAAGTTAAACGATTGAGATGTAATATCTATATAAAATCATATTATAATATAGTAGTGTATTACATAAAAAATTAAGCTGTTAAAATTTGACTGGGCCATAGTCACAAACTCTAGATTACCTTAAAATAGAAAGAAATAATGGTTTTGAATAATGGATCTCAAGGGTTCATTTTGCAATCTAATGAAAGAAAGAAAAGGAGAGGAAGAAAGGAGGAGAGCATTCAAATCAGTAACATATTAATGTACTCGGTACCAAAAATTGAGGAAATTTTGTTTGGTTAAATACATTATTTGCTTAATGAACTGCCCATTGGAAATAGACCCAAATTATCAATTGCTAGCTAACTGTATTTATAGATGAAACTTCCTTCATCAATATTCTTCCAATAAATGATTGTGATTTATTAGCTGCAGGAAGGTTTGAAAGAAAAAGAGAAACAAAGGCAAGTCTAAGGGGAAGGAAATTCGTTAAGAAGGGGGCCTTGAGGAGGAAGGTAAAAGTAGAAGAGATATTAATCAAATATACCAATGAAGGTAAAAAATCAATGAATATTTTCAACCACCCTTATTTATAAATGCCTTAATTACATTTATTCCCCTCTATTTTCATTGGTACAATATATGGGCAAAATTGTCACAATCTCATTTATTTATTAAAAATGACTTATAAATAGGACCAAATTTTCCTTTATGGACTTATAGGGTAGAGTGGTATTAATCATATAAGAAAGAGTAAAATATTTTAACCACCCCATTTTTTGCTTTAATTACCGATATCCCCTATTTTGAAATCCAATAGGCCTCCTTTAAAAGTAAAATGTATGTTACACAAACCTCCTTTATATCTTGAGATTCTATTTTCATCTACCCAAACTATTAGTTGACCTTAAGTTTGACTTTTGGTTAAACATATTTATATATATAGGCCAAAAAAATATATACCACCAAAGTTTAATTTTAATAGATTTTTTTTTTTTAACTTTCTAATATGTTAAAAATTTATTAATTTTGAGATTATGAATTTATATTTTTTATTTACTAATATTTACACAAACCTCCTTTATTTATTTTTAGTTTCACAAATGACTAAAAATATATATCAAGCACAAATATTTCCTATCAAATATAATAAACCATATAAGTTTAAGAGATTGTATAAGTCATTTAAATTTATAATTTCATTTTTCTACAAACATTTAAAAAATTTAATCAACTTTTTAAAAGTTTTTGTTATTTACAAGCTATCAATTAGAATTTGGGATTTCGTACTAAGGGTAAATTAGTAAATAAATTTTTTAATATAAATTTTAATTAAAAATATATTTTTAGAATATTCTTAATGGAGTCAATAGTTTAGATTTGAGTGTATGTTTTCAAAATAGATAGGAAGTCGTGTAATTAAGACAAAACAAAAGAGTTGTTGGAATATTTTACTCTACAAGAAAAGAGTAGTATGTATGTGACACGCCAAATCTTAAAGGGCCTGACAAAAGAATAAACCCTAGATTTTGTTGGGGAATAACGTATTTGATTAGAGCTTTTTGCCCCCACGTTCATATTCTGTATGTCTCATTAGTTTTCTTCATTCTTTTATATGATCACGGGCCCCCTTCATTAATTATAACATATATGCACATGAAGCTTTTCTTCTTTCGTCAATATTTAGTTACTTAAAATTAAGTTCTTAAAAAAGCATTAAGTATCATAGGAATTTATTAAAATGAGTGAGACTGTTCATTTCCTGTGAATATTGCAGCTTCCTATAGAATACTGTTCATAGATATGTAGTTTTTGGATGAGAGGAAAACAATTGCAGAGGAGAGAGCAGAGATAAAAGGACTAGAACAGAGATAATACTTCTTCCCTGTGTTTGTGTTCCCATATTGGGGTTTCATTTCAAGTGACTTTTTGGAGTATTTTTGGAGCATATTGATGCACACAAGTGCGTTTGAAGTGGGTCCTCTGAGAATTTCAAGAGGTCCCATTAAGTGTAACTAAAACATGCAAGTCTCATAAGTGATGTAACCTCTATATTAATTAGGACGGACGCTTAGTCTAGTTTCCTACTTTAGTTGTTCAGTTCTTAGGCACAAAATATAGGATCCACACTTTTGTTTCGTCACAGTATTTTCCTGTGTGCTCAATTAATTATCACTGTCTTGAGAGCGGACTAATTATTACTGTTTATAGAGATGTATTTTTTATAGTACTATTTCAACTACATATCACTTGAATCTTCAAAGACAGAGAGTCATTGCCTCTTCATTCACGGGATCTTCAATATTATTGTATATAGTTAAAAATATGTTGTACATAATTAAACATAAGTTACACAGTAAAAAAAAAATCACATGCTAAATATAAGTTGCACCTTAGTCATCAGACAAAATTGATGCAGCTTTGCATAAAAAATTGTGTACTGATTTTTAATTTGATTCTTTTAAGTTAGATTCCAAAGGCCCCACCAAGTCTCCTAATCATTTGCCTCCAATCTAAGAATATCCCTCACAAGCAAACAAACAATTTAAGGGGAAGGGGAAGAAATGAAAAATAAAAAATAAAAATTGGTCGTTAAATTTGTAAAAAAAAAAAAAAAAAAAAAAAAAAAGAGAGACTCATTTTATTATAGAAAGGGGGTTTAAATAAACGTTCTAAATCAGTTTATCTAAATTTTTATGCACCAAATATAAAACTGAATCAGCTTGTGGAATTAATCAAATAGTGCCCACTTTCACTCCTGGCCTCCTTCATCACATAATCATCATTTGTTGCTTTTACTTATCTTCTTCTTCTTCTTTTAAAAAAATGTTTTAATTAGGTGTTGACACAAAATGACGTCATAATTGCTGGGGCTCAGCTTTTTTTTTTTTCCTCCTTCCTTTATTTTAGTATTATAAACAATTCCTATTATCTATGTTATAAAAATAAATAAATGTAAAAAATTAGGATAAAAATTTTGTAACCTCAAAATTAATAAACATATTACAAATTTAGAAAATCTATCGGAATTAATTTCATATATATGTGTGTGTGCATGTGTACTTAAATAATTTTTTATGTTAAAGTGGGGCACTTTGGTAAAAAAGTTCGAAAAATCATACATAACCTACACAACACAACAACGTACTAGTACTGCTCTTGATTCTATTTATGCCTTTCAATTGAATTATTCTTGTCTTTATTGTAATATTATATTTCTTGAATGGAGCTTAATTCTCGCCCCGTACTGGGAGGGAGGCTGAAGGCTCAGACTCATGACTAAAGTTGATTATTCAGGTCTCACGCGCGCACATCCTGATGCTTACAAACTTATATAATTCATACAAAAAATATTTCGAAATGAATTGATAATTATAATTATAAAGTTGATTTTATTTCTGGATGGTGGTAACACATATATGGGGTAGATGTTAAGGATTTTTATGGACCCAACTTGTGCAGGTGGCAGTTTTCGGTGAATGTAAGAGTAAGAGGGAAAAAAAAAGAAAAGAAAGGATCAAATAATTAAGGGGAAAAAGAAGCACAAACTCACGTACTGTGGGCGTGTGCCCTCGTTCTTTTCAATACACGACAGTGATCATAGTGGTGGGGTCGTTGTGTTTGGGTTCTTAATCACTTGAAACTTCAAAGTCAGAGGCTCCTTTGTGTGGGATGGTTTGTTTCTTTTGCAACTATCATTTGTGTGGGATATTATGGACTCCTCTTTCAGTACTCATTACAAACTGTTCCCCAAGTTACTTTGTTAAGTGTGGTTATAGCCAAATGACTAGCTAGCTTTCTCACTAGCTCAAAACATTAAGTTTGATGTTTCATGATCACTTTATAATTTTGTAATTTATTTTTATGATGTGGGTGTGAGAAAAAGATATTTCATTACATTCTTTGAGAAAAATTGAAAAAGCGATATGGGAAACTCCTTACGTTTTTATAGCAACTACTAAAATGTCCTTCGCTACTATGAAAATAATCAAGAACAGGCTTTAAAATAGAATGGAAGATCAATTTCTTAATGATTCTTTGATTACATACATTAAAAAATAAATTGTTTTGAGTTTTAATATGGATTCAATTATAGATGAGTTTAACAATATGAAAATACATATAGTAAGAGTCAAGTGAACTGATTTTAATTTCTATAATAAATTTGTTTCAATTTTGTGTATATTAAATATTTTTTTATTTTTTTTTGTAAAATCATTAAAATTCCTCGGTCCGCCATTGGTTTTGGTCAATGAAGGTTGATCAGGTAAATTTTCATGTATTTGAAGAATATTCAAGGAAATTAAATGATTGATAATAAAGCAGAATTATCAATCAATAGCATAGTTTTTCCACCATTCTTTTACTCTATCTCCAACAAAGCATGTGATTGATCTGATCTCTTTATTTCGTTCAAAATTGTCATCATTTACGATTATCGTGCATGAAACAGCGACATATGCACTAATTAGAAGGCAATTCATGGCTGCTTGCTATACAAGCCAATCCTTAACACTGATCAAACAGAGAAACAGTCCTTAATAAATGAACCTAAGGATGGCAAAAAGGAACAAAAAAAATTTTGGAAGGAAATAATTTTATTTCAAATAATTTATCAATCACTACTACAAAATATGGATATTATTATCCTAAAAGACGTCTGTAACACCCATTTTTCGAAGGCGGAATATATCATTTAATCAGAGTGGCGCATCAGAGCAATTCCAAAAGAGTGAGTACTGATGAGTGTATTACAAAAAGTTAACCATGGTTGGATATAGTAATGGTACATTCATCCCCATAATATTATACGGTTCAAAAACAAAAAGAAACTCCAGTCCTCAGTCTTGCCCTTAATCGGCCGCCGTTGGCCCCTAGATCCCGATCTATAGTAAGAGCTGAGGTCCAATGCCCATTGGACCTCAGGTAATCTGGCCAACCTCATGCTCAAATAATACAAAAGTATATGGATGACAGATATTCATGATATTACGCCAGAATCAATACATAAGCACACACAGAGATGCAAGATTAACATATCAACAAGATACATAGCAAGACATGCACGCGTTACCCACGTTTGCACTAACGGTGCCCACGGCATTGCTCGTGTCCTCGCTAGGAAAACAATCTTACGGCATTATCAAGACTATAAACCGTATATAAAGCTGAATGTATAGGTAGTGATCTAAGCCCTATAAACTTAGTCATGGTGCATGACAGAGACAGTCCCATCCATGTCTTTATGAAAGTATCTATCACATATAAGCATACAATGAGCATCGAGTTAGTGTTCTGATCGCGTCCGTACCTTAGTCGTGATGTCGGTACATTGACTTTGGACCGTGATCGTGTTCAACCTATAACGGTAATGTCATATTTATTAATTCCCAATAACTTCCTAGCAGATATCCTAGTCACTAATGACCTTTTTACCCTTGGTAGGATTATCTCTCAACTTATCCATTTAATTCTTCAAAACAGCTGGTCCAAAATTCTGGATAGATTTTTATCTAACTTTGAAAAATCATAATTAATTCTAGAAAAATCAAAACGAGGATCCGTAAAATTCCTTGGAATCCTTAGGATGTCTATTTTTGATAAAACAATATTGGTTTTCACCCAGAATTCGTGATTCATTCCCAGTTTAATGATCTTCAACCACTACCCAGAATTTTTTCAGAAAAACGTAGCTTAACTTTGAGAATTTTTATCTCACTGTACAGAAATCATTTTAATATGTTCTTGACATATTTAAAAATATATATGTCTAATTTATCCATAAATTTTTCCAGAATTTCGTGACTGTATTTTCAATATGAAATTTTGGCATGTTCATCACTAATTCCAGAATTTTCAAAACCGATGAAATTTCAACTTAGATTACTTTGATGATTTCCTTCCAAAAAATTTTGCCATATAACCTCTCTCATCATTTTTTCAAAACTAAGCCAATTTTGACCATAAAAACATGTAAATAAAATTTATTCTAGAATATTTAAGATCTACACTACTTCTATCTAAGAATTCTAAAAACTAAAGACTAGAAACTAAAAACTAAAGACAAGCTTACCTCTTCAAGCTCTTGAACTCCTTCCTCCTTCTTAAAAATCACCACTTGGTGGTTGATTTGGTGTGAAGAATGAGGAGAGGCAAGGCCTCTATTTATAGCAAAAGCTCATGAATTTTATCCCTTGGATCAACTTTTCTTATCAATGGCTAATATTAATTTGTGCTTCTATGAAGAGACAATTTGTGAGCAAATGTCTCCCATTGGTTAGAAACAATTACATTGGATTTAGCTAATTATCTTAATTTCCAAAATTAAATCCCACATGTGCTCTATTATAGTATATTTTACTTTAATGAAATCTATTTTTGGTTGCTTGATCAATTACCAATACTTTTGAATTCTGTGTATGTATCTTGATTAGTAGTTGGATATCAAGATTTATGGTCTAATTAGTTTTCCCTGGTTGTACTAAGCTTATTCTTCAACGTTTGCAAAAATAGCCTTTACTAGGCTTACTTTCGAGGTTAAATTATGTGGGTTCAAGATAAGTCCTTATATTTTCTTCAAGGTTCCTACTTCTTCACAACTATTTAAATTTGTATAAATTCTCACTTTATTTGTTGTTTTGAGTTTTTTCTTGTGTACATCGATATTTCTTGGATTTCAAACTTTATCAAATTTGCTTTAATTTTCTTTTTTCTCTCTCTTTTCTCTCTTGAATACTAGACACACACACACTCACAACTCTTTTCTCTTATTGGTGGATTAAATTTCACATGGATTATACTTTATTAAATTAATTGTAAAACCCTTAGATTAGCTTTTTGTTGTTGGATTAAGCATGAGCTCTTTAAATCTTGGACATCCCTTCACCATTAAATGTGGCCTAAAGATTTGCCTTTGGTTGTTTTAAATTTCTAAGAAAATTGCCTAAAATATAGCAAATAAACTAATAAACCTACAACATTTAGAGACAACATACTCTCCTTTTGTTAAACATGTAGTATTTATCAAAATATAGCTTTCACTATAAGTAGGGATTTTAGGGTTTTACAACGTCCCCTTTTTAAAAAAAAAGGAAGTAAAAAGTGAAGGCATTGTCATAATTATTTACTTGACTTTGAAACTTAAGATGTCCCAAATAATTTAGGATGCCTAAAAAACTTTTTTGACGTCCTAAATATATTTTAGGACTCCTAAAATCAGCATTTTTTGGCGCAATTTGGGAAATTTTTGGCGTCGAGAAATTTTTTTGGCGTCCTACATTCTATCCAAGACGCCAAAAGAGAAAAATGAATATTTTTAGCATCCGAACCCGTTTGGATCCTCTTATTTTTAACTTAAAAGCTACTTTTAAGCTAAAGCTAAAAAAAAAGCTTTTGAAAAAAAACTAAAAGCTATTTGGTGATTATGTAAATTTTTTAGCTTAAAAGTGAGTTAAAAGCTGAAATTAAAAATAAGCTATTTGACAAAATTTTGTCATAAGCATTTTTTCTAATAAAAAATATCATAAAAGATATATTATAATAGGGTGGCGGCGGTAGTGGCGGTGGCGGTGGTGGTGGTGGTGGTGGTGGGGTGGGGGCGGCGCGGTCGCAATGATAGTGGTTGATTGAGCGATTATGAGTTCACTTTTCTTTTCTTTTTCTTTTTTTAAGAAAAAGAGCTTATAAAAAAAAAAAGAGCTTAAAAATAAGGTCCTATGAGGAGCTTATTTTAAGCTCTTTTTTTCTTCATTATAAAATAAGCTCTTATAATTATAATAGCTTATGTAAAATCCTATTTGGCCTAGCTTATACTTATAAGTAGAAGATAAGCTAAAATAAGTTAGGCCAAACAGCACTAAATAAGAGTTAGGACGCCAAAATAAACATTTTTGGCATCCGTAATGGAGATTCAAGACGCCAAAATAAGTATTTTTGGCGTCCCGAATAGATATTCAAGATGCCAAAATACAATATATCCTTGTTATATTCATTGCCATTGCTTTGATGTCTGCCAAACTTATCGTCTTCTCCCTTTCGCCTCATCTTCTTCTCCCTCTCGCTGTCATCAACCTTCAAAGATCTCAACCTCCACCTGACCAAAAAGAAAAAAGATCTCAGCCTCTTCTCTCTCGCGTCTCAAATCTCATTCTCAGATCTCAGATCTCAGCCTCTTCTATCTCACAACAGTGGCATCTTCCAGATCGACGGTGCCAAAGCTCGTGCGATGCCAAAGCTCGAAGTGCTGCCTGTCTCCACTCGCCCACGGTGGCATCCTCCACTAGCAGGTTCGAAGCTTATTTTTTTGTTTCGATTCACAGGATCTCCATCGAACTAGGCTCTCTCTATTTTCAGCAATGTGGTGAGCTTCCACCTTCAAATCCTCCTTCTACAGAAGAGTTGGCAACGAAAGTGTGGGTTCTGAGAAGATGTCGGCGCCGTTGCACAACCTTTGATCTCTCCCTCCTTCCAAAGACCGTCACACAAGTTTCCTGTCTGCTAATTTTATTAACAAAATACTTACATTGAAATTTTAATGTTGATAGTTGGATCTACGACTCTTGTTGATATGCAATTCTTGTTGATTTTAATGTTGATAGTTGATATATTAGATCTGCGACTCTTGTTGATTTTTTTGGAAGTCTCCCATTTTTCAATCATTTTGGGTTTTGATTATAGCAGGTTCGTTATTTTTGTTCTAATTATATCATATGGGTTGATCCGGAGGCTCTTGTTAATTATTGATGTTGGTTCTTCGCACCCACTTTAAGCTCTTGTTAATTATTCATGTTGGTTCTTACGCACCGCTTTTGCTTCTACGGCCAACCCCGAACCTTAATGAATTTGGCCTAATTTTTGGCTTCCTTAATGAATTTTAGGATGCCTTACATAAGGCGTCTTGAATGAAACAGCAACATATGGGACGCGGCTTTGGTCCTATGCACTTTGCCTCCACTACACACAAAACGCCCGTTTTTTAGCCCAAAACTATTGAGCTTTCCCTCTCTTTTTTCTTTTTTTTTTTGAAAAAATATTTTAGATTAATCGACCGATAATTAAAAGATACTTCACGATAATGAAAAAATACTTCATGATCTTAAAAATTTATTTTAGGATCTTAAAAAAATATTTTAGGGTATTGACTGGTATTAAAAAGATACTTAAGGATATTTACTAGTACTGAAAAATACTTTATGATCTTGAAAAATTATTTTATAATCTTGAAAAAATATCTTGAAGTATATTGTTAGTACTAGTCAGCACTCTAAAAAAAAATTTCAAGATGATGAAGCATTTTTCAGTGCCAATCAAGATCCTCAAGTATCTTTTTAGTACCGTTCATATCCTAAAATATTTTTTCAAGATCATGGATTATTTTTTCAGTATCTTGAAGTATCTTTTTAATATCTTTTAAGTAAGTATTGCCTAAAACTTTTTTTTCAAAAAAGGAAAAGAGAGAAACCTCGTAGTTTTGGGCCAAAAAAAAAAGACATTTTGTGTGCAAGGCGGAAGCACAAGTGCATAGGAAAAAAAAAGCCACATCCCAACATATTGTTGGTTGATTTCCTTGATGGCAAGTGAACCGGTCAACAAGTAATAAAGTGTAAGTAGAGTATCGTCCCACAGACCGAGATACCGTGAAAGTGACGCTCAAATGCTATAATAGTTGTGTGAAACAGAAAGTAAATCTGATTGGTTTAAGAGGTTTTTGTGGTTACACTGAATAACAAACAAAATAAACAGAGTATCATAGTCGTAAGAAGATATCAGTAAGAAGTTAGGCTGAACTCGGAATCATCCTTAAGCATATCAATCTCCAGCTTGCTCTACTTCGTTGCTATAGCATCTACATCGTTTTGCCTTCCGCAATGCTACGAAAAACTTGATAGGGTAAAACTTTATATCCTAAAAACTCGCAAGTGCACGAGCCGTATCAAGTAATAAAGTGATAAGAAAAGTATTGTTCCCACGAGGACTTAGTATCACAACCTTCGGTTGAGCATTAATTTCACAATTTCGTTTAAGTTGAGAAAACCAAAGTAAATTTAATTTAGAGAAAAGAAATTAAAACTAAAATTAAAACAAGAAAACTACCACAATAATCAAATGAGCAACCCAAAGTCACTAATCCCTTATTAGCTTCATAAACCTTGTTTTCACTAATTTAATTAGCTTTAATATCAATTTTGTTAATCTTGAGTATAAATAGTCATAAGTGTACGTCGGTCCACTTACAACCCCTCTTGAGTGTAACTTGTTATGTCTAACATAGTTACTCAAGAGGCAACAAAACTCGGACACACTCTTCAACAACTATATGGGGCCATTAGGTATATGTCTATCCTAATCGCAAATTAGATTAAAATCTAATCTCATATTACTTAATCCCGAGAGCCTAATTAAAATCCCCTTCGTCAAGGTAAATCCTAATGCTCAAAATCATATTCAATGATGGCCAATCACTAAATAGACAAAACTAACCAAGATTAAGTAACCAAAATTAATATTAAATTTAACTAAATAATGAAAACAAAATCCAATTCACCCACAAGTTCATAAGTCCTCCAGGTTGCAAAACAAACTAGCCAAAGATGGCTCTAATAAAATTCATAACAAAAAGATAAGAACTCAGGTTTAAAGAATACGAGAGAGGGGAAAGAAAATTTCTTCGTCGCCTCCATAGTCCTTCCGTCCTTCCGTGGAGATGATGAAGATAACCGAAACGCCTTGACCTCTACTCCTCCGCTTCTTCGTCCCTTCTCGTTCTGCGTCTCTCGATCTCTTTTTTCTCCGTCCTCTTTCTTGTCTCTCGCTTCCCGATTTATAATTTAGGTCTTGGGTCATTGATTCTCCTTTTTTTATTAAAAAAAGATATCTTGTATCTTGTAATCAACTCCACCGATCACGCAATTGATTTTGTTTCTATTTTTATTGCGTGAGACCATTGAATTTAGCTAATTGCATATCCTCTTAATTGCTTTTTCTACTTCATTCCAAATCAGCTAATATTTCCCGCACAATAAAAATAGGATATGATTAGATTTTATGTCGATTTATTCTTTGATCCAAAGTTTGATTCAATGATGGAAAAGTCAATAAAAGATAATTAAATAGGTATATAATATCAATAATTCCAATTAATTCTCATAAAATATACACCTATTTAATCATAAAATATACACTTATCACTGCAAAGATAGCTACTAACTACAACGCTATTCGATTAACCCACTACTATAATCTATCGGAGCTTCCGCGTTTGATACATATGACACTAACTTTACTCCTTCCATATGCCTATGGTAATTTTCTAGTTAGATTTGCGTTACAAAACAGGGTGTAATGGTTATGAGTGGTAGACCCATTCCTGAAGCCTACAATAATAGGTCAAGCCTTGCACAAGCCTCGCCTATCAATCACTATTTCTCGAGGTCTAACTCGACTCTTGCCAATAAGCCGAGGCCACAAATCTAGCCCTTAGCTTCCGCTAATCGACTAGTAATTAAATCACCGATAAGCAAACCAAATTTATTGAATTAAGAACTTGCAACTAGGTTCATTTAACACTTAGAAATCATCCTCGTTCAACCATATGAAAATCGAGTTCATGATCGAAGAGGAAACACAAAACAGATAGTAATGTAATGACCCATGATCAAAAGATTAAACAAAACCGTAAAGCTTGACGAAGTTCCGACGGCGTGGAAGAAACCCGTCACGTCACCACTCCACGTCTTCTTATCTCCGTCTTACCGCAAGGAAGGATCTTTGGGTTATCGTGGAGTTCTCATGTCTTGGGAATTCTCTCTTTCTTCTTTTGAGTCTGGCCGAATGTGAATTTCAATTGGACTCTCTACGACTCGACCTCCTTTAGGGTTGGCTTGTTGTTTCCTTATATAATCAGACTTTCTTGCGGCGTAAGTTCCAGCGAGCCAAGCCTTTCCTAATCTGTCGAGATCCATCATATATCTCTTTCCAATCTTGGTAGATTGATTCTGCTAATCCTGCTGGATTCTTCGTATCTTTTAGTTTCGATCATCCGCATCTTCTATCCCGTTACGTCGGCAATCTACCTGTCATTCTCGACCTTCACTATTATTCATGAAATCATCTAGATAAAAGATTAGAAAATATGCCGCATAGCATTGCGTCTTTTACTTTGCTATAGCTTTCATGATGCCTTGTATTGCACTTCGATATGCTGTCAGAATGCTATAGCATAGTATCAGCTTTACCTACACGTTCTTCCTTCAAAACCTTGTAACTTGCTTCTTTCTTAGCACATGTTTAAGATGTAAATGGTTTCTATCCTTCAGTTCCCTATATCATGAATTAATGCCTTTTTGCTTAGATTGATTGCGTTAAGCTTATATTTACCATACAATTCAGTTATAAAATATAAGGAAAATATGACATAAATTGTACTCATCACATATGTACTAATTAGAACGCAATTCATTGCTGTTATATTTGATGAATGAAGATAGATTGGGTTAGACGAGGACTGGCCCAATATCAACAATTGAGAGGAAATCGGTTGGAAAGGGACGTGAATTGATTTGAGAATATTTCTATTCTACCATTCTGTCTGTGGACCCCGTCTCTATTTTGTTATTCCCCTTCTGTCATTTCCTTTCTGTCATTGCTATTCTGTTTTGTCGCGTTTATAGCCTGTATTGCGCTTCTACATTTACGATTTGAATCATTGCAATATTAAGAAGTTTTATCTTCTTCATTGAATCCTATTTGTGATCATAACATTATACACGTATACAACCGCGCAAATTACATCCATTATAGAGATGATGATTTATGGTGTCATGTTGTAGTTAAGATCTCTTAGTGCGTTTCATCATTAACCTGGTTGTCGATTCACTTGTACATGTTCATTTGATTAGCTGTAATAAAGAGAGAGACACCCGTCACATGTTCATCTACATACAAATATTGAGCAATTAAAAAAAACTCACTCATCCATATTCCTGTTTTGAAAGAAAGTGAATTTAAACAGCTAAAAATTAGTTGCGATCCCTTCTCTATCTCTTCATAGTTTTTCTTTTTTCCTTTATATATCAGCTCTTTCCTGTCCCTTCCAGTTTCCCATCTCAAAAGGCTCATGGTTGTGGACAAATATTCCAATCCATGGCATAATAATTATGAGATTCTGACATACAGTATCATATATAAGCACCGACCCCCCTTTCAACAGGCCCCATCAATTCCTACTCTTCATTTTCCTTCCACTTCACCTTTGAAAACTCCAACCCTCCATTCCCTTATTATTCTCCGTTTACGAGACATCCCAGATAAAAAGATTGAGGCTTCTTCATGGTAATTAAGTTCTTCTAAGGAGGATCATTATTTGACATATAAAAAGAAATGTAATTATTTAAAAAATGTTTCTCACGTTCTTAAATTAAAAAATATAGTAGCAATTCTTAATTGCAACATTTAACTGATTCTTTAAATAATATCCTAATTCCTAACTTAGATAATACGCCTTTTTAAGTGAAAACACTTCAGAAGGAACCTTGACATATGCTGTTAAGGAGCTGTCAATACCTAACAACTTCATCCGCCCACCTCATCAGCTAATCTCACTGTCTATATATATCTCCATATATACGCCATCACGTCTCAGCGATATTTCCGAGAAGATGGAAGCAAAACCACACAGACCACCATATACGCAGCTTCCAGGATGCTTCGCCGGAGATATGACACCAAGTGCCTTCTCTCTATCAATTCCCATTTGACTCTTTATTTGGAAATTTAATTATACCAAATTTCTCAATTTTTTGTGGTACTATCTACATAGGTGAAATTTAAGCGTCTTTTTTTTTCTTTAAGAAAAAATCAAGTTGGTTCCATAACGAAATATAGCGTATTATTATGATAAACTGAAACTCATTATTAAATTAATTTCTTGCTTGAAAGTAGAATAAATTTGAATTACATATATATATATATATATATATATATATATTATATTTTGCGTATATACTGAGAAATAACAACTATATATTATTATAAGAGCTGGTGACGGGAAGTAATTTATTGGAAATTGGCAAGGAAGATATTTATATATACACATACAAAGACAACTATTCAATTCGAGTACTTTTTTATTTGATTAAGGGTTTCTAAGCTGGTCTGGACATTGAAACTAACACATTTTGATGTTTAAAACGCAAAGAGTTGTAGTCCGTAAGAAGACGCTTTCCAAAATTTAAATTTGTATTCTTTTCTTTACATGAATGAAACTTCTTACCATCTCAACAAATAACTTGTTGGTGTGACAACTATTCGGCACTTTAATATGCTCTAGCTGAAATAAATCGCACACGTACACTTTGTATGTGAAATATTTATATAATTTACAACTCACAACATATATATGCATACAAGAACCACTAAGATCTACCAAAGTTTAATTCTTAATGAAATTTCCTTGATTAATTTACTTACATTAAAACAAAACAAAAAAAGAAATATAATTAAGTCACCAACATGGCCATCACAAGAAAATTTATATCTCGCGCACTATCTAACGATCGAGTACTTACATGAATTTTCTTTAATAAATTGAGAGGTATATATTTATTGCTCGCCGATCTCCTAATGTTGTGTCATATAGCATTCGAATTCAGGTAAATTTTCATGCCTTTGAAGAATATTCATGGAAATTAAATGATTGATAATAAAGTAGAATTAATTAATAGAATTCATGTGTAAATAAAAATGCCTCGCCTTGGCCCCGGAAACATCTTAATTACATGTGCCCCAATTAACAGTGTCTCTTAATCGGTTACTACATGGCTGTTGGGAAAAACCCAGACCATGGTTTTAAAAGCAGTTTTCTACAAATCGAAATAAAACTTTTCTCATCTAGTTATCTCATAAATAATAAAAACACTTTGAAAAAGCTAAAACAAATAGGCAACTTTCCCAATAATTTCCTATTCTTTCAATCAAACATAAGACATTGTCTCTATAAATACTAAATACTGTTTCTATGACCATCTTATGATATATATCATCCTCAGTTGATCTGTTCAACATGGAAATACATATAGGGCAAGTAACCAAGAGATTGCTGAGGAAATTTACACACAAATACTCTCAAACATATCCTTTCATTGTTTTTATTGTTCTTTTTTATTTCCCCTCCCCAGCTCTTTTAATTTATTCTCTCCATCCCATGAAAACGTAATTGATCGATCTGATCACTTTATTTCGTTCAACATGAATCTTTGACTCTTCGTGTTACATCAAAAAAAATCACCATTCTTTCCTTTTGTGCTGAATTGTGTCATGCAAGATGCTTCGTTGCATTTGAGACGAAATTTGCACAGGCTTTTTTTAAAAAAAAAAAAAAACAACAACAACAACAACAACTTGAACTTTGCTCAGACTTTGCGCACATTCTATTGGTGAAATATTTATAAAGTTTCAATGTTAATATCACATATCAATATTTAGGAGTAAAGGAAACGTGAATTCATATATTAATAGTAAGTGGATGTTTATATTAGTCTATTTTAAATGAAATGTGCTTTAGAAAATAAATATTTAAAAGGAATTTTGTATTGTAAAATAAAAAAGAACCTTTTTTTAATCGATTATAGGGTATACCAAATTTACGCTTTGTAAGCTACCGAACCAATCCTTAATTCTGTCCAAAAAAAGAACCAATCCTTAATAAATGAACCTAAGGATGGCAAAAAGAAAAAACCTTTTGGAAGGAAATGAACCTAAGGTGATTCAATTTATTTCGAATAATTTATCAATGATGTTAATAGAATATATGGGACTCTAATTTCTGAAAAGCCAATATTCTTTTACGAAAGATGCTTTTACCTAATGGTACTCTATGATGTTGGAGTGTAGTTATACTGGAGTGTAGTTATACATTGTCTTCATTTACGATTATCGTGAAAAGCTTTTTGGTATCATATTACTAGTAAACAGCAACATATGCACTAATTAGAAGGCAATTCATGGCTTCTATACAAGTATACATCTCCGCAAATTACGTCCATTTTAGAGATTATGATTTATGGTAATATGGTCATGTCGTAGTTAAGGTATCTTAGTGCGTGTCATCATTAACCAAGGAACCTGATTTAAAAAAATGAAACGAATATAAAGGGGAAATTCATATTCGATGAAATAATAGATATATAGGCTTTTCGATTCACTTGTATATGTTCATTTAATTAGCTGTAATAAAGAGAGTGACGTCATATGTGTATGATGGAGTGACGTCATAATTAGGGGAATTATATTATTATGTAATTATGCGATTCGATATTCAGATGAGTTGAGTAGCTAACTAGTCCTAATACATTTCCTTTTCTTTTTTTCTTTTCTTTTCTTTTCTTTTCTTTTCCTTTTTTTTTTTTTTTTTTTTTTTTTGCCTTTGATAGATTTCCCATAACTGTTCGGTAAAATTTCTACTATCATAACAGACTAGCTAGGCGTTAAAAGTATATACTCCTATTTATCACTCCTTGGGGCCATAAATATAAAGTGCAAACAGAGAGCGAAAGGTACGTAGATGTGTCAAAAAGAAAAGGGTAAAGGAGTAAAAATACACATGTGCTTTATCCTGAGCGTCAAAGACCATGTGCTTTTTGGATGAGCAAAAATACACATAAGCTTTTAAAAATGGAGCAAAAATACCACTAGCATTATCTAAACCTAACGTCCGTCAACTTTTTTTGTGGGCCCACGGTCATGCCCATGTCAAGATAACGTGACCTCCATCATCCTACTGCCAAACCTGCGGAGAAACTCGAGTCATCTTCATCACTTACCTTCTTCGCCGGCATTCATCAAGTATGTTCAGATTCACAAAAACAAAATCAAAAACCAGTTCTGCATATATCCTCCCATATCAATAAACCCACCCAGATGAAGTCTTAATAAAGTTTACTCTCTCTTCAGATAGTTTCAAAAATTCTAAAATCAAAAGATTTGATCGCCATTGTGTTTTTCTCTATTTGATCAATGCAATATTGTTTAAATGTAAATCAATCTCACTTGGACATTTCATCAAACAGAGGGACTGCGTTTATACCTGTATGTGAAGACTCATTCGATCGTGAAAGGTGAAACCGATGCCAAAATCAGTGTGACGATCGGCGATGCTTCAAGTAAAATCTAGAATAAACACACCGATGCCAAAATCACCATGTCGCCCCCAAATCTCAGGTCATGGGGCCTCATGGGTCCGTCGTCGCGCGACTACTTTGAGCAAGGCAACCGTGACATCTTCAGCTGCCATGGCCCCTGCATTGACGCACCGGTGTACAGCCTCAACCTCACCTCTAATGGCGCCAGAGCTCACCCTTAGAATCTGAGCCTTCAATTAGATACCAAATTCAAAAATCGGAGCTCACTCTTTTGGCGGTGAAGTTGCCCATGAATTCAAGAAATCGGACGAACTTGAAGGGGACGAAGAGTTTTGCTTCATCAATGGTGGCTTTGAGTTGTGTTAGGGTGAGATTTCTTCCAAGAGAGCACAAAGATTGGAAGGATCGACTATCTTCACCACCGACTTGGCATCATTGGTCGAAGGAGGAAGGCGATGAGGTGCGGGAGGGATGCGATCGGCGAGATGGTGGCTGGGAAGGAGGCTGAATGGGAGGATGGAGAGTTTGTGGCGGAAGGACGACGACGTAGAGGAAAATGAACGCTGGCAGTCACAATCAATTGGGTAGGGTAGGGAGGGTGGAGCATTTTTGTTTCTTTTTAAAAAATATATATATTAAAGAATGAATATTAGGATTTTTTTTTTATTCTTTCTTCCAACTAGGACAATATTGTCCCAAGTCAGCATCTACATCATACTTTCTGGTCAAACTGAATAAATTTAACGGTCAACGTTTCCGATTTGACAAAGACTAGTATATTTGCTCCATTTTTAAAAGCTTATGTGTATTTTTGCTCCTCCCAAAAGTATATGGTGTTGGGCGCTCCAAGGATAAAACACATGTGTATTTTGCTCCTTTACCCAAAAGAAAATACTCCATCCAAAAGGTTAATCGTTTGATTTCATACAAATATTGAGCAATTAAGAAAATACTCGCTCATCCATGTTCCTGTTTTGAAAGAAAGTGAATTTAAACAGCTAAAAATTAGATGATGCCATTTTTCAGCTGGCAATACATCAAAGTGAGCTGTGCGATGCCTTCTCTCTCACTTCCCAGTTTTTCTTTTTTCCTATATATTTCAGCACTTCCTTTCCGTTCCAGTTTCCCATCTCAACTAATTTTAACTCTCTTTTTTTTACAAATACTTTACAATATAATTTTGTTTCTCTTCTCTCTAATAAGAACAAACATAGCTACAAATGTGTAACAAAAAATACTCCCTCCGGTCCTAATTATAAGACCTAGTTGATCTTTTTGAAGAGATTAAGGAAGCTAATTAAATTACTTTAGAGTATTTTTATTTTTATTTTTTTCTTCAAACTAATTAATTTAACTAATAAACTAATATATAATTTAAGAATACACAAAATATGAAATGATTAAGTAATTTATTTAGCCTCCTTAATCTCTCAAAAGAAAGTTAACTAGGTCTTATAATTAGGACCGAGGTAGTACTTTATTTTTATGACAAGCATCAAAGTTAAATGAGATGAGAAAAAATTGTTGTCCCCCTATTTATTTCCTAGGTCTAGAAATTAAGTTAATTTTTTATGTAAGATAAATAACAACAAATAACTTTTAGCTATAATTTCTATCTATGTTGGTTCTAATCAAAGAGGAGAAATAAAATTTTTAGCCACCGTAGGACCATTGGCGATCACCATCAGGCTCAAGCTATAGCGCCATGGATGAAGATTATTGTAATAAATCATACCAGAAACAAGAATCGATCCTACACTAGAATATCAACATAGAAATCAAACCTCAAATAAGGTTCAAAAAAGAAATGAAAATCGAAAAAAATAAAAACAAACCAGTGAAGATGATTGCATAAGAAACAAGAAACCAACAAAATTGCAATAGAAATTGAAGAAAGCAAACAAGAAAAAAGCGAAATAAAACAACATTCAGAATGGAAATCGAAATCGAGAAGGCATCGAAGGAACTAGAATCCATCAGAAAATGAAATCAGCAAGGAGAACAGGCAGGCTGAACTAGAAAATAAAATGGGTTCCATGAAAGTGTGGCCAGTTCCATAGGGGCCTGATGGAAGCGGGTTCCCGAGTGAAGTGGCTTCCTGCATACAAAGATACAATAATCTCAATTCCACTTCCCGCCTCTCACTTCGATCCAACGAAACAGGGCACGAAGAGACTGAAAACCACTTGCACAAATTCTTGTTATTAACGAGAACAACACATGCACTAAAGCTAAAAGAACAAGACTGCAGTTGCATATCAAACATGTGAAAGTTTTCACAAGACAACACTTATTAAGAAAGAGCCTGAGAGTCAAGAAGAAGGTGATGGTGGCGGCGGTGGCGGCCTTGTGGCGACGGTGGAGAAGATGTCCTGTGGATTTGGCATCCGAGTACCTGATGATGAAGAGGATCTAGGAGGAGGCCGCGGCCCTGCGGTGGAGAAAGTGGCCTGAGCATTTGGGATTGGAGTTGCTGAAGGTCTTGGAGAACTCATACTTGTTCTTGGAGAGTAGAGTATATGGGTTAAGCACAGAGTGATAGGGTTTCCGTGAATGAAGCTTTATTGGGGGAGGGGGGCCGGAGGGGGAGAATGTGGGTTAAGCACAACCCTGGTGTGGATGTGCAAGTGCCCTCTTTCTTCTAATCGTTGGTGTACAAAATACTCAACTTTAGCTTCTTCTCCTTATTTAAATATATCCTAATAACAATACTGTGTTTGTGACCATCTTTTACACACACACACACACGCACACTATGCACTATTGATCTGTCCAACATGGAAATACATATATGGCAACTAATCAAGAGATTGTCAATAAGAGCTATCATTAATAAATTATGTGACTTTTTTTATATTATTTTCTTTAATTAGAACCTTAGTATCATTTTTCCTTTGGAATTTGATCTCATGAATTTTACCGAAATTTAAATTAAATCACGTGGCATATTTTTTAAAAAAAAATTAATAACAATAGTACCCACAATCACACTGGTATTGTGGCCATTCATGGCAAATTTCTCAATTTTTTTCTTGTATTTAATTATGTGTTGCAAGGTGTTTCATTGCATTTATAGGTGAAATTCAATCTCTTTTTTTTCAAGAAAAATCAAGTGGGTTCCGTGACGACTATATATCCAGCCTATTATGAATTTGTGATAATAATTATAATGAAACTTAACATCATTATAAATTTTTTAATGTTGAATAAATTTGAATTAAATGCATATATTTTGCTTATATACTCAGAAGTAACTAGGTGAAGTTGCTATATTACTATGATTTGGTAATGAGAAGTAATTTACTAGAAATTGGCAAGGAAGATGGCAAGATAATTGATATATGTACAGACAACTATATATTCAACACTTAGCTCTAATTATAATTAGTTATGCACATTTTGTAGGCGACATATTTACAATTTACAAATCACAAAATACACACACACAGAGATAAGATCAAAGTTTAATTCATAATGAAATTTCGGTGACCAATTTACTTTGATAAATTGAGTGATGTTGCTGGCCTATCTGCTAATAATTTGTGATTTATATACACACACACACATAGCACCAGTATTTCACCTACATTTTAATTTAATGGAAATATAAAATGTGGACCATTAGATTTTAATCCAACAATTATGAAAGGGAAAAAAGACTAAGCGGACCGGAAAAAAAAAATAGGAGAGAAGTCAGTTTACAAAGTAAGTATATGAGAGAAATTGTCTTATAAAATGTTTAAAAAAATCCTTTTCTTTAATTGATTATGGGGCATACTAAATATGCAGTTAGTAGGCTACCGAACCAATTCTTGATAAATGAACCTAAGGATGGCATAATAAAAAAAACCTTTCAAAAAGTATATTGCCCCAATTTAATATAAAAAATCATATAAAAATATGGTTCAATCACTCAACATATTGAGATATTGGTTGAAAAACTTACTTCTCGGAGATTGCAACAAATCATTTGAGACTACAAGTTTTTGTGGAAGTAACAAGCTGATGGCTTTCTCTTCAAAGATGTGCTTTTAGAGGTCCGATGAAAACTTAAATTCACTTAATCGAGGTAATTTTCTTGAGATGATAAATTTTTTAGCTTCCTATAATCAAGAAGTTACAACAATTGTTTTAGAAAAAGCTCATCAAAATGCATCATATGGTTCCCTCGAATTCAAAGGGAATTCTTCATGTTTTCTCTCAAAAGGTAAATAAAACAATATGGGAAGAAATTTACAATGCCAAGTTTTGTCTTATTGTTGATGAAGCCGTTGATGTATCTAAAAAAAGAATATATAGCTATTGTTTTGAGATACATTGATAAAGATGGTTTTATAGGAAAAGTATGGAAGATACAAGTGCTAGGACTTCAAAACAAGGAATATTCAACACTCTTCGTCACCATAATCTTGACGTTCAAAATATTTGAGGACAATGCTATGATAGAGCTAGCAATATGCGAGGTGAATGGAATGAATTGTAGGCTTTAATTTGTGTTGAGTCCCCATATGTTTATTATGTCCATTGCTTAGCTTATCAACTTCAACTTCCCTTAGTTGCTGCATCTCATGGGGTAAAACATGTTCATCGGTTTTTTGAAAAATTGAACTTCATAATTAATATTGCTACTTCTTGTTGTAAGCATAATGATCAGTTAAGGGTTTCCCAAACAAATGAAATTGCAAGAATGATTGCCATTGATGAATTCAAATCAGGAGTTGGTCTTAATCAGATTGGTACTTTGCATCGAGCTGGAGCTACTTGTTGGAGTTCTCATTACAATTCCATATGCAATTTGTTTAAAATGTTTCAAGCCACATCTGAAGTTCTTGACAATATTTCTAATGAAGGAGAGACAGCATCACATCGTGGAGATGCAAATAATATATATTCATTGATAAACCCTAATTTTATATATTTTATCCCGCCTTATTCAATTAGTTTGGGGATTATTTTAGGCTAATTTGGATATAGTAGATAATATTTGAATTGTTAGCCAATTTAGGAGATATTGGGCTTAAATTATTAATATTTCGATTGATATCTTATTAAATAATATCTCTTAATATATAATATATCATGATTTTATCATATTAGAAGATCCTATGGTGCAGAATTGTTTTAGGATAGTTTTTTTTTTTTTTTTGATACATGAGAGTGGGGGAGGGCGGGATCGAGCCCGCAACATGGGGAAGGCCGGCTCCTAGAGAGGGCACAAAGTGCCAAGGGCGCTACTAAGCGCAGGGCAATTTTTTAGGATAGTTAAAAGGAAATCCAATGGTGAAATTTTATTGGGCTACTTGAATTTTATTGGCCCAAGTTGGTACCCAAAACTCTCTCTTCCTATTATTAATTAACCTAACCTAGACGCTAGAGACATTCACGTTGGGAGAGCATTGACGCGCCCGCAGATTCACGCACAAGGAGATTTACGCCGAGACGCTGCAACACTAGAGTTATGGGTTGGGTTTCTCTCATTATCACTTTCTCATTATCCCTCATCATCTCTAAATCATATCCATCCAATCAATCACAATATCACTTTAACATTTCTCTCACCTTCCCAATCAATGGTGCAGATGATGCTAATGAGGGAAAATGAGAAAGATGATCATGAGAGTATCCTCTTCCGAGAGTTATAGACCATTTGATTCATTGAATTCATATCTTTGTCCAGTGGGTGATACGCACAACCCGAGGCAAGGGAATTGATCATTAATTCACTTGCCATTTTTCCACTCACGGACCCACGCGAATCTCCCGCGTATTTCATCAACATTCATGGCCATGAGGAATTACATAAAGCTTGGTGAGGAGGAGATTTTCATGGAAGCTTAAGCTTATTTAGGAGACAATTTGGGAGGAGCATGGAAGAAACTAGAGCCTAGGAGCTTACACTTGAAGACCACAAAGGAGTGTTGTTCTTTTATCTATTTAATTCGAGACTTGAGATAATTTAGTTTTAAATGATTTCAAGTTATGTTAATTGAGAACAATCTAGTTTTAGATTGTAAACTTATTTCTTTTGGATTAGACTGATAATTTGAAGTTTTTATGCTTATTGTTGGATTCTTGTTTGCAACCTTTGGATTGTCGATTAAATTAATAATTGAGTTTTTGTTATTAATTTAATTGTTAATTTGGTTTATCATCTTAATTGTTTAATTGGGTTGGTAAATTATCTAGTTATTCAATTGGATAATTGTAAACAAGATTCCAAGATTATTTTGTGATTGGTTTTTAATGAGTTTAATTAGCCACCACTTATTTCATTATGAGTTTTCTAGTGGAATATGTGTTATTGAACTAGAGGTTTCCCATGTTCAATTAGGTAATTAAATTCATTAATCTCTCTTTGATCTAATTAATAAAATTGGGCTCAAAAGTTAACTCCATGCAATTCTAAGTTGTCCCCTTTTCATCATAACTGAATTAAATGTGTGTTTGAATTGCTTTTAAATCAACTTTCTTCTTAGGAATTTTAATTATTCTCTCATAACAAAAAACCCCCCCCCCCCAAATTTGCATTCAAATTCATCTAAATTAGTTTCATTCGCATATAGGTTTTAGAGTCATTACCATCTTACATTTAGTTAGTTTAGTTTTATTTTGTTTGCATTTTTTATCACCTAAATTCAACCTAAAGAAAACCCACAGCTTGCTCCTTGGGAGAATGACCTAGGTTGACTCTAAATTGCATAATTAATTAAGACCTGGTTTAATTGATTGTTTTAGCGACAAAGTAGCTCATCATTGACATCTTTTGATTTTGTCATCATATTTCACCTTATGAAAGAAATTATGTGTATTATCAAGTCCTTTGTCAAGTTTTACAATGAGAGTCTCAAGATATTTCAAATGCTTTACACCTGGTTTTAGCTACAAAAGGGTTACTTCATAAATTAAGAGAGATATGTTGAGATACTTTCTTGGTTCATGTTCAAGAATTTTGCATAAAACATGACATTGACATTCCATATATGAGTGCAAAAGATATTGGAAGGATAGGTCGTGCTCGAAATGAACAAAGTGATTTTTCTACAAAAAAAAATTAGGGTAAATATCTTTTGTGTTACAATTGCTTATCAATTGCAAGAATTAAATATCAGGTTCAATGAGATACTGTTGAATTACTTGCTTTAAACATGGCTTTAAATCCAAGAAACAGGTACAAGTCATTTAATAGTGATCATATTTGCAAACTTGTTGATAAATTTTATTCTAGAGATTTCATAAAATAGGAAATATTACATTTGAAGATGGAGTTACAACATTTTGAGTTTGACATTCCAAAACATCTAGATTTGATTAATTTATCAACTACATCTAAATTATGTCAAGGGCTAGCAAAAACTAGAAAGTCCATCATTTACCTTGTTATTGATAGGATGATTAGATTTGTACTTACTCTTTCAGTTTCTACAGCAACTACTGAAATATCTTTCACTACTATGAAAATAATCAAGAACAGGCTTCGAAATAGAATAGAAGAGCAATTTCTTAATGATTCTTTGATTAAATACATTGAAAAAGAAATTGTTTTGAGTTTTAGCATAGATTCAATTATAGATGAGTTTAACAACATGAAAATACGTAGAATAAGAGTCAAGTAAACTGATTTTAATTTCTGTAATAGATTTATTTTAATTTTTTTGTATATTAAGTTTGTATTATATTTTAAATACTTTTAGTGAATGTATTTTAATAGATTTTAAAATTCTGGGTCCGCCATCAGTTTCAGTGAATGAAGCTTGATCAAAGGATTGGGGATTTTTATGGGAAGAGAGCGAGAGGGAATAGGGCACAACCCCTTTTAATTTCCCGCCTAAGGATGGTGCTTGTGCAGGTCGGGTCGCAGTTTTCAGTGAATGTTAGAATTAGGGCGAGACTTTAGGAAGAGACACCTTCAAAAGGAGTTATTGATATTTCTGTAATTTAAATAATTTCTTAAGTCTGTTTCGTGAGGCTTGTTCACGTTGTCATCTGTGGGTCTTGTTTCCTGAGTGGTTTCCTATTATTTTGCCTTATTTTATTTGAATTTAATGGGGAGTGTGTGAGAGACATCAGGATAGTTGGAGCTAATATGGGAAGCAGGATCGTGGCTTTAGATTATACTCCAATCCATCCTAAATATAAGATCATGTTGATTTTTTTTAGAGAGATTAAGGAAACTAAATAAATTATTTAATCATATCATATATTATATATCAATTTATAAGTCAAATAAATTAGTTTGAAGAAAACAATGAGTATAAATATTTTAAAGCAACTTGTTACGGATTCGTATATTGGGCCCTGATCTAACATGGCCCAAAAAGGACCCACCTAAGTAAAAGGCCAGTTTAATAAGGCAAAGCGCTAATCGCCCTTTAATCAAGGTGTTAATCTCGGCAGTACAAATAGTGGAGCAGGAAATGTCAGATAGTGGGGCAGGCATTTGCTGGACGTGGAGCTGCATGTTGATCAAGGGGAGGACGCACAACCTGAAGGACCAAACCCTAGGTAATCTCTATAAATAGGAGATTACTCTCAAGTGCACAACCTCAATTCATATCCTTTTAATATATGGTTACACTGCGCACAACCCCACCCCTCTTGGCTTAACGCCATTCTTGTGCAGCACAGTGATCGTTTGATATTCTTTGGTGTCTTCCTCATAGGCATCATAGAACTGTCACACCTCCGGGACCTCTATCTCTTATCCCAGAGAGAGTAATAGATCCTATACCAATCCTATACTAATCCTTTGTGATTAAACACTTGTGTTCTCAAAACTGAACATAACTTATTTAGCTTCTTTGACCTCTTCAATATATCAGATCGTATTGTAATCAGCTTTTTGAGATGCACGGTCCAGATACACATATTCCGGAATATATTCTCCAATTTACTTTATGTTATTCCCTTAGATTTAATTTTAGTGAATGAAGCTTGATGAGAATTATAATTAAATGGGAAACAAAAGAAATCGTAATAGCAATAATTGTGGGAGAAAAAAGGGATCAAGTAATTAAGAAAAGGGAAAAAGAAGCACAAGTAATGACAAGAACTCAGGGAGAAAATCTCAGAGAGAGAGGGAGATACAGTGGTGTGGGTCGGGTGTGCATGTGCCCTTTTTCTTCTAATCATTTCCAACTCATCTTTTATTTACTTTGGAGATAGAGAGAGATAAAGGTTTTTAAAGGCTGAGCTCAAAACGCCTGTGATTATATATACTAAAATATTAATCCTTGATTCTTAAGACCTAGCTTACTTAATTACGGTGGACTTTTCTGAATTATCATCTTAGTTTTAGTAAAAACAATGAAATTTAACACTGGCAAAAAAAAAAAAAAGAACTTCACTTCTGTAAAGCAATGTAATTCCTGTAACACCCCATTTTTCAAAAGCGGAATTTTTTTTTTTCTCATCAAAGTAGAGCATCGGAGCAAGTAAAAGAGTGAGTAACCGATATATCATTAAGCGTGGCATATCCGTCTGTTCATAATGTACAATACATTTATCTGAGTAATGTCATAACGGTACAAGTCTAAAAATATGATCTTCAGTTGGGTCTTTACGCGTGCTTGTTTACTCGTTACCCTCGTCTTCGGTCCTCGGTTCCCTGGACCCTGAAGCTATGGTAAGAGCTGAGATTCAATGTCCATTGAATCTCAGGTAACTGTTAACCTCATGCTCAAATAATACCGTATATGGATGACAGATATTCATGACATTAAAGAAAAGTATCAATACATAAGCACACATCAAATGCAAGATTAACATATCAACGAGTACATAGCACACAGCACATGTAAAGTTACCCACGTTTGCACTAACCAGTGCCACGATGGCTCCTCGTGTCCTCAGCGCTAGAAAAACTCAACAGCATTACCAAGACTGTAACCCGTATAAATAAAGCTGAATGTATAAACAGTGAACTAAGACAGAGTCTTAAACACGGTGCATGACCCAAGACCAAGTCCTGTCCATGACTCTATGAAATAGTCTATCACATATAAGCATACAATAAGCATCAGAGTTAGTGTTACAGTACGCGAACGTACCTTAGTCGTGATGTCGGTACGTTGACGTTTGGACTGTGATCGTATTCAACCTATAACGGTAATGTCATATTTATTAATTCTCACTAACTTCCTAGCAGATATCCTAGTCACTAATGACCTTTTTACCCTTGGTAGGATTATCTCTCAACTTATCACATTTAATTCTTCAAAAACGCTGGTCCAGAATTCTGGACAGATTTTTATCTAACTTTGAAAAATCATAATTAATTCTAGAAAAATAGAAACGAGGATCCGTAAAATTCCTTGGAATCATTAAGATGTCTATTTTCAAGTAAAAATAATAAATTTTTCCCAGATTACACGAACTACTCCCAGGTTTAAAGTTTTGAGCCTCCGCCCAGAATTTTTCCAGAAATTCGTAGCCCAACTTTGAGAATTTTTATCTCCCTCTACAGAAATCATTTTAACATGTTCTTGAAATATTTAAAAAGCCCTATGAGTCTAATTTAACCATGAATTTTCCCAGAATTTTTTGACTATATTTTCAATATGAAATTTTGGCATATTCATCACTGATTCCAGAATTTTCAAAGCCGACGAAATTTCGTTAACTTCGTTACTTTGATGATTTCCTTCCAAAAATTTTGCTATATAACCTCTCTCATCATTTTTTCAAAACTAAGCCAATTTTGACCATAAAAACATGTAAATAAAATTTATTCTAGAATATTTAAGATCTACACTACTTCTATCTAAGAATTCTAAAAACTAAAGACTAGAAACTAAAACTAAAGACAAGCTTACCTCTTGAAGCTCTTGAACTCCTTCCTCCTTCTTAGAAATCACCACTTGGTGGTTGATTTGGTGTGAAGAATGAGGAGAGGCAAGGCCTCTATTTATAGGGAAAATCTCAAGGTTAAAATGGTAATCTCAAGCCCAATGTGGGCCCCACCATTTGCCTCTTCCTTAATCTCAACCATTAGATCTAAACTTAATCAAGAAGTTTTAATCCTCACCCTTCATTATAAAGCATGTGCTCTTGTGATGTCATCCTTGTGATGTCATCTTGATGACATCATCAAAGCTTAGGTGTCATTGTTGATTAATTTACTTTAATGAAATCTATTTTTGGTTGCTTGATCAATTATCAATACTTTTGAATTCTGTGTATGTATCTTGATTAGTAGTTGGATATCAAGATTTATGGTCTAATTAGATTTCCCTGGTTGTACTAAGCTTATTCTTCAACGTTTGCAAAAATAGCCTTTACTAGGCTTACTTTCGAGGTTAAATTATGTGGGTTCAAGATAAGTCCTTATATTTTCTCCAAGGTTCCTACTTCTTCACAACTATTTAAATTTGTATAAATTCTCACTTTATTTGTTGTTTTGAGTTTTTACTTGTGTACATCGATATTTCTTGATTTCAAACCATTATCAAATTTGCTTTAATTCTTTTCTCTCTCTCTCATTGGTCAAAACCTTTTCTCATGGATTAAGCTTTATGAGGCTTAATTAAGGCCTTTGGATTTGGCTTTATTAAATTTAATCTTAGCCCTCCATATCTAATCTTAATTAGCATCCCTAATAAAGTAGTTAAGTGTAATTGTCAAAATATGATTGGTTCTAAGATTAATTAGAAACCACTTCTATGCTAATCCTAGCCCTTCACTAGCCCTTGTTTCTTAATTAAGGTAATACATCCTTAATTATGCCTTTAACATATGCCACTAAATTAATTGTGAATGTTTATGAAAATAATTCAACTAACATAGATTGAATCATCCACTAATTGTTGGCAATTTTCTCTAATTGGTTTAATTATTTCCTCACAACTTTTTAGCTTTTTATGGCCATTTATACACCATGTATTAATTCAATAATTATAGGGCAATTTATGATCCCAAAATAAAATTAGAGAATTTGGTTTTTGATTACCTTAATTCTTAGAGAAAATTCCCTAAATTAACATAAATATGTTACTCAATTTTGAGACCACATATTCACCTATTTCCAATAAGTATTACTTACCAACATATAATATTTATAATGAATATGAATTTTAGGGTTTTACAATTCGCTCTGAAATATATAGGAGTATAATATATTAATATATTAAGAGTAAATTGGTCAGCAACATCTCTCAATTAATTAATATAACTTTATTTATAAATTATTAATATATAGGAGTATAAGACTATAGGAGTATAATATATTAATTATTTATTTAGATTAATTCAGAGTAATTAATGCATTGGGATCCATCATGTGGGCCCTAACTCCTAAGCGAAGCTTCCTGGAAGCTGCGCATGGTTGGTGGGGTTTCCTTAGAAACTTTTTTTTTTTTTTTTTTTTTTTTTTTGGGGTCAAAGAGTGAGGTCAACCTATGACCATATTTATATATATATGATATGATA
Organism: Acacia acuminata; assembly: GCA_019022655.1. Lineage (NCBI taxonomy): Eukaryota > Viridiplantae > Streptophyta > Magnoliopsida > Fabales > Fabaceae > Acacia > Acacia acuminata. The sequence goes on from JAFJYI010000166.1 coordinate 130,533, forward strand.
TGGGCGCATGAGAAGGTCAAATCAGATAGTATCTTTGTTTTCAACTTCTCATGATGCTAATAGGTCAACCAAAACATAAACCAAGTCGATTTAATATTGTTAATTTCAAGACCTCGCACGCAAAACATGGTTCCCCAACTTACTATTTTTAACTTCTATATGCTAAATAAATAAAACAACTGATTAAAATCTTTCTGTTGGCCTCTCAATCAAAAACTTCGTTACATTAATTATTACAAGTTAATTAGTTATAATTCTATTTTGATATGCATCATTTAATTTAATTTCCACCAACATTTTTTTTTTTTTTTTTTTGTTCTTCCAATATATAACTAACTCATACGAAAATGCAATATAACAAGAGAGTTTGAGTTTTTCTTATAAATTACAGACCATGTGGGTTCTATAAAACTTCTTTCATCTCTTGCTCTACAAGTTTCTAAATTCAAAGTCTAGTAAATTTGAATGAATTTTCACGTGTAACAGAATTCGCAGTTTAAATTGATTCAGATTATAATATCGACTTTCCAATTTTCATCGTATATTAATACGGTCAACTAAAAAGTCAGCTCCTGCAAGTTATTTGTAATTTATCTCCAAATAGGCCTGAAAAAAACCTAAGTCAGTGCCAGATCCAAATCATAGTCAAATTAAAAACTCGTGTGTATGTGTGTGTGTTTTTTTCCTCTTAAAAAAAATAATAAAAGGTAAAACGCCAGAACTTTAAGAGCTTGGCTAAATTACAAATATTTTTCCTTTTTCCTTCTAGTTTCCAAGCTTAGCTTATAGAAACCTCCAAGGTTGTCAAACTCGTGAGTTTAGGCAAACTCGTGGGAAGGACGTAAACTCGGAAACATAAACTCGTATCGTAAACTCGTAAGAGTTTACCTATATTAATAAAAGGGTTAGGATATTGTCACTACCAATGTTACTATCATTTCTTCACAGCTTACATTAGAATCTTATCTATCTTTATCATTTGTCTCTCCTATTAAGATTCTAATCTAACAATGAAAAAATGATAATAATATTAATTGTGATTAAAATTAATAGTGACAATATCCTATTTTTTAATAAAAAATTCAAAAAAAAATGGAGTTTTGGAAACTTCACCCCAACTTACTCGGCTACTACTCTATTAGCTAATACCTAATACCCGTCTTCTTCTTTTTTTCATTTGATTGTCCTTAATATTCTCGCGGCCAAGAAAATCCTTTCATTTGAGATTAGACAGTTAGAATAAAATTTATATATATGCAATCATGTGTTTGTGTACGGGTTTCAAACCCGAGAGGTGATGTTGACTAAAACCAAAAAAAATTCAATAAGAACAAAGCCACAAAACCACGGGATAGACCCATGCTAGATGTTTTTACTTCTAAGCTTGATATGACAAGCGTAATAATTTTCTCGACCCCCTACCCAATTTACCACCACAGTTTTCTATTTTGTGTAATCTGAAAAAAGAAAAACTCACGATTTGAATTGCTTTACAAGCTCACACATCACAAGACTCAAAGTCTCCAAGAAACCGCTTTATTCTCTCTCCCTCTTTCGTCTTCTTCTTCGTTCCTTCTCTCTTTTACTCTCTCTCTCTCTCTCTCTCTCTCTCTCTCTCTCTCTCTCTGTTTTTTCTGTTTTTCTTCTTCCCTTCGTCTCAAATCTCCGGTTCAAGGAAAAATGAAGGATACATCAAGCACAGTCACAGGAGAGGCGCAAACAAGAAGAAAAACCAAAGGTGAGACCTTGGAAACAACTCGAAGATAGCGGGAGTGGCACAAAAGTTCCGAACATGAAAATAGGGCAACAAAATAAGTAATATTTAGTTTCTTTTTAAACCCATGTTTTTTATTCTTTCTTAAGGACGATGTTTAACCTTTCTTTACTTAGATCTACAAAACTCGCTTAACTCGGTTTCAAATCATTGAGTTTAACGAGTTTGAGCGAGTCAAAAACGAGTCCGACCGAGTTTGAACCTAAAACGATTTTATCTCCGAGTTAACACGTTTTCCTCGTGTAAGAACGCAAACTCGTTAAACTCGCGAGTTAAAACCGTAGGAATCTAATCGTAAACGGAAGCGTATCGAACCACGCGATATAGGAAAAGTTAAAACCTTCATTGTTTTGATCACCTAGAAAGATGCAGTGATCTGAAAGCCTCTCCACGAACAGTCGTCGTCCGCTCTATGATCGATCTTCCAGACTATCTCTCAAGGGGGATAGGATGGTTGTGTAGGCAACCGTTCAGATGATGAACGTCTGCCTCTTGGGTTTGTTTCTGATGAGAGCCTCCTTATTCTTGCGTCTTGCTTTCAAGCAGGTGAAAGTAGGTTTATATGCTACTACACCCAAGACCTAACCCTAAACCACATGGGCCATAGAGTTCTTGGGTCAGTAGTCTCAATTAAGCCTTATTGGGCTTAAGTGACTAAAAAGCATATTAACCCAACAAAAACAACATTGGAAACCTCCATCAAAACAAAAATATATATCACACGTACGGATCTCCAAAGAGCTTTTATACAATTGTATAATAAATGAGAAAGAAGGAGAAACGTCCCAAGCCGGCTTCAAGCTCGCGCGGGGTTTATACATTAGACTATTAAAGTTTAATGGTTCACACAAAAAAGTATATACATACATTGTAATACCCTAGAAATCTCTACTTAGCTTAAGCACTATATTTTGATAGTAAATACCTATTGAAAATAGGTGAATATGTGGTCTCAAAATTTAGTAGCTTATTTAATTTAATTTAGGGAATTTTCTCTTAGAATTAAATAAACCAAAGACCCAAATTTTCTAATACCCTATAATTTATACCTAGTCCATATTTGGTTCATAAAAAGCCATAAAGAATTATCAAAATGCTTGGAACAATTAAGGGGAAATTACCAACAATTAATGAGCAATTAAATTTACACTAATAGAATATTTAGATAATTATTTACAATTAATATTAATAGTCATCAATTAGAGGTGTATTAAGCTAAATAAAAATCAAAGACCAATAAGGGGATTAGATTAGCATAAAATAGATTACCAATGATCATAAACTACTCTAAGAGCCAATAAAACGATAATCAAGGGACAATTAAGCATTGGATTAAGAAGTTAATTAAATTTTAATCAAGCTTTGAAAAGTCAACAGTTGAATCTGTGATCTAAGGGCCAAGATTTAACCTCATAAAGCTAATCTAAGGGCTTAAATAATTAAGAAGCTTAATCCATGTGAAAATAGAAGAACCAATGGGAGGAAATTGAACTCATAATATCTAGATATTAATTGAATCAAACACATGGGGGAAATTAAGTCAACAAAAGAGGAAAGCAAATGGAAGAGGATAGTGTACTAAAAGCAATTAGGGCTCTTAAATAAAATGGAAGAGGATAACTTGGAAAGAGAAAAGTGTTGTGTGTGTGTGTGTAAGAAAGAGAGAGAGTGTTGTGAGTCTAGTAGGAAAGGGTCAAAGTATCTTCCAATAGGAAAATTAGGCATAAAACAATTAGATTAATCCATGAAATTAATTCAAGGCATAAGCAAAAGGAAAATCTATACAAAATAAATTGTATCTTGAGATCCATTAATCATAAATCAAATATAAGAAGTGATTATTAACAAGCATAATTTAAGCTTGAGAATGGTTATAACCAAAGTCATTTCCTCAACTTTTAAAGAATGTTTCCAAATGAGAAAAGGGGTGTTTGAGGTATCTAAATGAAGCGATGAATTCCAAGATTCCAAAATCAATGAAAAGATTTGAATGAAACTTCATTAAGATCCCCAAATAAATTTTTATCTAGTGATTCTATCTAGTGGAATGCAAAACAAAGAATAGAAGAAGGAAATTGTAACTTGAAGAGAAAGCTAAGAATTAATCAACACACATGGGATAATTTGAAAACACCTTTTGGAAGAAGATAATGTACTTGGGATAGGGTTATTAATGAAAATGGAAGAGGATGAAGGAGAGAGAAGAGGGGAGACAGTTTTGGGGCTTGGAGGGCTAGGATTGGAGTTTGAAATTACCCTAGATCCAAGGGTGCATATCCAAGATGAAAAGGGTGAATAGTGTCTTGCAATTTTACTATAAATAGGGGGTTGGTGTCTTCATTATTCTTCACCAATTCACAAAGGTATTAACCATATTTGAGAGAGTAAGGAAGAGTGTGAAGAGCTTCTTAAAGGAGTAGCAAGGTTTTTGGTAAGTTCTCTAGCTCTAGCTTTACGTTCTTTAAGTTTTAGTTCTTAAATTCTTAGATAGAAGTAGCTTAGATCTTAAATATGCTAGAATAATTTTATTTACATATTTTTATGGTCAAAATTAGATTTTTTTTCAAAAAATGATGAGGAAATTTATATAGCAAAATTTTTGAAGAGAAACATCAAAGTAACGAAGTTCCGCGAAATTTCATCGGTTTTGAAAATTCTGGAATCAGTGATGAACATGCCAAAATTTCATATTGAAAATATAGTCACAAAATTCTGGGAAAATTCATGATTAAATTAGACATATAGGGATTTTTAAATATGTCAAGAACATGTCAAAATGAGCTCTGTACAGTGAGATAAAAATTCTCAAAGTTGGGCTACGAATTTCTGGAAAAATTCTGGGCAGAGGCTCAAAACTTAAAAACTGGGAGTGATTCGTGTAATCTGGGAAAAATTTATTATTTTTACTTGAAAATAGACATCCTAAGGATTCCAAGAAATTTTACGGATCCTCGTTTCGATTTTTTTAGAATTAATTATGATTTTTCAAAGTTAGACGAAAAATCTGCCCAAAATGCTGTATCAGCGTTTTTCCGAAAATTAAGGGAAATAGGTTGAAAAATAATTCCACCAAGGGTAAAAAGGTCATTAGTGACTAGGATATCTTCTAGAATATTTTTTGCAAATTAATAAATGCAATATTACCATTATAAGATAAACGTGATCACAGTCCGAACGACAGCGTACCGATATCACCGACAAAGGTACGAACGTCTTCGTAACACTAACTCGATGCTTATTTTATGCTATATGGATAGATGTTTTCATGAAGTGATGGACAAGACTAAGTCTTGGGCCAAAAGACCGTGACTAAGTTTATGGGGCTGAGATCACCTATTTTCATACATTCAGCTATATACGGGTTATGGTTTTGATAATACCGTTAGTGCTGAGGACACGATAGGCCATCGTGACACTGGTGAATAGTGCAAACTATAATAACATTCATATGCAGTGGATGTGTTCTGTTATTATTTTTCATATATGATTACTGCTGTAATGTCATGAATATACGTAAATACATAAACGTTACATAAGCATGAGGTTAACCGTTATTCGGCGAGATTCAATGGGCATTGAACCTCGCTCTTACCATAGCTTCGTGGTCCGGGTAACCAAGGACCTAGAAGACAGAGTAAGCAGTAGTAAACAACACGCGTAAAGACCCGATGAAGATCCTATTTTTAGACTTGTACCGTTACAACATTACTCGGATAAATGTTATGTACATTATGAGAAGACGGATACGCCACAGTTAATGATATATCAGTTACTCACTCTTTTACTTGCTTCGATGCTCTACTCTGATGAAAAAAGAAAAATTATTCAGCTTTTGAAAATTGGGGTGTTACATACATAAATATATATATATATACACACACATATATGACACATTCAATCGGAGATAAACAATGTAGGGAGCCACGGATGATATATTATGAAGAAGGCATCACCTCATTTTAGGAAACTTTGCCTATTCCTTAATAAGTATAAGTGACACATTCAATTCTTCTCCCTCAATTAACAATCATTGTAAACAGAATTAAATTATGATTGGATTCATATTTATTTAATTTTAAACGAATATATTTATCTTGTTAAAACCAATAAAAAAACTGAACTAAAATATTTTCAATTTAATTTTGAAAATAAAACTAAATAAAAAAATTAAAATTCACGTTTAATTTTTTTCAACTCTTTATGACCAATCCTGAAAAAATCAAATTCAAATTCCAAAATTTATTAATAGTTAATAATTATATAAAACAACAAATATCACTATCAACAATCATCTCATGTCGGATGCATTAACCAAAACACCCCAAAATAATCCGAAAGCGTATTACCCGCGCACTTCTATACAAATCTGGATAATCCGAACGTGAGATGCACGTTCTTTGAAATAAATTCAACAAATACAACCCCTTTTATTCTAATCTAGTTTACAATAGATTTCCTCTAGACGTATACGTAGTTAAACTCAAAACGAACAAATTAAGGTATAATGAACATATATCAATGTGGGTAATCAAACTAATTAATGAGGATACATATATACTAGTATATAGGTAATTAATCGCCCTATATATGAAGCCTATTTTTTGAAAAAAGCCAGCACATGACAGAAGAGTTTGTTCTGCTGGAAGAAATTAAATAATAATTTCTAAAATCAAAAGGAATTTGAAAAACGGATCGATCATCAATATATTTGTGCCGTAAAAATGAATTTGAAAAAGCACCACTTTTTTCATTGTCACAAAAGACCATTTTTACTTAATTAGATTCTGATCGAGGTGTGAGTGTGTGCGTGTGTTCCTTAATAATGGGGCGCAGCTGTTCATGGGAAGAAAGTCAGAAACAACGGAAAGTGTGTCGTGCGGTTGAAAGACAAAAACACCTAAATTTCCCTTCCTATACTCATAGTTTTTCTTTTTTCCTTTATATATCGTTATACTCATTTCCTTTGTATTAAATATGGGTAAAATTCAAACATTATTAAATTTTAATATAGAGTTAATAAAATTTTCATTTTTTTAATTCTAGTAAAATATGTTAAAATTAACTTGTAGGATAAGATTAGAAAAATATGTGCTTAAATTTTAGACGTACGTAACTAAAGTCTTGATATATACTACCCCACTGAAATCCTAGGAATAGGTTTCTAATTAATTTCCAAATAGAATTAATATTTCGTGGTTCGGAAGGTAAAAAAATTCTACACACTCACATATGTACACACATATAAACACCACTTTAATTAGCTTGAATTGTCACTTCCAAATGTGCACATGTGAGGGGATAATAATGCACCTCCCTTAAATATGCATTAACTTGACATTAAAAAGAATCAACTAATATATAATAAAGTAGGTAATCGATTTCCTTTGTAATAAGGTGCTTCTTTATCTTTAGCTAGCTTCAATAAAAAGGTGAAGTACTTACCCCACTATATATGTGTGACTCATCTTTGCTTCCCCCCCCCCCCCCCCCCCCCCCCCCAAATCAAGTGTTTAATTAAAGAAAAGTACACATCTATGTAGATAAAACAGGTTAATTATACTAAAGATAATGACCTTTATCGAAACATTGACTTTTATTTTATTCTGCTATTTATTTAAATCTCTCTCATTCATGGATCGATATAGATGCTGCATCCCTACCACCAAGTTATTCTATATTCTATCAATTGTGTGTGTGCAGGGCCAATCTCAGTATTATTGTACTGTGCATGGAAATCTGAAGAAGATAATTCCGATATTATAATTAGCTCTATATATTTATTTTTAAAAAAAAAACAAGAAGAAAATTTAAGCTTCAATGTGCATCTAGCTAAGCTCGATAGCTAGCTATTTGTATTGTCTTTTCAATAATTATAAAATAAAGAGAATAAAAACTAAATATGGGACAAAGTGATGCGTGAAACCCTAGCCCTAACCCTAAATGATGATATATATAATTAAGGATGAGAGGTTGTCGTTTTATAGTGAAAGGATCCAAACGTAACTGCAGAGAGGCAGTTTTGGTTGTATTTGGTTGTCACATGTGGCCTTCAAATTATAGACCATGCAAATATCGACAATATTGACACTTCATTATGCCGTTTGTTTCCGAAAATCGATGTCTCTGATTGGGATGTCCATTAATTATATTCATTATTATTAACGTGTAAATGTCACTCACAAGTCACAACATCCCCGATTCGCCCATTAATATTAATTAAATTATGGGAAAATTACAGTCAGGTCCCAAGAAATATACAAAATATCAAAAAAGTCCCAACCCAAAATCACATATCAAAAAAGTCCCTAGGACTTTTTTGATATTATTTGTATTGACAACAGGAAGTGTTATGTTCACAACAGAAAGTCTTATATTCACAACAAAATTTAAAAATCCTAAGCAATTCATAACAGAAAAACCTGGCAATTCCCACCAATAGCTTGAAGGGCAGTCATTGTTGTTGGCTATTAAAAAAAAAAAAAGGCCCTCAGAAAACTACAAAAAATGGTCTCTCAATAACGACGCTCGAATACCAATTGAAGAAAAAGACTAGGGAAATTTGATAATTTAAAAAAAAAAAAAAAGGAACAAATGGAGACAGAGAAAATGACGAGGAGCAGATAAAGTGAAGAAATTATTGTGCTTACTTTATTGACAAATAATGAATAATATATAAGCATTGCATTGTGATAGCACGTAGTCAATCTAGCTAAAATCTAGGATCATAGCTAATATCTATGATCATTAATATCACTAACCAAAAGACTCGCACTACAAAAAAACCTCCGATTTCGACGGAATTCGACGGAAAAAATTCCATCGTAAATTACCCACGGAATTGTGTGGGTAATTTCCATGGGTAAAAGTTACACACGGAATTCCGTGGGTAAAAATAAATTCCGTCGAAAAAATTTCCGTCGTAAAAACGCCATAGGTAAATTTTCCGATAGCATTTTTTCCGACGGAATTTATTTTTACCCACGGAATTCCATGGGTAATTTCCAATGTAATTTTTCCGTCGGTGATTCCGTCGATAATCGGAGGTTTTTTTGTAGTGTCGATAAAATAAATTGAAATAACTCCACTACTCCCAAAAAGTAGGTAACCACCTACTTACAATAATATAATAAAAAACGGAAAATTACAGTTAGGTCCCAGGACCATAAAAAATAGCAAAAAAGTCCCAATAGAAATTACATATTAAAAAAGTCTGTAGGGACTTTTTTTATATTAGTTGTATGGAAACAAAATCTAGGTTTTTAAATTTTGTTGTAAATATGGCACTTCTTTTGTAAATATGACTTTTTCGTTGTAAATGACCAGACTGTATGTTTAGGGACTTGAGTTTAAAACAAAATCCAAGTGTTTAAATGTTGTTGTAAATATGGTTTTTTCTGTTATAAATGGTCAAGTATTTAAATATTGTTGTAAATATGGCACTTTCTGTTGTAAATATGGCATTTCCTGTTATTAATAAAATAATATCAAAAAAAGTCCCTGGGGACTTTTGTTTAATTTGGTGATTTTAATGGACCTGATTGTATTTATGTATGATCCTTGGGACCTACACGTAATTTTCCCAATAAAAAATCACCACACTCAATACAATAAACAATTAAAAAACTAAATAACTTAATCCCTTTTCTTGTGGAGATCAACAACGTGCGGAAATCCGCAATAGTAAGCACGTTGAGAAAAAGCTGGGATTATTATCTTCAACAGAATTATCAATCAATAGCAAAGCTTTTTCACCGTTCTTTTACTCTCCAACATAGCATGTGATTGATCTGATATCTTTATTTCGTTCAAAATTGTCATCATTTACGATTGTCGTGCATGAAACAGCGACATATGCACTAATTAGAAGGCAATTCATGGCTGCTAGCTATACAAGCCAATCCTTAATACCGGCCAAAGAGAGAAACAGTCCTTAATAAATGAACCTAAGGATGGCAAAAAGGAACAAAAACTTTTGGAAGGAAATAATTTTATTTCAAATAATTTATCAATGATGTTAATAGAATGTGTGGGACTTCCTGAAAGGCCAATCTTCTTTTACGAAAGATGCTTTTACCTAATGGTACTCGATGATGTTGGAGTGTAGTTATACATTGTCGTCTTCATTTACGATTATCGTGAAAAGCTTTTTGGTATCATATTACTAGTAGACAGCAACATATGCACTGATTAGAAGGCAATTCATTGCTGCTGTACAAGAATACAACTCCGCAAATTACATCCATTCGGCCCGTTTGAGTTAGCGGTGGGAGAAGTAACTTATTTTCTATGTAACTTTTGCATAAGTAAGATAGAAAAAAGTTAGATTGTAAATGTTATTTGTATTTGGATTGGCGATTGTGAGAAGTGGTTTTTTCCAAACGGATACATGTTTGGATTATAATTTGGAAAGTCAGTTGAGATGGAAAAAAGACTAAAAAGAGTATGAATCTTATATATATATATATATAATGATAATTGAAGATAAAAATTAAAATTAAAATTTGAAAAAAAGTTAAATTATTATTTAAAAAATTAATAAACAATAAAATCCTTAATTAAATATATTTAATAGATAAAATTGTATATAAAATTTTGCCATGTCAAAATACATAATTTGATTAAATAATATTGCATAAGTAACTGGATTACAGGTCCCATATAATTTGGTCTCTAATTGAGTAACCAATATAATGTATAAACTTTACTTATGCAAGTGAGTTTGACATAATTTATATCTCAACTCAACTTTATGATAAATTTATGCTTCATTTCAGTTATAATTATACAACAAATGTTGGAATTAAATTCTAAAAACACAGTGTTTTATTGTTTTAGAAAAACAGTCATTGAAACTTTACGATAAATTTATATTTTATATATATATATATATAATTATATTAGAAAATTGTAACATCCCAATTTTCTAAAGTGTTTTCAAAATAGTTTGATCGAGTAGAGCATCGGAATAATTAAAAAAACGAGTATCCGATAAACCTTCACCGTGGTGTGCGGTTTCTATTACGATTGGTACAATTATCCAAATATTTAATAATACGGTGATACAATAATTCATAATGTCTTCCGCCCGTGTCCTCACGCGTCTTGTTTACCCTTGTTCTCGGTCCGGTTCCTCCGGACCACGAAGCTATAATGAGGGCCGAGGTTCAATTACCATTGAACCTCGGTGTAATTAACCTCATGCTTATGTAATGAGTTATGTATGACAGATATTCATGACATTACAAAGAATAATCAACATAAAAACTCATAACAGATTTGTCCGGATAACGGTACCGACCACCGCATATGTCCATTATCTCTAGTCTCGCACTATTCACCGGTGCCACGATGTACCTGGTCGTGTCCTCGCCGCTAGGAAAACTCAACGGCATTATCAAAACCATAACCGTGTATAAAGTGAATGTATAAGTAGTGATCTAAGCCCCATAAACTTAGTCACGGTGCATGACCCGAGACAGTCACGTCCATGTCTTTATGAAAGTATCTATCACATATAAGCATACAATAAGCATCGAGTTAGTGTTACGATGACGCGTCCGTACCTTCGTTGGTGATATCGTACGTTCGTCGGTCGGAGTATGATCACGTATATCCTATAAGGGTAATATTGCATTTATTAATTCACAAATAATATTCTAGTAGATATCTTAGTCACTAATGACCATTTTACTCTTGGTGGGATTATTTTTCAACTTATTTCCAAAATTTCGTAGAAAAACGCTGGTACAGTATTTCTGGACAGATTTTTCATCTAACTTTGAAAAATCATAATTAATTCTAGAAATATCAAAACGAGGATCCGTAAAATTTCCTGGAAACCTCAGCATGTCTATTTTTTAGAAAAAAATATTTGTTCACACCCAGAATTTGTGATTCATTCCCAGTTTGATGATGTTCATCCTCTGCCCAGAATTTTTCCAGAAAAACGTAGCCTTATTTCCAGAATTTTTATATCCCTCTACAGACCTCTAATTGATGTATATTTTATATCAATAGAAAGCTATACATGTCTACTACACTCATGAATTATTTCAGAATTCTTGAAGATGATTTTGCATATAAAACATTACTATCTAACTGTCTGACTCCCATTGCCCAGCAACACCCCACAATTCCCATCTTACTCTAACTTGTTTTATTAATCCTAGAAGTCACTCCCCAACATGTTTCCACCTTGTCAGGCATCTTTCGATGCAATAAGGCTTGAAAAAAATTTTGGGAAATTACTTTACCTATTTCCTAGATTAAAACTAACAATTCTACTAAAAGCTACTAAGAACTAAAAACTAAAGACAAGCTTACCTCTTGAAGCCTCTTGCTTGCTACCTCCTTCTTGCTTCTACTCTATTAGAAATCAACTCTTGAAGTTTGATTTAGTGTGAAGAATTATGAAGGGCAAGGCTCCTATTTATAGTAAAAGCTTATGAATTTTATCCTTTGGATCAACTTTTCTTATCAATGGCTAATATTAATTTGTGCTTCTATGGTGATACAATTTGTGAGTAAATGCTTCCCATTGGTTAAAAACAATTACATTGGATTTAGCTAATTATTTTAATTTCCAAAATTAAATCCCACATGTGCTCTAATAAAAATCATATTTTAATCACTCTCTCTCTCTCTCTCTTCCATCATCTTTTTCCTTGTTTTAACGAAATTCATTTTTGGTTGCTTGATCAATTACTAATACTTTTAAATTCTGAGTATGCTTTTTGATTAGTAATTGGATATCCATATTTATGGTCTAATTAGATTCCCTTGGTTGTACTAAGCTTATTCTTCAACGTTTGCAAAAATAGCCTTTACTAGGCTTACTTTCAAGGTTAAATTACGTGGGTTCAAGATAAGTCCTTATATTTTCTCCAGTGGTTCCTACTTCTTCACAACTATTTAAATTTGTATAAATTCTCACTTTATTTGTTGTTTTGAGTTTTTCTGTGTACATCGATATTTCTTGGATTTCAAACCATTATCCAATTTACTCTAGGATTTCAAACTTTATCAAATTTGCTTTAATTTTCTTTTTCTCTCTTGATTAATTGGTTTAACTAATCATGAAAATTAGTGCTTAATTAGGAAAGTATTATTTCACCCTCATTTTATACTTTTATTTTGCCTCTTGATTATTTTACAACTAATCTCAATTAGTGCAAGCTAACTTGTTCATTTGTTCATATGAGAACTATAGTTTAATATGGTATTTATATCATATTTTATTATCCTTAAATATAATTTCAAAATTGGCCCTTGATTCTTCATTAAGTTAAAATATCCCTAATTGATGACTTTTAATCGCCACTAAATTTATTATGGACATTTATAAAATTATTTTAATTAAAGTAAATTTAATTGTCATTTATTTATTAGTAATTTCCTTTAATTGATTTAGGTATTTTCATAACATTCTATGACTTTCTATAATTAAATAACACTATATTGTAATATAATAATCTTAGGGTATTTTATGATATCTAAACCAAATTAGAAAATTTGGGTCTTTGGTTTATTTACTTCTAGAACAAAATTCCTTAAATTAAGCTACTAAATTTTGAGACCACATATTCACCTATTTCGAATAGGTATTATTTGCCCAAAAAATAGTATTTATGAGAATTATAAATTCTTGGGTATTACAAAAATCACTTGGTATATTGTTTGAGTATTATCATTGGCTTTGGATGTAACTTTTAGCCACCCTAAACTATCAACAACGTAGCTCCTTATGGTAGGAGTATGACCACCAACCTTGTATTCAGAGGGATTTATAAAATTTGGTGTGTTATTGGACAAAAAATAAATAATAATAATAATAATAATAATAATAATAATAATAAATTCTCTTTGATTATTACACTATTAATTTAGAAAAATCTCGGTCAAGTAAATGTCATTTATAGTGATTGGCTTGTGATTGGGGTTTGGAATGTAAATGGTGATTCATGTGAGAAAAATCTAAATGGCCATAGAAACAAATTAGAGAATGATGTCGATTGAACCAAAAAAACATTTTTAGCCCAAGCCAAAAAATAATATATTAAAATATTTACTAAATAGTATTCCCTTCAATCTTAATTATATGACATAGTTACCAGAATTTAGAAAGATTAAGAGAAGAAATTAAATTAGTTAATTATTTTTATTTTCCTAAAATACCGTTGCTCAAAATTTAAAATGACATCAAGGAAAAATTTATTGAATCGGTAACCCAACGTACTCGATACTCTCCGCTCTGAGACAGTAATATATTAAAAACACTATCTAGACAGTATTAAGCCGCCACTTTTTAAGGCAGAATAGTGAATACTCCACGCATGACAGAATAGTGATTAATCCTACTCTAGATGATTTTACTATTTAACCATGGAAAAAAGATAATGGAATTAATATTTTAGGGAAAAATCAATCACTTTTGACGGATAATTATAGGAAAATATTTTTAAAGAACTCTTAAAACTATTGCATTTAAAAGTAAAAAAAGAAAGTAGAATCTCACTTGATAGAATATAATCGTGTTATTTAATTAATTGATGAAACAAGTAGAATTGAAATGTATGGGTTATTAATAAGTTACAAGCATTACTTACTTTATAGAATATATATATATATATATATATATTTGCATTATTAAATTATCATAGTATTTAATAATTATTGAGAAAGTATAGATAGGGTATTTTAAGAAGAAATTGAAAAAAAGAAATAGAATTGAAGTGTATGTGGCATTAATAAGTTGCAAGCATTACTTATTTTATAGAATATATAGGTGCATTATTAAATTATCATTGTGTTTAGTTATTATTGAGAAAGTATCAATAGAGGTATTTGATGATTGAATATTATTACACTTATTTGTATCTCTTGGTGAATAAATTTATGATTGTTTAGTTAATAAATAATGGATTTTATTACTTAATCGAGCTTTGAGCTTTCAATTGGATTTAATTCATTTTTATGATTAAATTCCAGATTTACAGTGATTTAGTATTTTCGCCATAACTTTTGATCTAGATATCCAATTAGCCTGATTCTTCTTTCCTTTTTTAGATGATTCACAGAGTTACAATTGTTATGAAGACTCAGAAGGCTGATTCGGACAAGAAGATGGACAAAATTGGAGCTAAAGACAGACCCATTTTTCTGGATTTTTATTCTGCTCGAATTTTGTAATAAAAGACCATTTATTAGAGGTTTCCTATTCTTAGAGGTTTCCTATTTTTGGGCCAATCTTGTAGCCCTAGTGTTTCCTATTTATAGGTTAGACTAAATGACTAAAAACATATTCTCAATTACATTGAATAGGATTTCTTTTTGGTTTTCTTCTTCATCTTTTCTTTTCGTGTTTTGCTTAGCCATGCTTGGCTAAGCTTCGTGGTTAACCCAATGTGAGGATTCCATGATTCATCCAGAGAACTTGTGCTTTATCGGTGATTTAACTCGTTTCTATTTTCATCTTATCGGATCCGATTTTGAAATAGTTCGAATATTAGATTTAATATTCGGTTTGGTTTATCCCAAGGACCGAGTTCGAACTTGGTTTTAAGTTTTGCTATGTGATCACACGGTGGGACGCCGCTGTTCGGACATATTCTAGGCGATCGTCTAGTCGAGGGATTTTCGGGCGAATGCGAGAGATCTTGGTTCGTCGAGCCAAACATGGGTTATTTATATTTTGTTCAATGATGGAAGTCTCGGAATCCGAATGTTGGGTTGATCAATTTTAACTCGCTTCTTCTCGTTTTCTTATATTCTATTTTATCTTTGCTTCATTTAAATTGCATTTCTATTTTAGTTTATTAATTTAAAAATCCAAAACCCAATCCCCCTTGTTTTCATTGCATTTTCATGACATTTAGATTACTTAGGATTCAATAAAAGGCTCCTCGAGAAAGAGAACGATTCTAGGTTTGCCTATACGCAATCCTTGGTTAATTGTTGATTGTGGACCCCAAGGCTAATGACAAAAGGTCATCATCATTTTAGAAGAAATTGACAAAAATTAAAATTTTTTCCTATAATTAGGACCAAGCTCAACTCTCAAATGTTGTCATATAATTAGAACCTAGGAGGAAGCATCACATAACATTGTAAATACGAATAAATAATAACTGACAATTATAAATCAAAATAAGATATAAGATGATGTTAACATTTTTAGTAGGTATCTTAAACAAGAATTTTACTTTCTTCTCTTAGCTCAATGAGTAATGAACCAAACGTCTTTATAGAAAAGATAAGAAATTAGCTGTGGCCAAATTATTAGTCAACATAAAATATCATATAATAAATACATATATATATTAACAAATTTTAGAAGGCCAACCGAGGCCAGCTAGCCACAATTGATTTCGCTGCCTTGACTCTTCTTGTTACCTATTTAATTCAACCAAAAAAAAAAAAAAAATTACCATTCTTTCCATTTGCGCGAATTGTGTCGTGCAAGACGCTTCGTTGCATTTGAGGTGAAATTTGTGTTGTTTTTAGCTTAGAAAAATTCAACTTGAACTTTGCCCAGACTTTGCACACATTTTACAGGTGAAATATTTACAAAGTTTCAACGTCAGTAGCATATGTATGTATATTCAGGAGTAAAGAGAAAATGAATCCATATATTAATAGTAAGTGGGTGTTTAGATTAGTCTATTCTAAATAATTTTGCGCCGTATGGATTCTCTCTTTTTCTTTTCTCATCCGCTGCCATCATCTTCTCCATTCATAACAATTGGATCAAAATATAATGGTCTACATTTAATATTTCCTTCTCATCATTTTCTCCACTTCCTTCTCATTCTTCTTCTCTCCATTGTAATAATATTTTCATAAAAAAGTAAATGTGGAACATTAGATTTTAATCCAATAGTCATGAAGAAAGAAAAGGACGGAAGAGGAGGTCATGAAGGAGAGAATGAGGTCCACAAAGTAAGTATATGAGATTATTGGGTATCTAATCCTTCTTTTTTATCCATCCAGCGCTGTTTGGTGTTACTTTCCAATAACATCCAGCGCTTTAATCTTTTCAAGATTTAGGATGATATATATATATATATATATATATATATATATAATTGTAAATTAGAATAGGATACCAGGAGCACCATAAAAATAACATCAAGATGCGAGATATATCATAAATAATATTAAGGTGCGGGATGCAATAAAGATAGAACATCAAGATGCTAGATCTTACTTTACCCCCTTTTTATTAATTATATTCTCAATCAAAATGATAGTCATTGAATTAAACCTAAATTTTAATTATTTTACTGTCTATCTCTCATTCTCAAATTTCCAAAGAAAAATGATGGGCCTTCTATAATAAACCCATTCTTCCATGAAAGGTTGTTAATTTCTGATATCAATCCAGAAAGGAGGAGGGGGTTCGATCCTGGAATTGGTCAAAACGATAGGGAGAAGCATCGGCTAAAGTGGAGACATATATATCCTTAGTCCTAAATTCCTTGCATAGTGGGCTCTAAGGGTCTGTTTGATTTGAGAGGATCGGAGGGGAGGGGAGGAGGATGGAGGGATTTTAGCCGCCTCCCCTCGTTTAGCTGATCATATTTTTTAGGAGGGGAAGGAAATTTTTTTAAAATTTTCCCCTCCCTCCCCTTAAAAACTTCAGCCCCCAAATCGGACAGATTCAGAGGGATTTATAAAATTTGGTGTGTTAGTGGACAAAAAAGTCCCTAGTCATTTTTTGTTATGCCGGAAATACCCAAAGGCCTCCTTTTAGGTTCAACTTAATGCTGCATATAAGAAGGGTTCAATGGTTTGTCGAGATCCAGATGCACTTGTATCTAAATATTCTGACCCCCTACTATGTAATGGAGCCCTTACATTCCGAACAGGCTATGAGATTGATTTTTTGTATCATGACCTGCTTGCAGCAAAATTTGAGAAATTTCAAAGCTCCGTTCGGTTCCGCACAAAGACATCCGATCTGAGTCACTAACCTTGCCGCTTCTATGAAGTTCTATGAAGAGGCTTCTTCATCTAACAAATCCATCCCTTTATATGAAGTATTGTTACATGACCTCCTTCTTGAACCCGAGCGTCATGTTATGACACAGGAAATAATTTAGTGGTTGAATGATAGAGTGTGAGGTTAGGTGGCGTGGGCATGGAATTTCCCCCAGAAAAAACCTCCGGTTTCCTCTCCTCGATTTACGCAAGGTGATTTCCATGTGAAAGAGAAAAGGAAAGTGCAGCCCAGTGAAAATGAGGCATTTTTTTCCTGTGCGTAACTAGTGACATGTATAACTCCATATTTCCTCGAGAAGAAGACAGGGAAATGTTGAGTATTATTCTCAATTTGTCACCATCCTGTTTTTATGTGGAGGTGATTAAGTTGTGATGTGATAGGCTATACTGTAATAAGGACATTCAGTTATTTTAATTTTCCAAGTTAATTTTAAAAGTAAAATGCATATTATGGAAGTTCTTTTATATATTTGAGATTAAATTTTCATCCACCTAATTAATAGTTGATCGTTAAACATTTGTTTTGATCGGAATACATCTCTTTCAAAATTATGGTGTCATATGCATGCTAATGCTTAACTTCATCATTGATTTATATAGCATGATAAAATATTGTCCTAATTTATATATGTGTGTGTATGTTTTTTCTTTTCTCTCTTTTTAAATGTTAATTTTCATTTAAGGAATAAAAATGTTATTATACATTTAACCAAGTTTGGAGAAAAATCACTTATAACATAAGTAAAGTTGTCCTTGTGAAGATAATTTCCCTTCCTTCCTCTCCTAAATCAAACAAAGTAACATTAAAATCTCTCTTATAACATAAGAGTAAAGTTGTCAATGTGAGAAAAAATCCCCTCCCCTCCCCTCCTAAACCAAACAAGGAAACATTAAAATCCCTCCCCTCCGCTTCCTTCTAATCAATCCAAACAAAGTAACATTAAAATCCCTCCCCTCCCCCTCCTCTCCATTAAAATCCTCCCCTTTCTCTCCCTTTCGTCGAACCAAACAGACCCTAAGGCCTTGTTTGTTAGAAAGAATTGGGCCGAGGGAAAGGGAACATAACAACTTTCCAGCCCAAAAAATGTGTTTGCTTGCCGCGGCTTCCTTCGAGTATACATCCCGCGAGTTGCAAAGTTCCATCACACATTGGAACCTTCATTCCATCCCAAATAGGTGAGAAGATTGAAATCTTCCCAGGAAGGTGAAAATGTGGGACAAAAAGGCCCCTCGAAAAAACTATTTCCATTTTAAAAGCACGAGCAACGAGCGAGGTGGTCGAAGGTGTTGGTGAAGAAGCTTGTGTCTACAGTGTTCGTTTTTCGGTGAAGGAGAAGTTGAACCCAGAAGGAGAGAGCTGCATTGTGTCTATAGTATTGTTTGCTAACTTGTATTTGTTTGAGCAAAGAACTACTACTTGGTGGATGCTGGGTACAGTAACTACCAGGGATTTTTGGCGCCTTATAGAGGTCAAAGGTACCATCTTAATGAGTGGAGACAAGGACATCAACCACAAACACCGCATGAGTGCTTCAACATGGGACATTCTGCGGCCCGAAATGTAATAGAAAGGTGCTTTGGCATACTCAAGTTACGGTGGGCAATATTGAGGAGCCCATCTTTTTATCCGGTGAGGCCGCAAAACGGATACATCGTTGCTTGCTGTTTGCTCCATAATCTCATTCGTCGGGAGAGTGTTCAAGATCCCCTTGATGAGCAGATTGAGTCCTTTGAGACTGGACCTCAAACCATGGACAACACGCCCTTAGTTCCAATGGAAACGAGTGAAATGTGGACTAATTATAGGGAACAAGTTGCAAATGAAATGTTTGCTGCCTTTGTCCCACTTGGAGATAACTGATTATGTTGTAGACAAGTATTATTGCTAGGTTTAATGACAATTTATGCCGCCTATTTATGTTAAAAACAACAACCATGTTACTTTGTGTGTATGAATTTCAATTATGTTCAGCGTTGCCTTTGGACACTAATCTGGTGTGGTGTGCAATTTTATTGTTATTTGAAAAGTATGTCTGCCTGCAATATTTTGCCTCAATCTGTTTTTGTTTTAGATGGATCCAGTGGAACAGGAAACCAGGATGCACATCAAGATGTGGACTGCAGTGGAGGACCGGATCTTGGTAGAATGCCTTGTTACTCTGAAAATGGACCAAAAGTGGATGGCGGACAGTGGGTTCAAGGCAGGATATGCAAATGTGTTGCAGAAGATGATTGAGGAGAAGCTTCTAGGATGTGGAATCAAAGCAACTCCACACATAACCTCCAGATCGAAGACCACGAAGCGCTATGGTCGGCGGTACCTACGACATTGTTTATGGGCCGAATGCTTGGTTTTGGTTGGAATCCGGAGACCAACCTTGTTACCGCAGATACGAGAGGTGTAGGATGAGTATCTGAAGGTATGTGATCCTACCATTGTGTTCAAATTTTAAATTTATTCATGTATTACAAATGACTTCCACTGCAATAACTCACATTTACCTTGGTCAAAGTGCGAGGCTCATCCCAAGGCAAAGGAATTTCAAACAAAACCTTTACCAAATTTTGACTCTCTATGCCTGGTTTGGGGTAAGGATAGGGCTACCGGTGAGGAAGGAGAGTCCCCGGGTGCAATGGAGGAACAAGTTAACCTTGAAGATGACGAGCTTCCGGAAACACCACAACATGTTGAGGAATCTGAGTTGTCAGAAACCAATCATGAAACTGTCACCACTCAAGTCAATGCATCTGATTCACAGGTTGGGCGAAAGAAGAAGCGCAAACTGAACAATGCTGAAGTTATCACTGAGGCACTGCGCGATACAGTCACACAATTGGACAAGACCATCGTTATTGCGTTTGACAAGCTAGGAAGCATGATGGCACCCCAAGAGAGGCAACCTGAACCTCCTCCTCCAGGAGATGACTTGTACATGGAGCTGCTGCAAATTCAGGAGTTGACTTGGAATGATAGAAACCTTGCACATATGAAGATCATAGCGTCTGATAAAATGGTAACTACATTCCTAAAGGTACCTCCAGAGTATAAGGAGTCATGGATCCGCACCTTGCTGAATCAGTAGAGATGCACTATCAGAAGTATAGTGTAGACTAGTTTAATAGGGTGGAGTACATAGCTGGTCTTTTGTTTTTGATGTATCTGTATTGGGCAGCGGTAATCCAGATATGTCAATCAGTTTTGGACACTAATCTGTCCTTTTGTATATGTTGCATAGTCCTTTTGTCTCAGTTGATCATGTTTTTTGTATAGGCCAGGGTTATATGACTTACCACAAACTTTGGTCCATGTTCAATTAGGCTAATGAAAAAGTGGACATGGCATAAAGTTTGTGTGTTGCCCCCTGATGTTGTTTCATTGCTAGTGTATTATCATTCAGGCCATATGTTTATTGGCTTGTGCATGTGATGTACTCACCTACTCTGAATGTATAAAATGTTGAAGTTTATATATTTGTGTTCAGGCTTTTACAATTTCTGGACCTGCTCCTTTAGGCCAAATGCATTGTTGCATTTGTTTTATTACTATACCTGCTTCTTATAACAAATGAAATTAGGTGTGCTTTGTTTTCCAGTACTTTACCTGCTTCTTGTAACAAATAAAAATGGGTTTATCCCAATTACTACACCTCGTTCTTGTGACAAATGCCCTCTGCTTCGTTGCTGTCAAATGTGCTGTTCACTGTGAAAGTGGTGTTTATTGACCACCACGGACATAAATTTCTCATTGAATGCATTGTGGTTTGACTCCCATTACTATACCTGCTTCTTGTAACAAACAAGGAGGAGTTCTGGAATTACTACACCTGCTTGTTGTGCCAAACGCAATCTGGTTTATTGCTATCAGATGTTCCGTTCACTGTCACAGCGTGATGACACGTTCGAACTTTGGGCTTAAGTTTGAACTTATAAATGAAGTTCGATCGTTGAACTAAAGTTCGAACTGTGGACTGAAGTTCGAACTTTTACCTAACGTTGGAACTTGTTGTTACATTTGAGATAGGTGACTGTAATTCACTTATTTAATTACTTTTTTTGTTTTTATTAATCCACGTAAAGGAGGGAAACACGTCACCACACCTCCGTTTGCAATTAAATAATGCAATTTAAGTAAATGTTGTGGGGTTTTTTTTGTGTTTATGGGATGTGGGTTTTCATTAATTAAAAAAACTGCATTTTCAGTACACGTTGAGCAGTTCGAACGTCAGCTAATAACTGTCGCCGCCCCCTACTCTGCTTCTCCACTGCCACACCTATTCCAATGAAATGATCGCTGCTTCCCCAGACAAGCCCAACCCTTTTCACATTGTGTTTTCCCAAAACTCATAGTCGGCCTTTCGTATTTCGGAGCTTCAAACGTAAACATAGGGCTTCGGACATCGTCTTGGTCAATTTTTTTCCTCTGTTGTTGATCGTGAACGTGAAACCAATCCACTTAATCGGTGATTGCGCAATCAAACCTGGTAACCTGTCCCTCCACGATTCAACCTTCCTAGCGGTTACCCACAGCCGGATACATAACCATTTGAGGATAATGGGGAAGTCTAAAAGAACTGATAACCGTTTGAAGGAGCTAGGCATTACAATGGCAGACGTTGAAGCATTTAGAAAGCACATGGCAACACTGCGACGGGGTGGTCGAGGTGGGAGGTCAAAGGACACGACCAAAGACCCAAGTGCATATGACGAGTATGCAGAAGCAGCAAAGTGGAAGAGAGAACTTGAGGCTAAACAATCCGGGGAAAATGAAGCGGGCTTCCAAGAAGAAACAAAAACTCCGTGGATCGGGAAGAGGAAGGCCCAATCCGATGATGATTTGCACAAAGTGTCGACTCTTCTCCAAAGGCAAAAATACGAAAGGCAGAGGATGACAGAAAGAGGAAGGGGAAAATGGTTGACGTGAGTTCCAGTGGGGAAGACAAAGACTGGGAAGCCACAAACACAAAAGAAGGTTCTGAATCCACTAAGGACGACGATGAAGACAATGAGGATGTTGATGAAGTGAGGTCAAGATTGTATGCGAAAAAATGAAAGAAGAAGAGGCCAACTATGATCCCTGAGTCGAAGTCCGACTTCAATCAGTCGAAGCTTGAAGACTATGACATGAGGTTAGTAGGCCGTAGTCTGTGTAAAATGAGTAGGATTAGGATGGACACATTTGAACGTGATTATCCATTTGGCCTAGACGCCATTCTTAGACCATTTAGGGGACTGCTAGAGTTGAGTTTGCCTTATAGTGAGTCTGTTGTTAAGGTGTTTTATTCAAACCTAAGGTTATCTAGGAGTGGAGTAGTATCAACATGTGTTATGGGCCAAACCATTGAACTGAATGCCAAGAAACTCCTTCATTGGTTGGGGATTAAGGCAGCACAGTCCACTGATACAACCTTTACTGTGGAGGAAATGGACAAAGTGTTGCTAGAGGGAGGGACCACAGAGGATGATGCAGCCCTTCTCAGACCAAAGTAGCTGCCTTATAAGTACAGGATCCTGCATTATCTGTACAGCAAGAACTTCCTCAATAAGGGCAAGCACTACACAACCATGAGCACTGAGGACAAACAAATCCTCTGCTGCTTGATCAAGAGGAAGCCATTTCATATGGGGAAGAGGATCATTGACACAATGCTGAAGGTTGCATTTCCTGGGAAGAAAAATTCTGAGCTGCCATACCCTTCCCTTGTGTCCCTGATATTACAAAAGCACAAGATTTGGTACCTTCAAGACGGTGAAGCCCCCATATGGACTCTTGAATTTGATGACCAGGCTCTTCACAGAATGCAAATCCCTGTTGTCCCCAACCAGCCCTCCAATAGATCTTCCAGTGACGGCAAACATCATAGGAAGGGTCATCAAAAGGGACCCACACGTGCACCTGCACCTGGTCCAAGTACAACAAACCCCTCATTTGAGGAAGGAGTTGCAGAGGTGGGGGCCATGTTTGCCAAAATTATCGATGAGAAACTGGGGGTACTTAAAGCTGACCTACAGTCAACGTTACATGAGATGGAGTCACGTGTGCGTGCAATGGCGTTTGACCTGAAGGACGTTAGGGATTTCATTTACGTCTATGCCACTGACTTTAAGAAATTTGCTGGGTCCAGTGGAACAAGACATGACATGGCTAGTCCTTCTACCAAGCCAACTGATGATGAGGCCTAGGGGTGATAACAAAGACGAGAAAAGAAGAGGAGAAGGAAGGGGATGGAGACAGCGATTCGAGGAAGAAGATGATAGCAAAGACAAAAGAAGAAGGAGAGAGGGGAAGGGGATGGTGACAGTGAAGATAGGGAGGCCGAGGATGGTAGCAGGACAAAAAAGAAGGAGAGGAGGAAGGGGATAGAAATAGTGATGATAGGGAGGGCGAGGATGATGGCAGGTCAGAAGAAGGAGAGGAGGAAGGGGATGGGGACAATGATGATAGGGAGGCCGAGGATGATAGCAGGACAGAAGAAGGAGAGGAGGAAGGGGATGGGGAGAATGATGATAGGGAGGCCAAGGATGATAGCATGACAGAAGAAGGAGAGGAGGAAGGGCATGGTGACCATGATTCTGACCATGATGGTGGGGATGATAGCATGAGAAAAGAAGCAGACAAGGAAAGAGATGGTGACCAGGATGATGACCATGAGAGTAGGGATGATAGCAGCAAAAATGAAGAAGCAGCAAAGGAAGGGGATGATCGTTCTGAGGATGTAGTTATGGAAACACAATATGGAGGAGCATCAGGAAAGGATGCGGATGTCAGTGATCATGTTGTGGGTGAAGCCACTGGAGGTAGAGAAGGAGGGGAGGATAATGAAGAGATAGGGGACCATGTGTGTAGAGGGACCCCACCTGATGCGCAAGTGGGTGAAGGTGAGGAGGTGGATCCAATCACCCCATTGTCAATTGTTCCCCGCTACACCGAGTCAACCCTCCTCCCGCCCTTCCGGGGAACATAACAGCGTATTTGTTCCATTGAGGTTCATTCCCACATCAAGCTTCAGTTCCGTGCTTGCAGCAGAGAATTTGCCTCATGTCTTCGCAGATCCAAGACCAATTCCTCCTCCAAGTACACGGCCTGCTGCCCCAATGTATATCCCAGTGAACCTCCCTGCTTCACAGACATCATCGCCTAGGCGCACCGGTCCAAAGAGGTCAACATCGGAGAAGAAGAAGAAGAACTAAGGACTAAGTACAAGTATTGACGGGGGTTTTTTGATGTATTCACTCGCCTTGATTCTATGTTGCCGACATGGTTTACATTCGTCATGTACAGTTCGAACTTTGTTGTTTGGTTGGAACTTAAACTTTTGTGTTTTGCTGTCATGTTTACAGACTTCAATGATGTTTACTCTATGCTACTGTGTTTTAACATTGTCTACATTTTTTGGAGTTCATGTTTGACATTAGGTTTAGTCAGCTAATTTTTGGGTTTAGGGTGGACCTTGTCATCTAGTTTTTTTTTATTATTTCTTATGCAGATATTTCACTATTGTAGATATGGTTTAATGCTATGATGCTAGTTCGAACTTTGCCCTTCAGTTCGAACTTCATGTGTTGTTTTTTGCTGTCACGTCAAAACTTATCACTGATGCTAATTCTGTCATACTTTGTGTGCAATTTTCCAATGCCTCATGCACCTTATTGGAAGTGGTCAATTATTTGTTATACAGCATTTGAGAAGGTCAATTCCCTTCATTTTATTTGGTTTCACCGAGTTCACATGGTATCATTTATGTCCATTTATCGACTTTGCCTCATGTTCTTTGTCATGTCCAGGGTTGTTTTCTTGTATGCGGCATTTGTGAAGGCCAATTTCGTTCATTTATTTTGGTTTAAACATGTTTGTCTTTATGCTTCTGTGATGTCTTGGTTCAACTTTATTGAACTCGCACCATTTGACAAGTCCAATGCCCATTTTTTGTTCATGGTGACCTACTTCTGCAGCATTTGAGAAGGCCAAAACATCAACATTTTAAATGGTTTCAAACACCTTGCATTGACTAAACATTATTAGGCCATTGCGATGGAATTTGTCAAAATGTCGATGTTCTGTGGTTCAGGTTGGTTCATTTGTACTGCCCATTTGACAAAGAATCGATGATCTGTTTTGCATATTGCATACCATTCATCGTCTTCTTCACCATCCTCACTAGTCCAATTTTTCATACTTCCTGTGGCCTTCTTAACACATGTCATTTTCGTTATTGTAATGTGGCTGCTTCATTGTGCTGATTTATTATAGTCACATGAACCAAAAAAAAAAAAACATTTTCCTCACTCCTTCATCATAGTCACCTCTGTTTCCCGCATACTTCAAACTCCTTTTGAGCGACTTCACACTGGTCAGGGGTTTCGCGGTCGTTTTATTGAAAATCGTCAGTTCGTATACCATCGCCAGGGTTCATTGTTCCGTGCTTATCTTCCATGTTTGTCTTCTCATACTCGTTTACGCACTCGTTTCATATACTTTATTCGTTCGCCGGGCTAATTCCTTCCATCTCCGTCGTCGTTGTAGCCACCGGGAGCCACTCGTCGGCACAATTTCACAGCCCATCGCCATCTACTTCAATTTTCATTGCACTCGGTTAGGGTTTGTTCATGTATCGCGATCCCGAGCGAATTTTGGTTGCAATTTTTTTTTTTTTTTTCCATTATTTTCCGGGGGCAATCTCGAATTTCACTCAATCTTCCCACTTAACCTACACCCAATTCTTCATACCAAACATTTTATTTTCCTCAACTAACTTCCTTTCCTTAGTATACCAAACAAATTTCACATTTTTAAAGTTTCCTCCTAATCTTCCTTTCCTTTCCTTTCCTTCCTCAAATCTTTCACAGAATAAACAGGGCCTAAGTACCCTACCTCGGATCAGAAAGTGAACTCAACCCTCTCCTAAAATTTCTTTGCCAAAAATAAAATAATAAAAATAAAACTAACTTCATATAGAGAAGTACGAGAAAGCCCAAACGGAGTTACGAGCCAGCCGCTGAAGCCATAAAAGTACAGATTGTGTCTTCAAATCTGATTTTATCGTCAAATTTCAATCTCCAACAATAACAAATGATAATGCAGCTCATCATAATAAATTATTACATACATATTGGAGAGCTTAAAGGACATGAGCTACTTAGCAAGCTACCATCTCATACACTAATCAAGGCAATGTTACTTAACGTCAAGCGAGTCCAAACAATGAAATTATCAAACAGTTGAACGAGACATTAACTAACTACCATCTCATACACTAATCAAGGCAATGTTAGTTAACGTCAAGCGAGTCCAAACAATGAAATTATCAAACAGTTGAACGAGACATTAACTAACTAAGCAGCAGGTTTGGTTGATTCCTCGGGCAGATCATCTTCATCATGGTATATGTTCTCAGCCATCTGCCATATTTGGAGTATGTTGTCCTCAGCCACACTTGCAACAACCCAGTCTTCACATGGATTCCAAGAGAAGTCAGATATTTTACTTGTGTGACCCCCATGAATGAACAACAGTTCCGGAGGACCGTCTTCTGCATCTTCCGGCGTCTGCTCTTCATCAATCCTATAATACACAACCAAAGAGTATACACTTAATCAGTCACCCAAGAAAATAGCTCTAATTAGGAAATATCCATGACTTATCATGAGTTCCAATGTTTGCATTGATCCCACTTTCAACCAAATATCCCTCCATTAGTAACCATTTTGAACATCTTGTTTTTCCCCCAAATAAAAGCAGCTTCACAGAAACGTTCATAAAGATGATAACGAACAAAGAAAGGCCATATTCCTACTAATAAAGACAGTGTCACAATGCTAAAAGGAAGCCCGAGGAAGGCTGCAGGAGCAGATCTACAAGACAATATAGCCTAAAAACAAAACCAACTGGCCGTGTTCAAAACTGATGAATCATCTGTTTATATTCAAGCATTCCATGTTCCAAAATGGTAGCATCACTTGGACTTATTTCTGAATTCACAACAGCAAAGTGCAGTAAAGCATTGAGGATGACAAAGGGAACAGATGGAGGGATACCTGCTAAGATCCCACACCATGAGTCTCCTACCAAGACAGCAAGAAGCTAAAATGGTCTCATTTTTGGGATTCCAGCCAACCTGGAAAACCTCCTCCCTGTTGCACAGGTATATAAAACAATTGAATAATATAAATACATCTAGAGTAAATATTGAAAGCATTAGAGGAGGAATGTTACTTGTGACAATCAAAGGTATGAAGAGCAGTATTGATCTTGCGTAGATCAAACAATTTCACAGTTTTATCAGTAGATCCGGTGGCTACGACCCATTCATTAAAAGGATTAAAAGCTAAGCAGTTAACCTACAAAACAATCCCAAATAAAAACCTTTATCAAAATTTGCCAAAGCTATTAAAATTAAAAGAATTACAAAGCAGCAAAAGCACATTCAAGAATAACACAAGGAAGGAAGAAATTTTAAAGAGAAAAATCTTATCCAGAATCAGAGCGTCAAAAGCCAAGGAAGTGAAATAGCACTCACCAATGTGCTACTGAAGTTAAGGCAACTGTTAATTTGAGCAGTGATGAAACTCATGCATTTTTGCTCACTGCCTTTGCCATTATCAATAACAAGTCTTTACAACTTTTGAGACAATGACACAAGCATCTCTACTGGTTAACTCATTTCAATATATATATGGGCACACAGAGGACTGATGACTCATACAAATGATAAAGAAATTGAAGCCATTGCTAAAATGTTTCTAACCTCAAATGGCTTTTTTCACACCTCGAACCCAAAGGGCTCTCATGTGAAGTAGCACCATCAAAATTATAAAAAATATATTCACAGTCTTAACAGCTTACTTGTGTTCAATAGGTCCTTCATAAATGTATACATTATAACAAAGGCAAAATGCTTCAGCTGCTATGAATACTTTGAACAATAAACTGAATTCCAGAAGGAGAGAGGAAAAAAAAAACCACTATCAATATTACAATTAAAATAATGAGACGGCTGACAGTAATATAGATTCACACTTGATACGTAATAGACTGATATTATATGGGCTGAAGTGAACACACTAACTAAAAACTATGCCTCTATAACCCAAAAAAAAAAAAAAAGCAAAAGAGTTGTCTTTTGGACTTGCCTCACTTTGATGAGCAACTACAGATTGGACGGGCTTGTTAGCTGACTGTGAACGGAGATCCCATATAAACAAGTATTGGTCATCACCAACAGAACCAAATAAGTATTCATGCCTCAAATGCCATGCCACATCTTCAACAACACCTTCATGAACCTAATTATATAAATGAAATGAAATTAATGTCAGAATTGGTGTGATACATTCCAGCAGATGTTGGTTTCATGAAAATAATTACAGACTTTTTGTTATTAGAAGGCATAAATATATGGGCAAATAAAATAAACCTAACATGTTGCAATATGCCAAAGATACCCCTTTTGCATAGTGAACTAAGACAAGATAATGAGAAGAATGGTGCAACAGGTTGACTATATTTATGTTGCAATGCGATCTATGATTTAAAATCATCCTTCCAATTTGCAAAATGCAAAGTGATTTGATAAATCAGTTATGTACCACCAGATCATCCGCATAAAAGTAGCCCATATGCCTTTGAAGCCACCTCAATTTGAAATGATTCAAACTTAAAAGAAAATATATTCAGAGACATATAATTAGCAGTAAAATTTCTCTATTAGAAAGTTTGCTGAATCCACAGTAAATATAGAAGCAATTACACCAGGTTCAACTACATCAAACAAATGAATCCGAAGTGGGAAGAAAATAGTACCTTAAATATCTGCATAGCATCCAAGGTTTTGTTCTTAGGAGTAGCATTTATATCCCACAAGCATATCTGAGCATCATCTGAACCACTCAGTAAATGGCCCTGCTTGAACTTACTCCATGATAAACCATATCCTTCAGTATTGTGACCTCTCAACCTTAAATCAGGATTACAAGCACCATCTAGAGGAGGTTTAGATGGATGCTTGCTATAATCAAAGACATATACTTCAGCACTAACAGTCTTTGTTGCAATGATGAATTGATTTTGTGGCATATAACGAGCCCTATTAACCTCTCCATCATGATTTATTTGTTGGATTATTTGTACCTGTAAGAAATGAACATAACCTTAGAGAACAAAAAGCATCTAAACACAAGAACTTTGACCATTACACAACCATCAAAAAGGAAAGGTGCAAAGAGATAGGTTAAATTATGCTTGATGCTTGGCTTAAGTAAACTATCCACTGACAGGTTAATCATCACGTACTCATTTGACTGCTGAAATCGAGTCAAAGTTTCTCTAGCATAGCTGCAATGCAGCGTTATGCTCCAAATTCTGGAGGACTGATTTGTGGATTCATTCAATCACCAAATAGAGAGTTTAATTGGATTATTATAATATATATGGAATCAAATTAAGTATAAATATTAGGGATGCATGTGCATACATATGAACATATTTTGACATGAATCTGGACACCACTTTTAATGATATAAACACTAGAATTTTGCATATAAAACATATTATACTTATAACCCCTTGCTCACATTACAAATAAATATAACTTTATGAATTATCTAGTTGACTACATACACATTTAAACACAGTAAGGAACACCTTTTTTTCAGAGTCTTCAAGTGTGAGCAAGTTTGATAAAGAACTTCTAGCTTCTGGCATTATAAAATTATGACTTTGCTTCACAAATGAACAGGGCTCAACCATACACACCTATTTATGCATCAAATTCCAAAGAAGGCTGACCCTTCAGTAATTTGAGGCCTTTTCTAGAGGCTAAACGGAGATATCAAAATGCATAACATTTTCTAAAAGGCCCTCACTTTCACAAGACCCAGACCCTGATATCAATTATCAAGCATTGCCTAACTTGATGTGCGTGAAGCAAATAATGGTGATAAATGATAGTTACACCTCAACTTGGAGACAAATAACAACATCAACCCCTCTCCTGTTAGGATTTCATATATTATTTTCCCGAACTTTCTCAGCCTCCATAGGCTTAATTTTAAGCACAACCAAGTACATTCAAGTAGAACTAAAATTTCAAATACCTTGCCATTAGCACATCCAAAGCCGCCTGCCTCTGGTCTGTCATCGTCATAATGGCGTGCATCATTCTCAGCATCCTCCAAAGGTAACTGTACTTGCGCAATCATCAAGTAATTGGGCTCATTCTCTGAGGTGTGAGTGCCCAGAATCATCTTCTGGACGGAGTAGTCCTTCCCCGGAGGCTCATCTCGGTCAGGCAGCCACTCTACAGTGAGGGAAGGCCATTCTAGGGCATGGGTTATTACCAAATCGTACAAGAACGGAGTGTTTTTCTTCCATATTTTGTACTCCTCATTTATCAGTCTCTCCTCTATCTCTCCCCGCATTTCATCCTCGTCTTTTCCCATTGTCCTTATTTTTTATCTCTTCTTCTCTCGCTTCCTTACTCTTTATATGAGTTGCTTGCCCACAACTAGAAGCAAGCTGCAGAGGAAATTCCTAGCAGAATAAAACAAGTTACGAAAAAAACAAAATTAATTTAGAAACCCACAGAAATTCTTCAAATTTGATTTCGATGCATTATAGACAGTACACAACAACGAGAAACCAATACTGCTTTGTTTTCTCCCTAACTTTATCGCGCTTTCACTCGAATGTCCAACTTGAGGATGATTTCCCGCCAAGAGTTGGAAGCGAGACGGATGAAGAAAGAGAAAACCAGATCGAATGTGAATGAATGGACCAAACTACGAGGCAGAACGCACAATCACCACGAAGCATGTCCAAGTACATTGTCTGGAAATGCAAAAATCAAAATTTGAGTCATTCAGCTTTACCTGAAATCCAAAAATGGTTCAAATCTCCGCAGCTTCAGATTCGCAGGTTCGCGCCCATGTATGGAAATAGAGACGGGGCTAGAAGTTGATGACACTGAATGCTTGGTTCTACTGTCTCATCCGGCAGAAGCGCAGAAGAACAAGATTCAAGATTTAAACCCTAGGCGGGTAACCGATTCGCGCAAAATTAAATTTTAATATAAAATTTCAGTGCAAAAAAAAAAAAATTTATAACATAAAAAGTAAAGGATATTATTACTATAGTGTTACTCCCAAGTAACAATACCCTATCATATAAAAATAAGTAGTATATGCATTTAGGAGTAGTATATTTTACATTTGGGGGTATATCTTACATTTAGCACATGATTTTTTTTACTACCAATTAGTATTACTACCAACATTATTATCAGTTTGTTTCACCATTAGATCTCGAGATTATGATCTAACTAAAAAAACGATTAAAACACAAATTAATGGTAACAATATTCTTATCCATTTTTTATATTTATCCATTTTTTAATTTATTTTTATTGATGCTCCATATTAAAAAAATTTATAATATTACAAATTATAAATCAGCAGCATAAATTGAGTATTTTAATAGGGGCACAAATCTACCTTGAAATTAATCTAATTTTTTTCCAACGAAATTAATCGAATTAATAGCATAATTTTTTAATTTATTTCAGAAAAATTATATTAAAATAATACTAGTTACTAATAAACAAAAATCTGTCGGGTCAGTTGGTTTTGCTGAATATATAAGCAGAAACCAGAAAGAGCCCCATATGAACAAAACTGAATAAAAATAATAGTAGGCTTAGATTAATCACACATTTTTTGAGAGAAAAATATAACTTCAACTTTAAAATCCTTATTAGTAGTAATATTAATAGGAATAATAAAAATAATAAAATAATTGACAACTCATATTTATCCTGTTGTTAATTAATAAGGACAAAATGTTAATTGCATATTTGCAGTATGGGTCACTCATGTCCCTTGAGACTTTTTAATTAGTGAAAGATGTAACCAGACTTTCAAATTACTATTTCTCTTAGTCGGTACTTTAGGGTTTATGTTTGGTAGAGGGAATGGGAGGGGAGGGAAAGTGGAGAGAGAAATTTTTTTCTCTTCTTTACAAAATTGCCTCTACATAATTTTTAATATTTCTAAAATGTACTTGCAAGAAAAAAAGAATATTCCCTCGTTAATGGTAAACTAAGTAAATGTCATTCCAACAGATTTTTTCTCTCCCCTCCCCTCCCCTTCCCTCGTACCAAACATGCCCTGTAATTTTCCAAGAAAAAGAAATCTCCTCTGCTACCACCACCAGAATCCATCCCGACAAATTTCCACTCAACATCATCAACAATCAAGCTTCAACCAGATCTAATGAAGAAGATGAAACCACCATCACCTGTCAATCAATACACATTCACTACCGTCAAACACACTCATCATCACCGTCAACCACCTCTCATAATAAACACTAACTCGTCGATTCAATGGAAGGGAATGTCGGCCAATAGAGTAATTGATTTGGTGATGAAGATCAAAGAGGAGAAGCGAAAATCCCATTCCAGAAACCAAAACGCAAACCAATCTAGAAAAATTGCACGACTAAAAACAAGAAATCGAAGACCAAAAGTCCATAATATCCGTCGTCAAAAGTGGAAGAAGACATGGGTGCAGTCGTGGGTTAAGCAGGCTTCAGGTCGGCCATCGGCAAAGTTATCACTGGGTCGACGTCCAAGAGCGGAGGTTGTGGAACCAGATCAGAAAGTAGGGTTTCCTCTTCAGACGAAGAAGAAGAGGCGGCGAGGTCAACGTCGCATGAGAAAGAGGATAATGAAGTTGCCTCTTAAGACGGTGGTGGGTGAGCGGCTCGACTTCCTCAACATCACATCTGATTACGCAGATCAAGAGAGAGAGAGAGAGAGTAAGAAAGGTGAGGAAAGTGAAAAGGCAGCGGCTTGGAACTTGGTGTCTGAGTGATCGTGAAGTAATTTTCCAACATTTTCAAACTCCAAAATGATACATTTGGTCTAACATGGGATTACTGACATTTGAATCATTGATTTGGGTTTTTTAAATGTTGAAGGTCAGATACGGGATTTTTCCAAAAATAAAATAAATATGTATTTATTTTTTTTATCAGAACAAATACATGTTTGTTGGGAAAAAAAATAAAATAAACCATGTTGCCACATGCCTCACAGGCATTACTCAATAGAATAAACTCATGTTTCAACGTGCCCAGAAGTGTCCATCTTTCCATATCATTCTTCTTCTCTCTTCCTGTGTTGTTGAAATGAAGCTTCAAATCGACGAGCCAAAAGATTGATTCATTTGTTTCTCTGAAAGTCTCCAGAAGTGTTATCTCTCTCCCTGAAGATTTTCTCGGATCAGATCGTAAATCGAATTCTCCGGAAACAAATTATACATGAGATGGATTTGGCGCCAGAAGAGCTCCAATTCTTGAGCATTTCTGATATTCTCAGAGAATCGATTTCAATCCCCAGGCGATCTCTCAAAACATTCTCTCTCGTCACCGTTGCCCTAATTTTTCCTCTTTCTTTTGCAATTTTAGCTCATTCCCTCTTCACGCACCCTATTCTTGCTAAGCTTGATTCGCCGTATGACGATCCATCTCAGACCTCTCATGAATGGACCCTCCTTCTCATTTATCAGTTCTGCTACCTCATTTTCCTATTTGCCTTCTCTCTTCTCTCCACTGCCGCCGTTGTTTTCACCGTCGCCTCGCTCTATACCTCAAAGCCCGTTTCGTTCTCCTCCACCATATCTGCTATCCCGAAGGTTTTTAAACGCTTGTTCATCACTTTTCTATGGGTATCGCTCTTGATGTTTCTCTACAACTTCATCTTACTTGTTTCCCTTGTCTTGATGATTATAGCAATCGATACTCAGAACTCCTTTTGCTTTTCTGCGCTTTGATTGTGATCCTCTTGCTTTTCATGGTTGCTCATGTGTACATTACCGCTTTGTGGCATTTGGCCAGCGTGGTGTCGGTGCTGGAACCACTTTATGGTCTCGCAGCAATGAAGAAGAGTTATGAATTGTTGAAAGGGAGGACCAAGTATGGGGCGATTCTTGTTTTTGTATATTTGATCTGTTGTGGGGTAATCGGAAGCTTCTTTAGTTCCATTGTAGTGCACGGTGGAGATGATTATTCGGTGTTCTCACGGATTGTGGCCGGTGGGTTCTTAGTGGGCTTGTTGGTAATTGTCAATCTGGTTGGTTTGTTAGTGCAGAGCGTGTTCTACTATGTTTGCAAAAGTTACCATCATCAAGGAATTGATAAGATTGCTTTGCATGATCATCTTGGTGGCTATCTTGGAGAATATGTGCCTCTAAAAAGCAGCATTCAAATGGAAGATTTGGCTGTGTGATGCAGGGTGAGTTTGCTGAGAGAGAAATGTGGTAACATGTAATTTCAGATTTTTGTTCTGCATTAAAAGAATGTAAGATGAGCGGGTACAGGTTTAATAGTTTGTATGTTGAACTTTGATGTTATGCAGTGTTTCCATTTGTGTATTCTGAATAAGCTAATAAGCAAATTCCTTTATAGCTGCTGACACGTTGTTGACATTGTTAATTTTTATCACCCTGTGGAAGGTTTTCACTGTTCATTAATTCAAATTATCCTCTTTTTCTATTATATAAAATTAAGCTTTCTAGACCAACGGGGGTTGGGTCTCTAGCGGAAGGGGCTAGTTGATTCGAACCTCCATTGGGGGAGAGATGCCAACATTTAGTGTCCGACATTGCCTCTCGAACATGATTACTTCTAATAAGAAGATACATGTTCCTAGCAGAAAAAAAGTAAGCTTTCTAGTTGGCTGAAAAAAAAATTACATTTATCAGGTGAATGCCTATAGAACTTGAACTGTTTTCAACTGTCAATCACTTCTGGGATTGTCAAATGTTATAATCGATGAAATCTTGAAGGCAAATTATCTGTTCATGCTAGTGCTGCCTTGTGTAAGTTCATAAATGTAGTAGTCCCTTTTTTAGGGAAGTGGCGTGCATGCTGAACATTCAAGCTTCAGAGTCTAGTAAATGTCTTAGCAAAGAAAAAAGAACCTTTTCTGTCTTTCATGGAACGCTGACTGTTTCATGAAAAGCACCAAGAACTGTTACAAGATAGCTGATTGGTTGTTTTCCATCTCTCTTGCCGTGCAATCTAGTCTAGATTGTGTCATACTTCACCTCGGGGATGTAAATCATTTCTAAAGTCTGCAACTTTAATTTCGTTGATCCTCTTGACTCTTGGTGTATCATTTACGAGGACCAAATCCTGCAAAAAATAATGATTAAAGTTTGAATTCTGTTCTCATATTATGGCTAATGGTGAGCATCCTACAATTGCTGGTGTTGGGTAAACTATTCTTTTTGTAATCGCTTTATTATTTGAAGGATGATTCTGACATTCCTTTAAAAGATTTAGAATACGGAAGATGTTAATTTGGTTCAATTTGAATTCATATTTCTACTATTTTTGCTATCCCATCCATCAATGTGGTGACAGATTACTATCATTCTGGTTAAACTGCATAAAATTAGCAATTTCAAACTATGATGAGATAAAGTTTTCTTCTAAGTTTAGTTGTTTATGGCTTGACTCTGTTGCTAATTACCTCCTTTTAAGTATTTCACAAACTTTGGCATGTATCCTGCAACATTAATGCTTACATATTGCATACTCTAGGAGAATGGTGTGCTTTACTTTTCTTACTATTATTACTACTTTAATGATCTCAAAGGACAAATCTCCTACTTTTGCAACAAGCTTGGTGTATTTGGTTTATATACTCTTAGAATATTACTTTGTCTTTTATTCTTTATTTAGATACAGTCGAAAATTGGTTGCATTTCAAGCTGAACCACCTTTAGTGTAGTATAAATAAATGACTCTATTCTTGACAGTTCCATTTGCTGAAACATCAGAAAATAATCTTTCAAGAGGAAGATAAGGCAAAAGACCAAAACAATAGATTAGGTGTATTGGTCCACTAAAATGGTGCTAAGCTCATCGAAAAGCCTAGAAAGATAATTAGTTATATGACTACTCTTGTTGGTGGTGGTGCTAGTTAGAGTGTAGTGGTTCCAATATAACATTTCTCTTCCTGCTTTGTTGAAAATTATTCTACTTCGAGGTTTTAAGCATGTGTTTATTATTATTCCTATGAGTAGGTCGACCTCTCATGCATGAAGCATGAATGGTACTATTCATGGTATTGTAACAATATGACTAGTTATAGATTTTTTATTTTAATATTTATATTGATATATTGCAGATGGTTGGACAGAATCTGCTTTGAAGTTGCAGTATGAAACTTTGCTTGGATTGAGGCCCTTCCTTGATGTATCCCTTTTCCAGGTTTTTTTGGTCGAGAGATCTCGTTGCCTCTGTGGCCAGCTTAATCATCATCAATGACTCGGTGAATATTTTGAGGATGCTAGTTTTCATGTAAATTCAAAATTCTTTTGGGCAAAGCAAACATCTTCTCTGTACTTGAGGAAATATTTAACATTTTTTTAAGGAAATGAATTTGTAGAGCGACTTTTCAGGACCTCATGAAACCATATTCCATTCTGAATGAGAGCCTCCATGAAAGCTGACTATTGCTGATTCTTTGTTATGCTTTAATGAGCATTTTCCCTTCTTTATATCCTTTTTTCTTTTTTAAAGTTAGGAATTTAGATATTTTTTCTGACAACTCAAAATAAACTTTCGGTACGGCTTGTAATAAGGTACTTTCATCTATTTACACAAAGGGTGTTCTAACATATAAAAAAGGGTGTTCTAATTTTTGACATAAAAAAAAAGGGTGCATAATTGCGTGGTAAAAAAATCCATGTCATATTTATCAAATCATATTGATTTAATTAAGGGTTCCTTTTGAGGTTAAAGGCCAAAAAGTTTTGGTCTAACAAATGCGCCTTCCGAGATTCAAAATTGTGTTCATCCTTATGGGTTATGTCTCTTACTATCTCAACCAGAAATTTGTTAGTGTCATAATAAAAATCTCTAGGTAAGATCCATTATGACGTTAGGATTGTATCCTACTACTACCTCCGGTCCTAATCATGTAAGGCCCCGTTTGTTATGAAGAAAGTAGGGGGAAGGAAAGGGAAGATCTCAATCTTCCCATGGATTTGGGGTGTTTGTTACAGAGAAAGTCCAACAAGATCTTCCAAGGTGAGGTCCAATCTTCCCTCATTTGAGGGAAGATGCTTTCCATCCGAAAATGGAAGGAAAGCTCAATCTTCCTGGAAAGTTCGAACTTGATGCATTTACCCCGAAATTCAAATTTGGCGGGAAGTTCAAACTTGGCGGGAAAGTTCAAATTTTGGCGGGAAGTTTGAATTTGGCGAATTTTTTTTTTTCACGAGTTCAAACTTAACAAGAATATATTTTTTAAAAATATATTTTAGCAAAAAAAATATTTTTATGATTATTTTGAATTAATTTCTTTTGAGGGTAAAATAGACATTTCCTAATTCCTTACCAACTACCCACCCTTCATTTTCTTCCTACCAAACAACTCAAACCATCTTCCTTCATCTTTCAAATCTTCCTTTCCTTTCCTTTCCTTCTCCAAACTTTCTTTATAACAAACGAGGCCTAAATTACACTATAAAAGTGTGTTATGATTCCGACCGAAGGGAGTATTTTGTTATTTATTGGGTTTATTTTCCTTTAAAAGTAACCACTCAAAACAGCTATCTAGAAGTCTTTAGATGAGAAATTTCGCTGCAGAAATATTAAAAAAGAAGCAAATTCATGCTCATCGTTTAAAAAAAAAACAAAAAACTTATGTTGATAGTTAAAAATTGATACTAACCATTAACATCTTTAATAGCAATAGCCAAAATTGCTACATTTTACTTACTTTCACTGTAAAATTGTAAGTATAGTGTTATATATTGTTGATTCCATCTTTCAAAAGATTATTATGGGTTTTGAGTAGCGGCAAGTCCAAAACATGTGTCATAGTCAAGACCATGTGGTTCATTATGCATTTGACGACTCCTCTTCATCCTATTTATTGGTATTTGTCGGCACTTTTCCTTCTAGGGCGAAGGAGCAATTTTGCACACGAAGTTTTCTTCAAAGAGCGCCCAGCACCACCAAGTTTTTTGAGGACCAAAAGTCACACAAAGTCACGTTTTTGGGAGCAAAAGTGACACAAACCGTGAACCGTGGTTAACTTGGTGTTAACTTTTGCCACATATGTGTATGAAATGCTGATAGGGATTTTTTTTTTTTGTTTAATTAAAAAAGCCATCGCACGCTGAAAAGAAAGAACTTCCGATCGGGTTTGAGATGAGACCGGAGGAACATTCATTTTGAATTCGACGAGGTCTTAAAGATTCAATAATTGCATCTCGATTACTTTCACTCGAAATAAAATTAAATAGAAACTTTTATTTCAAGCTCAAATGAAATATCGCTTCTAGTACAGAAAGTATTAGTGATCGGAATAAATGGAATCCCCAAAGTGAGGTAGAAGGTAAATCATGTAAATCGGAAAAACAAATTTGGAGTCTCAAAAATCCGTAAAAAAAATTTCAGGTCAAAATTAAAAAACTTTTCAAAAGCTAGACCAGAGTCGTCGAAAGCTTTTGGGGTCAATATTAAGAGATTAAAAATGAAAATGTAAGTTGAGCTCTGAATCTGATAGACGCCTTCAAACCCCAATATGCAATAGCGAAAATCCGAAGTGATCCACACTCGTCCCTACTCGATGAAATTCCTCTAGCGGTTACCATCGTCGAAATCGCCATGGAGTCGAGCATTCGGAATCCGAACCAGTTGAAATGTCGGATGAGCGGCCCAGATCCGCACTCCAAGCTACCGTAACTCGACCTTGGTCAAATGCATAGATCCGCCACACCTATATTTGGAGAGAGATACGGAGCGCGGAGAAATATTGACCGAGCCGGACCTCCGACAACCACTGAGACTGGAGAAGAGATGAGAGACGCGACCCACTAAGATCGGAAGTTCTTTCTTTTCAGCTTTCATGGTGCTATGGCTTTTTTAATTTTAAAAAAAAAAATCCTTGTCAGCATTTCACAGACATAGGTGGCAAAAGTTAACACCAAGTTAACCAGAGTTTTCCCCCCAAACGGTTTGTGTCACTTTCGCTCCCAAAAACATAACTTTGTGTGACTTTTGCTCCTCAAAAAACTTGGTGGTAGTCCGGGCGCTCTTTGAAAAAAACTTCGTGTGCAAAATCGCTTTCCTTCGCCCTTCCTTCTATATATAAGATCTTCTCATGAAGTTTCTTCAACAGCTTTTGCCGATAAAAACAAAGAGATTCTTTGGGATGGTTCTTTGAACAACCACTTCATACAATGACTTTGGTTGTCAATGGCGACATTTTTCTACCCACAGATTCCATCAAAGGGATTATGAAGGCGGTAAGGTTTTTTTATTGTGGCAGAAGCTCCCTCACATCTATTTTAGGATTAAGTTATTTTTATGGTTTTCTTTGCATTATTATGTATTTAGGTTTCTTTTTGTAAACCTTTATTTTGGGCTTGTATTTTTTGTTGGTTAGTTCTAATGATATACTAATTTCTGACAAAATAAAAAATGAAGACGTCCAAAATTTGGTGAAAATAAAAACGAAATTCTTCCATCAAACAAAATAACAAAATATTTAAATACTGCCTAAAGATTTCTAGTTGACTAAGATAAAGTGGCTGGAGTGAGGCGAACGGGAATTTTTCCTTAAATAAACTTTGAAAAATAACACTCAGACCCCAAGAAACATACAAAATGTTAAAAAGTCCCAACACAAAATCACATATCAAAAAAGTCTCTAGAAACTTTTTTTAATATTAGTTGATTGACAATAAAAGCACTTATATCGACAACAAAATTTGAAAATCTGGCCATTCACAAAAAAGTAGATTACAAACATGAAGTGTTATATTCACAACAAAGTTTAAAAACTCGAATTTTGTTTCAAACTCGGTCGTAAAAAGCGTCTGAAGCCATTCACAATGAAAAAGTTTATATCGACAACAATAAGTGTTATATTCACAACAAAATTTAAAAACCTGGAGCCATTTTGAAACTCAAATCAATATAGCACTTCTTGTGGTGAATATAGTTTTTTCTGTTATGAACGATCTCTCAGACGCTTAGGAACCTGAGTTTGAAACAAAATCCAGGTTTTTAAATTTTATTGCGAATATAGCACTTCATGTTATGAATTTAGCTTTTTCTGTTGTGAATGACCAGATTTTTAAATGTTGTTGTCAATATAACACTTCTTGTTGTCAATACAACTAATATAAAAAAGTCTCAAAAACTTTTAAATTTTGTTGCGAATATAAAGACTTGTTATGAATCTAATTTTTTTTCGTTATGAATAGCCTCTCAGACGCTTAGGGACCGAGTTTGAAATGAAATTTAGGTGTTTAAATTTTGTTGTAAATATAGTACTTCCTGTTGTGAATATAAGACTTCGTCATTAATATATCTAATATAAAAAAAAAATCCCTAAGGACTTTTTTGATATGTGATTTTAGGTTGAGACTTTTTTGATATTTTGTATATTCCTTGGGACCTGGGTGTTATTTTCCCAATAAACTTTTGGCAGTGCTTGTGATAAAGTACTTTCATTGATTTATAAAAGGGGTTTTAATCTTTTTTCCTAATAAATGATGTCCACACATTAAAACAATTTTAAAACCTCTTTTTATAAATCACATCATTAAATTTTCAGATATAAGCGTACAATTTTATGGTTACCGTGTGTATACCTAATGCACCAATAAAAATAGGTTAATGAGATTTAATGTTTTGAATTTTTAAATATTTTTTGAATTTTTAAAATACCTGGTCTTTGAATAAAATTAAATTATAGTAGTAATAAATATTTTGGAATGTGATCCTTGAGCCATAAAAATGGATATTTTATTTAATTTCCCATTTTCCCAGTTTCTAATTAAACATGCCATAGTCGGCTAAAGCACGCCATCTTTACGCGTCATCGTTCCCCTCGTCTACCTGCCGACTGGAATC
This sequence comes from Acacia acuminata, assembly GCA_019022655.1. NCBI lineage: Eukaryota > Viridiplantae > Streptophyta > Magnoliopsida > Fabales > Fabaceae > Acacia > Acacia acuminata. Next base: position 172,241 of record JAFJYI010000166.1, read on the forward strand.
GCGAAGACTAGAACTTGGAAGCCACATCCACAAGTCAAGTTCGATACTTTTTTTCTCTCCAAGTCTCTCAGAGCACTTCGCAAATCCCTATCTCAGATCGACAACACAATTTCGCCTTCAGCATCTTCCACAGATGGATCTAGCCCCAGAAGAGCTTCAATTCTTGAGAATCCCTGACATCCTCAGAGAATCAATCTCGATCCCCAAACGATCCCCAAAAACCTTCTATTTGATCACCGTTGCCCTAATTTTCCCTCTTTCCTTCGCAATCTTAGCTCACTCCCTCTTCACTCACCCTATCCTCGCTCAGCTTCAATCCCCTTATGACGATCCATCTAAGACCCCTCACGAATGGACCCTCCTCCTCGTTATTCAGTTCTGCTACCTCATTTTCCTCTTTGCTTTCTCTCTCCTCTCCACCGCCGCCGTGGTTTTCACCGTCGCATCTATCTATACCTCCAAGCCGGTGTCCTTCTCCTCGACTATATCTGCAATCCCGAAGGTTTTTAAGCGATTGTTCATCACTTTTCTCTGGGTATCGCTCTTGATGTTCGCTTATAACTTGGTATTTGTTCTTGGTCTGGTTATGATGATCATAGCAATTGATACCCATAGCACCGTTTTGTTCTTCTTCGCCTTGATTGTGCTTCTCGTTCTGTTCTTGGTTGTTCATGTGTATATCACTGCTTTGTGGCACTTGGCCAGCGTGGTGTCGGTTCTGGAACCAGTTTATGGCTTTGCGGCGATGAAGAAGAGTTATGAATTGCTTAAGGGGAGGATCAAGTATGCTGCTTTTATTGTGTTCGTTTATTTGACCTGTTGTGGAGTGATCGCTGGCATATTCAGCGCCGTTGTTGTGCACGGTGGAGGTCATTATGGGGTGTTCACACGCATCGTGGTTGGAGGATTCTTAGTGGGCGTATTGGTGATTGTCAATCTGGTTGGGTTATTAGTGCAGAGCGTGTTCTACTATGTGTGTAAAAGTTACCATCATCAAGGGATTGATAAGATTGCTCTGCATGATCATCTTGGTGGCTACCTTGGAGAGTACGTGCCTCTGAAAAGCAGCGTTCAAATGGAAAATTTGGATGTATGATGCAGGGAGAGTTTAGGGATAGAAAACTGAATTTACATGGAATGTAAGTTCATTTGTGTATCCCGTAATGAGTTAGTGTAGAATGTAGGGGGAGACTTTACAAATTGTTGTATTAATTTTGAAACTGTGCAGTGTTTTCATTTGTTTCGTTGATAGCTTATCCTGCATAGCGCATACTCTCAGAGAATAATGTGATATTAATTTTAATGGTACTTCGTCAATTCATGGGTTCTGGTTTTTGCTTCCGATCTCCGATCCTAAGTTTTTATCCCTGAAATATCCTTTTCAATATCAGGTAATATCTTAGGAAACCTTGCTTTGTGTAGACAGTACTTTTTGTTTTGGTAATTGGACTTCCTTCTTTGTCGTGGACTCTTGGAAGACCCAGCCTTTTTCCATGTTACAGCTTCTTTGTTTATTCTTCTGTTTGGGTTGCTCTGTTTTTTTTTTTTAATTAAAAAAAAAATGCTGGCGTTATATTTATGCAGTAGGTTATTTGGAGGTTGAAAATACACCAAATAACATTTTATGAAAGTGATCACCCTGATTTGTGAATAAACATTGGTGCATTGGTTAGATGGAACATTGTAAATTATGCTGCCAGAGAAGGAATATGAGAACTGAGGAAAGACCTGAAGAACCAATTCAGTGAGACTGTCTAGTAGAATGGTATTAAATTCATGGTAGAGTCAAGTGAGAAAATTTCTAAATGATCTATTCCTTGGTTTTCCTAGTTGGAATCTAGTGGTTCTTCTATAAGGTGTCCTTTATCGTAGAAAATATTTACTTCTACTGCAATTAAGGCATTTTAGGGTTCCTGTTACAAACTTTTAAGAGTCTAGTTTAAGGATTAGTGTTAGAAGTAATGGATAGAATTTGGCCTCTCAAAAGCCAGGTGTCCATTTGGTTTATCTTCTTTCTTTCTTGTTTTATCTGTTATGCTTTGTAATTAGTGTTTGGATGAAGGGCATTGTAACTCTTTTCACGTAAATGATCATCTAGCTTTTTTATCAGGAGGAATATTTTTGAAGGACCAAACTTGAGTTGTTAGTCGCCTTCTTTTAGTACATGGCAAAAGACTGTCCCTGATTTGGGAATCAAGTGCATTTTATAATCCTGTTCCATTGCCTATTTGCTTGCAAATACTTCAAATTTGAGCCTTCGGGGCATGTGTGTACTCAGTACTGCTGTATTATGACATTGCTACAATGTTTTAGACTGTATCTTTAGTTAAAGATTTGTGGGATCATTGAATCAAATTCCAGTATGCAGTATGAGGTTATGCCTGGGTTGAGAAGAAATGGAGAGTGAAAAAAGGAAAGGAAGGGCACGTTCTATTTAAATTTAAACCCAAAGAAAATATCAAAAATTGGAACTTTTCTTTCTCTTCTATCATGCTGCTGAATTTGATTAGACCCTAACGAGGGATTTTTTTTCTCAATTTTCCTTATATAATAATTGTACTTGATTTAAGAAAAACAGGAACCCTTTCTCTACCTTGTTTTCGTCCGCATGCTAGATGAGTAGATGGGATAACTGAATAGTTAGGGCACACTTGGTGACTGCCTAATGGTGTCAACTTTCAACTTTGACTATATGTACGTCACTTGTAGAAGAAAAATTTGGTTCTAAATATAAGTCATTTAAAGGGTAATTAATAACATTTTCCCTAATTTTACCTTTATTCAATTTCTTCTGGAAAGAAAGACATGAGAGAGGTGAAAATGACTTTGTAAATGTAGAAAGAGACAAATTTTAATAAAGGCAACTTTGGAAATTTCTTTCAATTTAATGCATTCTTTGATATTATTTTGTGTTTAAATATAAGTCACTTATACCACATTTTTGTATACCAAAAAATGCATTAAATAGATAATAAAAAAAATCATATGTTCTTAACTTCTTATTTCGTAGAAGTGCACCAATGCGATACTCTTCTCGTCCTATATATAGACCGTATAGAGTTTTCTTTTTTTAGCCTATTTATGAGGCACCTTATAAAAGTTTTAATATGAGTGTACAATTTATCCATTCATGTGTTGACTTTATTTTCATTTGGTAATATTAGTTATATTCAATAGAGGTAGAATTTGAAAATTATTGGATTTTATGGTAGAGTCAATGAGATTTAATGTTTTTCTTGGTCTACATGAAAAATATTGGAAGTGTCATGTAAAGAGGACTAGAAGACTATATGACCAGCATAAGCATCTATTTTGAATAAGAGGATAGACACTTATAACATGAGGGTCACAAGCAAGATCAAACCAACAACATCCAAGGTTCCTATACCACTACCCAATAAATCCCTTGGTAGTCGCATAAGCATATACCACTCTAGTCCTATTTATAAGTCCCTTTTGACCAAAAAAATTTGGTCCTATTTATAAATCCTTTTTGACCAGATAAATAAGATTGTGACAATTTTGCTCATATTATTATACCAATGAAAATAGGGAGAGAATAAAGAGTTGAAAGATACTCATTCATAAATGAGGGTAAAGTTGAAAATTTAACCCATAATCATTGAGCTACCTACCTCTCATTGGTACGTGTGATTTGGTCAAAAGGAACTTATAAATAGAATCAGAGTGGTATTAAAACTCCATTTTTATTCTGCAGAAGGACCCCTTTCAATGCTTGCAGTGACTTTTCAAACGATAGTAAACGGGAAGGATGATGTTGAGAATGATTCTCGTTCCAAATACTGATGTTTGGTTTTGGTACGAGTCAATGAGGAACCGTTGGACTTTTCCTTCATCCTTAAATGTGAAATAAATTTTAAGGGGACAACACACCACTCCAATAACTCCCACGCGTTTTGGGCGCCGACAATATGGACTTGAGAAGAAAAAAAAAAAAAAAAAAAAAAAGATAAAAACAAAATATTTTTATTGTATTTTTATTGTATTTGGTGATGATGAAGTGATTTTCTTGAAAAGCAAGTCAGGAAAGAGTTTTTTTAAAAGAAATTTAGTAAATTTGTTCTAGAAATTTTCGCTAACAAGTAATGTTGTCTGAAAGTTTTTTTGGTCTTAATGTTATCCCGAAAGTTTCAAAATGTAGAATGTTGTTCATTTTTGTTAAAAAAATTAACAATTAACGTTCAAGAATATTGCCCTGAATTTTTTTTTTTTTTGTCTTAATGTTGTCTCGTAAATTTCAAAACACAAAGAATTGCTTTCATTTTCGTTAAAAAATAACATCAACGTCAATTTTTTTTATGATCAATGTTGGTTTCTTAATAAAATAGTGCAACATCTTTACGTTTTGAAATTTCTTTTGAAATTTCTGGGATAACATTAAGACGAAAAATAAAAATTTCAAGACAACATTCCGGGCTAGCTTTCCTATTTATCCCTACTTTTATTTTCGTTTCCATTTTGTGCAAATTGCACTATAGGGATGCAATTTGTTGAAGCATGCAACCGTGTGATGTTGAGAAAATAATCAAGGATCAAGAAATTTCCACAATAACCCCTCATTCTTGGTTTAACCGGTAAAGAGGTTGACACTCTCATCAAAAGGAGGGAGTTTGATCTTGAAGAGTTGAAGTTGGTCAAGGAAATTTTGGGAGACATCCTAGCTTCTTGGGTGTCAGCGAGGATGGACCTACATGAGGGGTTAGGGGTGGCCCCCCCCAAAATTACAAAGATGAACCCAAAAATTTTAGGAAATTATATTTTAACCTCATAAAACTTTTAATTTTTCCACTGTAGTCCCATTAAAAGTTTCATAGAGGGACTCAAATGAAAATATTGGAACATTTATAGGGCTGAATGTAATTTTATGAACACTTAGATTCTATTCTATAATTTTTGCCCCTCCTTATTTCAATTCCTGGTTTCGCCCTATGCAGGTAGAACACCGCAGGGATAATAAATGGCTCGTCTTGTCCATCATTGGTATCATACAGGTGGAAGGAAGACTTCGCTTTACCTTTGGATCGTGGGTTAGCGCAACTCATTGCCTAAAATTTATGTGTTAAAAAAAAAAAAATCCACAATACGGATAGAGCAAGAGAACACTCTGGAACCTATTTTCCCTCTAAAGTTCATTTACACTCAATTTTCCTTTTCGCTTTGACTCTCTGCCCTGCTCACTTGGACCTTGACCATTCAACTTTTCCATGCACTTACGCGCTTGTTACTGCGCATTTGGATTTGAGTTACAGCATTATTGAATTGATATCTGTCTTCATCACTCCATTGACTTTGTTTGGTTTCCAGGGCTGATCAAGCTGAGCCCACGGCTTCTATAGCAATCGGCGGCGTCGATCCCGGTGGGGTTGACTAAATCTAAAGGTCCGCATTCACGGCTCATCAAAGTGATCAGCAATATTATCACACGTCCATGTTTAGATTTTGTTTTATTTAAATTTAAAATTTAAAATTTATGATTTTTAAATAATAAATTCATTTTTATAAAAAGTGATAGTTGTAATAAGATATCCTCATTTTTAGTTTTGCATATGATAAAACAAAAATTTATTTAAAATATGAAATTAAATTCAATACCCTTCAAAATCAATCAATGAAGATAGATGATGATCACTTTTTTTTTTTTTTTATATATAAAAAAGTTTAGGTAGGGGTAGACACCGCATCTTCCATTAGGCCAGTGACACGCCCTGCGCAGCACAAAGAAATGCTTACAAATATACTTACAGATCACCTATCAATGAGTCCTTACATTAAGAAGCGGGTATCGAACCTCCTCCCTTTTTAGATAAAGGTCGATACTTTAGCTAACTGTAGCACTTCTCATTAACAATAAAATCACATTTTTACTTATTAGAGTGTTGGGGATAAAATGTGTTCCCATCCTAAATTTAATGGGCCCTTTTTAGTAAGATTTTACTGTTTATCCAAAAATGGCTTGGGAATTGGAGATCAGGAGAGTGGAAATCGAATCTGATGCTTCTGACGTGGTCCAAAGGATTTTAGACAGCGGTTATGACTCTGGGAGCTTAGTATTGCTGCAGATTAGAGAGTTAATGGGAAGGGATTGGCATGTTAAATTGACATCCATTCCTAGAGAGGAAAATAGAATAGCTTATGCTTTAGTAAAGTTAGGCCTTTCTAGTTCTAGTATTTTATTTGCTTGCCCTTCTCATTTGAGGACTTGGGTGGAGCTTGAGAGTTTGGGAGTTAATCCTCCTTATGTGTAAATTTTATCTTTAATGTAGGCTTTATGCCATCCTTCTTATAAAAAAAAAAAAAAAAACATATGTTGTGGCATTTAGCTTGTTTGGGATTTAATTTGAGGTTTTTAAAAGTGTTTATTATGTAAATTGAAATAAAACTACTCTCACATATTTACCTCGTTAACCGTAAATGAATATTAAAAAGTTACTTTTAAAAGCTCTAATATTTAAAATGGAAAATCCACCTCAAGGCCCAAATAATCAAAAAATTGTCAAAAAATACCCAAGAAAAAGTCTAATGTCCAAAAAGGCCCCAAGGCCTTTTTCTCGATATTATTTCATAAAACTTAGTTGTTAACGTATCGATATAGTTGTTAATAAATCGATTTAGTTGTTAAGATATTGTTGTTAACGTCTCATGATTTAGTTGTTAATGTTTATGAAATAATACTAGAAAAGGCCCTAGAACCTTTTTTGACATGTGACTTTTTCTTGATGTTACACTCCTACCGGCCTCGTCTTTACAGGTGGCGGGTAGTGTGACCTTTTCCTTCTTATTAGTTAAAGACATGAATCAAAGTTATTACACAGCAAAACATGTAATAATTTGAACAATATAATACTGGTAATAAATAAGTATCTCGAAGTAATGAGTTTCCCCAAAGGGTTTATATACAATCATCCCGTGTAAGTACCAAAATAATCAAAAGAATTATACAGTAATCTGGGCAATAAAAGATAATAACAAAAAGTTATCTCCAACAACTTCCACAAAATCCTCAGTCATGGTCCACCATCTTACCTCTTGTCTCCTACTCCGTCTTAAATGCACAACCTGTACTCTTATAATAGTTTGAGATTCATAGATGAATCACAAAGTAACCGTTAATCCCATATCCAAAGTATATACAAAGTATGTAAGAAAACCACAAACATAAACAATACAGCATCCAGTAGGTCGCACGCAGCGAAGCACAAAGCCTAAATCGGAACAAGCAGTCTTTATAATACTTAACACAAACTACTCAATAAGGACATATCAATGCCAAGGGTCGCACACAGCGGGTTTCGGTACCAAAGCGCTTGACAAACACAAAAACACGAATGCATACACAATCATGATAAAACATACATACAAAACATATGAGATTAAGGTTACTTACCTGTAAGCAGCTGATCAGTCAAATAACTTGTTCCCGCCATCTTAGTAGAAATTATAGATCTAAAGTAATACAATATCATTATCAATATAATCTTTCTCTCTTCATTTTGCATGGAACCTAGAAAATTCTAGAAATTTACCCAATCTTCAAAAATTTATAACTATTTGTAGAAAAATCCGATTGAGGTGTTCCAAAAATCTACGTGACCCTTGACATGTCTACTTTTGACTAAAAATACTTGTCAAGACCAGATTCATGCAGATCATTTCCAGTTTATGAAAATGCCCTTGCTGGTTTTAAAGCTATTTAATTTGTATTTCTTCGTATTTTGACCTTAATACTTTCAAAATCATACTCCATGTCATTCCTTATACAAAATTCCATTTTAAACACTTTAAAACCATCAAAATCACCAAAATAAAATCGTATCATCGTGTTCTAGCTATTAGTCAAAATTCCCCGTAAACTTGCAAAATTACAAGAAGTTAGAGAAAGAGGCTTACTTGCTCAAGGTTCTAACTTCCTTTGCTACTTCTTCTTGAACTCCTTTGTTATTATAGCTAGAACTTCAATAATATCATAAAAGATCACTAACTAAAACTTAAACATATGAATTTGAAGGAAGTAGAGTAAATTTCATAACTTCCTTACCTTATCTCAACAATTCCTTACTCTTTTTCTTGGCTTTATCTCTCAAGCTCACTTCCCTCTTCTTCTTTTCTATGTGTGTGTAGTGCCTTCTTGCTTTGCCAAATGAGGGGTGAAGCTCTCTTCTCTCTTTATATAGAGCTTTTGGCATAAAAATATCTCCTTAGAATTTTACCAATTTACCCCTTCATAATTATCCATGGAGATTCTAGGGTTTTCTTCATTTTTCTAGAGAAATCTTTGTTTCTCTTGCTTCTCCTTCTTGGTCATGCCATGTGTCATCCTAGGGCACAAAAATATCTTCAATTATATGTCTCCTAGGTTTAATCCAAATCTCCCCTCTTGGCTTTATTTAATTGGCTCTTTATTTTCTCAATTCTTCTAGATCTCACTTGACTCTTCCCTGTGGTTGAAAATCCATTGCTTAAGGAAGAAGATAATTAGGTATCAATTACCCTTAATCATAGATGTCCAAGTGTCCTTATCATGATTCTCTTTAAATATTATGATAACACTTGGCATCTTAGGTGTTCCTTTTTTTAATCCTTATCTTTCCATGTGTCTTTTGTATTTTCTTCCCTTTATCTTTATGCTTTTCCTTTGTGTCTCATTTTTGCACCTTTTTTGGGCTAATTGGAGAGAGATTTTGTCAATAAAAGCAATAGGATAAGGTGTTAAAATATCCCCTTTAAATCAACTTTAATTCGCATGAAAACAAGTGGCAAATTCTAGGTTTTCCTGACTTATATCATAACATGTTTCATTTGTTCCTTTCTTCCCTTTGGCCAAAATTCTTGACTCTATGTACAAATGTCTTAGCTTCATGGTCCTTCATATTGTTACACTTGGCATAAATTCAAGACTTAATCAAAAGGCTTGAATATTGCTCTTCTTATCCTTATGATATTTGAAATTTATGGCTCATTGATGAAGCATATGAGTCCTCATTTTTGTCTTTATTATCCATGCTTAGGGGTCCATTTTCAAGTCAACTTAACACCTTCTCAAGACATGTGGCAAAAGAAAGTCTAATTGTCTTGACTTTTATATGGTTGGCATGTTCTTGCATCAAGTAACCTTACCTTATCTTGTGTACATTTGGCACAATTCAAAATCATGCACTTGTAGTTTATTTAATATACTTCTTGACTTTGGTTTATACATCTCTTATTCATTGAATATTTTATAATATTTCTTAATGTTCCCTTTTTCCAGATTTACCACATCCCCCGAACTGGACCTGGTTATCTGCCTGTCACAAGCTAATTTCTAAATCTCGAGTCCCAAAATTCAGAATATTATATTTAGGTCTTTTTTGGCAATTTTTTTTTCTAATTTGGACACTGACGGGGATTTTCCGTATTTAAAACAAGCACAATTTGTAAGATGGAATAGATGTGCTCTTTGAGTAACGTGGCATTATGGCAGCAGCAAGATTGATCTAACGGCTAATTTTAAAAGCTGCATTTCTCTTTTTCTTTTTGCAGGAGCAGAGAATCCGAATTTTTCAGGGCATGTATTATATCGCTCCCTAGTCGCCACTCGCCAGCTCCAACGGACCTTTCAAGGAGGAATCCAGTAGTGAAGCAAAAGGTTTTTTCCTTTCTTTCTGATATTCTACTTGTCACCGCACTGTGAGAAGCAGATTTAGCCTTCGACTTCGAGCTTACAGGCAGTACCAAACTACTCAGAGCTGCGCAGGTTCGGTTTTTAGTCTTTTAAACTATGTTTTGAATCATCGATTGTTCTTCGTTTGAGGTATTCTGGTCTGATATTCCTCTCATTTTTTCCATGGTTGCATTTCATTGCGAAAAGCTAAAATAAATAAAATAAAGTAAAAAAATGTGAAACTGCATAGTTTTGTTTGGATGCATGAGTCCAGATGAAGCTGATTATAGAAGAAGAGAATGCAAAAGGACTAGAAGAATTTGCTTATCAGTGTTGTCATTGGCCTTTGTCTATTTCTTATACCATGTTGGTCAAATTCCTTTTCTACTGTTTTTGTTTTGGGAAAAATTACCAAGAAAATACTATTTGAATTACAAAATCCCAAATAGATTTCCTGACGAAACGAAATGAGTTGTCAATTGTGTTCTTGTTAATCCCATTACTATTGTTTTTTATAGGATTTTGGAGTTGAAGTGATATTTTTCTATCATTTTCCTATTGACTGTATTTTGTTTTTTGAAGAACAATATGTTTCTTTACTCTTGACATTATTTCTTGTCATATTGGCTGCTAGTCTTAGTGTTTTTTTTTTATCATTAAATAATGCTTGGTAACTGGCAAGTTTGAAGAAAATTTGGAGTGCTACTTTCTTAAATTATGTTGCTTTGTTTGGTGTCTGTTTTATATTCCTTTGTTGACATTCCTTGTCTGCTAGTTTTAAATATGAAGAATTGCTTGTTGCTTTAGGTTTCAATTACAATGCTTGTTTTGGGACTTAATGGGTATGTAAAACAAGACTTCTTATACAGATTATTAACAGTTCTTTGCTTTTTAGGGCTGATCTTAATTTGCAATGGCTGCTTCCTCCTCTCTTTTCTCCAGCATGATGCCTAAAGAGGCTCCTGCTCTGAATATATTAAAACAATCTAAAGATTCATTATGCTGTCATTGGAATATCTCATACAAGTCACTTGATCATTTGAAGCCAATGTCACAAAGAAACCGCATCCATTGTCAGGCTCTGAAAATTGAACACCCACCATCCTTGTCAGTGGGGCAGAAATTTCAGCTTGATGATGTTATTGAAGCACAACAGTTTGACAGAGACACTCTAAGTGCCATATTTCAAGTCGCACGAGAGATGGAAAACATTGAGAAGAATTCACCTGGTAGCCAACTTTTAAAGGGTTATCTTATGGCTACCCTGTTTTATGAGCCCTCGACTAGAACCAGACTTTCATTTGAGTCTGCCATGAAAAGATTAGGTGGTGAGGTTTTAACAACTGAAAATGCAAGAGAATTTTCATCGGCAGCCAAAGGAGAGACACTAGAAGGTGAAGTTTGTACTTTTCTTTTCAAGTTCCTCATGGATGTTTTTTTTCTTATGGTTCTCATAAATATTTGCTTGCAGATACAATAAGAACAGTTGAGGGTTACTCTGATATAATTGTTATGAGGCACTTTGAAAGCGGTGCTGCCAAAAGAGCTGCTGCTACAGCTGGCATTCCAATAATCAATGCAGGGGATGGTCCTGGGCAGCATCCCACCCAGGTATGCCTGAAATTGACAGGGTATAGGACACTGCAGCAAATTTATGCTTCAAAAAGAATGACACAGAGACTAGACACACTATAGGTTGTTCTGCTAGGAAAACCACTTTAGGCTACTTATCTCTCTCTTTTTCTTGTCATAGCTTCATCCTTCTATTTCTCCAAAGGTTCTTACCTTTTAAAGTAAAGATTGACCCAGGACCAGAGATATAACAGTTCTTTTGGAATGAATAACCTTGAAGGTCAAAGTCTGAGTCTTTACTTCTACTTATACGAGTATGAGCTATGTCCATTTGATCTCTGAGGACCTAGAGTCAATACCAGAGAGGAATATCGCTATGTATCCATCTTTAGAGAGAAATTAATTTAGGATGAGGGAGTTTTATGGCCCTTGCTGTGGAATGACCAAAGTTTATATGGCAAATGTTGCACTCAGAGACATTGTTTTAGGCAGCTTTCCACCTCGCTTAAAACTTTCCACTTTACTCTTTCTTCTTCAGGTCTTTTATGTGTGTGTGTGTGTGTGGGTATTGATATAGAAGACTGAGATTGTAACTAATTGTAACTTTTTGGTATGTCTTGAGTGAGTCTTGCGTTTTTAGAGCCAGTATGAATTATATATTATGGACTTCCTTTTCACAGTGTTTCAATTACCTTTTCTATTCTTCTAAAGATGGTTATACGTGTTGTGAACCAAGGAAAAACACCTGAAGCAGTTTTCCCTTTTCACTTGTTTTTATACTATTTTCCTCTCAGGTATTTGAGATATATTTAATATAAGGTATTGTTTTTGTTGTTATTGAAGGTATAAATGAATTGCCATGTTGTATGGTCATTGACATGAATCAAAATTTCTTGTTGAGTTTGAAACACGTGTCAGGCACAACGCAACTTTATTTTGAACTATTGCTTCATAGTTTGTATGTGAAGCTCAGATCAATATGTTTCTGCTTTTTCAAACTACACAGGCACTTTTGGATGTTTACACCATTGAGAGAGAGATAGGAAAGCTTGATGGAATAAAAGTTGGGCTTGTGGGAGATCTTGCTAACGGAAGAACAGTTCGCTCACTTGCTTACTTGCTTGCCAAGTACAATGATGTGAAAATCTATTTTGTCTCTCCTGATGTAGTTAAAATGAAGGTACTTGTTTATCATACTTCAATTTTTGATTCAGCACAAACAAGGTTTAGGGAAGTTGCTAACATAATGGTTTCTGGATAATTATATTTTGAGCAAATTAACATATTTTGGTCCCAAAATCATATCCCCTATTTTAAAAACCTTCAAAGAGTATTTCACCTTCAATATTATTTTCACTTTCACATAAAAAGCTCTTCAATAGAGATAGATGGCATAGTCTTATGAGAAAGTTGATCTGGCTGTTAAATGCCCAACTTTGTCACTGAAAATGTGTCATGGGAAAGCACAATGTCACCTAAGTTGGCTATAACTTGCTGTTTTGGTACTCTGTTATGACATCTAGCTATTTAATAGTTACATTCACATGTTAGACCATGTCATGCATTGCTTTAGATTGTCTTAATATTGAAGATGATGTACTCAAGGGAACTGAAAGAAGACCTCCAAATTTTGAAGGATCAAATTGAAACGGAGTGTATTTTTAGAGGCCAAAACGTTAATCCACTCTTGTATGTTCTCTTGTAGGACGATATAAAAAGCTATTTGACATCAATGGGAGTGGAGTGGGAAGAAAGTGCTGATTTGATGGAAGTGGCTTCTGAGTGTGATGTGGTCTATCAAACTCGCATTCAAAAAGAGAGATTTGGTGAGAGGATTGACCAATATGAAGAGGCCAGGGGCAAGTATATTATAAATAAGGATGTTCTCAAAGCGATGAAGAAGCACGCGGTGGTGATGCACCCTCTTCCAAGACTTGATGAAGTAAGCAAGCTCTATCAAGTGTTTGATTCTGATCATACCACTTTTTAAGGACCTAAACATATTTCTTTATATTGTTATTAACTATTTGCTAGTAAAACACTTAAAGGAATTCACTTCAGTCTTGTCCTTCACTAAATGGCTTCTGATTTTGTTCATGCAGATCGCAGTGGATGTTGATTCTGATCCCAGAGCTGCTTACTTCAGGCAGGCCAAAAATGGTCTATACATTCGGATGGCCCTTTTAAAACTCTTGCTTGTTGGGTGGTAAGGCTGCTTTCTTCTTCAAAACCAGTCGTGATGCTGATATGGTAATTGAACTTCTTCTTTTTTGTTTTTTTTCGCTTTGAAGTCTCCCTGTATTTTCTTTTTCTTGAATTTTAAATGTGTTGTTTACAAAACATGCTAACTAAAAGGTGTCAAAGAGGGGAGAGATGAACTGATGAATAAATCTATTACTTAAACTCCAATTTCTTGGTAGCTAAGAAATTCTCCTTTTGTGGAAGTATTAAGGGAGAATGTCATTTAGGTGCCAATTGGAAGAAATAATATATTGACAAGCCCCATAAGTTGTTGATGGTAGCCTTTCACTTGTCAATAGCGATTTTTTTGATATTATCTTCCATAATTGGGACCTTAATGATACGTATCCTAGTATTAAATTACTGACTCTTTCTATTTCAAGCACACTTCTTTTTCCCAAATCAATCGCTTTCATCGTTATTAAATTCCTATTAAGTTAATTTACACAAGTTCATTGAGTGGAGGCCTAAAATATTAGCCATTTAGTGGATGAATGGAGGATTCTTACCACAATTTGGGTATATGGAAATAAAATTGTTTTTTACATTATTGATTAATTAATTTCATGGGTTTTCACAAGGCATTTAATTTGTAAATACCACATGATCTTTTAATTGATGGTGACCCTTTTGAAATCATTTATACTCTCTGGTCTTAATATAAAATATATTTACTTAATTTGATTAAATTAAGGAAGTTAGTTAACATATTTAATGGTGACCTTTTCAAATCATGTAGTTAATTTATGGGGTTTTCGTAAGGGTATTCGATTTGTAAATGCCACATGATATTTTAATCAATGGTAACCCTTTTAAAATCATTTATGCTCCCTCCGGTCATTAATATAAGGCATATTTATTTAATTTAATTATATTAAGGAAGTTAGTTAACGTAGTTTTTTAATAATATGTATTTTCTAAAATATCATAGTCATCTTCTTTAATTCCCTATTTCTCTCTCCCCTCATTGATTATTTTTTAGAGAGTGTCAATAAGAATAAATTAGGAAAAAACTAACAAATATATCTTATATTTAAAATTAAAATTAATTTTTTAAATATGTATTATATTTTAAGGATAAAAAAGAGTACCATTTACGTTCCTTTTCAGGTACAGAATTTATAATTATATCTTATTATATTAAATTTGAGATTTTAATCATCATGCAATCAACATTGAAGCCAACACAATATATATAATTTAAAGCATAATAGTGTTATTATGAGGATATAAATTGCTTACATCTTAATTTCATTTCTCGTGGCTTTTCTCACATGCTACCCCACTTTCCAAGATTGAATTTAAAAAATGACCCTTACGTATTTGATTTCAATGAGATCTAACTGATATTGTTAATGAATCTGTTATTATTATTTTACATTTTAATAATAAAAGTTCGATTTGTCAAAATCAAAATAAGAGTTCGAGGTTGAATTGGCAAGACAACAATGGAGTAGGGTTTGGTGGTGTTTGATATCTTCCTACTTAAATAATCAGAAGAAAGGTACACCATAACAATAATGTTTTTAAATTAGATAAGCATTGAATCAATAAAAATGTTAGTTTAAGTGCTATTTGGATATCCAAAATCACTTTTTTAATCTTTTTATGTTATGCAAGGCAAAAATTTCCTAATATATTTATTTTATATAGCAACATTAATTCTAAAAAAATTAAATGGTTATTAAAATGATCATAACTAATTAATATATTTTTAACGTCATATGTGAAGGTGTGCAGTAAATATTAATTTTGATGAATTATACTATTCCATTATTTATATCTTGATTTTTTTAAAAAAAATTATAAAATATATTTTTAGTTCTCTTAAACATGATTATTTTTTAAAAAAAATGTTGACATTAAAATTTTAAATAGGGTTATTATCATCTTTCGTCCCTCAAATTTATTTTTATTTAGGTTTTGATCCTTCAAGTTTTAACCGTGACGTTTTGGTTATTCAAATTTCATTTGATTTAAAACATTAATCTTTACAATTTAATAAAGACTTGAATCACTTTGACCTAGTTAGATTAAAATCAATTATTTGAAATTTGAGAAAACAAAATCAAAATTTTAAAGGACAAAAAATGGTATTAAACCTTTTAAATATTTATAAATGATGATATATTAAGTTCAATTTTTTAAAAAACAATAGAAATTGGCACAAAACAATCATTATTGGATATTAACATTGTTATTTGTTAAGGTTAAAAGACATACTAATACTTATTGATAAAAAAGGACATATTAATAATTTATAAAATGTAGACAGCGAATGCTAAAAAAAGTCATATAAAGTTAATAATTAAAAAAAAATGTACTTTTTGCCTTTCGTTGAATGTACCAATGTTTGCTTATAAATGCCTCCACAAAAGTTCAAATTTTAATTGATAGTCATTATTAAAATTTTCTTCATCTCAAAATATTTACTAATTAATTATAGTTTCATATGTCTTCTTTCATTTATTCTTATATGCAAGATTGCATATAATGATGCCATTTTCAATGAAGGAATAGAATAATATGTTGTGCACAATTATAAAATTGAAGAATATGTTCTTAAATTATTGAAGAACCTTATCCAAAATAACATCTTTATCAAGTGTAGGTCTTGCATTTGAATAAGAAAATTATTGAATGTTTTTTTAAAAAAAAAAAAAAAATCGTCCAATCACTTTCACCCTAGGCTCTCAAATTATTATAGTATTTTTAAGAGTAAATACCCTTTTGGGTCCCCGAAAAAAAACACGGACCCCATTTTCGTCCCCAGTGACTAAAATGAGACATTTTTATGAACTAAAAATGGGTTTTTGGAAATTTTCGAGGGACCAAAATATTCACCAATCAACCCTTATTCGTCCTTTTCAATGACTAAAAAGGGGTTTTCATTGTTTCAGGGACAAAAATAGGATCCGTGTTTTTTTCCAGGGACCCAGAAGGGTATTTACTATATTTTTAATATACACAACGAAATTTAAAGTGAGATTAATAAAATGAATACTACAAACAAAGTATTAAAATCAAATCCAAGTCACCTAATCATATTAGTATTTAGTTTTTATTATCTTAATTATATATAAAGAACAATATAGCATCTAACTCTTTTCTTTGCAAACATATATATATATGGTCATCTAAATTTACACCAAATTTTATTTTGAGTAAATACCCTTTTTGATCTCTCGACAAAAAACACGGACCTCATTTTAGTCATTTACAAAAAATCGACCCTTATTCGTCCTTTTTAAGGGATTAGAAAGTGCATTTTGGAAAATTGTGAGGAATCAAAATATCAACCAAACGATCTTTATTCGTCCTTTTTATGGATTAAAAAGGACCTTTTTTCTTAAAGGAACCAAAATGAGGATCGCGTTTTTTGTCGAGGGAATTTAAAAGGTATTTACTCTTTTATTTTTATTTTTTAAGTTTTTAAACTGTATTTTTTAATCAATTAATAATAATATCATTTATCTCATTTAACTGAGAATGTTAATTTAGCAAATTAAAATGGGGACTTTTCTGATATTAATCCTAAATGCCACGTGCTCTTTCTTTTCATTTAGACAGAACCACATCCTCTTTCCATTTCATAGCAAATCGGGGAACCGGTTCCTTACCCGATCCAGTCAAGAGTTTTAGATAGATAGTCTCTATGGAATTATATATATTATCTTAATTATAAAGAACAATATATTATTGATTTTTTCATGTTTGTTGGAGAATCAAGAATATTACCCACAGCATCTGAGCCAGCTGCCTAGTAATCTTGTCAAAGTCAAAGTTACATATATCTCATCATTTGAAATACTGCATCTTTACGGCTTTTACAATGATCATACCTAAAAGTTTTAAAAGTGGAGTTTTTTTTTTTTTTTTTATCTCAGTTAATTTAATTTTGACCGTTATTTGATTAATTATACTAAGTTAGTGGTGGATTAAAGAAATTAATGAAGAGTGAGGACTCAATAAGTACAAGTACATATATTTTAATAAACAAAGTATATTACAATAAAAATAATTATAATATCATTCTTCTAGGCTTTATTTTTTAGAATTTCACCACAATTGTTTTATTATCAATGTTATCAAATACGTTTTTTTTTTAATATAAGGCATTTTTGTATCACAGGAAAATAAAATTCAAGAGTGGGCACTTGCCCCTTCTCTCTAACGTGTGTCCGCCCATGTCTTTGAGCTAGCCATCTACATGTCGTCCCCGTCATTTTTTTTAAAGTGAAAATTTGCTTGAAGTTTTAAATCTAATTTTATAAAAATTAAAAAAATGACACATGAATTTTTTAAGCAAATTTACATTTTGACAAAAATAACTTGGATTACATGTGGACCATGGTAATGAAAACGTAGATTTTACCCGAAAACGGAAAGAGAATGAAAAATCGTAAAATGTAAAATCGTAAAAACATAAAAGCGTTTGAAAAATTAGTAAAATTGTTTTAATGAAAAAAAATCGTAAAAACGTAAAATCGTAGTAATAAAACGAGTTTTTAACTACCATAATGTAGACTATTAGCTTTACATATTTAGTCAATAAATAGTAAAAAAATAACCAAGATAACGATTAGGGGCAAAATAGCTCCATTTTTTAAACTTTCAAGACGAAATTGCCCATAAGTAAAAACGTTCAGGTCAAGCCTATCCCTTTTTTAAAAAAAAAAATTCAGGGCATTGCCGGAGAATAAAAAAATAATTCAGGATAAAACAATTATTTGATGGCCATATATAAAAACATTTCCTAATAAAGAAACAAATGTTTCTTGACGGCGTTTGACATAGTAAGAAAGAGACTTTCTGTTTCATTGGCTGATGCTTGGTTCTTGGGTTTCTTTCATCCTCATGCACTCTGACATAATCTATTGACTTGCGTGTTCCATTTATTTTTAATGTGGCACCAAAATCCAAAAATAGGATAAAATCACCTTCCCCAGGTTGTACATTGTGTGTTGGCTAAAAAAACAAAGCTGTACATTGTAAACTATAAATACTATAATTACATATTAATTACTAAGATCGGACAAGTATGATGCCCCACACTACTCTGACACCATTTTTTTAATTAAATTTTTTTATTATAACTTTTATTAGTAAAAATAACCCAATAAATTTTGGACCCGCGCTTAGCATCCACTTACATCTTCTTTTCCAAAATTGCGCCGTTTTAGCGCAAATTAGTGAAGCTTTTGTCTCTTTTTTTTTTTTAAAAAAAAATGTTTTAGTAGAGCTGAGTATGTAACCTGCAATCTATTGAGTCTACCCACAACTTAATATAACTGGGTAATTTTGAGCTCGTCCAAAAAGGCTCATAATGAGTCGGGTTAAAACCCATCCATTTAAGACTTAAATGGGCTAATATAAAAAAAAATTAAAATAAAAAAGACTTAAATGGACAATTTGTGGGTACACTTTCGGGCTACTCATACCACTCATTTAGTTATATATACATAGGGGTTATAGTTTGTCTGATGTCACTTGACATAAGGTTATGTCAAGTCACGCCAAACTACGTCGTTTTGGGGTTAGAGGAATTAATGAACTCTCAAAATAACGTAGTTTTGGAGTTAGGGAAATTAATAAAGAATCTTTTGGCAAAATTCATATAATAAATACAAAAAAATACAAAAATACCCTTTATTAATTCCTTTGACTCCTAAAACGACGTAGTTTTGGGGCGACTTGACATAATCTTATGTCAAGTGACATGACAAACAGTAAACCCATATAATATATATATGTGCATATATATATATATTATTAACTATATGGATACTTGGACAATAATACGCCACGTTGCAATGAAATACTCATTCCCCATTTCTCCACTTGAAATTTGGACATCAAAATTATGTTATGATAAAACTTGTTTAAATTTAGGTTCTTTTTGTGTGAATTATGATTATTAAGTTTTGAAGATTCATATTTGAGAATTTAGAATGATAAATTTGGGTGAATACTTAATATGTATATATGTTTTTCTCCAAAACAAATAAACCTGTCAAATGTAAATGGGTTACTCAAAACCCGATTAGCCCGCCTAATTATATGTTAGCCCGTTTAATATGGGTTTAAATGAGTTGACGTATGGGTACGGGCTAATCCATACCCATTTAAAGTTAAATGGATGAGCTATGGGTTTAGACATGGGTTGTCCAATCCACTCGTTACTCGCCCTATGTTTCAGGGTATTAATAAAAAGATACTTAAGGATACCGACCAATACTAAAAAAATATTCTAAGATCTTGGAAATTTATTTTAGGATATTAAAAAAATATTTCGAGTATTAAGCGGTACTAGAAGGATACTTCAAAATACTCGATTGTTACTTGAAAAATATTTCATAATCTTAAAATATTATTTTTGGATCTTCAAAAAAATGTTAAAAATACTAACTGATATTAAAAAATAATTTTGAGTAAGAATATAAAAATTAGGCGCTACGTGTGATATGTAAAAAATATATGTAAAAGTGATCCTTAGGCTCCGAGTTTGAGGCTTAGACTTGTATTACTTTTATTTCCTTACTAAACCGAACTTTAATTATTTTTATGTAATTATTTGATAATATATATAGTAATTATGTTGGATTCATATACAGATTGATTGAAGGTAGTTCGTCTAAATTTATTTATTTTTAAGTCAATCTTGTTTCAAGCTCAACACAATCTGTTATTATTTTTGTAATTCAGCATCCTATTTTTATTTTATTTTTTCTTTACCAGCATGACAAGTCTTCTTGAAAACCAAGCATAAAACACAAAGATCTGAAATAAACTTAAATAATGTGAGATTTTGCCAACAATTTTTTAAGTGGAAAAAAATAAAAAATAAAAGACGCTCAAAGGCCAATGCATCAGGTACGGTTGTGTGGCACGTGATGAGATGCTCCACTGAACAGTGGCATTGAATAATACTTGGTCTCAAATATAAGATAAATTTAATTTTTTAAGAAATTAAGGAAATTTAAATAAATATTTATTTAAAAAAATGGCCGATGATTTACCCCATCACTTTCAATATTGGTAGAAACAAATCTTAAAATTTACTAACAAATTTTTTCTTCAGAACGTCTAACAAAAATAATTTTGGAAAGAGTAAAAATATTACTAAACAATTGAAAATCGTACAAATTCAACAAAAACGTTAAATTTCACTTAGCATATCATTGTTTTATTCTCTTATAATTTAACGGTTGTTTGATCAAATTTAAAAGTTACTAACAAATTTTTTCTTCAGAAGCGTTTGACAAAGATAATTTTGGAAAGAGCAAAAATATTACTCCCTTGGTCTTAATTATAGGAATATTTTTGTAATGCAAATTGTACTATAAAAATTTTCCTATAAGTAAGACCAGAATAGTACTAAACAATCTAAAATTGTGCAAATTCAGCAAAACTATTAAATTTCACCAGGCACATCAGTGTTTTATTCTCTTGTAATTTAACGGTTGTTTGATCAAATTTAAATCGGTTTTGCTAGAATCGCACCCTTTTAAATTATTTATTAGTATTTTTACCATTTTCAAAAATTATTTATTTGGACGACCAAAAAAAAAAAAAAAAAAAAGTTTGTTAGAGAAATTATATCTTTATTTGATAATGAAAAATATACATTGTTCTTGCCTCAACTCCAAAACATTATAATATCTTCAAATGTCAGAACATTATTTTAATTCCAAGCTAGTACAAAATCTAAAACATTTTCTATTCAAAAAATTGGAGCACCGAATTTTGGATTTCTAAAAGTACTTTCTTTCTTTTTTTAAAAAAAAAAATGTTCTCCGTTTCACATGGAGTGATCTGAATCTAAAGATCCAGTCAACACTCAACTGTATTAAAACATTTAAAAAAAAAAAATTGCTTTCTTGATCTTATTTATAAAACATTTTTTACATATTTTAATGCAATTAAAAACATTTTTGGCCTCATTGATTTTATCTTAAAATCTTACACCTTTTCAAATTTATTTATATTTAGTACACACACTTTAATAAGAAATCCATGAAAATAACCATCTATAGAATAATAAATCAGGGTAAATTTAAGATTTATGTAATAAATTTAATAGAATGATTAGGAATTTTAAAAAATATTTTATCTGCCCTATAAATAGAACCATAGGAGTATTTAAAAGCAATAGCTAATCTTATAATAATAAAAAAAAAATTGGGCAAAGTGAGTGAGATTTCTTAACCTCTAAAAATTTGTATCTTACTTTGATGTGTTGTGTTACGTATTTCACTTTGATATTTCATAATTTTTTTTTTGTTTCACACTTTAAATTAAAATTTAAAATAATCCTTCCATTATATATCTTTATTGTCAACCATTATTTATATATTTTTTGCCAACATATATTAAACCAATAAAGACAACATGCAAATTAATTATATTTAGTTAGTACAAAATGCTGAGCCACTTTACATTTAAATAATAATGCATTATAAGACTACTTGTGAAAGACATTTAATAATTAGTTTCATGCAAATCAAGCCGCCTCACTTTTACCTTCCACTACTTAAAAAAGTAGAAATTATTTTTGCAAGCAAAGTTTGTTATGGTTGTCGGGTGAGGAATATCTTATTTAATTGAAAGATTTATTAAATTTATTAATATTATCATTAAAAAAAATACATCCTTCAGTCCTTAATATAAAACCCACTTTAATGAAAAAATTAAACTTTAAATTATATGTTATATCAAGCACAAGAGTAGTATTTATCAATGAAATGTTATGAAAATGAGGAACAAATAAGAGACTAAAGGTGAGAGATGGAAAAAATACTAAGAAAAATATAGACAATTCTCATTCATCTTAAGCTCTTCCACGTACTTGCAAATCTTTACATCAAGCCTTCATTTATAAGTTTTCAACACTTTAAAGAGTTACAATATCATAAGTAAGAGAATTAATCTACATTGTTGTACATCATGAAATCAATGTTAGAGAACTTTAATTTGGGGGTCATATGACATTGTGTCATTCAGTATGAGATGAAAGACCAAAGGCTCATTTTTTGATGTTATGGACATCCACATGTAATTATACTACCTTCTGGTCCTAATTATAAAATCGGGTTGATTTTTTTTTTTGAAAAGATTAAGGAAGCTAAATAAGTTACTTAATTATATCATATACGGTGTATTCTTAAAGGGTAAATGATTTTTTGATCCACTCGGAGATAACTTATCTCCAATCGATTGCCAAAACTACGTCGTTTTAAATTAATGGAGGGTGTTTTCGTAATTTTGCATCATTCATTAATTCACATAAAATTACAAATACACCCTTCATTAATCCAAAATGACATAGTTTTAGGAGCCAATTGGAGATAAATTATCTCCAGGAGAAATACTTTTCTCATTCTTAAATTATATATTAGTTTATTAGTCAAACTAATTTGTTTGGAAAAAAAATGAAAATAAAAATACTGTAAAGTAATTTAATTAACTTTCTTAATTTCTTCAAAATAGCCAACTTGATCTTATAATTAGAAGCCGGAAGAAAGTAATATTTATAACGTGAAACTAATTGTTAAAAGCCATCACCAACCATTTATATTAAATGAGAATATTTTATGAAAGAAATTTGTATCTTACCATGTTTTTTTTGTCAGACCAACTTTACTTAAATATTAATTAATTATCTTCTGATAAAAAAGAATTAATTATCTGTCTCTGGTGAAAGAGATTGGATCATGGGAGAGAATAATTTATTCCACAAATGATCAAATCTTCTTAACGTAGATTTGGTCTTTTTTTTTTTTTTTTTTTTCCAAAAAGTTTAACGAAAATATAAAATCTTCAAATCCCCGGTGGCAATTTTTGTTTTGGACAACCTATTGGCAATTGAATCGGAGAGGGGTAGTAATCACACATTGCTCAATTTGTCAAGTACTTTGTATATAGTAATTAATTTACAATGAGACATTGTTGATAATAATTTTAGGAAAATTTTTAAGAAAAAGACCACTTAAACTTCAAAATCTCAAATAGGTAATTTAATAATAAAACGAGTTATTAATTGCTTTACTTGTTCTTGTTAATCGTATTCTTGTTGTTTTTTTGCAAGATTTTGAAGTTCAAATGATTTTTTTAATATCAATTTCTTATAGTTTTATTAATAAAATATAAAAAGCAGATATATTAAAAGTAAAATAGTGTTGAGAAAAAGAGAAAAAAATCATTTGAATTTCAAAATTCTAAATAGGTCTTGTTGACTATAAGAGTATAAGTACTCCTTCCTTCCTCTCTTTTGGATTGATTCTTACTATAAACAATTGTTATTGCTTCAAAAATTAAATTACTTTTTATTTTTCTACCTCCATTAAATATGATATTTTTATAATTATTTCCCACTAATCACTAATATTATTATTTTTAATCATTTATTACATATTCTTTCCCCTATATTCTTTTTCATAAATAAAGATAGTATTTGAAAGAAAGATGGCATTTTTTTTTTGTATTTATTGTTTTTAACTCATCTTAACCATTTGTTTTGCACAATCTTAAAAAGTTCTTTATAAAAAAGACCGGAGGGAGTATTAACTACACTTATATAGTATAACAAAGAATTTTAAGAAAATCACCTATTTAAAATTTTAAAGTTCAAGTAACATTTTTTTTAAGGGGTTTATACTTCTCATGTTGCGATGAAAAAAGAAGATTCCTACACACACATTGAAATTGTGGGGACCCACATCTTTTCTATTAAAAAATAAATAAAAATCAAGCATGGAAATCTTAATATCTATAATATGAGGATATATTTCTCATACAATATGAGAATTGTATTTCTATTTTTTTAATAGAGTTTTCATTTGTGAATATATATATATATATATATAATATGTCTACTTGTGTCAAGTTTAATATTATCTCTGTAAGACATTGGCCTATATATATATTATAATATAGTTTAGAACAAATAATAAAGGATCGGATACCATAAATTTGGAAGGCGATTCTCTTCATATCTTTTTTCTCATTTTTTCTTGTTTGTTCGATCGGCCATTGATTGAGAAAATAAGAAAAAAATAAAAGTAATATTGTATTAATTGAATGGATATAATTTAAAAATTATAAGGGATAATGAAAAAAACCAATTCCATAAACTCATTCTTATAATCATAAATTCATAATCTACACAAGTTGGGGGAAAAATCTCCACAAAATTTTTATTACCAAAGAGGAGTACGTGGGCCCCAATCACATTTTCCGTTCCCTCTCTCATCCTATATTCCCTCCCAATATCGGAGTATGACTTCCGTTCCGTCTCTCTCTCTCTCTTCCTCCTCGCCGTGCAGGGGCCATTTTTGTCCGTTAGCTCATATGAGAGAGTTTTCACCTCAGTGTCCAAGTCAAGCAGGGATTTCAACAAGAGCACAAAGTGGCTCGCTGACAATCTGAGTACGAATTCCTCTTTTCTGTTTTACAGTCTTCGTCTTCTCGAGAACCGACTCCAATTTGTTGTGTTCATCTCGAAGTGCTGGTGCTTGGAGATGTGAGTCCGAGCTGGGTTTCGTGATCCCGTGGGCCTGACTAGACCGTTTCTTCAGCTGACCCCTCTTTGGTATTCTCTCTTTGACAGGTAAGATGTACACTATGAATGCCTTGTCGTTTCCTTTTGTGTGGCAGGAGAAGCCTTGTTCAAAATCGACTTCTCCAGCTTCGATTGCATTCCTCTCTTCAAAATTTGAAAAAACTTCCTCACATTGGAATCTTTTCAGCTCGAATTAGGTTCTCTTCTGCCTATCTTTCTTTGCTTAATAGAGCTTCAAGCTTATTTCAGAGATTGTATGCTTGCAATTTCTACATGGAATTACTCGGTTTGATGATATTCGGTTTTTTGTTGCCTTTTCTGATTCTCAGCTTCGATCTGTAGTTGGAGTAGCTTGTGTTTTCCGGGGTGAGGCCAGATTAAAAGACTTTCGTGCTAATACTTTTCTTGTGGTTAGGGGAGCTGTGGAAAGGGGATAAGAGGCAAGGAAACTGTTATTGATTAGAACTTAGAACTTATCGAAGAAATATCTAAATGGCTTCCATAGAGACCGATGGGGGCAGTGATAACAATAACCAAGGTAGCATGTGGGTTTTGGATCAGAAGATTGACCAGCCTATGGATGAAGAGGCAGGAAGGCTCAGAAATATGTACAGGGAAAAAGTATGTTGCGTCTCTCTTTAACCATTTTATTTATCTCTCTTTCTTCCTCTCGCCCGCTCGCTCAAAATTCAAATATCTAGTTCAGGGAACTACAAAATTTTACTCAATAATGGTTGCTTCCTGGAACACATAAGTAAATGGTGGTAATAATCGTTTATTAATAGTACGAAACGTATATAAGGAATGTGACATATATAAGCGTAATCAATGTAGTTCTCAATAGTATATTTTTCCTGGTTGCTCGTCAATTCTCCCTCAATTAGATGCTGGATCTTGGCTTGAACTCCTAGTTATTCATTGTTATGCTATTCAAATGAAGTAGGTTTATTAAAAGAGATACACTGCAGCAACATATCTCTGCATGTTATATAATCAGTAATTTTGAAATTACTTATGAATTATGAATGTGATTTTCAATTCTACAAGTGCAGTCAAATAAGTGATTGAAAAGTAAATTTTAGTTTAAATCTTCTCACTAACTTGTGTTCATCCAAAAGAAAAATATTGGGTCAGCTACAGGAATACAGGTTATAATTCCTTGCTGATGTTTTGAATTGTTCAGAAATTTTCTTCACTATTACTATTGCGGCTGGCGTATCAAAGTCTTGGTGTGGTTTATGGAGATTTGGGTACTTCTCCTCTGTATGTTTTCTACAATACGTTTCCTCAAGGAATTGAAGATCAAGAGGACATTATTGGAGCTCTTTCTTTGATTATATACTCTCTCACTCTGGTGCCACTCCTCAAATATGTTTTTGTTGTATTAAGAGCAAATGACAATGGCCAAGGTATAGTATTTTGTTTTTTGAAGGTTTTTATTGATTATATGCTACCTCACTCTGAAATATAATCTTTCATTAAGAGCAAAATGGTGATGGCCAAAATTTGGATGGTTTTATTGATTTGGTCTTAAGGTATTTAAGCTGGATTAGGACATGTTTAGTATTGCATTTAAAGTTGCTGCAACAATAAGCTCTATTTCTAATCATATTTAATGTCATCAAGACTTCTTCATCACAGGCTCTGCAGAAGTAAACTGTCTCATCTTACATAATAATGTTTTGACAGATTTAATTCTGAAAATATATAGATATCTTAATTCTAAAACTTGTACTCCTTACTTAGTTTAATGTGGAATGATATCTTAGGATCTGTAAAAGCTACTTCTGTCAAAAGAACAAATCTGGATTCCAGCAATTATTTTATCTAAACCCCTCTAGTATCTTGAAGTGCTGGTGTTTTAGATTTACCTATCTGTTCAACGCTGCAGTGCTGCAATTAAGTTTTTCCAAACTTGTATATTTGTGGTGCAGGTGGAACTCTTGCACTTTATTCCTTACTTTGCCGACATGCTAAAATAAAAACAATTCCTAATCAACATCGTACTGATGAGGAGCTAACAACATATAGTCATTCTACCTTCCATGAAAGATCATTTCCTGCAAAAACCAAAAGATGGTTAGAGGAAAATTCTTTTAAGAAGAATGCTATTCTTATTCTTGTCCTTGTTGGCACCTGCATGGTGATTGGAGATGGTATACTTACCCCTGCTATATCAGGTATGTCTTCCATCTGCTTCTGATCTTCTAATTTTCATTTATCCTTTTTTCTAACTGTCAACATACTTGCTAGATTTGTTTGTGTATATTGAACGTGCAGATTCATCACACTGAAATAAAACAAAATCTTGGACTGAGAGAAGTGGCACACCACGGGCTTGTAAATGAAAATTATTCTGATGTAGAATTACTTTATAGGTTATGTGGAACTTGTTGAAATAGTAATGCAAACTGATTCAGTGTTAGAGCTTCAAAGGGACCACAAACACATGATCTCAATATACCACTAATTAAACTTTTTTCTTTTTGGTGTATTTATTCCAGTTTTTTTTTTTTTTTTTTTTTTTTTTTTTTTTTTTGGTGTGTGTGTGTGTTTTTTTTTTTTTGGGGGGGGGGGGGGGGGGGGTATGGTTGTTTATTATGCAAAAGACCATTCTTTTCTTTTATCTGGATGCATCCTCAATTGCCGTGACCATTTCCCTTAAGGTTTCCATATAATAGAAACTTTGAAGCTTAACTAGATGAGGTGGTCATGCATGTGCTGTGCCCTTATGGTGCTTACATAAAACGTCATTCCTTTTGGAGGAATTTACGTGATAAAAATATTAACATGGGTGATCAGAGAATATATGTATTTCTGATTTCAGACATCTTACAATGTTTCTATTAAACATGTTTAATTGCTAGAAGGCCCAGAAGATTAGGTTCCAGTGCAATGACTTTGATTAGTAGGCCTTTCTCTTTTTTCTTAACTATCACATTTAATAAGTCTCCAGTTATACCAATTGACCTACAAACATTTTTTCTCTTGTAGTTTTATCAGCTGCTGGTGGCATCAAGGTGAACAAGCCTGAAATAAGTAGTAGTATGATCCCATACCATTTTTCTTCTACTTCTTTATTTTGAAATTAAGTCTTCTACTTCTTTATTTTGAAATTAAGTCCTTGTGGGTTTCAAATGAATTGAATTTCCTTGTCGTGTAAATCTTCTTTCTTTCTGGGAAGCAGATATAGTTGTGCTGGTTGCTGTGGTAATATTAGTTGCTTTATTCAGCATGCAACACTATGGTACAGACAAAGTTGGTTGGCTCTTTGCTCCGGTTGTCCTTCTTTGGTTTCTTTTAATTGGAGGTATTGGTATATTCAACATCTGGAAATATGGCTCCACTGTTCTAAAAGCTTTTTCACCTTTGTATATCTTTCGATATTTCAAAAGAGGAGGAAAAGAGGGTTGGACTTCCCTTGGAGGTATCATGCTCAGCATAACAGGTAAACTAAGTATTAGTTGCTTTTATTTCCTTCTTTTCCAGAATCATTAATGAAGGAACTTTATGGTGCTATATGTTTAGACAACTTGCGATGATTTATTACAGGGACAGAGGCTCTTTTTGCCGATCTAGCTCATTTTCCTGTTTCGGCTGTACAGATTGCATTTACCCTACTTGTGTTCCCCTGCCTTCTTTTAGCTTATTCTGGACAAGCTGCTTACCTTATGAATAACATGGATCATGTACAAGACTCTTTTTATCGCTCTATTCCAGGTTTATTATATTCTTCAGTCTCTACTGAATCTGTGCTTGTGGTATACATGCTCTTGTCATATTTAGAATATTGTCAACAACTTCCAAATTAGTGATTAGCAGTTTTAGCTAATGAATCAAAATACTTGGTCCAAATTGCTTGTGTGATTGCATCCATTCTGTGGGAATTACTACTAAGTTTTTTTAAATTTTATGGAGATGAAACAATTAAAAGATTTTTGTAATTTGAATGATGCTGCTTGATTCCTTCATGCAGTAACTGTTCATTTGTTAGATGTTGAAGTTGATTATCCTTAGTTCTGCAGATAGAATATATTGGCCAGTATTTGTTGTAGCAACAGCGGCAGCTATAGTTGCAAGCCAGGCCACAATAACTGCAACCTTTTCAATTATCAAGCAAGCCCTAGCACATGGTTGTTTTCCAAGAGTGAAAGTTGTGCACACATCGAAGATGTTCCTTGGCCAGATATATATTCCAGATATTAATTGGATCCTCATGATTCTCTGCATCTCTGTTACTGCTGGCTTCAAAAATCAAAATCAGATTGGAAATGCATATGGTAAGTTTTTTCCTCCCATTGTTTGAGGCATTTATTTTGTGCTGTTGATTAAATGTTGAATGTGAATTTCTAAGCTCATGGTTTATGAAAAGACAATATAAAACTCAAATGATCTTGATGCCAAAAAATTACAAGATGTCAAGCAGTGCACCTATAATCTCTTGCTGTCCATGCGACAAAAAAATTGATATTCTGTCTGATGGAATATGCATAATTAATTTGTGATGATCAATTTCATGTCCATGGTGTTGTATCCGCCAACTCTAGTAGCAATGTTTGACAAAAGTTCCAAAAGATCCCAGCTATACTTATGTAAGCTATATGTTTCCCTCTAAAATTGTGAGGAGTATATTATTATCAGGGCTTGGATAATCTGATAAGCAATAAACCTCGACCTCACTTTACTATCTTTGACTCTATCATCCGTCCCAACTAAATATATTGATGTTCTGCGGATTTTTACTTCTATTCATGCACTAACATGAAGGCCCATAAGATGAGTGAGATGTTGTAGAGTGGATGACCTAAAATTTTTGGCTAGTGTTCGTATTATCTCTCTCTTGGGCGCTTGTGATCGTGCCTGTCTTATATTGGTGCTAGTGCATCTGGTATCTTGTGATCTCACAAGTAAATCAGTTAGCGCTTGTGAACACACTCATTCCCTATGGTGCCTGTGGTGCTCACGACCAATTGACTTCCGATGAAAAGACAAAGGCTTGGTCTGAATTTGTCAATGCTCTAGACTTTGTAGGAGCTGCCAATTAACGTACTCTCCAACTTGAAGGAAAATAAGAGGATGGAATGAAAAGAACTCATGTTTAGTGCTCATGTAAATTAGTAGATTTATTATTTAGTAGTTCTTTTAATACTAGTTTTGATTTATGCTAAAAGTCATCATCTTGTTGGATTTTTATCTTCTCTTTTTCTTGTGATAAGATAATTTATATTTAAATTTTTAGTTTGATTGGCTACTAATTTAGCCCCCCACCTATCAATGTATGAATGGCTTGAGTATTTAAAATAATAAGAACGGAAGCATCAATGCACTCCTTAAATCCTTCGAAAGAGCCTGCAGTTTAGGGAGTTATTGGATGCTCAATGACTTGTTATTACGCTGTTGCACATGTATAATAACTTATTTCATACATTTTTAAAGCGATCAATTCATTTGTGTCACTGTTATGACAGGTACTGCAGTTGTGATAGTTATGCTGGTAACAACGTTGCTTATGATTCTAATCATGATATTAGTATGGCGCTGCCACTGGATTCTTGTATTCATCTTCACTGGCTTATCACTGATCGTGGAGTGCACTTACTTCTCAGCTGTTCTCTTCAAAGTTGATCAAGGTGGATGGGTTCCCCTTGTAATTGCTGCAGGATTTCTTCTTATTATGTACATTTGGCATTATGGCACTGTGAAACGCTATGAGTTTGAAATGCATAGCAAGGTCTCAATGGCTTGGCTTCTTGGGCTTGGTCCAAGTTTAGGGCTTGTTCGTGTCCCGGGGATTGGGTTAGTCTACACAGAGCTTGCAAGTGGGGTGCCCCACATCTTTTCCCATTTCATCACCAACCTGCCAGCTATCCATTCTGTTGTTGTCTTTGTATGTGTCAAATACCTCCCTGTCTATACTGTCCCTGAGGATGAACGATTCCTTGTCAAGCGAATTGGACCTAAAAATTTTCACATTTTCCGATGCGTGGCGCGATATGGCTATAAAGACCTGCATAAGAAAGATGATGATTTTGAGAGAAAACTCTTTGACAACCTTTTCATTTTTGTCCGGCTTGAGTCTATGATGGAAGGATGTTCAGATTCAGACAACTACAGTTTACCTGCACAACAAACAGCGCAGTCAAGAGATGGCCTTCTGCAAAATAACAATGGGAACACAGTTTCATCTCTGGTGGATTTCACCGTTTCATCTGTGGATTCCATAGTGCCAGCTAGATCTCCATCCCATGTAAATAATACTCTTGGGTCCTCTGGTCAATCAAGTGGCCATACCGAGGTTGATGAACTCGAATATTTGAAAAGTTGCAGGGATGCTGGGGTGGTTCACATACTAGGGAACACAGTTGTGAGAGCTAGGAGGGATTCAAACTTGTGCAAGAAAATAGCTGTTGATTATATATATGCATTCCTTAGGAAGATATGCAGGGAGCATAGTGTCATCTTCAATGTCCCTCATGAGAGTCTTTTAAATGTTGGTCAGATATTCTATGTATAGCCCTTCTTCCCCCTCCCTTTCTCTTTATTTGGTCCAAGACCAATAAGATGTTTCTTTTGAAACTGCCATTTTGTGCACAGTTGAGCATAGTTTAGAATATGGCAATCATGTGTTAAAAATGGAAGCAAACGGCTAGAGAAGAATGGATTTTGGGCAATTTTATGTTGAAACATTAGTCTCAAGTGGCTTGGCCAGGTTGATCCTTTCAATACTGCTTGGATATTGACCATTATTTGCATGACAGGTAGCTTGAGCCCGTCAGATGGGAGAGATATAGTTATTCTTTCAAGTCCATTATCATTGGGTGGCAACAAGTGTAATGGACCATAATCTCTGAAATCTTATTTTGTTTTGAAGCATTGATTTCATTTTTTGTTATGGTATAGTTATGCATGTAGGTTCTTCATGTCTGCCCTGTACCAAGTGGGAAATTTTTGTCCACACCTTTTATTTGTGGTAAAAGGAATCTATGAAAATAAGTGCATGGTTACCAAATCACATTTTGTGAGATTTGTGCCTTCAAGGAGAATGATCAAAGAGTACAAGTTTGTATAGTTTTTTGTGTGTGTGTGTGGGGGGGGGGGGGGGTGGTTTGCTTTGCTTTGGTTTTCCTTTTTATGCAATTACCAATTAATTTATGGTTATGAATAACATATTAGATTATACAGTTAACGTCTAATAAATATTTTAGCATGAGGTTGCTTTTTTGGCTGGTCCTTGTCTTTTTTTTTTTTAAAAAAAAAAAAAAAATTGAAGATGAAGATATTGATGACATGAGATTTCAAGCAGGGTTAAACTGCAAGTTACTACTTATATAGCATTCATGCCGCTTGACTAGAAAGTCCTTCACTGTAAAACACAGAAAAGGAATAAAATTATTAACCACACCCTCAAGAACAAAGAAAAAGAAAAAGAAAAACCTTGCATATTTGGACATTATATTCTGAAAAAATATCTAATAAATTTTAAAGGAGGGAGAAATTGTGAATAAGTATAGGGTCTTAAGTATAATTTTCACAATAGTTTGCTTAATTCAGTGCATCCATCCTTAATGTGTCAAATAGAGACAACAATGATCGATAGAATCCATTAGATTTTGTCGAATGGGCCCTCTTTCGCTATTCTCGGAGTCACTTCCATGGTTTTCCATATTCACATCTTTCAAGCTTTTCCTTTAAATGAAAAATCTTAACGGTTTCCCAAATTTCATCCATTTTCAATTTAATCTTACTCTAAAATTTTACTGCCTCCAATCTTCAATATACTCAAGAGTTACATTGTTAATTGGGAGATACGAATGAATTTCGTTTAGTCAGTTATTTATAACAAATATATCTTGATTTTTCTAAAATATCTTATTTAATCATGTGTATCGGAAATTCAAAACTACCCTCGGTAGAAAACTTTTTAATTTACGTAATTAATAGGGATATTTTGGGAAAATTATAAATTTAGAAGAAAAAAGTGAACTGAAATTTTATATTTATTACAAAAGCAAATGTGTTGTTGAACTCATTATCTTGGTTTGAAATAGGGATGATTGAAATAGTGATGAGAGCTTTTAAAAATAACTTTTCAATTATGATTTACGGGATACAAGATAAGCATGTAAGAGGACTTTTATATTAATTTACGTGAATAAATACTATTGGGAATCGATCTAGAAGAAGGAGGAGGTTGGTGGCTTCATCTTCATCATCGACAATTAGAAGATGTAGACAAAGAGTTGTGCTATTGCAACAACGAAGTCGCGAGGATGGAAATACACTATTTTACCTACAAAACAATTTTTTGTTATAATCGATGGTTACCTATCAAGATTCTCCTTTTCCTTTGTCCTATATCCTAGCCGAATTTGTATTTTCTCCTTGCATGCACGAATTTTATCCACTTTTGCTTAATCACACACTCGTGATCGTCTGATACGTAGCCAAATCTAGATTCTCACTTTCTCACTCTGTCATTGTTATCACATAGCGAGTTCGTTTGCAAATTTCTGCTTAGATTTCATTAGTCATGAGCCAATTTTGAGTCTCAACTTGCTTATGAGTTGATTTTGCCTCTTTCCTTGCCTACTTTGTTGCCGTTAACCACTTTGGTCTCTGTTGTGTCTCTGTCTCATCGATTTCGCCTCTTTCCCTTTTTTTTTTAAAAAATCTAAATTTCGCCTCTCTCTCTAACTTACCATAACTATTTATTTAAAGCAGTTGAAACAAATTACTGGTGACAAAATCCCATCTTTACACGTGCATGCCTTATCACCATTTACTCTCCGCACATCACCATTTGAAGTCAAACATCTTCCTCCCACCAACTATTTAACAGTCAAAGTCTACTAAGATTAATGGCATTGTTAAATTGCTTCATTTAAAGTTGTTTATTAGTAATTTTGTCCTTTTTAAAACTTGTTTGTATTGGACAAATCTCAGATAAAACTTGGTTGGTAAAATTGCACTTTAACTCTAAATTTAGATACAACGTATTTTCAGCGAGTGTAATTCTTCCTTAATTGTAAGCAGCTTATTATTAACCATGTTGGAGACGAAGATATTTGCATATAACCAAATATATTGCACACATATAAGAAGAGTTGCATCGGACAGAAGTCTTCATGTACTTTAGTTAATAAATTTTGAAATAATGAATTTTTTCAGCAATTTTTCTTTTAAAAAAACATTTGAGAAAGAATATATACATGAGCTTGAAAAGAAAAAGAAAACGTTTTTCAAAGCTGCCAGGTGAAAACTGAAAAAGATCAAAAGTGAAATTAAAAATATTGGAGCGAACACAAGCATTCTCTCTCCCTCTCAAAAAAAAAAAAAAAAAAAAAAAAAAAAAAAAAAAAAAAAAAAAGCAATCAATGGCGGCGATCATGAGAACGAAGAGCACTTAGCTCGCTTTCTCTCCCTCTCTCTTGCGGTATCTCAATCTGAGAAGGAAGGGGAGAGAGAGAGAGAAACAGAGGGAAAAAAGCAAATCACAGAAAAGGAAAGTGAGAATGAAACCTCAACGCGATAAAAGAGAAGAAGCAGAACAAGTAGGGGCAAAATTCGAAGAAGAGAGAGAGCAAGAAGAGGAGCAAACTCTCCTGGTTGCGCCACGTGGCGGGGCTGGAGTGGTTGAACGCCTTGGAGGGTTCAACGAGAACATCAACAACAACACACCACGCCCTCTCTCTCCTCTCTCTCTCCTCCTGCCATGTCAGAGTGTAACCCCGTCCCATGGGGACTATGACCCCGGCGATTCCGTATTTGTAGTATGCTTTCTCTCTCTAAACAATCACTCTTTCTCTATCTACAAAGCCAACATCAACAACACCAACAACTATCTTTTTATTTCTCTCTCTCTCTTTCGCTTTCTCTCTCTATTTTTTTCATTTGTCTGCCCCTTCTCTCTCTCCCCTTCTCGTTCCTCGCTCGTTTCTATGCCCTAATCTTCCCCCCCTCTCCCACATGCCCACTGTCTACTTTTCATCTCTCAATCTCATGCAATCTATTTGATCCATGTTTTTTGATCCACCTGCAAGATTGGTATGCTTGTTAATTTGTTTCCTTTGCTGTTTCTGTATTTCGGTTTAGCTGAATTTTTTGGTATCGTTATTTATTGCCCAGAATCTATCTATGTCTCATTAATTGGTAAAGCTACTTCACCTGTAATTGTAGTCTTTGCTGCAAAGATTCTGTTTTTAGTGAGCAGCTACGCCACTTGGATTTTGGTGGAGTAGTAGTTCCTCAGTTTAATAGTTGCTTAAATTTAAATGGGGTTTCTATCTGTTTAGTCTGAGTTCATTGTGCATAATGCTCAACCAATTGCGAGTTAATTGTTGAATTACAGCTTTTCTGTTTTTGTGGTGTGCTCAAGCATGCATTCACTAGTTGTTGAAGGTTGAGGTGTATTGAATTCAGCACATTTTATAGTTTGTGGAAGACGGGCCCGGCAGTAGTCCGTTGATGCTAGTATAAATAATCTGATCCTGCTTTGAATATGGAATATATATGGATACCAACATAATTGCTAATGCTTTAAGGGCTCTAGTTATTTCTTCTTGTGCACTTATGACTTAGGATATGCAGATTCATTTGTTTCCTTGGAAATCCATAGCTTTTAAGCCTGCATTGTTTTTGGAAGGAGTAAAGTACTAATTTTGTCCCTTTATTATCAGGCCTATTTAAATTTAAATTTAGTATGAAAAACTGTGAGTGCACAGATTAGTGTCCAAACATACAAACTTGTTGCACATTAGCTCGTGCAACATCCTTGAGTCACTTGATAAAAGGACTAATGTGCAAAGAGTTTGTTGTTTTCAAGGACCGACTCCACTCACTAATTTTTGAGGTTAAAACTATTTGCAGCTGACTATTCATGCTGGGACCTAATTGTTAATTTAATATTTTTGGTAATCTTTCTTGCCTACTGTGAGTATAACTGCGTACAGTGGCCTAACATTTGTAATGGGATTGACTCAGGCCATTGATTTATTATTTGCATAATTGAAGGAAATGCATATTTAATCTCTTGTGAAAGATACACCGTTCAAATTGACCTGATGCAAAGATTACCCAGTTTAGATGACAGAATTCTGACTTTTTCTTTATTTGATATCTTTCCTTTGTTTTGCTGATGAAAACTTGGGTTCTTTATTAACCAGTTCTTTTTTCTCACATCTTTCATTCTGTTGTTTCTGATGTTCTAAGAGCTTAGTCTTGCCCTTATTTTGAAACCAACAACATTTTTAGGGCACCGTGTTACTTCTTAAATGGAGACTAATTATGACAATAAAATTTGAGATGGAAGGCTTCCAAATTTGAACAGAGCTTTGTTGTATGTGTTAAGAATATCACTTTGCGATGGTGACATAATATTAAGAGAGGAGCAATGAAAGAGAAAAGAGCATTGGATAGGTTTCATGTATCGAACTTAAGAAACTCTATGAAGTCATGATGACAGGATAATCATACACCCTGGGAAATCCTTACCGGACTTAGTCAGGCCAGGATTTCTGAATGTCTCAGATGTTGAGAATACTTAAATGTTAAATCAAAATATTTATGATTCTTAATAGCTTAGATGTGTCCAAGATAAGATGTTTGAGCTAACTGAACCAATTGGCAATACTGAAAGTGTGAAATTACCCTCAAGACTGAAACTATCGCAAGAATAACTTATTGAACTAATTCCTTTTAGTTACCAACGAAAAGTTCGTTTTCCCCTTAAAGGATCCTGTGATGTTTTCTTGGCTTCGGAAGAAGCTAATAAATATTAGGCCAGGGACAAGATCTTTAATTTCTCATTTTATAGCTGTCTCAAAATGGAATTGAGTATTTGTACCAGGTATTGTGATTATTCTGAGGTTTGTGTAAGGGGTATTTCATCATTTAGTTATTAACTAACACTGTAAGTTTCTCAAGTTTTCAACTTTTGCATTATGTGCTTGTAATACTTTGCTGTCCTGTTTTGATTTTTCTGTTTCTGCATGGTGCAACAGTCAATACTTGGATAAAGTGTACCAGTAAAAGGCCTGTCTTGATCATGTGTAGATTCTCTTTTGCATCGAATTTTCATTGGTCTATGGCATCTGATAGTTGAAAAATTGATTTCTTATACAGGACCTCTATATGAATAATGAAGGAGAACAAATCATCAAGTAGAATGATCAACAGAAACTGGGTTTTAAAGCGCAAGAGGAGAAAACTTTCATTTGAACAATCCAATGGTAAAGTAGACAATTCAACATCACATGATTCTTCTAGGGACACTTCAGCAAAACGTACAGTAAAGACTGAAGTAGCTACTCGTCAATTTTCCTCTA
This sequence comes from Acacia acuminata, assembly GCA_019022655.1. Lineage (NCBI taxonomy): Eukaryota > Viridiplantae > Streptophyta > Magnoliopsida > Fabales > Fabaceae > Acacia > Acacia acuminata. The sequence continues at coordinate 209,598 of JAFJYI010000166.1, forward strand.
AGAAGAAAGGAAATGATGGGGTGAGTTACCTTTTCTTTGAATAATTCATGTACAAGTGAAGGTTTAACCTAAGGATCATATTCAACTTAGAAAATGGATGAAATTAGAGGAATGAGTGATGGATGAGGTTCTTTTCCATTTTAATTAGAAATTTAGAAACAGGGATGGATAAAATACCTATATACTCTGGGTACACATAAAAGTTATCTGCTTAGACTTGGTTATGGGGATTTTTTTTTTTGGGTATTTTCTGAGCATGGGTCTGGCTAGTATGATATCCACCCTTTTTAGACCCATAGTGTGTGTGTGTGTATAAATATATATTTATCCATCCATAGCATGTATGTATATTTATCTATTAATATTTATGCACACAGTTTTTTGGTATTTATCTATAGAATATTTTATTAAAAATAAAAAGTACCACCTGACTAGATTTGTATGAATTTTGAATTATTAGTTGTTTGCAACATGATTTACAATCATCTCTATTTAGAAATAGCAAGTGTTGAAAACTGTTAGGAAGTATATTAATGTAAATATATTATAATCAGTTAGTATCGCACATAATCAGGGATTATAGGGATTATGACTATGATTAGGAAATCAATCATTATAATGAGTGATTAATTATGAGGCTCCTCTCTTGTGTATAAATACTCCTATTGTATATATGAATAAGCAAGTATTAGGGAATACATTTTCCCTCTATCTCTCTCTCTCTGCGGCATTACATGGTATCAGAGCAATGCGGGTTGCAAATTTTTTTCCGGTTTGTGCTCCATTCGGGGTTCCAATTGTGTGAAACAATGAGAGGAGAGAGAGTTTGGGTTCTACCTCTTTCGGATTCTTGATACACGTGCTGCACCACAAAGATTCTCCATCCTCCGTCGGTGTTCGCCAAAAATTTGGTGACCGTCCGACGTCTACGTGATGGCATGTGGCATACACGCGTCTTCGCCGGGCACGTAGCTTCTAACGGTGCGCGTGGTGGGGTTTCTAGTGGCGGTTTTCTCTCCATGCATCGATAGGTGAAATTCGGCCTACCCTAGGTGGTTTTGTGCTTCATGCTCCTCTGGTCACGTTTGGGAATCGAGCTCTCTCTCTCATTGTTCTTTTCCGACATCGGTTGTGCTTCCAGTTGTGGGTCTCTTGTTTCTATGCTAGGGTAGTGTTGTTTCTTACCTCTAGTTTGTTGCCTAGTTGTTTGGATTATTGGAGCAATATTTGGTCATTCTTGTCCCTTTGTTGTTTGTGGATTAACTCGTTTGGTTTCCGAGTAACATTTGTTGCTCTCGGTTGTTCTGTTTCTACCAATCGAGACCTATTTTGTGATTCTGGTTGATTCCTATGGTTGACTCTACGACTAGTGTCACTACTGAGATGATTCCTGTTTCAAACAAAATTATTGATCGTAAGTTGAACTTAACAAATTATTCAGATTGGAGCAAAACTGTCTGCATGTACTAAATATGGAGAAGGAGGGTCATTTAATAGAGGCTCTTTCTAAGGACGATCCTAAGCTGGCTTAGCGGATGCCCGATTATTCTTGCAAATTCAAAATTCCATTCCTTCTGTTAGTCATTGTAATACCATTAAAGAAATTGTGGACTACCTGGAGTTCCTATATTTTAGGAAAGGGAACATTATTCGCATTTATGAAGTTTGTAAAGGTTTCTACCGTGTTGAGCAGTAGGGCCGCCCCTTGAAGAATTTTTTCTTGGAGTTTAAGCAAATGTGTGAGGAAATGAGGAGGCTAAGGCCACCTATGATTGATCTTCAAGCAATGGTGGATAATATAGAAAAAACAGCGATTATCGCTTCCATACCGCTCTTGATGCGGCTTATGAGACCGTTTGATCTTAGATATTGTCTAGCTTTGAGCTTCCTCCGCTTCGGGATGTCTATGCTCGTGTGTTACGTGCGATAGTTTGACTCACTTGACTTTTAATCCTAATGCTAGTGCTTTGGCTAGCCATGGTCCAACTGATGAGAGGAACTAGGGCTTTTTGTGACAAGGAAATGGTACACTAAATCCTGTTTCTACTGCTCATAGAAACCAACGCCTTCCAAGGCGAGGTAACAATCCTCTGAATTCTGGTGTTGGTTGGATTGTTTGCTTCTATTGTAAGGAACCTGGTCATACCAAAAGTTACCGTCGTAAGTTGCAAAATAAGTTGTAGTGTAGTGGTTTTGCTCATATGGCCCAATCCTCTGATAACTCTGATAATGCTCCATCAACACCTATTGCGCTTTGCTGTGTAAGCGTGATTCATGCCATGCTACTTCTTATTCGAAGTGGATTATCAATTCCGGTGCCACTGATCATGACAGGTAACCATCATTTGTTCTCTATGTATGCACTTTATGCCAACCCCTCTTCGATAACAATTGCTAATGGTTTTTACTCCCGTATTCGTGGATTTGGCAATTACACCTATTCCATTTGTTTCCCTTTCGTCTGTATGTTCCTGACCTTGTGTTTAACCTTCTTTCTTCTAGCAAGCTTACTCACCAATTAAACTGTTTTATTTCACTTTTCCCTAACCATTGTTTGATTCAGGATCTCATGACAAAGTGCATTATTGGTATGCAATTTGAATTTGGCGGCCATTCTTGTCTTGACGATCGTGTGTTGCGTTTCGTTGCTTGCTCGGTGGTTCATCTTCTTTTGACGTTCATTGTCGATTGGTCATGTGTCTTTGTCCTCTTTGAAGAGGATGTATCCTCAGTTTTATCATTTGTCATCTTTAGAGTATGAGTCGTGTCAGTTTGCCAATCACTGTGTTCACTGGCACCTCACGTCAATAAACAGGTTGCATCCCCTTTTGATCCGTTATGTGTTTTATCAACGGACAGATGCTGGCATGATTCTTTTAATGTCGTGTCAATTTGTCAATCACTGTGTTCACTGTCACCTCGCGTCAATAAACAGGTTGTGTACCCTTAACATGTTGATGACATTGTTATTATGGTGAGTAATACTTTGGGAATCTTATCACAAAAGACCTTCCTTAATTCTCATTTCCAAATGAAGCAAGAAAGGCGTTATCTTGGCATAGAGGAAATATGTTCTTGATCAGCTAAAAGAATATGGAAAACTTGGGGCAGCACCATGTAGCTTCCCCATGATTCCTGATCCCTTTTGGACATTTATGACAACGTACTGTTTGATGAGCTACCTAAGGATGTGAGAAAAAGGGTTGATCATGAGTAGATCAAGTCGTTTTCCTATCCTGAGAGATTTTGTAGATTGATTGGGAAATTGAACTCTCTCACGCTGACTCGCCCTAATGTGACCTTTCTAGTTAGTGTGCTTAGCTTATTCATAACAGCACCAACTGTTGCTCAGTGGAAAGCTTTGGAGCATGTCTTACATTACTTATGGGCTCACCTGGTCGTGGTATACTCTATACGAGTCATGGTCCACAGCGAGACTGAGTGTTTTTATGATGCGAATGATGCGGGGTCGAAGGCTACCAAAAGATCCACCATAGGATACTGCGTGCTTGTGGGTGGAAATTTAGTATCATGGAGGAGCAAGAGGATGTGGTTTCACAATATGGTGCAAAAGCTGAGTATAGGGTCATGGCTTAGTTAGTATAGGAAATTGTGTGGATTCACCAATTAATGAAGGAGGTTGGTCTTACCATGTCATTGCTTGTGAAACTATGGTGTGATAACACAATGCTCTGTGCATAGCCTCCAATTCTGTGTTTCATGAACGAACGAAACATATTGAGATCGATTGTCACTTTGTACGTGATAAAATCAAAGAGAACTTCATTTCTAAGGGACATGTGAGGTCTAGCAATCAATTGGGTGATTTGTTGACTAAAGCTCTAAATGAGACTCGTGTTGATTATCTTTGTAACAAGTTGGGCATGATGAGCATCTGCGCTCCAACTTTCGGGGGGTGTTAGGAAGTATATTGATGTAAATATATTAGAATTAGTTAGTGTCGCTCATAATCAAAGATTATAGGGATTATGATTATGATTAAGAAATCAATCATTATAATGAGCCATTAATTCTAAGGCTCCTCTCGTGTATCAATACCACTATTATATACATGAATAAGCAAGTATTTGGGAATACATTTTTCCACTCTCTCTCTCTGTGCTACATAAACCAAACTTTTGAAGAGGGGACAACTCTACAGAGTTAGAGTTATTTTGATGCATCACTTTAGTGTGTGTTTTTTAATTTTTTTTTTTTTTTTATGATTCATTTGACTGCACTAACTGTGATGTCTTAAATCTTTGGATCCAGTATTTCTTTGAATGCGTGGTTTGTGATCTTGGTGGAAATTTATTGTGCTGTGATAGCTGTCCTCGCACTTATCATTTACAGTGTCTTTCTCCCCCTCTTAAGGTATGTTCTTTGAAGCCAATATAAAGCTGTCTATCAATCACGAAGGAATTGTTGTATAAACTTCATTTCTAATTTGCAATTTATCCTCTGAAGCGCATCCCCATGGGAAAGTGGCAATGTCCAACCTGCTCTCAAGGAAATGATCGACTGAAGGCCATAAACCACCTGGATTCAATTGCAAAACGAGCCAGGTCAAAAGTTGTCTCTGCAAAAGCAAAAGATGGAGTTAGTTCACTTAATATTGGCAAAGTATCCCAGATTTTTGGTAGCACACTAATATCAAAGAAAAGGTCTTCCACCAAAGGAAAATCCATTTCAATTGGGGGAGACAAGTTCTTAAGAAAGGAATTGTTGTCTACCCCAGTAGATGTAACTGGCAGTAACAAGCTAAGTGGTCCATCACTTGGGATTTCGATGGAGGGAACCTCATCATGTGCAGATGCTGGTGAAGAAAAGAAATCTAACACGCCCCCAACAATCTCTCCTGTTGATATGAAGTCAACCTCAACAGCTGACGAAGTTTTGTCTACTCCTAAAATTACTAATTTAGATGTAGATGATGAACAGGTGGACGGGAAACCTGATTTATCTTGTGGTGACACGCCTTCAAGAAAACAAGTTGTTCTTGGAATTGCTGCTGCTGGAGGGGAAGTTAGAAAAAGGAAGCGCGAGGCTAATAATAATATCAGTAAAAAGAAGTTGAAGACTGAAAAGGGTAAATCTACTGCCAAGACTTCTATGAAGTGCAAATCCGGAAATAATAAAGTACACAAGAAGCAGAAGTCTGTAAACAAAAATGTTTCTGCGTCTTTATCAAAAGAAGAAGTTGGAAGCAAGGATTCTTGTGTTGAACCAAAAGATGAGGTACTGATTTTACTCTCTGGATTCTTTTCTGTTTATGTTTGGATATGAGTCCTTGAGTATTTCATGGGGTATCTGAATGTGAATGGTGAAGAATTAGTGAAAGGACATGATGCTACCTAATCTAGTTATACTATTTTGGCTCCTTATTCTTCTTTAGTTGCTCCCTTTGCCTTCAGTTATTCCTAATCAGAATTATCAAGGACCAATACATCTTAAAAGCTTATGCCTTAGGAAGAAGATTTGGATTGGATTTTACTTATGATCTCTCACGTATTTCTCAAAATCTCTTTGCAACAGAAAGTCAAAATTTAGAAGAAACAAAGGCCAATGATGCATCTAACTATAATTTATTTTTGTAGAAACACTATCAAAATTAACGCCATCTTTTCTCTTGATATATTTTTCTATTTAAACTTGAATCTATCTGCCATAGCTCTATGCCTTTTTCTTCCAAGACATCCTTATTAGTTTCAAGCATGTACTTGCTGTATTTTACATGTCTTCTTTCATGTTTTGGACCTAACCTAGCCGATATATGGTTGTCCTCGCTGTCAGATGATTAGTGTTGAATTTTGGCCACCTGTATCCACTTAGCTACATGCGGGACAAGAGTACAATTCGAAAGAATAAATCAATTTTTATCTATTAAAGATATATATGATATGGAAAATAGATATTTGCCAAAAGGCCCAGTTTGGTTTGCTGGAAATTGGTGTTGGGAAGTGAAAAATAAAATGGAAAAGTCATTTGTCATAGTTTGGTTGGGTTGAAATGCATTTCCTGGGAGCCTTTTTTCCATGATATAATTGGAAAATGATTTCTTTGCCTAACCTAGTGGAAAATCAATACTTTCTTAGGAAAATCTTTTTGCTGCCCAAAATGTCAATTCCCACATCTGAAATTTTCGAACCCAACCCCAGGTTCCTTTATCTATCTTCCTCCTCACCCAAACCAGATCTTCTCATTGACTTGCTTCATCGCCGCCAGCTACACCCTCTACCCCACAACCGTTGACTCTTTTGGCCTCTACTCCTGCCCTTCTCCTTCCATCCATCCTTGTCATAGGTCTTTTCATCCGTGTTCAACTAGTAGTGGCAAGCTGTGCACCATTCTTCTATGATGGTGGTAGGATGGTAGGTGGGTCGAGTGGTGCCGTAGAGTTCTCCCTCATTGCTTTCATCTTTGTTGCAAATCTATTTTGCAATATCGCTATCGCTGCCGCCTCCCTTCCTCCATCGCAGGTCTATCCTCATAACAGCAGATCTGGTTTGAAGGTCCTGATGTTGATAAGAAGGAAGTAGAGGGAGGGGGGTTTAGAACATAGCTCAGTCAAAGGTTTGAAGGTCACGATACTAGATCTGGACATCAAAGCTGCCATTGCTTTGAGCCATTGAAGCTACCATCTCAGCCATCTTCTTCAGTGAAAGTCGAAGCTTCAGCTTCTTTGGCAATGGCTCCATGTTGAATTCGTTCTGGTTGTTGAACCTAAGCTTTTTTGTTTTCAGGGACATTTTGTTCTTTTCATATTTTTGGTTTCCATTTTCATGCTCAATTTATGTGTTCCAAAAAAAAAAAAAAAAAATCATCTCAATTTTCCTTTAAAATTTTCTGTCATGCCAAACATACTTTTAAACCCATTTTCATTTCCATCAAAATGCTTCCAGTGAACCAAATGGGGACTAATTGTTACACTGGAATTGGGACAATGGAAGTGGAACCAACTATGGAACTGTAAAAATTGGTTGTTTGGTAAGATGGAAGCTAATTGTTTTCCATTTCCACCAAAATGGATGGAAGTGGCTTCCACGCTCAACCCTGTGGAAGTGGGAAGAGTTCCATGGAACTCATTTTTAGCTCTAATTCTTGACAACTACTACTGTGTGACTAAAGCACCTGAAAAAATCAGTCATGCACCCATTCAGCTTAGATTCTGACATGACATGTCACTTGTAAAACTGCTTGAACTCTTGGATCGATTTTGTTGCCACATATAAGTGTGTTTTCATCCTTGATATGTGACTTTTGAGTTTTCCTACATTTAATTTTTGGCTTTGTTAATTTAGCTTTCAATCACTCTTGTTTTTATTGCTGTCAATTACTCTGTTGTGGTATTAATGTCACATTTGGGTTTATAAATTCTAATTATTCCATATGGATGCAGAAGTTTCCTCAGGCAAAGAAAAATAAAGCATGTGAGTTTGATAAAGCAGTAAGTCATGTGGATGAAACTCTAATGCATGAGGACAATACTATGGGTGAATCTCTGCAGGTAATTATTTCAAATTGCTTATGTTAGTACTTAAACGCTTGCATTTGTTTAATGGGGACGGTATTTTCCCTGGGTTCTTGCAAGTGATGATCATGACTGATTTTTTTAGTTTCTGTTATGTATGCATTGCAGGTTGATCGGGTTCTAGGGTGTCGAGTTCAGGATAAGAATACAAACCCATCACAAAGTTTATCTGTGACTGTCATGGATGATCTATCCTCTCACGATCTGCCAATCCCAGCAAGTGGAGACACTCGGGATCTGCCAATCCCAGAAAATGACAGCAGACTAGTAGAGAATAGTCCTGCTTGTGGTATTGATATGAATGTTGAAACTGCTGAAAATATCCCAGATGATTGTCAAAATGTTGTCAAGATTGCCAATAAAGGAAGCTTGAAAAACAATAATAAAGTGGAAAGACTTAATGTATACAGAAGATCAATGACAAAAGAAGGTAAAAAAGGCAATCCCATACATTCATTGAGTAAAACTCCAGGTGATTTAGATTCCAGTGCCACATGTAGTAAAATCCATGATGATTCTGCAGCAAGTGCTGAGCATTTGGAAAAAACAACTGACAAGATGGAGATTGTGGAAGATGTAAATGTTACTTTAAGAAGTGAGGACAATAATGATCTTCTGAAAAATTGTGAAGCACAGGTCTCTCCCAGAACCAAACTGAAAGAGGTGGATGCAGATATGGTAATGAGTAGCACCGTTGCTAACAAAGTTCAGGAAGCTAACGTGACTCAACCTTCATGTCTAAATCAGGAGAAATTCTTCTATGAATTTTTGGTTAAGTGGGTAGGAAAATCACATATTCATAATAGTTGGATTTCGGAATCCCAGATAAAACTTCTTGCAAAGAGAAAATTAGAAAATTACAAGGCTAAGTATGGGACAGCTATAATAAATATCTGTGAGGAACGTTGGAAGCTGCCTCAACGGCTGCTTGCTATCCGTACATCAAAAGATGGAACATCAGAAGCATTTGTAAAATGGACTGGACTCCCTTATGATGAATGCACTTGGGAAAGTTTAGAAGAACCTGTTCTTCAGACTTCTTCACATCTGCTTGATCTTTTTAACAAATTTGAAACCCGTACCCTGGAAAGGGATGCATCAAAGGATAATTCAACTAGGAAAAACAATGACCATCCAAATGATGTAGTTAATCTCTCAGAACAACCTCTTGAGCTAAAAGGTGGTTCTCTGTTTCCCCACCAGCTTGAGGCTTTGAACTGGTTGCGAAAATGCTGGTGTAGATCTAAAAATGTGATACTTGCTGATGAAATGGGCCTTGGGAAAACAGTATCTGCTTGTGCCTTCATTTCATCATTGTATTTTGAATTCAAAGTTGTACTGCCTTGCTTGGTCTTGGTCCCACTTTCAACAATGCCTAATTGGCTTGCTGAATTTGCATTATGGGCTCCAGACTTGAATGTTGTGGAATATCATGGTTGTGCAAAAGCAAGAGCCATAATTCGCCAGTATGAATGGCATGCTAGTGATCCCAGTGGATTGAATAAAAGAACATCTGCCTATAAATTCAATGTTCTTTTGACTACATATGAAATGGTCCTCGCAGACTCTTCTCATTTGCGTGGAGTTCCCTGGGAAGTTCTTGTGGTTGATGAGGGGCATCGACTGAAGAATTCTGAAAGTAAGCTTTTTAGCTTGCTCAATACATTCTCTTTTCAACATCGTGTACTGCTGACTGGTACTCCTCTCCAGAACAACATTGGTGAGATGTACAACTTACTCAATTTCTTACAACCATCTTCATTTCCTTCTCTGTCTACATTTGAGGAGAAGTTCAATGATCTTACAACTGCTGAGAAAGTTGAGGAATTGAAAAAACTAGTTTCCCCCCATATGCTTCGTAGGCTTAAAAGGGATGCCATGCAAAATATTCCACCCAAGACAGAAAGAATGGTTCCTGTTGAGTTGTCATCTATCCAAGCTGAATATTACCGTGCCATGCTTACAAAGAATTATCAGATACTGCGTAATATTGGGAAAGGGGTTGCTCAGCAATCTATGCTTAACATTGTGATGCAACTTAGAAAGGTCTGCAATCATCCATATCTCATACCAGGAACTGAGCCTGATTCTGGATCAGCTGAGTTTCTTCATGAAATGAGAATAAAGGCGTCGGCCAAATTGACTCTTCTGCATTCTATGCTGAAGATTTTACATAAAGAAGGACACAGAGTCCTTATTTTCTCTCAAATGACCAAGCTACTTGACATCCTAGAGGACTATTTAAATGTTGAATATGGGCCTAAAACTTTTGAGAGAGTGGATGGCTCTGTTTCTGTGACTGATCGTCAAGCAGCAATTACACGCTTTAACCAAGACAAAAGTCGATTTGTGTTCTTGTTATCCACTCGATCCTGTGGTCTTGGGATAAATTTGGCAACTGCTGACACTGTCATTATCTATGATTCTGATTTCAATCCACATGCTGATATCCAAGCAATGAATCGAGCACATAGGATTGGACAATCAAATAGACTTCTGGTATATCGGCTTGTTGTTCGCGCCAGTGTTGAAGAGCGCATCTTGCAACTTGCTAAGAAGAAGCTGATGCTTGATCAGCTTTTTGTAAATAAGTCTGGATCTCAAAAGGAAGTAGAGGATATTCTAAAATGGGGTACTGAAGAACTCTTCAGTGATTCTCCTGGTCAGAATGGAACGAATGGAGGTGAAAGTAATAGCAACAAAGAAGAGACAGCTGTAGATATTGAACATAAGCATCGGAAGAGGACTGGTGGTTTGGGAGATGTATATAAGGATAAGTGTACAGATAGCAGCAGCAAGTTTGTGTGGGATGAAAGTGCAGTTTTAAAATTGCTTGATCGTTCAAACCTTCAAGATGGCTCAAATGATGTTGCTGAAGGAGATTCTGAGAATGATTTGCTGGGTTCAGTTAAGGTGAAGTGTTTATTAAATACCTAATCTTGGATTCTTTAGTTAATTGTTAGCGCTAAATTTGGTCATTTGGTGCACTGTGAAATATGGGTTTTGCCACTCACTTGTAGATCCCTTCTTGCCCCCTCGTAGGTGACTTTTTTTTTCTAGGGCTATCAGTACAATATAACATGTATGTTTTAGATCAATTTACCTGGTTCTATGTTTACCCAATCTTTTGAAGTTGCATCCATCACTAGTATGTGCACAAGCTAAACAGGGAAATTGATGCTGCTGTTTCCATTTTGGTTGTCCTTGCACTGAATGTTCTGAAGACTTGTTCTCATTAATGTTTGTTGGAACTTGATAGGACTTTCATTATAGTGTAAATTGGGATTCATTAGCCTCTAAATAGTTCAATGAAGTTGTAATTTTTCCCCTTAAGTTGTTTCTTAGATATTTGTCAGTGAATGGGATGCTTTTCATGGATTCTTTTTGTAACATTGCCATTGGCTTAGTAAGACAAGGTTGCTCTCTTGTATATGCAGAGAAATTGAGCTGAAATGTTGAATTTATGGTTTTTGTGATTTTATGGTTTTCTGGCCTCCTTTCTTTAGTTTTCCTTGAAGTAGGATGGCTTATCCTCCCTTGCAATTAAAATATTTTTTCTGTTAAAAAAATTGCATCTCCATGACTAGACATTTAAATAGACACTGAAAATGAAGGTTATTCTACCATTTATTCTGATTGAAATTTGCTTTGTCTTAATCAGTCCCTTGAATGGAATGATGAACCAGCTGAAGAACAGGGTTTAGGTGAATCACCCCCTTGTGGAACTGATGATATCTCTACACAAAATTCCGAAAGGAAAGAGGATAATGTGGTGAATGGTACTGAAGAAAATGAATGGGACAGACTACTTCGTGTGAGGTAAGGAGCTTCTATTTGGTGACATCCTTTCTTTGTTGTATATTTCAACATCCAACCCCTGAGCGTATGTGTGGTATAAATTACACGCTTGGTTAGGATTAATATAATGCCTTTTGAGGCTTCAAGATTATCAGGGGAATTAGAAGGGTAAAAAGGAAGAGAAGGAAAGGGAGAATGGGAGGAACAAAAACTTAATCATCGGTCGTAACTGCCATTCATGAGTTGGGGGTTCCCCTTTATGTGGATGGGTCATTAGAGACTAGCTAACTCTGGAAGGTTGTTATGCTTGTTGCTAAACTGTGATTTGCTTATTCTGCCTTCTTTTCACAAAGCAAGCTAGTCATCTCATTGACACCTTTCTCAATTCTCTCCCTTTCTTTCACTTACTGACACATTTCAACACTTTAAAATCTTAAGTAAACAATGAGCCTCTGGCTATCTTATTTTCTAAAAAGACTACCCCCTAAACTCACTTTTTAAAATAGACTGTTTGTTACAATCCTAAAAGTAGGTTTTATCTCTAAGTCTAATAGTTATGGATTTGCCAAAAACGTTGAAATTCGTGCTGCCTTACATTTTAGAATAGTTTAGCGATCAAGTAGCCTGAATAAACTTGCTTACCTGAAATTACTTCTTAACCTGTTTGGTTTCTAGGTGGGAGAAGTATCAGAATGAGGAGGAAGCAGCTCTTGGTCGAGGAAAGCGGCAGAGAAAAGCTGTTTCTTATAGGGAAGCATATGCTCCCAACCCAAGTGAAACATTGAGTGAGGTAATATGCTTTCTTTCTGCTTGTAAGCAACATGATGGAGAATCGAAAAAGATTAAGACGAATATTACAAGTTATTTATAAATGAAGTATAAATATAGGAAATGAGATTTTAATTATCCATAGTCCTTTTATGAAGCCCTTGTAGTATGTTGTTGTAAGGAAACTTTGTGATTCGGGAAGTAAATAAATAAAAGCAAAAAAATAAAGTAAAAATCATAAAATAAGAAAATTACTAAAACTACAACATTTTGAATTTAAATTTTTCTACACAAGTTTCCCATAGGAAACTTATGAAAATTGTAGTTTTATGAATTTTCTTATTTTCAAACTTTTACTGTATTTTTTACTTATTTGCTTTCTTCTCAAATTCCTACAACACACTTATGTGGAACCCATGTATAATTAAAATAAAAAGCATTTTAATTAAAACAAAACACATAAAAATATCAAACTCAAATCCCAACTAAAATCCTATTTCTTATGTTCGCATTTTATTTAGCCTCACGGCTCATTTATTTTCCCTGAATTTTGGTCTTTGTTTGTCTGGTCTGAGTGGCTTTTTATTCTGTGGCCAACGCCTCTATAATAAACAGAAAATCATTATCTTCCCATCGAGCATCACCTACATGGTTGTATGAATCCAAGGATGGCTCTCAGAAAACAATTTTTTCAGATGGGATGATCTTCAATCTTTAAGATTTCGTTCAGGTTTAAGTTACAGTTTCCATCATTCTAGAATAGATCTTGAATGATATTCAAAAGTAACCATGTGGATTCTCTCGACTGTAAAAAAGAAGCGATCAAGAAAAATGTTCTTATCATTTTCAAATTAGAGTTGCAAAAAATTAAAAAAGATGATAACTGACAACCTTAAAATTTCTGGAGGAAAAATAGCCAAGAGCTGCTTAATATCTATGAATTTTTGGAATGCTCAAACTTAGTTTCAGTATTTTAGTTCTCCAAGTCTCGTCTGAAATCAATCTCTCAAAACTTGTTGCATGTCCTCCCATGTCGATTAACTACTTAAATTTTAACTGTTGTGTGCCTTGTTTTCCTAGTATAATTTTGATGGATCTGGGATCCAGATCAGTCACCAATGAATTCAAGAACAAAGAATCTAAGTCCTTGACCAAAATACATAAACACTCATATATTCATTCATAAATTCTGTCATTGTCTTACATGAAATATATAGACAGAATGTAACAGGGATAGGATAACTCCTAATAACTTCCCTATAACTTCCTAAAAGATAAGATACACTTAACTTCCTAAGGATAACTTCCTCAAAACAGAACAAATATAAAACACACACACAAGGCATAACTTCTATATTTTAATTATCCTTGTTCACATGCTTCCTTCTTGAGTAAACCAACAGAGGGCGCTGCTGTATATTCCTATCAAATTTACACATGTTAACATGTTGGTCTAAATGTTTTGCCACATAAAACCTGTTTTGCTAGGAATTTTTTTGGTGGTATAATTTTCTGAACTTTGTATTTATATATTGCGTTGTTACCCAATATTAGTATATATTTCTCATCATATCCTCGTTTTGCTGTTATTCTTATATTTTGCCTCAAGCAGAGTGGTGATGAGCAGGAAAAAGAGCCAGAACCAGAGCCTGAGCGTGAATATACACCAGCAGGACGGGCCCTAAAAGCAAAATTGTATGTTTATTCCTTTTGTGAATTAAAATTGCTTTGCTTTGATTAAACATGGATATAGAAGACGTGCTTGTGGCTGTGTATTGCAATTAGACCAGATTGTCATTATGGCTTCTTTCAGGGAATTTCCCTCGACAGTATATGGAGGATTTAAAAAGCACTATAAATTATCAGACATGGATCTCCTCCACACTCTCAATGATCCTTCCATTCCATCAAATTCAGCCATTTATATTTATCTGACGATTATCAATGTGCCGCATTGCTCAGATTATAATTAAAAAGGCAAAGAAAATTGTTCATCATCTATGTTCCTTTACTATGCTTTGTCAGTTTTTTTGCCTTCTTAATTTCAGTCTGAGCCATTTGGCACATTGGCAATCATAGGATAGGCATAAGTGGTGAGAGTTTGTGCCTTTTAGTGGCAATTGAGGGGATCCGTATCCTAAATTATCTGATCCTACATATTCTGTGAATGATTCACATAATTCTTAGCAAGTCCTAAACGCTATTGACAAATCAATCCTGTTGATTAAAAATCCATGTCGCTTGTTATAATCAATTGGAAAATAGATGCGTATTCCTCTAGAATTGAATGTTTTTGTCTTGCTTGTGTTAATTTTTGGGAGAATGGCATTTGGGTCTCTTTTAAGGGAATTATTAGCACTCGGGTCCTTTGACCATATTACCCTTTTGAGATTGACATCTATGATATAGATTAACTTTTTGTTTTTTATTTTGGGGGAAGTTGGGACCAAAGTATTAATAGCTCCTTACAAGGTATCCAAATGACAGTTCCCCTCTAACTTCTCCCTTGGTAATTTTCTCTCACAAAGGCTTAAAAGTCAAGATATTTTTGCTGGTTGTTACTGTTAGATGCAACGGCAGTTAGCTCTATCCCTATCTGGGCCCTTGATAATTCTGAAAAGATTTGATATTGACATTACTTTTGAATAGTGCTAAGCTTCGTGCTCGGCAAAAAGAACGGCTTGCATGGAGGAATGCAGTTGGTGGATCTCATCCTGCTGAGGGACTCCCTGGAATTGAGTCACTCCTCCAATCATCTGCCAATGCAAAGAGTGCTGATCTTGGAGCTGGGCCATCAAATTTAGTTGGGGATGCTCCTATCAATTTAGAGGAGAACAACTCTGATATGCTTTCAGAAGCTCAGAAGAGCCACACGGATTCCATCTCAAGAATGGGCAGGCTATCAAAACACATAATGAGCAGTCACATGGATGCTTCAGTCAATAATCTAGACAAATCTTCACTTCATTATAAGAGGCTAAACACTACAAACTCTATGCCAACCAGCAATCTGTTACCTGTTCTGGGACTTTGTGCTCCTAATGCCAACCAAGTGAAATCATCAGAAAGTAATTTTCCAAAGTTAAATTGGAGACAAAATAGACGGGGAGCCAGACAGGAGTTTCCATTTAGTCTTGCCCCTTCTTCTGGGACAACATCCTTGGAGGCTGAGATCAGAAGTCAGGAAGGAGCAGCAAATGCTAGACTACCAGATTCGCTGGTGCATATTATGCAAGAGAGTTTCAAGAATAGAATCCCTGAGCATAACCTCCCATTTGTTCCTGTAAGTTCTCCTTGCATGCTTTGTATTGATTTTAGATCAATTCTATTTAATCAGATTTATGCATTTTGCTTACCGTATAAAACTATAAATTATACATTCACAGTTTCCCCCAGCTTTGCAAGGAAAGGAACCTGATGCACTTGAAGGGGCTAGATTCTCTGCTTTCCGGGAGAAGATGGCCCTGCCAAACCTACCTTTTGATGAAATGTTGCTGGCCAGATTTCCTCCCACAACTAAGAACATGCCAAGTTCGCATCTGGACCTTTTACCTGATTTGTCGCTAGGTGGTAGCAGCAGCAGACATGAAGCTTTGAGTGGTCCATTACAAGACCTTCCAACGATGCCGTTATTACCTAAATTCAAGATTCCCCCGGAAGATTTATTCAGATTTAATCAGCAACATGGGGATGTGCCCCCCACTTTGGGTTTAGGCCAGGGCCCACCACCCACATCATTCCCAGAGAACCATAGGAAGGTGCTTGAAAACATAATGTTGAGAACTGGGTCTGCCTCAGGTAGCTTTTATAAAAAGAAGTCAAAATCAGATGGGTGGTCTGAAGATGAACTTGATTGCCTCTGGATTGGTGTTCGTAGACATGGAAAAGGTAATTGGGATGTTATGCTTAGAGATCCCAGGTTGAAGTTTTCGAAGTACAAGACATCTGAGGATTTGGCAATGAGGTGGGAAGAGGAACAACTCAAGGTCTTTCAAGGGCCAGCTTTTCCTGTGCCAAAACTGGCCAAGATGTCGAAGTCTACTAAATCGGCCCTTTTTCCAATCTCTGATGGAATGATGGAAAGGGCCCTGCATGGGAGCCGATTCTTCTTGCCGCCAAAATTTCAAAACCATATGACCGACATGAAACTAGGAGTTGGTGATCCTTCATCCAGTTTGTCTCATTTGAGGACACCAGATCGACCTCATTTTCATAATGATCATTTTGCACCTCTTCCTCCTTTTAATCTTGATATAAACAGAGCGAAATTTCCTGGTGATGCTTCTGCTGAACCTTCTGATAGACCAGGGACTTCTTCCTATGTGCCTGCTGAAAGGCCATTTCTACTAGATTCTTATGGAACCAGTTGCTTAGGTTCTCTAGGTTTAAATGGCTCAGGAAGTGTTACTAGGCGACAAAGAGAGGATCAACCAGGCACCAGTAAACTTGAAAATCCACCTGGACTTCTTGATGTGGCTTTTAATGATATGCTTGACACTCGAATCAATGCAGGAAATGGTGAATCTACTAGCTCTGCATTTCCACCTAACCCTGCTAAAGGAGCTGAGCCTTTCACCTCGAAAGGCGATGAAGGAGTTGGAAGTAGTAGTTCAAAAGACAAGCTTCCCCACTGGTTACGCGAAGCAGTAAGCTCCCCTGCTAAATGCTCTGATCCAGAACTTCCGCCCACCGTGTCAGCAGTTGCTCAATCGGTCCGGTTGGTTTATGGAGAAATTAAGCCTACGATACCTCCATTTGAGATTCCTAGTCCAGCTCCTTCCCTTCCAGATGACCCCAGATGTAGTCTGAGAAGGAAGAAGGTTAAAAGAACTCATAAGTTCAGTCAGGTCCTGCCAGAAGTTGATGGGAACGATATTGACCCCAGGTCCTACCAGAAGAGGCATGGAAAATCTAAAAGACCTAAGTTCCACCAGAGGGGCCGGCTAGATGTTGCTGGAGGCAGCAATGACGTCCTTAGTGACGTCCATGTCGACGACAATGGTGCTTCGTGCTCTACTCCTTTCGTCCCGCCTTTACCTCTCCTTCCTCAGACAGGGCTTCAACAGATTGAATCTGGCCTCAATTCATTAAACCTGTCGCACTCATCATCAGCGAACCAACTAAAAAGGACGAGTAGCTCAGGACTGTCTCCTTCCCGTGAAGTGCTCCAGCTGGTGGCATCCTCTGTTGCTCCAGGTCCACATGTTCCATCGTCCATTTCTGGCTCTTCAAGATTTCCTGAGGGCAATCTTCCATTGCCTAGGCCTATTAAGCCGGCAAAATTCAAAGCCACCGAAGGTGCCTTTGGAAATAAGATGCCTAGGCCGACTTCACCGAAAATTTTGGGTTCACATGATGATGAGGAGGAGCAGCAGCATAAAGAACACCCTGACAGTGGAGATTCCAGTAAGACTCAGTCAGATCCCTCTAGGACTGAACAGCCTGAACCTGATGAAGGGGAGGTATCGTCTGAGGGGACCGTATCCGATCATGCTTTAAGAGACAAGGAAACATAGAATGTAGTGTCTCAGATTAAAAATTGAGCAAAATATACAAGTTCATGCTTCTAAAAGGTCTTCACCATTGCGCTGGAATTTTTGTAGGTATTTTATGACAATGAGTGAACTAGAAAATTACAGGGTGGTTGAAAATGTGTAAAGTTCTCGTCAAGTGAAAATGAAATATAGCGTTGTCTGTTCGGTATTTTTGAGGTGTCTTTTGCTTATGTAGATGTCCCATGTTCTCACATGGCCATTTTTGCACAGAAGAATGAGATTCATATTGCAGGGCTTGATTTCAGGTTTCTTCATGCGTCTACTGCATCATCACTTCAACTCATATTCATCCCATCTTTGAGGTTTGAAGTTAGAGAATAAATGGTTCTTTTTCTAGAGAATTGAACTTTATTGACAGGATCAAGAAACAAGTTACTCCCTCCGATCTAAATATAAAATAAAATTGATTTTTTTTTTGAGATATTAAGAAAGTTAATTAAATTATTTTAAAATATTTATGTTTATTGTTTTTTCTCCAAAATATTTTACTTAACATATTAACTAATATATAGTCTAATGATTCATAACATATAATATGATTAAGTAAGTTATTTAGTTTCTTTAATCTCTCCAAAAAAGAAGTCAACTATGTCTTATTTTTAGGATCGGATGAGGTAGTATTTAGTGCACTTGTAAGATAAATAGTCTGAATGTTATGTATATTCATGTACATAAGATGTGTATTTATATAATAGGAGAAAGCCTTAGCATTGATGGCTCTTAATGGCTGTTAATTGAGGATTATTCCCTAATCCCTGATTTATAGGGATTCTAATATATTTCTTGATTTCCTAACACTCCCCCTCAAGTTGGAGTATATATGTTAATCAAGCCCAACTTGTTACGAAGATAGTCAACTCGAGTCCCACTTAACGCTTAGTCAGAAGGTTACCCAATTGGTCACTAGACCGCACATGTCCTGTAGAAATAAAGTTCTCCTTAATCTTATCGCGTACAAAGTGATAGTCAATCTCAATGTGTTTCATACGTTCATGAAACACATAGTTGGAGGCTATGGGTAAGCAGCTTTATTTTCACACCACAACTTCATAGGTAATGACGTGACAAGACAAACCTCCTTTATTAATTGGTGAATCCACATAATTTCTTGTACTGATTGAGACATGGCTCTATACTCGCCAACGACTTTCGACTTAGAAACCACATCTTGCTTCTTACTCCTCCATGACACTAAATTTCCAGCAATAGACACACAATATCCTGTGGTGGATCTTCTGGTAGCCTTTGACCCTGCATGATCTGCATTACAAAAACATTCAATCTTGTTGTGGCCATGATTTGTATAGAGTACACCACGACCAGGTGAGCCCTTCAAATAATGTAAGACATGTTCCAAAGCTTCCCACTAAGCAACGGTTGGTGTAGTCATGAATTGACTAAGCACACTAACTGAAAAGGTCACATTAGGGCAAGTTACTGTGAGATAGTTCAATTTCCCAGGTAATCTACGGTATCTCTCAGGATAGACTGTAATACCCCAGATTAATAATAATAATAATAATGATAATAATAATAATAACAACAATAACAATAATATAGTAACAATAAAATTTAATAATAATAATAATAACAATAATATATAAATAAAGATTTAGAATTTAATAATGTTTGTATTGTTTTATAATTTATTAATTATTAATTGGCAATAGTTTAAGAGCCCAGTCCATAGCTAAACCTTGATTTTTAATTATAAATTGAGGTCTAGCCGCCTAACCTTAGCGAACGCTCAATACGTCTCTCCTCCTCTACTACTTTCTCTTTTCGTATTCGGCGTCAATTATTCTTTTAGGAGGTTAGTAAAACGGAGATCGGTAATCCTAACCCCTAGAACAATAGGAATTAATTGTTACATGCTGGTCTTGATTTTTGTGAACAAAAACAAATCCTTTCTTGTTTTGTCGTTCTGCTTGCGTCTTCTCTTTTGGTTTTTGTTAAGGTTTTCTATTCATTTTTTTGTCTTGATTACTCCATATGGAGTGTTTTCGATTCGATTCATAGTGTATACTTGTGAGTTTGAATTCTAAAGTTTCTAGTTTTTCTTCCTATTCAGATGTTTGTATACTTTTTATCAGTTTTTCTTGCTCTTTAATCGCGGGCATCTTTTTTTGTTCGAATCGATGCAAGATCTTAGGTTTAGGTTGGGTTGTTTATCCACTGAATTTGTTTTTGTTATATTTGATATACTTTGAAACTAAAGAATAGAAGGTTATTTATTTCCTTCTAGTTTTATTCAAGGGCACATCAGATATCTTCCAAATCTGAATTTTTCTTCTTCACGTGGGTTCCACGTTTCCTTTTTAATTCTTTTATTTGACTTTTGACCCATTAATATATTGCTCTAGATTACATGATATCTCCTATAAAATAAAAATAGGATATGAGTAGATTTTATATCAAAATATCTTTTTATCCTATAATTAATTAAAGAATAGAAAAAGAAAAAGAAAAAGATATAAAAGATAATTAAATAGGTGAAAAATATTGGTTCCCATAAATTTGAGAAATCCATTTTATGTGTGATTGAAATAATTTGGGAATTTTATTATGAGTATATTTAAAATAATTTAGGTGGGAGGATAGCTTTGGGAAGGTACCTCTAAAGTGATGAACACAACCCTTAGGCTTTATGTCCCCAATATATTATTTGATGTGAACCGATGATATCCGTTCTTCCCAAAGTGGTGTCTCGGGGTTTCTGGGACACTAGTAGCAACTTTGGGAAGAGATGTGCACACAAGGAAAAAGTGTTTTATGGCCAATTTGATTAATTGTGGCGGCGGGATTTCCGGGTCACGGGGTAGGCGCGGGATATCCGGGTCTACCATGGTTCTCTTCCCACTAAATAGACTAGTAGGATTTCTCGGGTCTAAATAAATTTAAGAAGATAATGAATAATGTTTGATGCAATTGCCATATGATTATATATATTTGCTTTGATTAATATATTTGAGCCATTTAAATTGTGTTTTGTTAGGATTACCGGCTTTCTTGATTTTTTTTTTTTTGTGTTCATGGGTTGCGATGATCCTTCGAGGGAGCAGAATTTCAATGAAACAGGTGCCAAGAGTTGGGGCTAGCAGTGAGAAGTGAGGAAGAACGTTCAATGATTCTAGCTAGTTTTTATTTTATTTTATTTTTTTCTTTGTTCTGAATAAAACACATTTATTTAAGTTCGGATTTATGTTGATGTAATAAGTTAGCCTTGCACTTGTCTCAGTACAAGTGCGGTGGTAACACTTTCCAAAGTAGTTTATTTTGACTTTCGCAGTTTTAAGTTATTATAATTGTTAGAAATTTGGGGGTGTTACATAGGCAAACGGTTTGATCTTCTCCAGATCAACTTTCTTTTGTACATCCTTAGATAGCTCATCAAACCGTATGGGGTCATCAATGTCCAAGAAAGGATTAGGAATCATGGGAATGCTACTCGGTGCTGCCCCGATTTTCACGGTTTCTTTTAACAAATCAAGAACATATTTCCTCTGTGTCAAAAGGATGCCTTTCTTACTTCTCATAACCTCTATCCCAAGAAGGTACTTTAACGGACCCAAATCTTTTTTTTTGAAAACGAGAATTAAGAAAGGCTTTAAGTGATGAGATTCCCGAAGCATTACTACCCGTAATAACAATATCATCAACATATACCACTAACAGAATCATTCCAATATCTATCTGTTGATAAAAGACAGAATGGTCACACTTACTCTGACTCAAACCAAACTTCTTAACCACAGAGCTAAACTTGTCAAACCAAGCACGAGGACTCTGCTTCAAGCCATACAAAGACTTTTGAAGATGGCATACCTTCTCACGCTCCCCCTAAGCAACAAAACTAGGTGGTTGCTCCATGTATACTTTCTTAAGAAGATTACCATTCAAGAACGCGTTCTTAACATCCAATTGATGAAGATCCCAACCATAATTGACTACCATAAAAATGAGGAGGCGAACAGAGGACAGTTTGGCCACAGGAGAGAAGGTTTCTGAATAGTCAACACCATGGGTCTGAGCATAACCCTTGGCAACCAGTCGAGCTTTCAAACGTTCCAAGGTGCCATCAGCTTTTGTTTTGACCGTGAACACCCACTTACACCCGATAGCCTTCTTGCCAAGAGGCAAATCAATGAGATTCCAGGTACCAGCCTTATCAAGGGCCACCATTTCTTCTCCCATCGCAGCACGCCAACTAGGATGGGTCAAGGCTTGTTGGAGAGTACTGGGAATGGTGAGAGAGTCTAAGGATGCTATGAAGGAACATGATGGAAGAGACAAATTTTTATAGGAAACAAAGGAAGAAATAGGATAGGTGCAAGTAGGCTTACCTTTGCGTAAAGCAATAGGCAAGTCATTAGAGATGTCAGACACTGTGTCTAGTTCAGAGGTAGAAGTGGAAGGATCAGGAGTATCAAGAATATTCGGCCGGTGTCTGGTTCGAAAGTAGGAGCAGAAGGAACTGATGCCGGATCAAACATCAAAACAGTCATTGGTGGGTCATGAACCTGGTCGATAACATTATTCGCCCTATGGCGTTTCCGATAAACATGATAGATAGATAGTTTAGCAGGTGCCGCGTTAGATGCTTGCACTGGTGGTAACTAAACTGGATAGACCAAGAGATCATCAAGACTGTCAGAGGTGTCATCAGTCGAGACAGGAGATGGAGGTGGAGTAGAGACCGGAAAAGACAAAGTTGACTCATGAAATGTGACATCTGTAGACACAAGATAACGCCGAAGAGTGGGAGAATAGCACCGATAACCCTTTTGAACCCTAGAATACCCAAGGAAGACACACTTAAGAGACTTGGGATCAAATTTGGTAACAGTGGGACGAACATTGCGAACAAAACAGATACACCTAAAGATTTTAGGGTCAACAGGAAACATGGGTTTGGAGGGAAACAGGGTGGTGTATGGAGTGGCACCATTGAGGACATGAGAGGACATACGATTCATAAGGAAGTATGCCATGCTGGAGCATATAGGTTTGAAATTGGGAAGAAAAGTATTCTTTAGCGTTGTCACTTCGTAAGGTTTTAACTGATACACCAAATGAGTTTTGATTTCAACACAAAAATTGTAAAAGTGGGAAAACAACTCAGAACAAGTTTCAATTAGATAGACCCAGGTGGTACGAGAGAAATCATCAACAAAAGTAACATGGTACCTAAAACCAGGCTTGGACTCGATAGGAGATGAACCCCAAACATCATAATGGACTAAATCAAAGGGAGACGCAACTTGTTTATTAACTCGAGGTGTCAAGTGAACAGGATGATGTTTAGCAAACTGACATGATTCACATTCCAAAGACGACAAATGATGGAATTGAGGATACATCCTCTTCAAACAAGACAAGGACGCATGACCTAAACGATAATGAACGTCAAAAGGGAATGAACCACCAGGGCAACTGATCGATCATTTGCACTCGATCCTCAAGGAAGTAATGGCCACCAAATTCATAACCCCTACCAATAACTTGCTTCGTCGTGAGATCCTGAATCAAACAATGATCAGGAAATAAAGTTATGAAACAGTTTGATTGTCGAGTGAGTTTGCTAGGAGATAAAAGATTAAATGTAAGGTCAGGAACATTAAGGACATGGGACAAGGAAACAGACGGGGTAGGTCCAACAATGCCAGAGCTAATAACACGAGAATAAGAACCAGTAGCAATTGTGATACTAGAGGGATTGGCATAAGGTGCATACAAGGAAAACAAATGGTGGTTACCTGTCATAAGATCAGAAGCACCGGAATCGATGATCCACTTTGAGGAAGAAGTAGCAAGACTAGAAGCAATATTACCTGTACTAATAGCAACAGAAGAACTAGATATAGATGCAGTCGTCGATCTTCGCCAATAAGTTGAATTCCACAACAAACTCTTCGAACAAGAACACTAGCCACTAAGAATATCCAGTAAACTCCAATGGAAAGCAAAGAACAAAATTTCCAACTTTGAGCGAGAAGACCTCACCAAAGATTACAACGCCCAAACAAAGACCTTGAAACAGGAGAGAACAGCAACCAAACAGCAACCAAACAATTTCCTGGTTTACGGTTTACCAAATGAAATGACCTTACACAAACAGATTGCCGAAACGCCACAAATGGCCAAAACACCAAACATCCAAATAGAACCAAACAGTACCAAAGTGAATGCAAAAAAAAAAAAAAAAAAAAAAAAAATCTGAGCTTGTACACCTCGCCACAAATTTCAGAACCTCATCAATTAGGATGATAAGGAAAGCAACGTCCAGAGCCAAAAAAAAAAAAAAACACAAATCAGAGAGTGAAAAAATCACAAGACAGCAAGAGGGTGCCAAAATAATCCAGTTGACGCCGTAAAAGAGACAAAAACACCGAGAACTCGCCTGAAAAGGGAAAAACCAGATCTTCAAACCACCTTGGATGAACACAAACCACCAAGAATGAACCAGGTTCACAGAGTCGGTCACGGAAAAGCAAGCAGTGTCTCTCCCACTCGTCACTTAGAAAAAAAAATAGAAATGAAAAAAAAAAACGAAGCTTTGATACCATGTAAGATAAATAGTTTGAATGTCATGTATATTCATGTACATAAGATGTATATTTATACAATAGGAGATAGTTTTAGCATTGATGGCTCTTAATGACTGTTAATTGAGGATTATTCTCTAATCCTTGATTTATAGGGATTCTAATATATTTCTTGATTTCCTAATAGCATTCAATGGAGAAATTGGAATCACTTGATAAAATATTTAATTCAGAATATTGACAAACAATGTTTGTCTCAAACTAGTGGCTCTAAGATTCTAAACACATTAACTTCCTTAGAAAACCTAATTCGACTATTAAACTCATAAGATGAATATAATATAAAATAATGATGGATATAGCTAAAGGATAAATTGGAATACGATTCAATTGAATGATCTAATTGGTGTGTAAGGCTTTTAATGGATAATGAACAGGAAGGGACTCTGGAAACATAATTGATGGTACTCCCTCCGTCCCCTCGGGATATATTTATCAGATTTTGGAGAAATCAAGAATAATAGTTAAATTAGTTAATTCTATGTATTTTTGGAAAATACCTTTATTTAAAATTTAAAATGGCATAGGAAAAGATTGTTGAATCAATAACCCCTTGTGTATATAGACCTCTCCGACTTCACATGACTTCTCCGAGTTCTCACACAATCTGACATCATCGATCTCCCTCAATAACTTCCTACCTACTCTTAGAGGTTGGAAGTATCATAACCCTCAAAATCTCAATATGTATGTTTCTTACTTTGAGTTTTGATTTCAGATACACAACAAACTATTATAGGTACAATATGTTAGTTGGATAGATGTGTCAATAACTTTATTTTAAAAAAATAGAGGATATGATTCTTTAAAATGTAAAAGGATCTTCTTAAGTGATTAAAGAATAAAAGGATTTTGTGAGTTAATATAATGTAGGATAATGGCGGGAGGATATTAGTTTATGGGTTAATAAATGTGTATTTCTTATAGTTTGTTTTCATTTTAGTTTTGATTCCTATACTTTCAAATTTTAGGTTTTTTCCCCTCAAGTTTCTTTTCATCTAAAACGTTAGACCTATATTTTAATAAAAATTCAGATTATTTCACCATTTGATGAACCAAAACTTATAGTTAAAACTATGGAAACCAAATGAGGGCAAACTATAAAGATCAAACATTGTATTAACCCTTAATTTATTGAGAATAATCTAATTGAAATATAGATAAAAGAAAAGGTCTAGAGATAATATGAAGATATTTAAATTGCAGCATAAAAGATAACCTAATTTTTATGGAGTCTAACTAATGAATTAACAGGTAAATAGAAACTAATGAATTAGATCTTAAAGGATTAACTCCCTAACAAAATAATTAAATCTTAATCTGCAATGACATCTACACACCAATTAATGACCCATGGTCTTATAAAAAAACAAAAATTACAAGATTAAATAAAAAATTGAAGTCTTTGGCCCAGTAAATAAAGAATTGGCTTAAATAAGATAAATGAACTTTAGCTGAATTAGTCTTCAGTTTCTAGCCCATTATTACCTTTTTTTTTTTATCACTTTTGAACACTCAAAATTGTTTATTCATGTAAATTGAGATAAATCTTCTCTCTTATACTTACCCTATATCTTGTAAATCACAATTGAAAATCTACTTTTAAAGACTTCGATTGCTATTCCAAACAAGGCTTTTTCGAATACTATTTATACTCATAAATTTTCATGATACATTTGCACTTACATGTATTTACGCTAAAATTTGTAAAATTATATTCTAATTTGCTTCCTCCCCTTTGATCATACTTCCACTTAGTTTGATTTAAAATTGAAACAAAACAAAAAACATATGGATCCAAATAGTTTTGACATGTGAAAATCTGAACTAAATCTTATCTTCTGAGTTTTGTCACTTTTATCCAATTATTTATTTTGAATTTGGTTTGGTTTCTTTCTAGGTCAGTCTTGCTGAATTATGAACACCCTTGTTGTAGGGTCTAGATACCCCATATATACATATACATACATACCTTATAATATATATACCACTCTGGTCCTATTTGTAAGTCCAGTTTAACCAAATAAATGAGATTGTGACAATTTTACTCATAGTAATGATAATGAGAGAGATTGGTATGTTATGTTGAAAAGACAAAAAGATGAAAGAGATTTGACAATCAATTTTAAAAGGTATCCATTCATAAATGAGGGTAAAGTTGGAAATTTATTCCATAATCATTGAGATACTTACTTCTCCTTAGTATGTGAGATTTGGTCAAATGACTTTATAAATAGGATCAAAGTAATATATATATATATATATATATATATAATCAACAGTGAGTGTTGGGGAAAAAAAAAAGAAATAAACAGCGAGGAAAGACATTTGTCATGTGCTTCGAAGATTTGAGTGGCATTGTTCATCGTGAAACGGGTCAAAATGGACTTTTTAAAATAAGCAATTTTAAAATATTGTGTTTTCAGAATTACATGTTAGCGTTACATCGAGCTCCGTACCCAATGTTTGCTCTCGTGATAAAAGTGAACATACAACAATCATACATTCATTTTTCAAATTCTAGTATATTAAATAAAAAAAAAAAGTTACTCTTTATTATGTCAAGCCTTTAAATCTGAAGTAAATAAAATCAAGGTTTTGTCTACGGTCTTCAGACTTTAAAACTATGTAAATAAAAAAAATAAAAAATAAAAAATAAAAAGATAAAGTAGTTAAGATATATCGATGTTGAAAACATTATCTATATTTATTTATATATATTATTAACAACAACACAATCTGTTGACAAAAAAAAAAAAAAAAAAAAAAAAAAAAAAAAAAAAAACAACAACAACAACTAAGCCTTAATATGATTAGGTGGGGTTAACTACAAGAATCAAACCACAACATTGAGCTTGATTAAAAACCAAATCACAGGATAATTTGTTAACTAACGGATTTTGCTCAATAACCTCTTCAGTTTTCAATTACCTTTTTAACTGGGCTCCATACAAATTGATTTTCCCTCTTCATTGAGACATCCAATTCTTTGTATATATCCAAATCACCTCAAACGATTTTCTACCATTTTTTCTTCAATAGGTACCACTCCAACCCTTCCTGGTAGAAGTTTATAATAA
This sequence comes from Acacia acuminata, assembly GCA_019022655.1. NCBI lineage: Eukaryota > Viridiplantae > Streptophyta > Magnoliopsida > Fabales > Fabaceae > Acacia > Acacia acuminata. The sequence continues at coordinate 236,935 of JAFJYI010000166.1, forward strand.
ATCTTATCTTTCCTTATTTGACCATATATTTATCTCAACATTCTCATCTCAGCTACTCCCGTTTTGTAGTCATGAAGCCCCTTCAAAGCTCAACATTCACTACCATAATGCTTTGTTAGTCGAATAGCAGTACAATAAAATTTTACTTTTAGTTTATCATGTGCTTATTTATCACAAAATAACTCCAGTAATATTTCCATTTAAACCACCTAGCTTAAATCATATAATTAATATCTTGATCAATTTCACCATCTTCTTGCAAAATTGATCTCAAATATATAAATTTTGTCACTTATGGGATAACATGGTTTCTTACTCCTACGCAATGCATGAATTCTATCATACTCCTACGCAATCAAAAACCTTTCGACTCTAAAGTTCTTCTCTATAACTCAAGTTTAGAATTAATTTATTCTCTTAACTCAGCCACGTTAGCAAAACGCATGCACTTAGGGATTTCTTCGAGTATAAGCTCATTTAGAACATCTAAGACTAGATTAAAATAAGGGCTCAAAGCTGATTCCTAATGAAGGTCAATCTTATAGAAAAGTCATTTATCTCACTTCTTGATGTTCATTTATAAATAGTATAATAAGAAAATTCTAATTCATCATAGTATTATTTGATATCCTTAATATAAGATCTACTTAAAATAAATATGTGTTGGTTTCTCTGAATTGTCCTTTTAAATAATTTGTATTGAAAGTTGAAAATATTTTTGATGCAAACTCTTCAATCAATAGTTATAATTAAGGAAAAAGTGATTATTGAAAAAAAAAAAGTAATAAATAAGGACGAAAAATATTTATAATCAAATCTCATTAACTAATTCTTATATTAATTAACCACGGGACGTACTGTTATTTGTAAAAGTCATACAGACTCTCTATATATAATACCCACACTAGTTTTTTAATTAAAAAAAGAAAAGGGAAAATAATTTAATAGGTGGCTTAATATTAAAGGCATGTGAGTTTGTGTTGACTGTTGACCATTAATCACGCATTTTGGTCTCTAAGATGATTAAAATAAAATATTGCTCGAACAATGTAGCTGACCTGCACATGCCAAACTGCCCCTCCCCCTCCTTCCAAAACTATGTTCGCCCAACCAAAATACTAGTTAATTATATAAACATATATAGTAATAAAAAAATCTTTATTATTTAACTTGAAATAATTGTTATATTATTTTATTTAAATAAAACTACCAAATTTAAATATTTCAAGAGAAAGTTTTAAGAATCGTACTGTCATGGACAGCAGACAACTAATTCTGCAAGGCATATCTTACCTCAAATTGCACGAATTTTAGTGATAAATATTGCACAAGAATTAATTAATGAATTAAACAATTATTTATTTAATAAGGATTAAGGTGCGAAGATTACCTATCAATTTATACTTAATGTATAAAAATACACATAAACCTTTTTTAGTTGTAAAAATACCCATGAAATTAAAAAATCAGAATAAAAATAACACAATTATTTAAACTAGCTACGGTTTTTTATAAGTATTTTTCCACCTACACCCATTTAATAATAATCCATTTGCAAAAAAAATTTCTAAAACAAAGCTTATTTTTCGGTTTTCAGTTATTTTATATGACATTTATTTTTTAAATATCTTTTACCTAGGTCTATTGGATTTTTTGGGCCAACTTGTTACTCAGGTCTGGTAAATTTTATTTTTCTTTAATATTTTACATTTAAAAGCATGACATTAAAAAATGTAGCTAGGCTTCTCTCAAATAGCTAGCTCAGTTAGTGACTGAGTGGTGAGTTTGTTCGAGGTGATAAAATAACTAATGACATTCTACGGTCTAGTTCCTTGAACTGTGTACCTAATTGCAGTTGAATCTTAATTAAAAATGGAAAATTGCATTTAGGTCCCAAAGAAGAGAAAATATGATAAAATGTTCCCTTGAAATATCAAAATTGCATTTAAATTTTGTGGGAATTTTTGCAATAAATCTCAATTATCAAATGCTCATGGATTTATCAATGGACGCCCATGGAATTATCGGTGTATGCACCCATGGACTTGTCGTGTAGACACTCCGAGAGTGGTTAGTGAACGGCCATGGACTTGTCTGTGGAATTGAAATTTATTACAAAAAAAATCTCGGGAACTTAAATGCAATTTTGAGATTTTTAGGGATCATTTTGTCATATTTTCTTTTATCCAGGATCTAAATATAGTTCTCTCAAATCAAAATTATGAATCTATTATGAAAACTGAAGTGTTTTTTATGTACAAAGGGAAAAACCAAGACTACTCTCAGAGAAATTTGAATTATTTGACTCATGCCAAAACTTATCAATAATGTCGGGTTGAGTCTAACATAAGGTTAATCTCTTAGAATATGATAAATTGGGACCTGGCTGCGGTCCACTGTGGACTTATGTCCACTTTGCTTGAAACTGTGCCGTTTCGCCACAGTTTCAAGCACATGATCCCTTTTCTTAAAAAAAAAAAAAAAAAAAAAAAATTCAGGCGGAGTTCGGTCGTAAAAAATAATTCGGGATTTTGAGTGGTGCTTGAAATAATTCTTCATTATCTTAAAAAATTATTTTAGAATACGACGGATATTAAAAGGATATTTCAAGATCTTGAAAAAATATTTCACAAGATCTTGAAAAATATTTGATGGTCTTGACTAGTACTAAAAAATATTTCAAGATTTGAAAAAATAATTCTTGATCTTAAAAAATATTTTAGGATCGCGAAAAATATTTTAGGGAACTGATGTTATTAAAAAAGATACTTCAAGATCTTGATTGGCATCAAAAAAATAATTCATGATCTTAAGAAATTATTTTAGAATCTTGAAAAAATATCTTAAAACATATTTTTAGTAGCTTGATAAGATCTGAATTATTTTTTCAAGATCCAAAAATAATTTCTTTTAAGATCATGAATTATTTTTTAATATCAATAATTTTTCAAGATCATGAAGAATTGTTTTGATCATATCATTGAATCTTTGAATTATCTTTTTACTACGAAGTGCCTGAATTTTTTTAAAAAATAAAATGGATCAAGTGTTTGAAATTGTGCCAACAGTTTCAAGCAGCGGATGTAAGTCCGTAGCAAGTTGGAATTCTCATTGAGAGATCTGTCTAAAGAATCCTCATTGACAGAGGTGTATAAGTTTTTATTTATTTATTTATAATACCTAACTACTACTATAGCTCTCTGGTCCTTATTATAAGGACCCAACTACTAACAATTATATTTGGCCTTTATTATAAGTCACTTGATTGTTTCCAAAGTCGCATTAATTAATAATTAATATAATATTAGAGTTTAGTATAATTAGTAATGTTATATTAGAATTTACTTAAATTTTAAGAAAACTTTATTGACTTTAATTATTTTTATTAATTTATAAAAATTGTTAGTTGATGACTTTATAAAAGCGACGGGGAGTATAAGTATTTAAAACTTGGTTATGATAGTGAACCTAACTCCTCATTATTCAGTTTTCCTTTCTGGTATGATTATTTTGTATCGGATATTACCCTTAAAAATTGCTGGTCCAAATGTGTAATTTTCCAATTTTTAAAAATAATTATTCCTCTCAAGTCTCAAGGCTCAACCGTTAACAATTACATCCCTCCTGTCCCACCACCCAGCAAAAGGAATAAACTCAGAACTTCATTAATGATTTTCATGAACTAAATTAATTATACATAGACTAACTACAACTCTATAAAATACTACTGTATATTAATAAGCCCATGATCTTTACCATTCATGAAGGAAAATCAAAATGGTAAAAAAAAACTGGGAAAATTAAAGAAAGGAAGAAGAAGGAAACCTAAGATCTAACAGAGATAACCTATTGATTGATATATCACATTCGATTTTCCCTTTATACAATCGTTCTGGTTTCTCTCCGATGTCTAACTTCTGCAACTAGTGATGAGAGACTCCTGCAGTTACAGGAATAATCGGACAGGAAGAAGATTTCTGTAGATTAGCCACAAATCTAGAAGAGAATGCATAGAACTTATAGTAATCTTCATCTAGCAAGCTTCCTGCTGCACATCCACTTCTTCCGTCGTCGAAATTCAAAGAATAGCTCAACGGATCGTATCGGCATTGTAACGGACCTTGTTGCCGGATCGAAGATCGCAGGGGTTTGCTATGGCGGCGCCTCTTCAATTTTCTCATTAGTTTCGTCACCAGACAGCAGCAATTGCATCGCCAACTGCTGCTACCGCCGGAAATCGTCGACGAGGCGGCGGAGGCGGCGACGGCGGTTGTGGTAGCAGTTTCCTCTTCGGCCTTGACGGCGGCGGAGGAAAAGGAGGTGGTTTTAGGGCACCAGAGAGGCCACATCTGAGTCATGGAGCGTATTGAGGCGAATATGATGGATGGAGTGTGAATGCGGTGTGTGAATGGGGGAATCTTTAGACGTGCAGTCTTATTTCTTTGACTGTTACTATTTATAGACCGATGAGGTGTTTTGTCACGCGCCAACCCAGAGCGTATGGTGAAATCATACATTTTAAATATTCATAAATATTAATATGATTATTACCCATCTTACATTAGGATAATGATTGGTGAAGTTAAATTAAGAGAATTTAAATAATGTAATCATTTTTTAAAAAATTCCTAATACTTTAGAACTTTAAACAAATTTAACTGTTTTTGAGCATTTGGCAACCTCTATTGCGGAAGTAATTGTATTGCTATAAAATGAAATAAGTATTGTTATACGCGTTATCCAAAAAAGTTTATACTTTCTCTGGTTCTAATTATAGGAATACTTTTGTATTATAAAATTGCACTATAAAAATGTTTTTATAATTAGGATCGGAGGTAGTATATAGCATTTTGAGTATAGAAAGATAATTTATGATTCACAACCATTATTTTATGAGGTGTGTAATATTTATTATATAATTTAATTTTTATAGTTGGGCAATTTTTTATTGTAGGCTCAATAAGCAATTTTTATTTGTTATCATAATAAATCATGTAATTATTTTAAATGACTAGTATATATTCTAAAAGTCTCAAATATACTGTTTGTTGATAAATATTGATGAGACCAATATTGACCTTGAAATAAGAAAAACGTCATTGCATAAAAGAATATTTAATAAATATAACTTGTTGATGATTATTTTATGATTTATTTTTTATATTTCTTTAAAATTGATTGATTAAGTAATCTACTTAAAAATGATTTGATTATTTCTTAATTTTTATTTATTATTGGTGCAAATTATTGATTTAATTCTCTGACTTAAAAATTGTGACATCATCATCCCACATTATAGATGATTATTTCCTAATTTCCTTTTTATATTTCTTCATAATTGATTAATTAAATAATCATAACTGAAAATGATTTGATTATTTCTTAAATTTCATTTTTTTATTGATACAAAATATAGATATTGATTTGATTTAGAAATAGTGACATCATCATCTCACATTGATGACTATTTTATAATATTTTCTTATTATATTTATTTATATTTTTTGAAAAAATTTATAGTTCGTCGATAATATACTTAATTCTATAAAAAATCCATGCCCGCGCTCTTTACTTTTTCTTTTCCCATTAAATGCTAACTTTAACATTTTAATTGTGGTTAACTTTCATTTTTACATTACAATTTTTTCTTGGTGATTCCGTTTTATTTAAAGCATTTGATTTCTTATTTCTCAAGTTAAGAATAGTACCCCACGCATCCACATATTTGACCCAAATCAATTTTCATTAAATATTCACATAACTACATTTAATTAACATATTGCATACTTTTTTTTATAAATGTCAAAATGGATTAACATATTGTATACCCTTTGAATTATTAATCAATATAACTAAAAAAAAAAGAATTATTCATCAATATAATATAACTAGTATTCGCTCAGTGTATATATTCTAACCAAAGGATATTTTTAAGTGGCAAAATCATATAAAATAAAACTTAAATAGGAAAGTCAAACTAATATCATGTGAAAACGCCAAATGCAATTAAAGGTAAAATCAGGGACAGATCTTGACATAAATATTTGGGAAGCTAAATATATACTCATTAAGTAATTAAAAAATTTTATGAACAAATTATTTTTGGGGGAGCCATAGCCTTGAGATAAATACTTATCTGTACAAAAAAAAAAATTAAATTTCACATTATATTAAGTATTTTTAAAAAAAATTCTAAACAAACTTTTTTCTTGGCCCCCCTTATAACAAAGAAGCTCCGTCATTGGGTAAAATATACTCGAAACCTAAATTGTTAAATTGACGTATTTTTGAAAACTCAAAACAACATGAAAACTTAGTTTTCTATTTTTATATTCTTGATTATTGCTTTGTTGGCCTTGAAGGTAGGGTTGAACATATCAGACAATCTTACATCCCCATTATCTGCTAATGCAGTTTTATCTATCTTCTTTCACTTTGATAGAGTAGTTGAAGATCATGGTGAATCATTTTGAACTTTTTTCTATTGACGTCAATGTTGTCAATGAGCTTGCAGCATGTGTTTCAAGGCCCAAAAAAAGACTCAGTGAATAAATTGAATGACAAATAGATGAATATATAATCAAGTACTCAATCATAATATAAGTTACTATCAACACCTTTTCTTACCGTTAATTATGAGTATGTAAACCGTTGCAAAATATTTTCCTCCTCAAAAAATTGCAAAACGCCCCAGCTACTAAATGGGCAAGTAATTGATTTTGCTATAAAATGAAAATTTTGATGCTACTCTAGTTCTATTTATAAATTTAGATAGGAAAAAAATTGGTCTATAAGTCAACTTTCATAATAATAATAAATGAAAGTGTTACAATTTTGTGCCTATTAATTTAAATAAAAGATAAAAAGAAAATATGTGAACAATACTCATACATAAAATGAGGGCAAAATAAAAATTATAATCCATAATTATTGAGTTTGCCAGCTTTCTTTGACAAGTGAGAATTAGGTAATTTAAATTTATAAAGAGAACTATAATGATATCATTATATTAGACTGATTTCTTGACTCGTCGTCATGATCATCAAACGAATATTGAATATTTTCCAACAAGAAACAAAGTCAGTTTTTTTTTTTCAAAATAAAAAAATAATAATAATAGATTATCATTGGCTAGTTAGTCTCTAAACATTTTAAACGGTCTTCTATTTATTTTTAAAAAAATCAATGAAAAATATAAGAGAAAATAATAAAATAGAATAGTGAGGGGGACAAAGGGGAGGGAGTTGGTGGGGATTTGCATCATTCACGTGAGTGAGAATGGCAGAATATTGTGAAGACTTACAATCATAACGTTTGCAATCATGAGCCTCATCTCACTTATCCCTCCACCTTCATCACAATTCAATATCAGCAATCATTGGATCCTCTGGTTTCTCTGGAAACATAGAAATGGCAAAATATTTAATCATATTCAACCAGACCCCCCCTTGCTGTGGTTAACTTGGCTAGAAGTAGTAATGGAACCAGATACTCTTCCCGTCCCTCATTATCTACAGATCCTGACCATCGAATTTTGATCAAAGCGTCTAAAGGAAGACATATCATCCATTTCAAATTACTGCGTGCGGTAGTTTTTACGGCATACAGTAATTAATTTGAAATGGATGATATATCTCTCTCTAAACGCTTGGATGAAATTTCAACAGTCAGGATCTAAAGATAATGAGAGATGGGCAAAGAAACTGGATGCAAGTAATAATTTGGAATTTTGGGTGTCCTGGGATAAATTACATGCGGCATTCCCTTTAAATAGCAATGGGAACGACTTAGATGTTCACTGGTTTCCTCCAGAACAAGGTTTCTTATAATTTAATTGTGATGGTGCATCTTTTGCTGATGTGAATGCTACAACTACTATTAGTGTGGTGTGTCAGTGATCATTTTGGCTAATTTAAGTGGGGATTTATTGACAAGGTGATGAAATCGCTCTCTGCCTTTATGACTGAGGCTTTAGCTTTAAAAAGAGCTTTACTGTTAGCTTTAGACTTAGGCCATGATAAGGTTACTTTTGAAACTGATAATCTCTCCTTGCAAACATGTGTTGAAAGCAAAGTCTCTTGATTTAGGGGACTGGAAGTGTAAACATATTATTCACGATGTTGTTTGTCTTCTTGCTACTAAAGTTGGGTTTTGTGTGTGTTTTAATCCCACGAAGGGGGAACCGTGTTGCTGACTCTCTTCTAGCCGATACTTATAAAGAGATATACCCAATTAGGTTGTCTTCCAACCATTACCTACTTTACTTTAGTAACCTTGGATTGTAGGGAGGCTAATATATTGACTGATGACGTCTCTTTTCAAAGCCCTGTAATGAATGGGACTAGTCTCTGTTTTATTTGTTTTTGCTGTTATTCTGCTTTGATGGCCTTGTATTTGCCAAGTTTATGCCTTTATTCCCAGACTGGTTTATTTGTTTGTAATAGCTCTTTTATCTCTTTAATAGTAATATATGGTCCTTCTCGACCAAAAATTTATATATCAACAATCATTATTTGGCAATTGGGATCACATAATTTTTAAATGTGTTTTTTTTAATTATTTGATAATTATTTGGCACGATCCTGCCAAGTAAAGATATTGTTTTCATAAATTTAAGTCACGTAACAATAATTGTTGTTCTGAAACTCACCCTCTTGATAATTTAAAAATATAAATAAATGAATTTTCTAAGGGTTAATACAATATTTGGTTCCTGGGTTTACTTCAATCTTAATTTTAATTCCTCTATCTAAAATATTGGTTTCTATCATTTAATAAAAACCTGGACTGTTTTAGCCTTTAGAAATACCAAAGCTTATGGTTTAAAAGTAAAAGAACCAAAACTAAAATGAAGACAAACCCAAGCAACGAAATAATGTTTTAGCCCGATTTTCAACTACTCCTACGGTTTTTAATATAAAATATATTTATGGAATTGATTTTGGTTAAATATAAGCATGATTTTTATATTTGTCAATTATTTTGTTAGTTTAACCCTCTTGACAATCGATTGGCGGATCCAAAAATTCTTGAAGGGGGCATTAGTGGTGGAGGAGTTGCCACCGAATTTTTTTTTTAAAGGAAAGTTTTAAATGCATTAAAAAACAAAAGAATATAAACAAGAAAAAAAAAGAATATCAAAAAAATATTCATGAAATCAAGTGAATACTGATGATGTAATAAGAGAGGCAATTATTTTACAAACCTATCGGTTAGAAAAGCAAGGCTAAGTGTTGTTAGAAATATAACTACATAACTTACAATGAAGGACATGCACTTAATAAGTTCAAGTACGTATATTTTAATAATAAAGGTATATTATAATAAAAAAGAATTACAATATCATTCTTCTAGACCTTATTTTTTAGAATTCTATCATAATTGCCTTATTATCAATACTATCAAATATATCTTTTTTAATATAAGGAACTAAACAACTATTAATCCCTCATCCGATTACAAAAACTGATCTTGATGTATTAAGGTGAGCAATCATTCAAACATATAGGAGTATTAATTTTTTTTAAAAAAATCTCAAATTCAAGGGGGTACTTGCCCCCAATCAACAACGTGGGTCTATCTATATTGATACTCCCTCAATAATAATTAAAGAGTAGATAGAATGAAGAAATTAAGAAAAATGATTATGATGTTTTAAAAAATTTACATTATATTATCTAACTCAACTAACTGTTTTTAATTAAATTAAATGAAATAAATATATATTACATTAAAAAAATATGAAAGGCATGCATGAAGGAGCGCGAGGATAATAAGTGGGGAGGATATGATGGTGACTCACGGGTGACTGGAGTGTTCAGACGAAACAATTTGACCGAAGAGAAACTGAAACGAAAGAAGGCGAGGAAAAGGAAGATGCCTCGTTTGGTGCAACTGCGTGGGTCCCACACCAACTATCACCATCCATCTCCTTTCCTCTTTTTTATTTGATGCCATTTCCCTCCGTGCTCCTGCCACATCTGATTTCACCTCTCCCCCTTACTGTCACAATTTCAATTTTCTATTTTCCCTCCTCCCTCACCGTAATAATTATTAATTATTATTATATTAAACATTTTGCTTTCACCACGTGCCTTGTCAGATCAATCATGTTCTCCCCACATTTTACTCCTCCTTTTTTTTATTTTGGGAAAATCACCTTCGTCATGGGTAATTATTTTTTTTAAAAAAAAATCTCATGAAGGTTTGTTTAAGATAACGATTGGAATATTTAAAAGCAGATTCTTAATCATGATGATTTACGATATATCATTCTAATTTTATTTATAAATTTAGTTTATATAATAAATGAAATTGTGACAATTTTATCCATATTATATTCATAAAGATAGAGAGAGAACTTGAGTTGAAAAATCTTCAATCGTAAATAAGGCAAATTTAAAAATTTACTTCATAATCATTGAGTGAATTACCTCTTCTTGGTATGTGAGTACATTTTGACCAAATCTCACATACCACGGAGAGGTAATTAACTCAATAATTATGGGATAAATTTTCAACTTTGCCCTCATTTATGATTGAGTATTTTTCAACTGTTTCTTCTCTCTCTATCTTCATGAGTATAATTAACATGGGTAAAATTGTCATAATCTCATTTATTACATAAAAATGGACTTATAAATCAAGTGCCTTATAAAAAGAATCAAATACAATTACTTAGTTGACGCCTTTATAATAAGGACTAGAGAGAGTATAAGGTAAATATCTAAGAAATTTTTTATCTCAATTTATATAAATTTAGTCTTTTTTTATAAGGTGACTTTTAGCTTTATTTTCAAAGCGCATTAATTATTTTTTCGTATACGCCCATAATTAATAAAGATAGTGGATAAAATTAATAATTAATATATAATATTAGGGTTTAGTACAATTAATATGGATGTACAATTAGTATGGGTAGTATTAAAAGTTACTTAAAGAACAATTTTATTAACTTTAATTTTTATTAATTTGTGAGAATTTGTTATAGAATAAGGACAAAAAAGAATATATATCAAATCACCGCTTACACAGAGTCTGTGACTTCATTATGACGTAAACAAAATACGGATATGTGTGAGCTGGAGTGTGTGGATCGCCGTGCTGGTGGGGGCGGGTGTTAAATTGTCTAAATGAAAAAAATGTGATAACCCTATTAATACGGTAGGGAGAAAATATTTTTTTGTCCTTAATATAAATATATAATTATTTTTTTCTTATTTATTGTTTTTAACTTCTCATTGTCACTTATTCCTTCATATTAAAGCACGTTAAGGTTAGATAAGAGGCTATTAAATTTTATGATGTGGTTAATGAGATTTAAAATTTGTCTTAATTCTGGTAAAATATATTGAAAGTGTCTTATAAAGATTTAAAAAAAAATACTTAATCCTCATAAATTTTTGGTTTAAAGTTCACCTTTGAAGCTATCATGTAAGAGTTGGGAATTGCATCATCTCCTTGTTTTATATTCTCCTCATCTCTTCTCATCCAATCTCAACCTTTGATTTCTCTCCACAACCAATCTAGATGATTGATTTGAATTAATCTTCATTGTCCCTCCTAAAATACTTTTTCATATCATTCAAAGATTATTCGAAATATTTTTTCAAGATCCTAAACCTGGTACTAAAAAAATACTTCAAGATCTTGATCTACTAAAAAGATACTTCAATATATTATTTGGTTAAAAATACTTCATGATCTTAAGAAATTATTTTAGGATTTTAAAAAAAATATTTTAGGATACGATTACGAGAGATAAGGAAGGATGAGGAGAAATGGCGCTAAGGAGAGAAACCAAACCCGTAGGAGTTGTGGGCCCTAAAATCTTTTTGTTAGATCAATGTTGTCTTAGAAGCTTTAAAAAAAGGAGTAAAATCAACAGAATCTTAAAATAATTAACATTGACCATTAGAAATTTATGTTGACTATTATCATTTTTAATCATTAAGAGTAGTTCTTTAAACCCACATCCGTTATTTCCAGCAATGATGTCGATATTATGTACTTTTCATGCGGCAGTGATGGCAACATTGGTGACTCTCTATCTTTGGTTAGCAAGGGCGGACCTAGCAACTGTAATTAGGAGGGGTAAAAGTTACAGAAACGAACACAAAGTTTCGGGAAATCACATTTCAGCCTGCAAAAATTTAAATATTTTCACTTTAGTCCTTCTATGAAACACTATAATATTAAAATTTTTATGAGACTGAAATATGATTTCCTAAAACTTTGGATTCTTTTCTATAATTTAAGGGGGCGGTATTTTAGGGGGGCAGTTTCTATCCTGTTGATTAGTGTTAGGGTTTGTTAGTGGTGTTAGGTTTGTTTGGGATAGCTTCAAAAACTCAAATAAGTCTATCAGAAGCCCAGTGAAAGTAAAAGCTAGATTATTGACGGTTTGACATAGCTTCTGACCTTGAAGCCTTTTTTTTGTGAAGTTACATCTCCTTATTTCAGACCTTAAAGTCACTTCTACTATTGTTATCCCAAACACAATCATATTAGAAAAAGTCCATCAAGAAAAATCCATTAGAAATAAAAGTCACTTTTACCACCGTTATCTCAAACGGACCTGTTGTTTGGGCTTAGGGTTGTTGTGTTGGGCGTAGATCTCTTAGGTGTCTTAATTTAATTCGAATTTATGTTAATTATATTTTAGATTTAGGTTTATCTTGTAACCGTATTTCGACTTGTGCATATTTTATAAACTAATGAAATATTTGCTTCTAAAAAAAAAAAAAAAAAAAAGAGGGCAATTATTATGTTATGCGTCACTGGAGAAGTACTGCATATTAGTACATGACATAAACTGGACAAAAGAAAAACACAAGAAAAATAATAAGCTTCTGACAAAAAAAAACAGAGAGAAAAACTTTAACTCAGGAAGGACTTAAAGGTGTTTTATTTCCTTTGAGATTTGACTGAAAAAAATGAAGTCGGCAAAAGAAAGAAACATGTTTTAAGCTTCTGTTTAAATTAACTGGTTTATGATGTAATTATGTGAGAAAAATTTTATCCCAATTTATAAAAAAATGCTTCTGAAACTACGGTGTTAAAGTTACCAAAATGCACAACAATGTCTATGTAAATTTGTAAAAGACCGGGCTGAAAAATTTATCTCTTTTTGTTTGTGAATATTGTCTTTAAGTAAAGTTACAATAGAAATTTGTCCTTTAGTGTTACCTTAGTTTTCTCCAGCTGTTTCGAGTCCTCGTTTGTTTCTATTGGGACACACACTGTTTGGCTTCACTCAAGTTTGTTATGTGTGGGTCGTATGTTTTATGGTGGTTATGATTTTGACGTATTGGTCTTGCTATCATAACCATCAAAGATGTCTGTGAGCTTCGCTACTTGTTTGGTTTGGAGCTAGTTGGCAATATATCCAATGGCATTTCTACACTACATCAAGTGTTCTTCATTCTAGTACTGAAATTCTTCTTTCTTCAACTTCAAACTCAAAGCATTTAATAATTCAAACATGCATGGGAAGATTAGCAACTGGTTTTAATGTTTCTGTTGGGTCTTCTTTAATTTCTTAGAAAGTGTCACGGACCTGTATAAGGCATATTTGCGATGTGGCCCAATAAGGGACAATCCACATCAGAATCCGCCTATAATGAGGGGAGATTCTAATTGCTCTATAATCAAGACTGTAATCAAGGAATATTTAAAATCACTTGCAGGTGTGACAGCACAATATCAGAACTATGAGGCGTACGGGGCCCAAGGGTCCAAACCCTAAGGACCCGTTTGTTACTGAAAGAAAGTATGGGGAGGGAAAGGGAAGATCCCAATCTTCCCATGGATTTGGGGTGTTTGGTAGACGAAAACTCGTCAAGATCTTCCCAAGTGGTCCAACCTTCCTTATTTGAGGGAAGATGATTTCCATCCGAAAATGGAAGGAAAGCTATAATCTTCCAGGAAAGTGTCTTTTTGACAAATTTACCCCGAAATTCAAATTTGGCGGGAAGTTGACTTGTGAGAAAAGTTCAAATATTGGCGGGAAGTTTGAATTTGGCGAATTTTTTTTTTTTTTTTTTTCACGAGTTCAAACTTAACAAGAATATATTTTTTAAAAATATATTTTAACAAAAAAAATATTTTTCTTTTTTATTTTGAATCTTTTGAGGGTAAAATAGACATTTCCTAATTCCTTACCAACTACCACCTCTTCATTTTCTTCCTACCAAACAACTCAAACCATCTTCCCTCATCTTTCAAATCTTCATTTCCTTTCCTTTCCTTTCCTTTCCTTTCCTCTCCAAACTTTCTTTGTAACAAACGAGGCCTAAGGTTATGTTTGAGAGTTTCATTTTGGAGGGAAATGAAGGAAATGGAGGGTTTTGTTAGTCCATTCCCTTGTTTGCGAGTTTTAAAAATAAGAGGGGAGGGAATCAAGGATTTTTACAAATCCCCCAAAACCCTTATTCTTCTAAAAATAAAGTTCCTCCAATATGGGGGTTTTAAGAGGAAGAATAGGTTAATTACTTCTTTACCCTCATTCACCACCCCCACCGCCGCCGCCGCCGCCGCCACCACCGACCACCGCCACCCGCCCCGCCGCCACCACCACCACCGTCGCCACCACCACCACCGCCGCCCCACCACCGCCGCCATCAACGACCACACCGCCACCACCGACCACCACCCACCGTCGCCGCCGCCGCCGCCCCCACCACCACCTCCACCGCCACATAAATAATTTTTTGAATATAAAAATTACATAAATAATTTTTTTAGAAAATTTAAACTTAAATTTATTTGTAAAGTATAATAATTATATTAATTATCAAAGAAAAGGACAAAATGGTAAATGTAATTCATTAATCCTCCATCTTCCTCCCTTACTATTTTTTTAACTCCCAAACAAGGGGAGGAAATATCCTCCATTTCCCTTCAATCCCTTCCCCTCCATTCTTCTTGCATCTCTTTTCTTCCCCTTCCTTCCAAACTCCCAAACAAAGCCTAGGGTAATCTCTATAACTATGAGGTAAACCTAAAAGGTACATACATTCTATTCATCCTCATTTACTATTCAGACCTTTTCGCACACACACTCCACCTCCTTTTGGCTAAAGCCATATACGTGCATAGTGATCCATTATTCTCCTCGATATTTGCTTTATAGATATCCTGGAGCAATCATATTCTTTTTGATATCTGCCTTATAGATATCTTAGAGTATTCATTTAATCTAATATCAATACACTAGCCTATCGGCTAGACATATGTATTCTTATACAGAACAGAAAATAAAGAAACAAGCTACTGTCTTCTGGGCACGAGCTTCTATTACCTATGAGCTGCTAATGGCTGGTGCACTTTAATGATTTCAAGCTTCCTCTCTTCCTAACCAAGCTGTCCTTTATTGTGGCCATTAGTTTGCTTTCCAGATAGTTGTTAGCCTCACATTCCATGAAACAATAAAACATATTGAGCTTGAGAACCATTTAGTTCGAGGGAAGCTTCAAGCCAAGATTATCCATCTTCTAGCTACCTATACGTCCTTCAGTCCAGCTAGTAAATGTTTGGTAAAATTGTATTTAGGTCCCAAACAACAAAAAAATAAAAAATGGTCCATGAAAATCTTAAAATTATATTTAAGCTTTGTAAGACTCTTTTGCAATAAATTCCAATCTTGTTAGTGGACACCCGTAAACTTATCAGTGAATTGTACCTGAATTTGTTAGCGAAATTGAAATTTATTACAAAAAATTTTCACGGGACTTAAATGAGATTTTGAGATTTCAGTGACCATTTTTTTATTTTTCCTGTTGCTTGGGACCTAAATGAAATATTCCTAAATGTTTTCACTAAACCTTTTTATCCTGCTCGTTTCCATGAAAAATATCCATGCTCCAACCTATGAAATTTCTTAAATAAAAATTTATCCCCAAATTTTCAGTGATTTTATTACTGTAATATGATTTATTAAACCCAGACATATTAATAGACAAAACATGTTTGGTTTCATATTAAAAGCTATAAAAATTATAATTCTTAACGTGAAACTAAGTATTCTAGTTATTTATTCGTGTCCGGGAGGTAAGAGAGGCAATCATTAGGCCTTTTAATTTTAAGTTTTAAATAAAAACAACACAGGTAAGGATGTTTTGGCCATTTTCATTCCCTTCTCTAATCATGAGTACCAAATACCAAACCAGTCAAACCACATTCTTAGCCTTTTCTTACCTTTTAGTGCTCATACCGAATGATAATATATGGTTTGGATCATGTTGCCCTTTTCATTCCTCTTTGACGTATTGGTCTTGCTATCGTACTTCACCATTAAAGAAACAAGCTACTGTCTTCTGAGCACGAGCTTCGATCTATTACCCATGAGCTGCAATGGCTGGTGCACTTTAATGATTTCAAGCTTCCTCTCTTCCTAACCAAGCTGTCCTTTATTGTGGCCATTAGTTTGCTTTCCAGATAGTTGTTAGCCTCACATTCCATGAAACAATAAAACATATGGAGCTTGAGAACCATATTTAGTTCGAGGGAAGCTTCAAGCCAAGATTATCCATCTTCTAGCTACCTATAGGTCCTTCAGTCCAGCTAGTAAATGTTTGGTAGAATTGCATTTAGGTCCCAAGCAATAGAAAAAACTGAAAAATGGTCTGTAAAAATCTCAAAATTACATTTAAGTTATAGACTTGTTTGCAATAAATTCCAATTTTCGACTTGTCGGTGGACACCAGTGACTTGTCGTGAATTGTACCTAAATTTATTAGCGGAATTGAAATTTATTACAAAAAAATTCACAGGACTTAAATGAGATTTTGAGATTTCAGTGACCATTTTTTTATTTTTCCTATTGCTTGGGACCTAAATGAAATATTCCCTAAATGTTTTCACTAAACCTTTTTATCCTGCTCGTTTCCATGAAAAATATCCATGCTCCAACCTATGAAATTTCTTAAATAAAAATTTATCCCCAAATTTTCTGTTATTTTATTACTGTAATATGATTTGTTAAAACCAGATATATTAATAGACTAATTGTTTGGTTTCATACTAAAAGCTATAAAAATTACTCTCCCGATCCTAATTATAAACACACTTTTGTAATAATTTTTAACGTGAAACTAAGTATATTCTAGTTAATTATTAGTGTCATGGAGGTAAGAGAGAGACAATCATTAGGCCTTTTAAATAAAAATAATACAAGTAAGGATGTTTTGGCCATTTTGATTCCCTTCTCTAATCATCAGTACCAAATACCAAACTAGTCAAACCACATTCTTAGCTTTTCTTAACTTTTAGTAGTCATGCCGAATAATAATATGGTTTGGATCGAGTTGCCTTTTTCTTCCTGTTTGATTTCTTCTTTTAAAAAAAATGGAGAAAAAGTCACTTACTGAAAATTTAATTGGTGAGAACAATTAGATATATTTTTATGCAAAGAAAGTATATGTCCTTTATAAATTTTGTACATAAAATATTACGCCTTAATTATAAGCACCATGTTGACTTTTTTTAGATAAATTAAAGAAGCTAAATAAATTACTTAACCATATCGTATGTTGTGTATCCTTAGATTATATATTAGTTTATTAGTCAAACTAATTAGTTTAGGAAAAAAATAAAAATACAGATATTCTAAAGTAATTTAATCAACTTCCTTAATTTCTCCAAAAAAACCAACTTTACCTTATAATTAGGACCGAAGTAAGTATAATTTAAGTTATTTTCACCAATAGAATTTTTTATGAGAAACTTTTCCCAATTTTTCCTTTCTTTTTTCGACGTTGAAATTACTTGAATCTCCCAAAACTTATCACCCAGGAGAAGAACTATATCTAAGTAAGGTAGAACAAATAAAGCAACAAAAGTCTCCCTTACTTAGCTTTCCTTTTGTAATTTCTTATACTCCCTCATGTTCTAAATATAAGATAAAGTTGACTTTTTTAGATTAATTAAGAAAACTAATTAAATTACTAGTACTTTAAAATATTTATATTTGTCATTTTTTTCCTAACTATTTTTCCTAACTTATAAAATGATATATAATATAAATGTACACAACATATGATATGATTAAGAACTTATTTTTTCCTTAATCTCTCAAAAAAAGTCGACTCGCCTTTATATTTTAGGACTAAAGGAGTAGTATATACAATACTTCTTATTTAAAAATTAAATTTTTATATCGTTTTCCGTTTATCTAAAACCCTAATCATCATAAATATCAATAAAAATATAATTGATTAATATGAAAATTCTAACCAAGGAAAATTGTATTGGAGCTTACCTCGTCGCCAAGCAGGTAATTTATCTAAGGTCCCCTGTTTACCGCACTTTATTTAAAGCAGGCCTCGGTCTGTTTACAACAAGCGTATGCAGGTGTGAAACAGCCTCATAGCCTATTACCAGTGCCGGTATCTCTTTTGAGGGCAGGATATCCGCAGATAATTCCTGCATTTCACCGTAGAATGATGATGGTGAAAGACGATAAGGCTGATATGCTAGTACGCATTTATTTATCATATTTGAGTTTATGTAGGGGGCTATCCGCCTTGCAAAGAAGGTTGATATATATTGCGATTGCGTTCTATCATATCGCCAATATATATTCCTGACAGAGCATATCGGAGAATATCTGATAGAATGCTGTCCGCGAAGGACTTACTTCTGAGGTACTGTCCTGGTATGCTAACCACTCCCTTGTGTCAAGGGTTAAAGTGGGAACCAGCCCTTCCTTCAGATCGATCCTCTTCGAAAAGAGGTTACAGGGGAAGATTTTTGAACCTTCACCATGAACTATTTTGGTTTATCACCTATAACCAATATGCTAATTTTAACACAATGTGGGGATATCTATGGGTTTGGATATCCATTATGGTCCAATCTACGCTGTTGAAAGCTAGATCCACATGAGGTGTGTAATGCATAGCTAAAAAAACGCCAGTCACTATCTGAATGACTAAACAAATACCAGCTAACGGACCGAAGCCCCACCAATAACTAAGATTGCTCGGGGTTGGATAATCTATCAAATGCTGATTAAGTGTGGAGGATATAGGTTGTTTAAGAAGAGAGAATCGATGGTTCCTTATAGTCATTTCTCTTTCCTATCGTGACCACTCAGGTTCCCCCACCTTTTTAGCGTTCTGGGGCTCTACTTACTATATATATAATCTAATTTATAGAGTACCCTATATTTCTTCCATTTCTAATAAGAGTTTCAAGTTTCATGTGGTTGGTTGTTGACCAACAGAAAGCATGGGAAAAAGACCAAAGATGAAAGACTAACCAAGATTTTATGCTTCTTCTTCAGTCCGGGCAAAGGATATCGTCGTCTTCGTCTTCCTCCATCAAATCTTCCATTTCCACCTTGCTTTCGAAGTTTGTGCTTTGAGGTCTTTGTGTAATACCCAGTTAATAATAATAATAATAACAACAACAATAATATAGTAATAATAAAATTTAGAACTTTAATAATGTTGGTATTGTTAGATAACCTATTAATGAGTTGGGAATAGTTAAAGCGCCCAGCCCATAGTTAAACCCTAATTTTAAATTATAAATAGAGGTCTAGCCGCCTAACTCTAGCTAACGCTCAATACTCCTCTTCTGCTCTATTCTTACTCTGCATCAAATTATTCTTCAAGGAGATTAGCAAAAATGAAGACAAGGTAATCCTAATACCACTAATGTATTCTAATAAGTAGATTGTGGGAGTTTCCAATGAACATCTAAATGATACATAATCAACGATTTCGAGGTTTGTCTTACTCTCTTATTTTGAGCTCTTGAATTAGCTATAGCGATTATGATAATGTCAAAACTGCTCCTCGCTCCTCGTATTGGTGGTTCTATTTCCCGCCATGATCACGTCTTTCACATTTATGTCAAGCCTAGTAAAGCTAAAAAGGGATAATGAGTAGAACCAGGGGTTTAAATGATGGCCATGAGAATTTCTCATGACAACCTTATAGGAACCCATGAGTAAAGGGGATAATGAGTAGGGCCAGGGGTTTAATTGATGGTCATGAGAATTTCTCATGACAACCTTATAGGAACCCATGAGAAAAAGGAATAATGAGTAGAGCCAGGGTTTAAATGATGGTCATGAGAATTTCTCATGACAACCTTATAAGAACCCATGAGTATATACTTAATAGTTTAATTTGGGAAATCTCATGATAAAATAGAGACAAAATTTCAAAGACTGCATTTGGGAATTTTATTATGTGTATATATGAAATAATTTAACACTGGGAGGATAGCTTTGAGATGGTACCTTCTAAAGTGATGAACACAACCCTTAGGCTTTATGCCTCGATATATTATATGATATGAACCGATATTATCTGTCTTCCCAAAGTGGTGTCGACGGGATTTTCGGGACACTAGTAGCAACTTTGGGAAGAGGTGTGCACACTAGGAAGATATGTTTTATGGCCAATTTGATTATTTGTGACTGGCAGGGTTTCTCGGGTCACAACGTAGACTGGTAGGGTTTCCCGGGTCTACCATGGTTCTCTTCTCACTAATTAAACTTAATAAAGAATAACGAAATTGACATTTTTGTTTGGTTATATATGAATGTTATTTTTATGTACATATTTTATTTTCACTATATTATCTTTGTCTTGATTAGGATTACCAGTTTTGCTCATTTTTGTGTTTATGTAGCTATGATGATCCTTCGGGGAGCGATTCTTAGTGAAACGGGTTCCAAAGGTTGGGGGTAGCGGTGAGAAATGAGGAAGAGTATTCGGTTAACTCTAGGTAGTTTTTTTTTAATGCTCGAATAAAACATATTTATTTAAGTTTTGAATTTATGTTAATGTAATAAGTTAGGCTTGCACTTGTCCTAGTACAAGTGCGGTAGTAACACTTCCCAAATTTGATTATTTTGAATTTCAATAATTATTCATAAAAATCATTGCAAATTTTATGTTATTATAATTGTTAGAAATTTGGGGGTGTTACATCTTTGCCTCTTCTTCTTCCACACCGAGGTCGTTAGAGAACCTTCTTTCGTCAAGGCTTTCTCTGTTTCACCTCCCATGCGGTAGTAGTGGGGGTCGAGGGCTTCGACGGGTGGGAACCAAGCAAGAGTTCCGATGAGTAGGAATAGGGTGGTTGTGCTTCGACGTGTAGGTCACTATGAACATCGACGGGTCCGATCTGTTCATCTCCACTTGTTTCCAAGCTAAAAACCCTTTCGAGATGCTACATTTGTAATATCCCCTCTTAATGACACAACGAAACAAATCTTAATTAAGCCATAGATCGTATCGAAGGGAGGACCACGTGGCAATGAAAAGCGAGAAGAATGAGAAGAGAAGGTTTGGTGGATCGAAGAAAGAGGGAAAGGTAAGGTTGGGATTTATAAAAAGTTTGGAATTTTTATTTTTTTAAATGGCGTGGGCTCACCCTAAAAGTAACGTCAGTTAAAGGAATTTAAGCGCATGTGCATTTTTGCACCAATTTTGAGAGGTTATGTGCATTTTTGCACCTCTGAAAAGTATATGATACTGGATGCACCCCGAGTAAAAGCCCTTGTGCATTTTTACACCTTTACCCGATATTATATTAACATGTTACTTATTAATTGTTGTCGTCTAACTTTAAGTAAGCGTACGGATAACAAGTCGTATAAGAATATTATATTGTTACCACGGGAACTTAGGCAAAAACCAATATTGCAATTATATTTTTGATTAGGTTGAGTGAAAATATTTTGAAAGAGATTTTATAATCAAGAAATAATTTAAAATGAAATTTATTTAAGGAGTTTGAATTTGGAACTTTACTTCAAGACAAGAAGAGCTCCTTTGTATTTTTTAACAATCAATTTGTTTCTTCTTAAAGATGTTTGTAACTAATAAATGTATTAGTCTAAGATTCAAAAGGTATTCCTTTTAGTCTTTATTATAAGGCACCAACTAACAATTCTCACAAACCAATAAAAACAGTCAAAGTCAATAAAGTTGTTCTAAATTTTAAGTACTTTCAATATTATCCATACTATTCTAATATTATATTAATTATTACTCTCACATACTACCCTAATTAATTAGGGGCATATATGAAAAAATAAATAATTAATACTCCTTAGAAACAAGCAAGTGCTCAAGTCAAGAATAAGTGTTTGATTCCATTAATTGCTCAATCTCTTATTACAATGAATAAAACTCAATATTCAAGCTCTAATCCTAGTATGATTATGTAAGGTCGGCAAGTATATATCTCTATCTTGACAACATACCCATCCATTCAACATGAAAACTTCATGTTCTTACACAATCTTACCCACGTTCTACACTTAATCTAGCCCTCTCAAGCATCAACTAAATCAACAAAACATCTAAATGGTGATCAAGCACTTAGAAGCATTAGACAAAATGTAAAATAAACACATATATAATCATAAAAAAAGAGGAGTAATGAATTGTTAATTCATATAAGGGTTTAATGGTTTTGCTTTTGCTGTAGAAATTTTTTTTGGCCACACTCACATAGAAGTGAGTGGGTTCCATTGTAAAGAGAACAGATAAAAAATATTAGTGGGACCTACTCACTTTTATGTGAGTGTGGCGTAAATAATATTTTTGTGACAAAAGCGAAGCATTAAACCTTTCATACGAGTGGTTCAAATACTCCTAGAAACTAAGATTTAGCAACTCATGTTCATCAACAAACCAAAATCATAAACAATAATTGGGTTCATATCATAAACTACGTAAAGAAAAGAAGAAAATCAATAGAAAACCAAGTTTGAATCTTCAAACTTCTTTGAATCTTCAAGACCAAGCTCCCTAATCCTTGCCATGTGTCTTCCTTTCCTTTGGTTCTATACGCAACAACACTCTTGGTCTTTAAATTAGTCGTCTCCACAGTCCTCTTGTCCTCCTGTGAAGATTGTGTAGAATCCTACCTCTTCTCTCATTGCTCGCTTCCTCTCCTGATGAAACCAAACCCCTATATGTAGGTTAGGTTCCTAAATCCCCATCCCATATAGTGCAATATCCCTCTAACAAAATAAAATCAAACATAAGGATAAAAAAATAAAAAAGATAAAAAATAGGTAATGATAATAACAAATGATGATGATGATGATAAAACTAAAATATCTTTTCCCTTTTCTATCTTAAATTATTATTTTATTATTAATATAATTATTTTTAGGGATAAAGACACATAAATACTTGAACTTGTAAAACCTCAAGATGTCTATTAAATTAGCAAAAGGACAAATAAGTACTTTGGTAAGAATGCGGGATATCAAAGTTTTAGGGAAAAGACTTAAATTCCCTCCCCTCTATTTCTAATTTTTCTATTCTCTCCATCTCTCGATTTCCTTCTTTCCCTTTTCCATTCGAAAATCATAGCCTCCCTTTCAGCCCTAATTTCTATCAGTGATGATGAGAATGGAGAAGACGATGGTGTGTTGGTGATGAATGGATGATGGCAATGGTGAGATGAAGGGTGTTGGTGATGAGGACGGAGAACGGTTAGTGCCTTCGATGGTGGTGTTGTGTGACCTCCAGTGGTGGTCATGGCGGACCACGATGGTGAATGCGAGATTTCCGGCAGCGGTGGCAATAAACTCGTCTCTTCTCTAATATCATCAGCGAGTCTTGGCCACCTCGCGAAGCTTTCTCGGCCATGGGTGGAGGAGCTTTCTCGACCACTTTGTGAAGCTCATCTTCGGTAAGGAGGTGCAGTAGCGAATCCACAACGAGGAAGAAGGTTGAAGGAAGGAAGTGAGATTTTATGGGCTCGATTCTTGTCTCTTGGGTTCCAATTATTGTGTAAAATGATTAAGAGTTTTTGGTTTAACCAATTGAGTAATGAGATTGAATAAAAGAACAATGGTTTTACAAAATCCGTAATAGTTTTAATAAAATCCATAAATCGACAATATGTGTAAAATGATTGACAAAGAGTTTTAGGTTGTTAATAGTAATGGTTTTGATAAAATCGGGAAGTACGAACAATACGTGTAAAAGGATTGACAAAGAGTTTTGGGTTGTAACAAATTGAGTAATGATTTTGAAAAAAATCATATTGGCTTTGACAAAATCGTTAGGCACTAAAAAAATGTGTAAAAGGGGCATTTTAGTCTTTAGCCAAAATATGAAAAACTCGATTCTCACCCATCCCTTTTTTGTCATTTGCAAGTTTTAATGGTCTTTTCTAGGTTTTAAAAGTTGAAGTGATATTTAAATGTCTTTTTTTATGCTTAATATCAAAATCATTATTTTTTGGGAAAATATCAGTAAGGTTTTAAAGAAAAGAAAAAATATCAAAAAAATATCTACTCCAAATTCCCTATCAAAAAAGTCCAGGAACTTTTTTGATATTAATTCTGAATTTCAATATCAAAAAAATCTCGTTATCAAATGGCTTTTCCGTGTTGTTAAAATAGCTTCATTAATCTCTCTAAAAAATTCAAAAAAAGTCTTTTTTGTCAAAATATTATGGGTTCAATACCTAATTTGCCCCGGAAGTTTTCTTGGGGGCTCGGACCCTAGCCGGAAGTTTTTGGATCCAAATTTCCGGAAGTATTAAAAGGTATCAAATTTACCCAAAAGTGTGAAGTCCACGTAGATCGTTAAAATGTGAGGTGACATGCCACCTCATCACACGTGGCATGTCACCTCATCAATCAAAAATATCGTTTTTGTCCGGAAGTTTTCATTAAGGAGCAATTTTGCCGGAAGTTTTCATTAAGGAGCAATTTTACCGGAAGTTTACAAAAGTAGCAATTTTACCATTCTTTCTCCCAATATTAAATTTGATTATTAAATCGATCAAAGACCATACATGTCATGCCTTAAAAAGGTTGAACTTGGAGTCGAGAGAAGGAGATCCTTGACATGTTGAGCTCAAAGCGACGAGAATTTGTGAAGCCGAACCGGTCGAGGACTAAAAGTCGTCATGAAAACCCGGAGGAAGCATCACTTATGATCTAAGCATATGAAACGCAAAACGAGAAATGAATTGTTCCAAAAATTGGTTGATAAAACAAATCAATAGTGATAATATTTACGTTTGTATAGACCGATCATTTCTTAGATCATAAGTGATGCTTCCGTGACGAGGTTCGAACTTCACAAATTCAAGGCTGTCTTGAGCTCAAAATATCAAGGATCTCCTTTTCGACTCAAGTTCGACCTTTTCAAGGCATGACATGTGTGGCTTTGACTGATTTAATAGTCAAATTTAATATTGAGAGAAAGAAAGGCAAAATTGCTACTTTTGTAAACTTTCAGGGCAAAATTGCTCCTCATTGAAAACTTCCGGTGCAAAATTGCCCCTCAATGAAAACTTAGGGGCAAAAATGATACTTAACTCTTCTTGATTGATGAGGTGACATGCCACTTTAGCGTGTCATGAGGTGGCATGCCACGTGTACATTCGTTAAACTTAACGGTTAAAATTAATGGAGGGCAAATTTGCTACCTTTTTCATACTTCCGGGGCAAATTTGGTACTTTTTTCATATTTCCGGGGCAAATTTGGTACCCAAAAAACTTCCGGATGCTGAACGTCCTCTTAGCAAAACTTCCGGGGCAAATTTAACCCAAATATTATTGATATCTTTTCTCTTCCCCGGGACATCAATGAGATTTTCCCTCATTTTTATCCTAAGCTTTGATATTTATAATGAAATAAATCATGCACCAAATTAATATCTTATCAAAATCTCACTTAAATCCTCCTAATTGAGTATAGATGTCTTCAGTATATTAAAATATAGGAAAAATCCCAAAAAAATATCACTTGAACCTCAAAATTTCAAATAAGTGATTTCCTAACAAAACAAGCTGTCAATTGTTTAACTATTACTGTTAATCGGGTTACTATGTTATCGACAGGATTTTAAAGTTTAAGTGAAATTTTTCTTACATTTTCCCTACAATATAACTTAAAATTATCTTTAAATAGCCATCATTAATACTACTCCGGTCTTAAATATACGATGTAGTGCAAATTACACTCCATATTATGTCTTATATTTAGGAAATATATAAACTATCACTCCCTCCGATCCTAATTATAAGACCTAGTTGACTTTTTTAGAGAGATTAATGAAGCTAATTAAATAACCTTGGAGTATTTTTATTTTTATTTTTTCTCAAAACTAATTAATTTGACTAATAAACTAATATATAATCTAAAGATACACAACATATAAAATGATTAAGTAACTTATTTAGCTTCCTTAATTTCTCTAGAAAAAGTCAACTAAGTCTTATAATTAGGATTTGAAGTAGTATTTGACACTCCTCTCGGGTGTTAGTAGAGTCGACAAAACGGGCCGGCCCGTTTAAGCCCTGGCCCTTTAAGGGCCGGGCTTGAAAAATGGATAAAATATTTGAAATTAGCGCGGAGGGCTCCAGCATTTGCCTGCGCCCTTTTTTTTTAGCTTTTTCTTTTTTTCCTTTTTAAATTTATTAATTTATATATATTTTGTATTTGTTATAGAGTTATTTATCCATTTAACTACAAATACATATTAACTATACTCTAATTTTATGATTTGATTTATTATTTGTTGCAAATAAAGATTATGGATGTGTTCATGATGGGAGTAGAATTTCATGATATTCTTACTCATGAAGGGCGCTACTACTCAAAGTGAAGAACAATCAAATGTCGTTAAAATTGATGATAGTGGCGAAAATGATGACAATAATAGTCATCGTCTTAATGTCATTTTAGTGATATGCTTTTTTATATTTTATGTGAGTTATTTGTGAACATAGTTTCTTTTGATTATGAATTAATGAGTATCTTTATTTATTGGATGATTTGTATTGTAATTTACTAATTATATTTTTTTTAAAAAAAAAAGTGGAGGAAAAATAGTTAAAATTTGGAATAGTAATTTAAGCGCTCATGGTCGGCTGGCCCCGGTGTTTCCGGTAACTTTAAAAAAGAGATGTTTTTTTTATTCCGGACTCTGGAGGGCCGGCCCTGTTAGGCCCTGACCCTTCACGGGCCGGCCCTGATTGTCAGCGTTAGTTCTCTTTTTTCGTCGAGGGTTCGAACCGGGGGTCAGTAGGGTATCGCCGTCTCGTTCTGCTCTTCTAAATTCTGATTCGCAAGCCTCGAATCGAACTACTCAGCAATCCAGAACCCCCTTTGCCTTTCTAATTGAATCGCAACACTATCTCTCCTGTGATTACTCATGGCGGCTGCAGCTCCAGCGTCGGTGGTGCCGGCTAACCGGCGGCGGATCCCTAATCCTCAGGAGGATATGGAGTTTGAGACGACGGAAGGAATAGAGCCTATCTCGAGCTTTGAGAACATGGGTATCAGGGAGGATCTACTCCGGGGCGTCTATGCCTATGGCTTCGAGAAGCCCTCGGCAATCCAGCAGCGAGCCGTTAGACCTATTATTGAAGGACGGGATGTTATCGCTCAGGCCCAATCTGGTACTGGCAAGACCTCTATGATTGCCCTCACCGTTTGCCAAGTCGTCGATACGTCTATGAGAGAGTATGTGCTTCCTGAAAGCCCTTGCTGTTTTAGATTGAGAATTTCCTTTTCCCTTTTATGCTTCTTTGTTAATAATAATTCAGTTTTTCGGATTTTTTTTCCATGTTTTTTTTGGGGGAAACGTTACATTTACTGAAAATTTGAGGTATTGGCTTTGGTATGCTTGAGGAATAACGGATTCTTCTTGACAATGGACCATTGATCCTTGGAGTTCCGGTCGGATTTTAGCTTTGAGTGGACAATGAGGATTTAATGAGTATTGGAATTGATTGACATCAAAATTAGGAAAGCAAAAAAATTATGCTAAAGGGGAAGCCCTTTTTATTGGGCACAATGTAGTCAGGCCAAGGGGGCTGCGGCTAGTCTATTCGCGGAGAGTTTGTTTGTTTGTTTTTCCATTTTATCGGTTTTAGGTGGGAAGTCTCATATTTGATTGTAATTTGACTAGTTTCCTAGGTTAGGCTCTAGGGTTTAGACATAAGAACTTACCCGCAAAATAAAGTTGAGTTTTTATCGTAGTTTTTGGTATGGAACATGCTAGGTTCAGAAGGAAAATATGACTCTGAACTTCACTTTAGCTCCTGATTAATTTCGGAATCTTGCCTAGTGGATTTAAGACTCTCTTGTTATGTACATATAATGAAGTTTCTGGGAAAAACTTCATCTCTGATGGTCAAGCAAACATCAATTTTGCCCCCTAGAGTGAATTACATCTACTTCTCTTTCCAGTTGAGTAGCATAATAAATATATCCATGCTTCTGTTCAGAAATTACGAGAATTTCCTTCCCTAGGCTCATTATAGGTTATAAAAGTATATTTGTGAAAGAACCATATGGCCTGCTTGTGTTCAATTAGACTTGTACTATACCTCTCTGTATGCTGTAACTTTACTATATCAGTAATTTGATTGGCCTGCTTGTGTGAAATTAATTAGTTCCATGATCCTTGTTATCCAAGTATTGTGTTTTTAGAACTAGAGATAGAATAGAGAGAATGCCCATATTGTAGCTTTTGCAAACTATAAGATGGATTTCTACTATTTATCTTGCAATTTTTTAATTGTCCCCTCAGTGTATCACCATGTAGTCTATTCTGTGTCAAGTTAAAGTTAGTCTCTCTCTTGTCAAAATATTTAAGTTTACAGGTCGGTTGACTTCATTAAGGTTGTCATTTGGTAAACCGGTGCCTAGTGGAATAATCAATGTGTTATGATTGTAATTGTTGATGCCTTTAAGAGTTGATTTATATTCTTTGTTTGTCATCTTCTGGTAAATATGTGTTATCATCTTATGATCCCCATCTTAATGTTTATGTTACAGAGTCCAGGCCTTGATCTTGTCACCGACAAGAGAGTTGGCCTCCCAGACTGAAAAGGTTATCTTGGCTATTGGAGATTACATAAATATACAAGCTCATGCATGTATTGGAGGTAAAAGTGTGGGAGAAGACATACGGAAGCTTGAGTATGGGGTTCATGTGGTTTCTGGAACTCCTGGACGAGTTTGTGACATGATAAAAAGGAGAACGTTGCGAACCAGAGCTATCAAATTGTTAGTCCTTGTAAGTTTGATGCATCTCAGAGACATTCACTGCATTATGTTGGGCCTTTGTATTTTGTCAAGGTTTAACATCATTTTGATAACAGGATGAATCTGATGAAATGTTGAGCAGAGGGTTTAAGGATCAGATCTATGATGTGTATAGACATCTACCCCCAGAGCTTCAGGTTTTCTTTCTCCCGCCCCTTACGTTTTTCAAATTAAATATCTTGTATCTTAGAAATCTTTTGAAAGTTCTTTCTCAAAAGTCTTATTTATTTTCAGTAATACCTAGTTTCAAGTATCATCTAAGATGGTGTTCTTTTTTGTCTTCTTTTCGTTGAAATTTAGTGAATTGTATGGTGATTTTGTTATATAGCTAATTGTATGCATCTTTTGGGGAAGTTAGTTACATAAATAGTTCATGTGTATATTGCCTTTGTATTCAGGCAATTGATGGGTATGGAGTGTTAGCCACCGTGCTCAGTGACTTTCCAAATTCTGAGTTATGATATTTTGGTGTATATCAGCCTCTGAATCATTATACTTTTACTTTAGGTTGTCTTGATTTCTGCCACCCTTCCTCATGAAATACTGGAGATCACAAATAAGTTCATGACAGATCCTGTAAGGATCCTTGTAAAACGTGATGAGTTGACTTTGGAGGTAAGCCATAGTTTTACATTATCTTGACTCCTTTTGAGAGCCTGCTGGATGTTGATGCAATTTTTCCCTTATGACAGGGCATCAAGCAATTTTTTGTAGCTGTTGAAAGGGAAGATTGGAAGTTTGATACTTTATGTGATCTTTATGATACCCTCACCATTACACAAGCTGTTATTTTTTGTAATACCAAGCGAAAGGTAAAAAGAAGCTCGCCATGCTTCATAGGATAAGCCTTCCCATTCAGTATCTAAATTTTTGAGGGAATGGTTGGTTCTCGATATTATCTTTTAAATATTGTTCAATAGTCTTCTGATCCTTGCTGTCTGTCTTCCTGCTTTTGGAATAGGTTGACTGGTTGTCTGAGAAAATGCGTAACAACAATTTCACTGTCTCATCAATGCATGGGGACATGCCACAGAAAGAAAGAGATGCTATCATGGGAGAGTTTCGTGCTGGTACAACTCGTGTACTTATCACAACAGATGTTTGGGCTCGTGGTCTTGATGTGCAGCAGGCGAGTGTTTATGCCTTTATTTATTTCCGTTTCCATTTATTAACCTGTTTTTTTTTTTTCCCTGATTTTCAATTCTTTTAGAACTTGTTGAAATAATAATAAATATACATATTCTGTTCTCAGGTTTCTCTAGTTATAAACTATGACCTTCCAAATAATCGAGAGCTTTACATTCATCGTATTGGTCGATCTGGACGTTTTGGACGCAAGGTACTTGATTTAATACTTATTGTAATTGTTTTCTTTTTTCTTTTTAGCTTGCTTTCTACTCTCTCACACATATTTATGACTGGCCCTTGTCATGGTTTGCAGGGTGTTGCAATCAACTTTGTCAAGAGTGATGACATTAAGATCCTGAGAGATATTGAGCAATATTACAGTACCCAGATTGACGAAATGCCAATGAATGTTGCAGATCTCATATAAAGTGATTTTGTGTGCTGGGTGAAGTGGAATTGTTCATGCCTTACGTAGGATGTAGTGTTTTTAATTTGGGTGAGTTAATTTTGTTTATGTGCTGACATGAGTATTTTTGCTCGCGTGCTTCTAAACTCACCAAACCGCTTGGTGAGTTTATTTCTGGATATATCAGAGTGGTAGCAGCTCTTGTTGATTTGGCTGATGAGATTGATGTATAAATTGTGGGACAAGTTGCTTTCTCTGGTTGTGTTGCCTTTGACAATTCAATGTAATTTAAGCTTCATGACAGGTGCTGATGATATTTTCACGTGTCTTACATAACCTGTATTTGCGCAGAACACGTCATCTAAACCCTGCAAGGGAAACAGATTTAGCTGCCATTACCCTCTCTTCCATGCATTTTCAATTATCTCACTGAAAAATAATCGTACTTCGTACGAGTGGAAGGATTTGTTATAGTTGTGGGAAGAGGATTCTCTCATTAGCATATTTTATCTTCATCTCTCATCATCCAATTTCAACCATTGATTTGACTTAACGAGGTTGTTTGGTGTGGAAAGATATATCAAATCTATGGTCTAAGTTTAAAGCTAATGAGGGACAATAAGAAATGCTAATGAGAGAATCCAAACCCACAAACTAAATGGTCGCACGCCAGCTCTTTTATCAAGTGACGTTGGGGAAATTTGTGTTTATTCCAGAAAAATTTATTGCATGCTAACCTTTTTATGAAAGACACCAGGATCTATAAAGACTAACAAACACCGAGTTTGTTAAATTATTTCAAAAAGATGGGAGAATTTCATCATTTAAGGAGCATTGCTGACATATAATCACATTTCAGGTTCGAACAGTTCTTGCAAGTCTAAGGAAATTGAATTGAAATTGAGTTTTTAGTTATTGACAAAACACCTGACATATTTTTAGAAAGAGTTTAATCCTCCACCATGATCAACAGTGTTGAAGTCTTTGGAATTGAAATTCTTTCAAGATAACTTGAAAGGTAAATCCCCACAATCTTTTGTTTACCAAAAAACAAAATAAACTTCAAGCTATTAATACCCTTTGAATATATGAAGTGGCATATTGTATGTACATATAATAAATCTAATCTTCAAATCATTTGAAAAATTGGTTAATTTCACAAGGATATCTGTGAATTTCTTATAGTGAAGTTATCGATTTTAAAAAGGTAACCGTAGACGTTTAGGTTGGAAGGTAAAACATTTAATTAGGCATGGATCTAGAAAATAATTGCAATGTGAAATAAATTTGAGTTAAATAACCAACAACTTTTTAAATATTTCAGTTAAGTAATTAAGTGTGATTTATATTTAGGATGAGAGGCAGTAGAGTTGGCAAAAAGGATAAAAAGGATGAGGCAGTATAACTCAAATAATCAAAATGTCATATTTGCTCGCAAATACATATATTCCTCATCCAATCAAGAAGATTGGAGAAGAGACATATATATTGATAATTGATACAAGGGAATGACGATTAACATGCACAAATTTTGTTTGGTAATATGTACGAGACAAAGAACTCATGGTACAAACTCACAAGAAGGCCGCAAAAATTAGGACTAGAATGTAATCTCAGAAGGCGCATGAAATGTTCTTCCTCGACAGATAGGTTCTAGATTTTCACCCGCATACGAACACAATGGCGATACTTCAACACCTGAATAAGAGGCAACCATGTTACACTCTGACCAAGTTGAATACGATACTCTTTTCTTCAGTAAGGAAAATGCTAATTTTGTATAGAAATTGATAATCTGTTCATGTTTCTGTTGTTTACTGAATGTTGTCTTTCACGTTTCATTGTCCAACCCATTGCTCAAACTCTTACCAAAAATGTTCTTTATCTTCAAAAAGTCTAAATTTTGTTTGACTAGTTTCAGCTTATTGGATAAAATCTAGCAATTCCATTTCTAGTACCAAAAGGTCAGTAACCTAAAACCAAAGCTTAAAAGCGGCCTAAAATTTTATTCCCTTCCTCAGGGTTACATGAAAAGAGGCATAACTTACCAGTTGAATATAACGGCACCGAGTGTGTTAAGAAGCCACCTGCAGCAGCCACCCAACGGCTATGGAGCCGGAGAACTAGAAGTCTAGCACTGTCTGGAGTGTCAAAATTGGATCCATTTGCATTTTTCACTGGTGCAAATTCTTCTTCCCTTAGTACCTGTACATGAATGTACAATATCCATAAGCATTAATAGTACTACCCTTAGGCACTCAAATTCTGGTCAGAAATAAGAGAAGGATAACTACCTCAAAAAGTGCAGTCGTCGGAGCATATGGAAATGCATCAAATATGAACTGCTCCAGTTTTAATCCCATTGTGAATCCATGTATGGAAGGGATTTTCTTCTCTGCAAAATGGTAACTGCACATAAAATCCATGTGTAGATCAATACCACTGAAACATCTGAAAGTTATAGGCTAAGTGCATTTATTGCATTGAGCAGAGCAATGAAGTCCAGTTTTCTGTTGGAGAGGATTACTATGTATGACATGCAGCATTGACTCACTACTTTTCCTCATATTTTTTCATGCAAGTTGTAAAGGTACATTCACACCCATGAAATTTTTTTTTTTTTTTTTTTTTTTTTCAAAAAAAAAAAAAAAAAAAAAAAAAAAAAAACTTGAGCTTCGTTATATAACAATAAGAATAACAAATTCAGAGAGACACAAGGAAATAAATGTATGGAAGAAGGCAATATACGTACATGCTGTCTTTCTCAAGGCCATTAGCAACTTGGTTCAGAAAATCCAGAGTGAACATGTGTAAGCACACCTGAAATTACAAGATTGATGATAAACCAGGAAGACAATTTAAAGAGCAGCCAACAAATATTACATTGAATTTTCAAAAAGAAGTACAAAATCTTTAAGCACACAAATGGAGTTGTTTCCGAACACAAGTATAGTTTCCCTCTATAAAAGCCTCAAACCCCTGCTGCACTCATTCTCTCTCCTATACAGACTAGGCCAGGAGGGGGTTAACTTCTTTACCAGTACTATTTTGCCCTTCTGCATTGCTTTTTGTTCCCGGGGCCTTTATAGCCCTTTCCCAGTTTTAAACCTCCCATTTCTTATCAGCACATCCTCCCTCACTCATCTTATAAACCAGGCCAATTTTCTTTTTGGGTCCATCAACCAATCAATGCCAAAAAAAAGTGCAACGAAAATTAATAGAAACTATAAGTGTGCCCTATACCCCAAGAAATTAACTGAGTCATCAATGCACAAAAATCTTCCAATTGTGGTCTATAAATAATTTTAGTTATGGGCACTCAATTCTTAGAGCATAGGACTCGAAGAAATAAGAAAGAAAACAAGATCATTTTCATTATAATAAAACTTCCAAGCTTTCTAACACCTTCAGATTTTCAGCCAGCTGAGAATGTACAATGGTAAAAAAGCACCAACTCCAGTTTGAGTCTCAGCATATTTGTGTCACTATCAAAAATTATTAGTCCCACTGAATTAAGAAGCGCAGGGAGCCAGCTTTGAGGATTGGCATTAATCTAATTGATAACTTCAATACCTATCTTTCCATTTTAAAAGACCATAATCAAAACTTAAGAACCAATTATCCATAGCAAGCAGAAAGGCCCATGAAAGGGCAAGGTTTGGGAAAAAAGGTTCAAGACCATGAAACTAAATAGAGTGGCAAAAGACTCACATTACTCCAACAAAAACGAAGACGGCCAGTTTCTTGATTGACTGCGGAAGCTAAAGATTGATCCAGCTCACTGTATTCAACTACAGTAAGAGGTCCACCTTTCCCTCGACGTACAAATACACCAACCTTTTCTTGGGGATATGCCTGTTATATGACAGCAAAAATAGAAATAATAAGCATTAAGAAAAGAAGTACAAAAGCAACCAAGATGACTGGATGAACAAATTTACAAATCATTTGATAAAGAATACTAGGTAGTCAGGAATACTTTATTGGTCAGTTACCTTGCGGACAACTTTGGCTGCAGCAGCTACACCTTTATCAATGAAGTAACCCAAAAAAGTAGGATCAGCAACTCGCACCTGTTTCATAAGTCCTAATAATTAATTCTTCAAATAAAAGGGAGTGACCGACAACTGACTAGGTAACATGACTAATTCCATTTCAAAACAGAAAATAAAGAAAAGTCACCAGTGCATTATCAACTCCATAGCAATCAATATACTTAATTCCTCTTGAGGCCATGTCTTCCAATAACCTCGAATATTTCAGAGCTGAACAAGAAAAGATTTTTCCAGTTCAATAAATAAACACATGGAATATATGTAAATAAGAAAAGTACAGTCAACGTTAACATTTCAAATTCAAATAATATATAAAAAGCTTCAATAAAAAACAATACCTGAATATACTCCACCATTCCCATCAGGAGCCTTTGCTACCTGGCTTTAGAAGTTTGAAATATTAAACCACCAGCATAGCAAAATAGTTTCAATCTAAGAAAGGAAATACAGAGACACAAGCTAACAAAAGACAACTGAAGTAAGACAATCCCATACATTGTAAAATTTATCTCCTTGCATGCTAATTCTACATTTGCAGTTCTAGTTAAAAAAAATTAAGGGAGAAAATCAAGGAATACTTTTAACATTCTATTTCAAGCTATTGGTGAATAAATGCAAGTTCCAGTTATCAGTTGCCACACAAGGTTACCCAATATGTATTCACCAATAGAACTGAAGGGGACAATAAAGACATGCCAACAGGCAGCACCAAACATAACTGTCTAGAGTGGCTCTAAACTTTAAATATGCTTAGTAGAAGTCTTTCAACAAGGTCAGACCCTAGAAATAGGAGAAATATCCAGCTTATGAAAGGATGTAATGGTAAATTTGAGTTGTAAACATTATGCTACTGGGTATATCAAAAAGCTCAACACTTCTACCATAAGACGCTTCAATGTAAACACTCCATGAGCCAACAAACAAATTAAAATTTGGACCGAACCCACTGTGACAACAAAAAATTGAAATTCACAAGTGAATTATCACCTATCAAAAATATGAATTCATATGTGAATTATCACCCATAAAAAATTGAAAACACTCACTCTCTTACAGTTTTTTCATTAATTTCAATTTAAACTTTAGAGAAAAGAAAGTAAAAACACATACAAGGAGAAAGCTCATTAAAAGAAGGAGACCATACTTTGTATGGAGTTTCCATTATAAATCTACCGTTCTTGGAAACACAAGGAATGGTTCCTTGCCGGAAGAAGGTAACCTATATCAAAGAGGTGAATCCAAAGTAAGCAACCTCGCCCACTGAAAAACAGGTAATAATAGCACAAGGAAAAGGTTTCGAGGCTTCTTACTTGTTCTGGGTCAAGACCAAAAAATTTATGACTCTCAAAGAATTTCCGTGTTGCATCATCAGTGAATGGACTAGTCATGATGTACCAGTGTATTTGCACTGAAGAAGCAGAACCTACGCCATGTAAATTGGTAAGAATGACAAATGTAATGGCGTATGAATAAACTCAACCAAGACAAACGACACCTACTCTCATTTGTAGCTAGAGCAGCCAGTCTCTGTACACACAAAATTCGCTCTGCTTGCAGCTGGAAAAGTGACTTTCCCGATGGAAGTCCAATGTCTAAAAAAAAATTTAACAACACATAAAGAACCATTCAATTTTTTTGATTTATTATCAAAGAACATTCAAGCAACGAAAGTACCTCACAGACAATAAATAACTAAATAAATAAATAAGGGAAGACCTATAAACGTTGCACATAAATGAAAACAATGCTTCAGTTACCTTACTCTGCATGCTAAGCAGAAAACTTGTCCACATTTCTTTTCTTACACACATTATTAGATGAAAATAATTTTCTTTAGTATTGGGTGTAGCCCTATTATATAAAATGCCAAACCTTTCTTTTAATTCACCTTCAGGACATGAAATTTGATCCTCTCAAACATTAGAAATCCAATGCTTTTATTTCATCACTAAGCTTCAGTGCTAAAATTTTCATTTTAATCAAATACACCTAAAGCGTTTCAGTTCTCTTCCAAAATGATTTGAATATTTCCAAAAGCTTATTTTTCTGCAAGAAGCATATATGAAAGGTTATATACTTACAATAATCACTCCATAAAATAGAAGGTCCAGCACATCAGTGATAAGCCTTCCATTTCATGTTCAAATCATCATGACTAACAGGAATAAATAATGTGCAAAGAATATTAAAAGTAGAGAACAAATTGGTCCTCAAGAAAATTATGTAGAACATGTGAAGTGATAGGCTTTATCATATTCAGTTAAGAGTCTGAAAAGACAGGGTACAGTAATAAACCACCAGAGTGAGTTTCATAACATTTCCAATCCAACAAAATTGCTATAAAAGAACTTGAACTGTAACAAGTCCATTCCAGAATTGAGATGACTCACTGAAACATCCTTTTGGATCTGAACTTCCAAGGCGAGTCCCCTGCATTTACAGGTTCAAGACATCCATGAGACAGTCGTACAGATAAATTTGGCGAAGTTTAATGTTTTAATAAAAGCAGATTTTATAAAGGAAATATTATAATTTATTAGCAGTTATCATCTGGTAAGCTTCCAGTTTAAGGGCTAGTTTGTTCAGAATTATGGAAAAAGTTATTTTAGTTGATTAAATATGATTGAGTTATTAGGAGTTGTCGGGAGAAGCTTGATGTAAAGATGGGGGATAAGATGAAAATAATATACTTCTAAATAAATTATATATTTGGAAAATAAATTAATAAAATCCAAAAAATAGAAATCATGGATGGTAAGATAGAAATTTAATACACAGACTATTTTTAAATTATTAAAAACAGAAAAAGTAAAGTTCACATGTATAGAAATTATCAAGACATCGGTAAAATAACAACGTCAATGATGGATATGAAAAAAGAAAGTAAAAAGGAATGGTAGGTAATGATTAGGTGTTGATTAAAATGGTGAGAACATTTTAAATGATCTAGAATTGATTAAGAAATAGAGAAATGAAATATTATTACGATTTAATTATAACACATCCTTAAATATTGATGCCGCTTTTGCTTTTGGCCAGAACTCCACTAAAAAATACTAATAGTGACTTGTTTTAAATTTGGTGAAACCCGATGAGATAAGAGTAGGGAACCCTATAAAGCAACTTTATTGTGTTTCATGATTACAATAACCCAAGTTAGAGCCACCGCTTTTCTACAAGCTAATCAGTCACATGCTATTACAAGCGAACACCAAAAAGTTAAATCAATCATCGTGGCCTCTGGAATAAATTATACCCTACGATACATCAAAGAATTTTTATTAAAGTGAAAAGGCATCTGCTTTTAAATTAAGCAAGCACAATTTTTCAGTGAATGATGCTGGGCTTTAGAGACAATCAATCAATAGGAAGACTAAAATCATCACCGCGCATTTGTCCCAAATGTAGATATTTTCCAAAAAGAGGCAACATCATGCCAAAATAATGTTTCAGGTAGTAAAAAATAAATAAAAGGAGAAATCACATTGTGAATTCTCTTCATCATCTCAATAGTGCCCTTTTCAGAGAAGTAAAGTTCATTGCACCAGAAGAAGGAGAAGACAAATAGGCAAGATAACAGAGCACTTGGTTAAACCAAAAAGCATTCTGCTCCCACCAAAAACAGAAAATCAAAAGAAGGATTATGCCAAAAGGCATCAAGGATCTCTTGAGCATTAGAACATTTGGAAAAAAAAAAAAAGACGGTTCTAATTAATCGCAGGAGTACCTGGCCACCCGATAAAAGCAATACAGCTAACTTCCCATCTGATACAGCCTTCAGACCCATCTTCCACCATCTCTCTCTTTCTTCTATGGTTCGCTCCTCCACCGTCGATACAGAACTCTCTGGCACCGGCTCAATGGCAGCTGTAGGTAGTCCTGCAGTGATTTCACAGAAAATACGCCCGTCAAAAACTATTTTCCTTTCAGAATTAGCAAG
Organism: Acacia acuminata; assembly: GCA_019022655.1. NCBI lineage: Eukaryota > Viridiplantae > Streptophyta > Magnoliopsida > Fabales > Fabaceae > Acacia > Acacia acuminata. Next base: position 275,524 of record JAFJYI010000166.1, read on the forward strand.
CACAGCGTAAGTGTATATGCGTATGTGACGAGAAATATGGATACACCTTGAGATCGAAGTGAACATCGGATAATCCGCTCAATCCTCGGAAGATCTAGACTCTGCAAATTGAACTCATCAGTTCCAACAAACATGAATTAACGAAAAATTTGTTTTAGTGAACATATCAAACAAATCGATACTGAAGAGATTTCTAATTGATCTGAAAACCGGAATTAACATCCAATAGTTATATAAATGAAAATTTCAAGCCCAGAAGTATAGACATCAAAGTCGAGAAGCATATCTTAAACTTCGATTCGCTGAGTTCGCAATCAATGACATTCATTCGAACGCAAAACAAGCTGACTTAATAAAATCAACAAGAATTATTGGAAAAATACAAAACAGGATATAGAATTCCGAAATCACAGAAATCTAACTTCCCGAACGAAAGAACTGAAATGGCGGATCAAAAAGCTAATAGGAAAGGAGTGGAGCTTACTTCGATGTCCTTGACAAGGAGATCACGTTCTTCAAGCGAAAGCTCATCCCAGAGGGCAAAAGCATCCTCCTGACCATAATCCTTGAGCCTCTCGAGCAGATGCTGTGGCGGCGGCATCGGCGAAGATACGACGGCGTTTCCATCCAATCCCACCGACGAAGGCTCCCTCATTCTCTCTCTTTCTATGACTATCTCTCTCTCACTTGTATTCTTCTTGCGAAGTGTATTGTGTTTGTTGGTTTTGGAGACAGAGGAACAGTGGGGAGGAAGACAAGAATCAAATCAGAGTAACCACCTCACCTGCATCCTGTGAAATGACGAAAATGACCTTCACACATTGCTTGAAATTCAGGAATACGATGAAGCCTCGTCGACTTTCAATTTTTAACTCCAAAGGCAACTGCGGAATCTTCACGGCATATGCACTTCAAAAATAGAAGGGAAAAAAAAATTAAGGTCCAAATAAGATATTTTAGGTTCAGTGTTGCCTCTCTTACCACATACTCTGATCCCATTTATAAGTTTATTTGGACCAAATCTTATATAATAAAGAGAGATAGTTAACTTAATAATTATGGGTAAATTTTCAACTTTTGTCTCATTTATGATTGAGTATTTTTAAACTGTTTATTCTCTTTCTATTTTCATGGGTTCAATTAATATAAGTAAAGTTATCACAATCTTATTTATTACATGAAACTTGACTTATAAATAGGACGAATTTTTTGGTCAAGATGAACTTATAAATAGGACCAGAGTTATAAGTGTTAAAATAGGTCAATATTGATCATTTCAGTTAAAAAGTTAATGATCAACGTCAATTTTTTAACGGTCAACGTTATTTTTTTAATGAAATAAGACAATATTGCTATATTTTGAAATTTTCGTAGTAACATTAAATCGAAAAAAACTTTCGCGCAACATTACTATTCTACTAAAATTTTCGTAGCAGATTTACACCTTAACAAAAAAAAAAAAAAATCTGTCAAAATAATTAAAATTTCTAAAATTATGTAATATATGATAACTAATCAATCATAGGCTGTATTTCGAATTTTATATTATTTTTACAAAAAAAAAAAAGATATATGACATTTCAATACAAGCCAAGGCGATGAAGACTAACGCACTATACCATTCTGTTCTATTTACAAGTCTATTTTAACCAAATCTTACATACCAAGGAGAGGTAGTTGATACAATGATTATGAGACTAAATTTTCAACTTTGCCTTCATTTATGATTGGGTATTTTTTAATTGTTTCTTTCTCTCTATCTTCATGGATATAACTAATATGGGTTAAATTATCATAATCTCATTTATTACATGAAACTTGACTTATAAATATGACTAATTTTTTTTTTTGTTAAAGTAGACTTATAAATAGAACCATAATAGTACATTGCAACACTAAAAATATTTAAAATGAACAAAAGAAAATGGGGCAGCAATAGTAAGAATCAATTTTTTTGCCACTTCTCACTTATTGAGAATCTTCCATGTCAATAGGTTACAAGGGATTGGCATTTTTATTAGTTTTATGCAATATAGGTGTCAGTTCAAAAATTCTAGAATACAAAGTGCCTGTTTGACTTTTCTCCCATGGAAAATCACTTGAATAACATATGATACTTTCTGAGATAGAATTGACTTTTTTTAAAAAGAGATTAAAAAAACTAAATAAGTTACATAATCATATAATATGTTGTGTATTCTTAGATTATATATCGGTTCATGGTCAAACTAATTAGTTTGGAGTGAAAAATAGAAATATAAATACTCTAAAATAATTTAATAACTTCCTTAGTATCTCTGAAAAGGTCAATTTTGCTAGACCAGAGGGTGTACTACTATTTGGGATAAATGTTTGGCAAAACTATAAAATCGTGGTGTCATAAATCTTTTTTGTAAACTAAGAGAAAACTTTTCTCATATATTTACCTCTTCGATCGTAAAAGTTATTTCAAATATATACACTATCTTTACTTTTATCCCAATATTATTTTGCAAAAATTAATAAGAATAAAGGTCGTTGGTGTCAATGTTAATCCAAATCAGCACTAACATATTTTTTTGGGGGGGGGGGGGGGGAATTCAAGATTTATAAACCACATATTTCTTGTAAAGCTTGCTGAAAACTCAGTTAGTAATATATTAATAGGTGTCATACAAGTTTTAGATAGGAGATTTAAACTGTTGTAGTTATAATATTATGAAATATTAATTCATCTTATTTTGTCGATATTTAATGCAAAACTTAAGGCGGCTTCAGTTAAATGCAAATATTAAAAGTCATCCTCCATTATCAATTGATATTTAGTCAACAGTTCATTATACACTACTGTACCAATTTTTTTCCTCTTTAGGCATGAATATTACTTGTACCTTAATTATTTATAAATTTAGATGGTACCATAAATAAATAATTCCACTTCAGTGAACTCTAATAGCCAGTTTGGTTCGATTAAATGAGAGATTATTACATGTAATAGAGAGATTACAGTATTTAGTTGGGTTTAAGTAATGTAAAAAAGATTACATTTTATAATTCTGATTACATCATTTGATGTAATTAGGATTACACTACTAGGATTGATGAGTGAGAATGTAGATATCCGTAATCGCGAAAATGATATTGTTGCCATTATAATTTTTTAAAGGGTTAAGTAGCAATTTTGCCTTTTAAGACACCCTGGGAGCAATTTTAACCTAGAAGTTTTTTAAGAGCAATTTTGCCCCTCGTTAACAACCCTAACGGTGCGGTTATTGATCGTTAGGGTTGTTAACGGAGGGGCAAAATTGCTCCGCACACAAACTTCTCGGAGCAAAATTGCTCCAAAAAAACTTCCGGGGTAAAATTGCTCCCGATCGTATACTTAGGGCAAAAATGCTACTTAACCCTTTTTATATTTAATATTTAATTTTACAATAATGACTCATTAATGAAATGCAACCCGTTTTTTATCTCCGTCTTCGTTGATTTATGTAATTCGACCGGTTTAAAGTAGGCATATTTTTTGGCCTATTTAAAGTAGACTGTTTTTTTTGCAATGAGGCCACTGACTTGTTAGCCTAATTATAAAATTTTAAAAAACAAAGGCCTTCTCAATGGGGCCTGCACCAGGCTCAAAAGCCGAAAAAATGGCCTCTAACAGGCCACAGGTTAGGCTCAGGCCACTTTGTTGCCAAACAGGCTTGACCTATTAAGGGTGAAGCCTGAGCTGGCCTGACCTATTTCCACCCCTAGACATTATATAAAGAAGAATTAAAAATATATAATATCATAAATAGCAGTTTTAACATTTTTTTTTTTGGGTTAAGTAGCAATTTTGCCCCTCCGTTAGCAACCCTAATGGTCAACGGATTGCTTGGGAGGGGCAAAATTGCTCTAAAAAAATTTAGGGCAAAATTGAACCCAAAAAAATTTCCTGGGCAAAATTGCTCATAGAGGTATACTTCCGGGCAAAATTGCTACTTAACCCTTTTTAAAGGGTTAAAGACCTAATTTGCCACAAAAGTTTTGCTAAGGGAGCGCCAAAGACCTAGAAGTATTTTAGGTATCATTTTTGCCCGGAAGCTTACAAACATAGCAATTTTGCCAATCAATTGATCTTGACCGTTAGATTGGTATCATTTTTACCCGAAGTTTACAAAAATTTGCTCCTAAGCAAAACTTCGGGGCATATTTTCTCCATTTTGTAAACTTCCAGGGCAAAAATGATATCCAAAATACTTCCAGTGTGCCGAGCGCTCCCTTAGCAAAATTTTTGTGGCAAATTAGGTATTTAACCCTTTTTTAAATTGTCCAAAGTCGCCCATAAATGCTGTTAAATACTAAATAATTTTAATTACCACCACTAAATATTAAAAATAATTGATAATATATAAATTTAAGAAATAGTCCCCCATTAAAAAAAAAATTCTATTCCACCGTTAAAAAATATTAAAAAATATCATTAAAAAATATTCTCAAAATTAAATATTAAAAATTCACATGAACACAACTTATACACTATAAATTTTTTACCATTAAAAAATTACTATGAACCAAAAATGTGTGCATGGCACAGAATGAAAAAAAATTATCATGAACCCGACGTGTACATTATTATATGTGTAAACAGTGGTAATTTTGTCACTTGCTATACTATTCTCATATTCATGTAATCCAACCGAACGTTTTTATACATATGCATCATCTTTCCTTAATGGTGAATCAAACAAATTATGTAATCATCATTGCATTGCATTAGCTCTAATTCTGTGAACCAAATGGGCACTAAGATAGTTCGGTGTCCCATGAAAATGTCAAAATATTTGTGAGGTGTAATAGAAATAGACCAGATCATAAAATGACTCATTGTTATCAACAAGTAGTTGATTGAGGTGGTAAAGAATTCCCCCCTGTAAGGAGAAAAATATAAATTTAAATATCAAGAAACGCACTTATTAGAAGATGTGAGAATTATTTTCCCTCTAAGACTTGAAGGAAAAACCCTTGATTAAAAAAAAAAATCATTATTGTGCTTGCAAACCTACCATTTCTCTAGGTCCTTTTACGAGCTCAAAATAATATGTTGATATATATGGACTTGTACTCTCTTGTTCCCAACCAATATGAGACTTGTTTCTTTGATATATTCACACATGTATGGGAAAATCCCAACCATATCTCAATTAAAAAATTTAATGGCAACTAAGTCCCTTAAAATAATCAAATTGTGGTGAAGTCCCGAAAAACCTAGGTGCTATTAATTTCAAACATAATTTTGCCACTCTTTATTTAAAATGGAAACAACAATTTAGAAGAGATTCTAACCCAGTGCAAAATCCCTGCTACCACAACAAAAATGCTCCCAAAAATTTTAAATCTAGCTTTAGTAAAAAAATAAAGTAGATGATACATAGATCTTCAAGATAAATTTGTACCTTTAGAAAAATAATATGGATGTTATTTAGATCGTTAGTGTAGATATTTTTTCAACTAACGGTCAAAATTAATTAAAATAATGGTGTAGGTAAAATTACTCCATTTTTTAAATTTTTGAGGTAAAATTCATCCCCTTCCAAAAAAAAGAGCTTCTAAGATAAAATTGCCTCTCAATAAAATCTTTACGGACAAAATTGCCCCATCACCGTTTATATTATATGTTTTGTCGCCACATCGATATATGCATATTTTTTTAAAGAGTTTGGGACGAGTCTTAAGCAATCCAGGTTGGCTTTGTCTCCTCCATCAGATAATGTGCACGTATCAAACATTAAACTAAACTTCTCTCTCTCTCTCTCTCTCTCTCTCTCTCTCTCTCTCTCTCTCTCACACACACACACACACACACACACACAAACACACACACACACACACAAAAGTAGCATTAAAGCATGTATTATTTTATTTTATTTTATTAAAGCATGTATTACATACTTCCAAATTATGCCCCATCAAATAATGAGGCAAAAAGATTAAAATGATATTATAAATTGAAAAAGATTTAAGCCCCTACTTAGTGATAGCTAATCCGAAAGGTATGTAGAAAAGTTGAAACCCCACGCATAAAGGTATGCTTCTAAATTATATTCAGAAATATTGGGTATCCTAATTAAATTATTAAATGGTACAATGTAACCTTTAAACTTAAGAAAATAATACTCCCTCCGTTTTTTAATATAAAAAATATTTGATGAGTTGATCTTAATTTTAAATATAAGACATATTTTTTTATATTTATAAATCTTTTCTTAATTTACCCTTATTGATACTCGCTTAAAAATAATCAAGGAGGAGAGGAAACACGTAAATTAAGGAAGATGACCTGAAATGTTTTAAAAAATCCATGTCATATTAACTAACTTAATTAACTTTCTTAATATAATCAAATTGAGCAAACATATCTTATATTAAGGACCGGAAAGAGTATAATGTTATTTTTTTCTCCAACAAATGTATAATGTTATTTCTATTATTAATTGAAATTAACTTTGTTCATACTCCATCCAGTTTAAATTATAAGACTAAGTTGATTTTTTTTGGAGAAATTAAGAAAGCTAATTAAATTACTTTAGAGTATTTTTATTTTTTTCTCCAAATTAATTAGTTTGACTAATAAACTACCACTCTGGCCCTATTTATAAGTCCACTTTTGATCGAAAATTAATTAGTCATGGTTTTTCAAACATATATAGTGTGTGTATACATATAATTAATTAAACTACAATTAATTAAACAGTTATATTTCAAGGAGTGATGCATCAAAGTATGGTTACACACACACACACACACACACACAAATATATATATATATATATATATATATAAACTAATTTTATTCTTTGCATTTTTGTATTCTAATTCTTTTCAAATATACTACATGCAGACTATAATTTTATGATTGCCCAAAATCTAAAATGCATATATTTGAAACAATGATAAAGCTTTCATTTTTGACTATATATTATTTCCTTTCTTGATAAAGGGAGATATATAGTTGCTTGTTTTGCAATTTGTTCTTGAAAACGACATGCTAACACCCAGCTGTTATCTTCCTTCTTGCTTAATTGTCAAACACAAATAACTTTTTAGTTACAAAATGTAGGGATTCATAAACTCCTACTAACTTGAATTATTTTTAAGATATTTATATTTCCCCATATATTCAAATTTGTTCAAAAAGATGGAAGGAATAAGAAAGCATAGCTCCAAGTCCAATAAGACGATTGAAAATATAGAGTTAAGTAGCAAATTCGCCGAAAGTATACGCTTAGGAGTAATGTTTTTCTTGAAAGTTTTTCGGGTTCAATGCCATCCCGAAAGTCTTAAAACGAAGCAATGTTGCATTTTTCCATTAAAAAGTTAACGGTCAATATCAATTTTTTTATTGGTCAACGCTTATTTTTTTTAACGGTATCGAGTCGCATCGCTACGTTTTAAAACTTTTAGGTGAAATTGAGCTTGAAAAAACACTCGGACAATATCGCTTCTAGCGTATACTTCCTCGACATATTTACTACTTAACCTGAAAATATATTAAAAGAATGAAAATTTTGCATGGAGCGTAAGAGAAGCTAGGTTATGTATAACATTACCACTTGTAAAAATGTCATTCTCTTTAAACTTTTATAAATGTTAATTAATAATATTGACATCAATATTCAGTTCTCTATTAAGATAATGCAGGTTTGGATTAAAAAAAGTAAAAGGGCAAGAAAAGGGAAGTAAGTTCTTAAATGATTTTCTTTAAAATTTAACCTTATTAATTTTAACAAATTAAATATCGCTCCATTTAATAATTTTGTCCTACATAGTTAATTATCCGAGACTCAAATGATACTAATAATTGAGGTAGGTAGTTGTTAAGATGTTAGAACCATGGAACTCATCGCAACTAACATATCAAGTCATATGATTTTGTTTTCAATTCATTGATTGGTGGAGAAGTTTTTAGATGCATTAATTAATATTGTACTTAATAAAAAATATCTATTTTGTATGAATGATAGACTTCACCTTCCAAATTAGGCCCAGATTGTTGGGTACAAAAGTGCTTTCCAAATATTTGTTTTTAATTGTTGGTTGTTAATTACAGTTTGGTGAATGATTTTATTTTTGAAAAATATAAGGTTAATACTAGTAGAATGCAGAAATAATTTAAACTAAACCATATTATTAATAACTTATGAATAATATTTTTAGTTTTAGATTATATATAAGATTATATTAATGGAGTCATAAATTTTTAGTTTATCTTTGTAATTGAAAATTTTATGATTATATCAGGACTATCCAATCACTAATATTATTACTGGCTGGCATCATGACACATTATTCAACTTATATTTTGAAAGTAAGAAAATGGGTATTTTAGATTTTAGTGAAAATGACAAATAAATACCATATGAATTTGTAAAACCCTCCGAAGTCCACGAAATTTGTAAAAAGACTGAGAAGTGACAAGGACCTATGAGGGATATGCAAATTCAGAGGAAATTACTCTTTTACCCTTAGTTTTAAATAAATTTAAAAAATAAAAATACCCTCGTCGGGGGCCGGCGGATCGGCACCGGCCACCTAAGCAAAGGGGGTGGGTTTTTTGTTTTTGTTTTTTTAAAAAAAAATATATTCATTGAAAGTGTGAAAGGTGGGGTTCGAACCCCCCACACACATCTAGGGGGTCAAGTGGTCTTGGTTCCTTTAATATATATATACACATTAACAAATATATATATTCTTCTTAACATTTTTCAACGGTAGTTACACAACTTTCATCGGTATTTACAAATCTTCCATCGCTATTTACAAAATTTTTATCGGGATTTACAATTTTTTTAGGTTTCCTTTCTTGCTTTCTAAGGAAAAAACAAAAAAATAATGCATTATTACAAACTTTTCATCGTATTTACAAATCTTTCATTGCTATTTACAAAATTTTTATCGATATTTGCAACTTTTTTTTGAGGTTTCCTTTTTTTTTTTTTCCCCTCGAGAGGCAAGAAAGGAAAACCTCAAAAAAAAAGTTGTAAATACCGATGAAAATTTTGTAAATAGCGATGGAAGATTTGTAAAAATACCGATGAAAATTTTGTAATAATGCATTAACTTTTTTTCTTTTGTTCCTCAGAAGCAAGAAAAGGAAACCTAAAAAAAAAGTTGTAAATACTGATGAAAATTTTGTAAATAGTGATGGAAGATTTGTAAATGTCAAAGAAAATTTTGTAATAATGCATTATTATTTTTTTTTGTTTTTTCTCACAGGCAAGAAAGGGAAACCTAAAAAAAGTTGTAAATACTACTGAAAATTTTGTAAATAGCGATGAAAGATTTGTAAATATCGATGAAAGTTTTGTAACTACCGTTGAAAAAATGTTAAGAAGAATCTATATATTTGTTAATGTATATAAATATTAAAGGAACCAAGACCACTTGGCCCCATGGATGTGTTTGTTTGAACCCCATCTCCCACACTTTTAATGAATATATATATATATTTTTTTAAAAAAATTCCACCCCCCAAAAAAAAAACCCCCACCCCCTCGTCGATGGTAGGCACCTAGCGTGGCCGCCCTCCAAATGAGGGTATTTTTATGTTTTTTAATTTATTTAAAACTTAGGGTAAAAAGGTAATTTCCCGATTTTATATATCCTCATAGGTCCTTGTCACTTCTTAGTCTTTTTACAAATTCAAAGTGGACTTTTTGAGGGTTTTGCAAATTCATAAGGTATTTATTTGTCATTTTCCCTAGATTTTATCTAACACATTATACTCCCCCCCCCCTAAAATGGTCAATTTTTTTTTTTTCTAAACATAGGAGATTATGAGCTAGATAGAGTTAAAAGAGAAGGGTCTAGAGAATAACTAGAGTCAAGAGAGAAGTGTCTAGGGAATAGGGGATTGGTAATATGGGAAGCACATAAGGTGCTTGTCCTCTAATTAGAGGGACAAACACATTTTATTTTATTTTTTAAAATTTTTTTTATTGAGATTAAATTATATGTTAGTTTCGAAATTTTTTTGGACTAAGTATCTCAAATTAATTAGTTTCCAGTTCGTATACGTAAATATCTGTTCCGTAACACCGATTATCTAGAAAATTAATTAATTTGAGATACTAGGTGTAAATTTTTTTAAGAAACTAACATATAATTTAATCTAAATAAAAAATTTTATAAAAAATTAAAATAAAATAAAATGTGTTTGTCCCTCTAATTAGAGGGACAAACACATAAAAGACACATTAGGACAAGCACCTAATGTGAACCCAAGAATATGTCGCTTTATATAGAAATGTCTTTGGGATAACATAATAGAAGTAACTTATTTATAATCTAACTTTTACAAACTGAAAATGAGATAAGAATCAGATTTTAAATGTGGTTTGTGTTTAGAATGAAGGTGAGAAAAGTGATTTTTTTTTTTTTTTTCAAATGGGCTATTGTTTAGATAATTATTTGAAAAATTAGTTAAGATGAAAAATGACCGAAAATAGTATGAATCTTATTGAATACTATATATATATATATATATATATATATAGACACACATATACATATTAGTTGTATATATCGTAAAAATTGAAGATAAAAAATTAAATTTAAATTTGATAAAAATTAAATTATTACGAAAAAAATAAAAAAACTCTGAAATACTTAATTAAATATATTCTAATGGATAAATTAGAATGTATATAAATGTATATTTAATAATATATTTCTTATTGGATCAATTATCCCTAAATTTTTTTCTTGAAGTTGAAAAAAAGTCACGCTAGAAGCTGAAAAAAAAAGTAACTTCTATTAGAAGTGACTTTTCTTTAAATAAGCTCATCTAAGACCACCGCTATCATAAATGGTCCATCTTTTTCACTGGGCTTTAATCACTTTACGTTGAGCTTTTTTCCTCCCTCAGTGCTATGCCAAACAGGCTTAAAGAGTGACAAGAAAAAAAAAAAGAGCTATGAGTTTACGTTCCTTTTCAAAGTTCCTCCAAATTTAGAATGAACAAAACCATTGAGCAGGTTTTTCTTATATGTAACAATGGTGATGTGGTCCAAGGAGGCAAGTGTTGTAACTATTTTGGATAATCGAGTGCAACAAAAAAAAGGAAGGATTTGTAGGTTGCAACTTTATCCATTTGAAAGTTCAAACTTCATTTTGACCATGATAAATTGAAGCGAAACAAGAGGTGTGTTGTCCAAGTTTAATATTTCTCATAAAAATTGCCCAACACCGTGCAAATTTGAGAACATTGCGAATATCACAGCTAGGTAGAGAAATGTTCCCCTTTAATATTGTCATAACACCATCACAAAATAACTGCGGGAGAGTTTCTAGAAGTCATGTATGAAAAACTTTGGCTAGAAATGTGGTTATACTTGTTGCGAGTCTTGAACAAGATAGTTAAAATCGAGATTTTATGTAAAATCGGAAGAGGGATAAGAAATCGTAAACGTAAAATCGTAAAAACATAACAGCGTTTGGAAAAATAATAAAATCGTTTTAATGAAAAAAATCATAAAAACGAAAAATCGCAGATGATAAATCAAGATTTTAACTACCATGATCTTGAGATGAGGTCATCTTCCATGATTATTATATAGAGGATCCAAATTTTTCTATCTCTATAATTTTTTCCCCGTTAAAATAAGACACACGCCTGAAACGAGATACATAAACTAAAATATCTTTTTTTTTGTACAAACTAAAATATCTTTAACAAGTGAGTTTTTGGCATTGATAATTGAGCTTTTAGATTTTTAGACGTAGCTACACACGTCTTCATTTTTTTTTTGGCCATATCTTCTGTGTCCCAATTGAGTATGAACATTTTGATCTTTTTTTTTTTTTTTTTAAAAAAATATTATTATATAAGATTTTGGCCCCCTTTTTTTTTACTCAACAGATTTTGGCCCTTAAATAAGGTATTTTTAAAAAGAAGAGTAACAATTAATTAAGAAATTTTCAAGAAAAATAATATAAAATAAGAACCTTTAAATTGTAAATATAGAAGTTTGAGTTATAAATTTTAGACTAAAATATATTTTTAGTCCTTTAAGTTGATATAAAGTATATTTTTAGTTCCTTAACTTTATAAATTGTACTTTTGGTCTTATAATTATAACACTATTAATGTTGCTAATGGAAAATATTAACGCAACAAAGTCAAGCGATGAATGTACAATTAAATGTTATTAATATTAAATTCAAAATATGTATAAATTGAAAAATATATAAAAACCTAATGAAACGTTCAATATCAAAATCTCGATTGCATTAAAAAGTTCAGTTTAATAATCTAAATATATTAGTTTAATAATTGAAATAGCAAAACTTTAATTTCATTTGCAATGATTTATCAATTTATTTTAATTTAAAATTTAAATTGTAAGTTGCACAATCATCACTTGAGTTTCTTTGTGCAATATTTTCCATTAACAATATTAATGTTGTTAGAAATATAGAACAAAAAGTATATTTTATAAAATTAAGGATCAAAAGTATACATCATGTAAAATTTAAAGGACTAAATATATATTTTAGCCTAAATTTTAAAATTTTAGTTGTAAAGAATTCCTTATTTTATTTATTATCTATCTTACAGAGATTTTAATTGTTACTCTTTTTTTTGGCCAAAATTTTAATTGTTACTCTCTTCTCTTATAATCAGTATTCCGAGTGAATTCCGACTACTTAAAATTGTATTTTGCTTTAAAAAAAAAAGACTACTTAAAACTGTAATATGAAATGAAATTTATTTTATAAAATGTTTGAAAAATAGTTTTTTAGGCTCCATCTATTTAGAGTCTATTTGATTCAACGGAGGAGAGGGGAATGAGGGGAGGTGGGAGATTTTAGTATTATCAGTTTACTAATTAAATATTAATTACTACCTCTGCTTCTTTATATAAGACCTAGAATTTTTTAAAGAGATAAAGAAGTTAAATAAATTACTTGATAAATTGAGTTTGATCAAAAACCAAATCTCTTGATAAATTGTTAAGTAAGAGAATATTTTCTATGATTAAATGATTTATTTAGCTTCTTCAACTTAGTCTTATATTTAGATAGTAGGAGTATTTAAATTTAATTCAATGGCTAAGATGAATTTGCATTAACTAATGATTTTTTTTTGAACTATTTAGATAGTCCGTCAATCCTAAATACTTCTATAAGATAAAGTTGATTTTTTTTTTTTTGGAGAGATTAAAGAAGTTAATTAAATTATTTTAGAGTGTTTTTATTTTTTTTTTTTTTCTCAAAATTAATTAGTTTAACTAATAAACTGATATATAATTTAAGGATATATAAATATGATATAATTAAATAATTTATTTAGTTTCCTTAATTTTTTTAAAAATTAACTCTATCATCAAGATCAAGTATATGATTTGTGTTTGGATTGATGGTGGTAGAGTGGCATCACGTCAAAAAGTGAAGAAAGATTTTGAAAAAATTCTGGATTTGGAGCTTTTTTCCAATGGGCGCTTTTTTTGGCGTTAGAGATTTTTTTAAATAACTTAACGCCAACCCAAACACACCACGTTGTTTTTTCTCTAAAGCTCATTATTTTCTACCTAAAACGCTTCCTAACGCTCTCCTAACGCTCAATCCAAACAGGCCCATAATTGGCAGCGAAGAGCGTTGACAAAAAAAAAAAAAAAAAAAAAAAAAAGGACACTGAAGTAGATAAGAAACACGGGAAAAGGGTGACAGAGAGAATCAACCGTCCAGGAAAAGACGAATGAATGAATCACCGATGGCAGCAAATAATTCAAAAATGGGCATTGGATTATTATTATTAGATTAAATTTAGAAAATGGCCTTGTGTAGTTTGAGAGTGATAAACCTTAGAACTCGTTACTGCAGCGGCGAATCCCAATTAAAAAAACCTATCAATTTCTCTCGTTTCGCAATAAGGTTCAATTCTTCGTCTTGTTCATCTTCACAAGGGGTTATTGCATCTACAATGGTTTACGAGAAGGAGCTCGCCGCTGCTAAGAAAGCAGCCACTCTCGCTGCTCGCCTCTGCCAGGTATCTTCCATTCTCTTCTTTCAAAATTTGTGCTTTTCATTCGAATTGGAACTGGGGATCGATACTTCAGAATCTGAAATCATTTTCGCTGAAAATTTCTTAATGTGTAGCGATGTAATAATTGATACTGATTCAGCTTGATGTGATCCTAAATATCTGCTAGTTAGCTAATGAAGGGATAGGTTAAGAGTGGGTCAAACTAATGGCATTGATACGGAAGGGAGGCTGCTGGTAAAACAATCTGAATTGATAATGAGATTGATTTGAAGTATTGAAGTTCTTTTCTTTCTCTCAGTATACCTTCTTTCTTCTCTTTATTTCTTTCTCTCTCTATTTCCTTTGCGGTTCTCAATGCTACTTTTGATGATTTTGTCCAGAAAGTGCAAAAGGCTCTGCTCCAATCTGATGTCCATTCGAAATCAGACAAGAGTCCTGTTACTGTGGCTGATTATGGTAAGTTGAATTACTTAGTATCATAATGCTGTCTAATCATAATCGTTAATATTGATTCTAGGACGAATCTTTTCCTTGTAATCGTTCATGTGGCTGAGCTGAATCATATCATATGGTACATTGTCTACTAGCTTGTGTTTGTGATACATCTCAGGCAACAGCAAAAAGAAGAACAAAGAAATTAAGAAAAGAAAATGAAATATGGTAGTAGTCTCAGCTTTTGTTTTAAAGAAAAAGGATTATTTGAGCGAGGTACCATGTCTATTTCAACCCTACCAACTGCCCATATTGCAATGACACTGATTATGATTATAAATCAAGTGCACTACTTTTGGAGACAATGTAAAGCTCGCCTGCACATTCACTCATCACCTACTTAGCTAACTGTAATGGGTTACTGGCGTTTTTCAAGCCACTTTTCCAGGGTTGGCCCTTCACTTTAATCAATACCATCATGTCATAAAATAATGGAAAAAATTACTGCAGTACTAAGTCCCAACGAAAGAATTTAATTACTAAAAAGTCTCAGAATAAGCGAACAACATACAATACAACAGGTTCTAATAGAAAAAATAACAACCTGTTTATGTTTGCCCACTTGTCATTAAAACTTTTTGTTGCGTGAAATTTGAGTTGAGAGTATGCAGGTGATGAGATGTAAAAGTAAACACATGTAAAATTCAGGAGGGGCTAGGTAATTAAGGATTCAGGTTAGTTAGATTGCTAAGGTGGGCGGGACACTGGTGATGAGACAACTACCATATAAAACTATTGTAGCTGTTTTCCATATGAATTGCTTGTTACCTGTCACACTCTTTCATTCAATGAATTTTAGCTAATTGCAAATTTACTTTTTATTTCCAGGTTCACAAGCCGTAGTTAGCTTTGTACTTGAGAGAGAACTTCCTTCTGAACCATTTTCATTAGTAGCTGAGGAGGTGAATTCCTAAACTGTCCCTAAACATGAAGAATCTTCTTTTTCTATTCTTGTATGTAAAGTTCAGTCTTAAAATTATAGGATTCTGGGGATCTTCGTGAGGAGAGTGGTCAAGAAACATTAAAGCGCATTACAGAACTTGTGAATGATACTTTAGCTAGTGAAGGATTAGATGGTTTCTCTACCTTAACAGCAGAAGATATTACTAGAGCCATTGACAATGGTAAGTCTGAAGGAGGTTCTAGTGGTCGGCATTGGGTTCTGGATCCCATAGATGGCACTAAAGGGTATGTATCCTCAAAACTAAATCAAGGCGAATACTTTCTTTGGCATGCCTACATTTCTTGGGTTCATTTTTCTAACTTGTTGCTGTTCTGTTATTGTGCATATGACCACTTATGCCGCCAAGTAGCTCATGCTTGTCTGATGGATGACATTGTAGGTTTCTTAGGGGAGACCAATATGCTATAGCATTAGCTTTGTTGCATGAAGGGAAAGTTGTATTGGGAGTCTTGGCTTGTCCAAATCTTCCACTGGCGTCTATTGGCAGTAATCAGCAGCATTCTGGCAATGAAGTTGGTTGTCTTTTTTGCCACAGTTGGAGAAGGTGCATATATGCAGACTCTGGATGGTTCTTCAAAAACTAGGGTTCGTGCCTATAGAAGAATACTATTGATATGTCATTGATTGTTGTGCTAAGATTAAGTATCTTGCTATCATCATCCAGGTACATGTCAGTGCAACTGAGAATCCAGAAGAAGCGTCATTTTTTGAATCTTTCGAAGCTGCACACTCTTCTCATGACTTGTCAAAGTCTATTGCGGAAGTAATAATCTACCATGTACATTTGTTTTTCTCTCTTCTATTATCTGTTATCTGCTGACATTCCTACAATGCCATGACTAATTCATGAACAGAAACTTGGCGTCAAGGTGCCACCTGTTAGAATTGACAGTCAAGCAAAATATGGAGCCTTGTCAAGAGGAGATGGGACTATATATCTGCGTTTTCCTCACAAGGGATACCGTGAAAAGATATGGGATCATGCTGCCGGCTGCATCGTTGTGACTGGTGTGTAAATTTTGTAATCCTTTCTTTTCATCTTATAGTCGCCCATAGTGTGTGGCCGTGTGGGCGCATGAGCATGCTCTCCTAAAGGTAGAAATTTGAGTTATTCAATTTGATACTTGTCTATAAATCATGTCTAGATGACAGGCCAAAATAAAATAAAACAAAACAAAGGAAAAACGTCTAGAAGGTTGAATGTGTTGGTCATTATGCCTTATAAAGTCACAAGTATTTAGAGTATTGTCTTCAAAAATACTTGTGTTGCTACGTTCAGATTCCTGAATATGTTCCTTAAAGACTTGAGCCTTGATATGACTGAAATTGTTTACTACTTTAGCTTCAAAAAATAACGTACTCGTTGGATATTAACTCTTTCGCCATCTTCAGATTACTTGACAAAATGATATTATATGCATCGAAGTTAGCATATTCATATGCTAACCTGGGCAGTTACAAATAGTTGGGGAGTTAGTCTATTTAATAGGTTTGGTGGTTGATGCTTTGTATTTTTTTACTGTATATATGATTAATTTGACAATTGAACATGTGCAGAAGCTGGAGGTGTTGCCACGGATGCTGCAGGAAATCCTTTGGACTTTTCAAAAGGAAGGTTTCTTGATGTTGCTTCTGGCATTATTGTCACAAACCAGAAACTAATGCCACAGCTTCTCAGAGCAGTGAAAGAATCCCTCAACGAGAAAGCATCATCCCTATAATTTCCATGAAAAAAAGGGACGATTCTATTGCTGAGCTTGCTGGCTTTGATGTCATATCTTCACTTGTTTTTATTTTCTTCTTATCTCTCTGCTCCTTTATAAGGTTGTTGTGAAGCTAAAAATTAGAATGCTTTGGCATAAATGGTGATATGTATCCGGTGCCTCAATGCATTGCAAGTGTCAATAGTTAAATGAGACACTTATGTTCTGAGCTTGAACTATTGGCATTCAAGATATAAATTGATGAATGAATATTGCTTGTCACCCATGAGTTACGATTCTCATTCTACTCCCACGTTATTGAATGTTGATACTCAGATTCTTGAAGATATAGCACTTTCTTTTTATGAAGAAAAATTTATATAAGCTGGATCTCGGAGATATAATAAAAATATAACATTTATCAACTCCTTTGATTCTACAGAGTTGCCGGTGCTTGCACATGATTTGTTGAGTATCTATAAACTGTCCATATGTTGTGTCAGTACCTGTTATTAACATTAAATTTGACCCACCTTAAAGTGGGTCTCTTCCAAATTACAAGTCTATCTTCATTTTTCGATTGAGAAATGATAGGGGTACCCAGCTCTTTTATCATGTGAATAACTTTTCCAATGTTCATTTGAAGCTCACACTTCTTCACAAAAGTTTATTTAAATAAATTTTTTTTTTTTTTTTTTTTTTTTTTTTTTTTATTTTATTATAATTTTATATATGAAAAGATAGCTAATACATCAACAACTATGCCAAAGCTTTCTTGAAAAAAAGAAATAACAGCACAAGAATATGTAACCCCAAAAAATAGCATTGAAGAATACATGTTTTGGTATTATAACCAAGGAAGCTCTAGAAATTTCAGATGCTAAATGGCCTACAAATTATAAGGTACTTTCTTAGTTTCATTTTAGGAGAAATTAAAATAAGGTCCCAATGAAGAAATATAATTACCAAAAAAATCCCATAATATTATAGACCCCATTATTATTTTTTGCATTAGGACTTGTCATTGCCAATTGGCCAACCTAACTTGTTACCGGACTTTTTGATTGTTACATTTCTTCTTTAGAACCTCATAATGATTTTCGGTTTCTTTTTCAATTAGCTTCAACTTTCCTGTGCACAGCACGGGGAAATATTACAATCAATGTTAACAACCTCCGAACTCTTCTTAACACATTAGTTTCGTATCATGTCGAAAACAACAACCAGAATGTGCAAAAATATAAGGATCTACTATTGATCAAGTAAAATTAACAAGCTACCATGGTATGAATTCAATCTTGTCATATCGATACAAGAATCTTCATTTCAAACCTATAAATTTCACTGCTGTACATGATAAAATATACTCCCTCCACTCTTAATTATAGGAACACTTTTGTAGTGTAAATTGCACTACAAAAGTGTTCCTATAATTAGGACCGGAGGTAATAACAAATAAGCAAAAAGATGCCGCCCCACTAAATAATCGTGAGCTTACAGTTCCATCTCACATGCCTGGAACTCACTTTAGATGCAAAGATCTTCACATTGCATTACTTGACATGAGATGCTTGGGAGGTGATAATGATCTAACTTCAGGTGCAGAACTGGGGAAAGTATGTTCAGTTTGTGCAAAAGGATATCAGCCATCGACGGAATCTCATTCAGAAGAAAATAAAGCCTACTATGAGTCCATGACATTTACCTTCTTGGAGTGCCCAGTTTTAACCAACAATAATGTGACAAATGGATGCGCAGATCAAACTTGTCCTATTAAGTCCACAAGGAAATATATTAATTAGCACTATTACTTTCACGGAGTTCATTCAATATAATCCATAAGCGTAAACCATATCAGAAGAAGTCAGACCATATGAATATAAGGTTCAGATTTCTGCTGATAAGTTAAATAACAAAAATAAAACCTTGAAGAGCCCACAACACTTAAATCATGCATTAAGAGGAATCCCATAAATATTCACAAGAGTTGAGTTTCTCTCCTGATGAAGAATATACTAATAAAAATAGTATCTTCCACCAAGAACAAAAGATGAAGCAATTGACATCTGCTAAAGAAGCATTCTAACACTTTATAAAAATTGTTCCATAATCTTTTTAAGATACAAGAAAATAGTTTGATTAAAGAATTTTTATATTTAAAGTCGATGAGCATTTTAAATATTTACATTTCCAAGTGGCATAAAACATAAGCTTTGACACATTTGAAAGTAACTAATGCAAGAGTGAATATTAATAGAAGAACAGTTTCCAGACCCCAAATAAGACAGATTTCTTGAAAATTTGTAGGGTACTACTATCTTTTTTGTCAACTCTTCTATCGCAAATCCATATCATAGTCCCAACAGCATATGAAGTATTCCAACATTTTAGTTTAATTAAAATGTTGAGACCGTTACTTCAACTTGCTACAGGACCTTAGACTCACAAAATCATTCTAGCATATCACGGACTGAGGTTGCGGGAATGCAGCTAGGATGTGGCTGTCGGATTGAATACTGTAATACCAAATAATTAGACATTTTGGGAGAGCTATATTATAAAAACTAGCTCCTGATATTTGAAAAACCTTATATCTCTATGAAATCTGTATGATAAACGAATCAGTTCCCGGGTAAAGCGGTTTTCCAAAGCATCCTTTGGTAGTTACTTCCGAAGGAAGATGAAGACAAGAAGTCGGAAAATAAGTTTTTGCAAAAGTAAGAAAAACTTGTCTAAAATTTATGGACTTTAAGTTAATTGAAGATAGCGAAGGCGGATTTTGAGAAGCTGGTCCTCAATATTACCAAGTCAAAGTGTAGGTTTTTCCTGTATTTTATAGTTGGAAACATGTAATCTATGATTACTTCGAACGCTTAATAACTTTAAGTGCATGAAGGCATTAGCTCAAAACTAAAAACGGAACTAGACGTAAAGCTTAATTTAAAAACAGTTCTTGTCATTGGTAACTAGATGATAACACTGACTTACCACCAAGAAAACAGAAGCATTGTGAAAGTTGATTTAATGATTTCATAAAGCATGAATTAGCAAGTGAAACTCATAATCAGACTATTAATATTAAATTCAGGTGAAACTCATGATCAGATTATTACTACTAAGTTGTAAGACTTGTGTAACAACCATTTCAAGGAATCCAAATAGTGACAAAATATTCTTTTTCTGCAATATAAAACACGCAATAGGTGAAATATAGTTTCCCAACGTTTTCTGTTAGTTAAAAATCAGAAAAAATAGGTAGCTTTAATCAATCAGTACATTTAGTAGGGAAACAGGAACTAACTTTATCTTTCTCATCCAATGACAAAGCAAACTATCACAAATTTGAGATAGATTTAAGGAATTTTATCGAAAATGAAGGTAAGTGAAACGAGATGCTGATTCCGTCAAGCCCTTACTTACTTGTATACCGGGGACAGAGCGCCGCCGACGATGGCTGACCGGGATTACTAGAATCGAAGCAGCGTTGAGAATCCCGGAAGCCTGGACTATGGTATGGGTTTGGGGACTGGTTGTGGTCGAGAGTGAGGGCTGAGGTGCAGACTGGCTTGTTGGGTCTCTTCGGCACTTTGGGCATTATTTTTTTCTTACCAAGATTGTTTGACACTTGGACTTAAAAACTCAGTCATAAGCCCAACTTTACTACATTTTCACCCAAGAAAAATAGGAACTGAATCTTTTTAAAAAAATAATTAACACTCTCTCAAACCTAAATGTAAGTTTTAGTTGATTTTTTTGTGAAGAAATTAAAGAAGCTTAATAAATTACTTAATTATATCAGATGTTATGTATCATTACATTTTACTATCTCCGATCCTAAATATAAGACTCAATTGACTTTTTGGAGAAGATTGAAAAGCTAATTAAATTCCTTTAAAGTATCTATATTTATCATTTTTCTCTAAACTAATTTGTCTGAATTATAAACTTATATACTATAATTTAATCATACACAACATATGATATAATTAAGTAATTTATTAAACTTCCTTAATTTCTCTAAAGAAAATCAAATTAGTTTGAAGAAAAACAATGAATAAAAATAATTTAAAGTTATTTAAGGGAAAATTATAATAAAGAACTTAAGAAAAATAATATTTATTAAGAAGGACTATAAAATTTTTAATTATTTTGAAGGACCAGAAATTAAAATATTAAAATAGAAAGACTAAATTGTTTTTAGTAAGATTTCTTATATTTTCTCTAACGAATCAATCTAGAGTGATTGATGGATAAGACAATGTGAAACATGAAAACCTACATCCAAAAATTGAGGAAAGATCATCAACATTAGTTGATGATGATGATGCTTTCTTCATGGATGAAGCTACCCTGTAGATTTCCTTGTTATGTCTGGTTGAGACTGGTTATCAAACACAGAGTCCTGAAAGCGTAAAGAATCACAAAATTAATATGCCAACCTGCTATACAGTCAGATAATGATTAGCAAACATAAGGTATTAGGTCCTCACAGAAGAGTTTGCCCTGGGAGGCCTTGGAGCACTGCTAGCTTGTGTACCCATGCTAAAAAAGGATTCAAGATCGTTTTCAATTTTTTGTTGATTCATCCTTGCAGCAGCTACAGCTCTTTCTCGTGCCTCTGCAGCCAGGGGCGGATCTAGGAATTTATGAGAGGGGGGCACTATTAGTGGGGAGATGTGGGGGTTTGGGGGCGGCGCCCGAAATTTTTTTTTAGGCAAAGCTTTAAATGCATTAAAAAATAAAAGAATATAAAGGAAAAAGTAAGACTAAGTCTTTGTTAAAAATAGTAAAATTTGGACACCATATATTTTAATAACAAAAGTATATTACAATAAAAATAATTACAATGTTATCTTTCTAAGCCTTATTTTTTGGGATTCCATCATAAGTGTCTCATTATCAATGTTATCAAATACATCTTTTTCAATATAAGACACTAAAAAAATCATTCAACTATTTCTTAAAGGAAGAGGGAGTCTCACGAGTCATAGCCGAAATCTCCCTTTGAGGCTTTGAGGAAGTAATGAGATGAGATGAGGGGAAAAATAGAGATGTTTTTTAAATAAATAAATTAAAAAAATCTCGAAATTTAAGGGTGGGCACGTGCCCCCCAAACCACTATGTGCATCGCCTATGTCTGCAGCGGCCCTTTCTACAAGAAGACGCACGCTCGCTCTAACTCGTGCTTTTGACCCTAGCATTTAGCTACGGCTCTTTCTTGTGCTTCCCTCTCCTTTGACTCTGAATTTTCCCTTTCCCTAGCCTCTGTGGTGGCCCTTTCGGCCCTTTCCTTTGCCTCAGCAGCATCCCCGTGCCCTCCCTACTGTAGTGTAGTGGAGACACTAGCTTAGTAGTTGGGGAAGCACAAGGTCTCGCGGAGGGTCTTCAACTGTTCTTTGCTGTTTATGCAATCGAAAAAGAACGAGATTATTTGGATTGTTTTCTATTTGTCATTATCCATCAATCGTTCCAAATTCTGATTCAATTAAAGAATAATAAATCGGCTAAGAGCAATTTAGTCTTTCTATTTTAATGATATAATTTACGGTCCTTCAAAATAATTACCATTTTTATGATTCTTCTTAATAAATATTATTTTTCTTAGGTCATTTATTATAATTTTCCCGTTATTTAACTTTATTTTTAGTCTCTATAAAAAAGTCAATTAAATCTTATATTTTGGACCAAAGGTAATAATAAATTCAATTTGGTTCAATGCTCAGTTTTTTTCACCTCTTACTACTATAGAAAGCACTTTTAATATCCGTTTTTAGGCTCTTTCTACATCTATTTCTAGGGGACGCCTACGTTAGCGACGTAGTAAAGTCTAGGAACAACGTCATTAAAAAAGGGACGCCGTAAGAGACTTACAACGTCCCTTTTCCAAAACAGATGCTGTAAGTTTTTTTTTCAAAAAATTCTTTATATTTTGCATTGCCCAGCTATGAAACCCTACAAAAATATCATCTTTAAATTCAATTGCTTCAAGTTTATTTTCTCTACTCAACCTTAACAACAACAAGAACAAAGACAATATTAGAATTATTCTAAAAAAAATACAAAGCATTGTATTTTTTTTTTTTCTTTTTTTTTTAAAAACTAAAACCCGCAATGTTCTACTATTGAGGAGCGAGAGCGACGGTGTTCTACCATTGAAGATGGAGGATTGACAATGGGAGAGGAAGAGAGGAGCGATGGTGAGAGAGATTGAGGACGGAGGATTGAAGGTGGAGAGGGAGGATGGAGGATTGACGGTGGAGAGGAGAGAGGGGACGACGATGGAGAGGAGAGAGGAACCACGAGTGCGCGGCGATAGGAGAGAGAGAGAGGACGAAATTAGGGAGACAGTTCAATAGAGGATGGATTTTTTTTTTTTTTTTTTTTTTTTTTTTGTGTTTTTTGACCATCGGAGTCCCAATTTAAAATTAGGACACCAAAATGCCTACTTTTGACGTCCCAATTTCAAAGGGACGTCAAAAGTGGTGCTCTTGAAACGAAAAACCTTGCTTTTAGCATTTCTTTTCAAATTGGGATGCTAAAAGTATGGTTTTTGGAGTCCCAATTTTGAAAAGGACGAAAATCAACTTTTGACGTCTTTTTTTATTTTGTTAAAGGGACGTCTAATATGTCAAAATTCCAAGCACCTAATTACGAAAATAATATTGCATTTATTTTTTTCCCTTTTTAAAAAACAGATGTTTTTTTAGGGAAGTAAAATCCCTATTTTGTAGTAGTGTCTATAAGTATATTCTCCTATTTAAGACAGGGGTTAGCACTAAATATAAACATATTATTTCACATGGATTTGAACATTGATTTTTTCCATGTTGTAAAGGACTGACCTCTTTAATTAGACCAAACCCCATTAATCTTATAACTTAATTTTATATCATATGTAAAGATTAGTTTTGGGATAATCTAAAACACATTTGAAGTTATTTCGTAACTTCATTGTTTATTATATATAATCAAACCAATAAAATTTAGGGAAAATACTATTTAAATTTTAAAATCCCAAATATGTGATTTTTTAATAAAACGAGTTATCAATTGCTTCTTGTTCTTGTTAATCGCATTATTGTTGTTGTCAACAGGATTTTGAAGTTCAAGTGGCATTTTTATGTCACTTTCCCTAAAATTTATAATATAATTACAAATTATATATGAAAATTGTTCTTTGGATGCTTTACAATATATAATCACAACACAGTTTCTATTATTTACAACCCAATTATTGATTAATTACAACTAATAATGGGGAATTTTAAACTCAATTTCGTATAATGTATAAAAATTAGTTTTAGAATAATTTATATTTCATTTACCTCCTTCTCTGCTCATCTCAGTTTTTTCCTTCTTCCAAAATTTCCTTTTATGTTTTTTATTAGATCAAAGGTTTCCCTTGAAACCTAAAAGACAAAGGGTTCTCACAGGATCAATGTCATTGAACGCATCAAAGGATGTTTAGATCATTTTACATATTCTAAGAAAAATTCTCCTATCCCTATAGGAAAGGACATCAGCCCCACGAACACACCGAATAACGTAGAAAACTCTATATTCATCTCATAATCAATAACAGCATACATAAAGTAGAACACACTCAAATTCAGAGGCAGCAAATTAAGAACTGCCCAAATGAAATAACCCACATATGCAAACAAGTAAGGCATGGCTCGTATGCATGTCTTTTTTATTTATTTATTTTTCTTTTTTCATTTGTCATCTTTGGGATAATCTCAGCTCATTCCACAAAAAGGAAAGTCAAGACAAAGGGATTAACCAAAATTCCCTTCAACATATCAGTATTAATTATCCAAACTGGAGGATGGGGTATCATCCTCTGTGATTATTTGGTTTCACCTAATTTTAAATAGGTTTGTGAGGGAGATAAATACTCCTTATAATTCTTTTTATAAGAAACAACTATTAAAATTATATAGTTCAAAATGTTAGTTAAAAATAATAAATGTGTAACTTATATACCCGACTTTTCAATTATACCATTATTTAGAAAGATTGTACATGAGAGTTAATAGGTGAAAATTTATTGTAAAGAGATAATGAATGACGTATATTTAATTAGGGTAAAAATGAAAAGACCAATTTAAAATTAAAGAAAAATAGGTTTTGCTCCTTATATTAAGGACTATCCCAAGAGAAAGCATGTTTTTTATAAAAAAGACTGGAAGAAGTATATATGTGATAAGAATTTTCTCTCATAAACACAAAAGTACCTTTTTTTAGTGTTCCTATACTAACACTTGTTTGGTTTCATTTAGTTAAGCCAGTTTGCCACCTTTTGCTTCTCTAAAAGGCTAGTTAGAGATATGATTTAAGATTATGTGTTTTCTCTCATGAGAAAGTCCTCAATGATGATCTCTTTAAATTCAACCATATTTTCCACCTCAAGTGTTTTTTTAATATTATAAATACAAGATTGGTGTTATTCTAAAAATGTACTCTGTCCGATTCTTAATATAAAAGCTAGTTGACTAATGTTGGAGAGATTAAAAAAACTAAATAAGTTAGAATAGAGTATTTATATTTATCGTTTTTCTTAAAGCTAACTTACCCGACTTATAAACTATTAGAACAAGACTCTCACCCAAGGGGGTGAATTGGGTGATAATTAAAATTTTAAACTTTAATGCAAATTGTAAAGATAATAGGATAGGGTTGAAGAGATGTCACCACACGAGATTTATAACGTTCAAATTTAAACCACTTGACCTACGTCTAGTCCTCAAAAATCTTATGAGATTTTAACTATTCTTCAAGATTCGTCAGGCTCTTGGTGCCTCGACAAGCTAATCCTTTTCAAGAACAATCACCCCTTACACTTTGCAATTTAATGCCTACTTAAGATCCCACAATCTTGAGTTTCGAGATAATAAATGAATTAATAAATGTCTCTCACAAGAGTAGATATATGATCACCTGAAGTACAATCTTGAATTGAAGAGCTTAAGACTTTGCAATGAATATAGTAGTAAGCTTTGCAGAAGTTTGATGCCTTCGTCTTCAATGCTTTGGGTATTTATAGGTTAAGTGAATCAATTACCGTTGTCTTGCTAAAAGTGTATCCGTTGGAGTTTCCTCTGTTTTTGATATATATCCATTGAAGTCTTTGAACATTTGTGGTGTTTAAAGAATTAGCCCTTAGAGTAGAGAGAATGTTCGACGTTTGAATGTCCTCCGAATTTAATGCTTTTGACACAAAAGTGTGTGTGTGTGTGTGTGTGTGTTTTTTTTTTCTTCCAATTTGTGAGTTAATCCTTGTTTGATCACCTGAAAAACACTTAAGTACTAGTGTAGTAAAGAGTTAGAATGATTAGTAGCAAGAAAAGAAAACTTCATAATAATTCCAATGATTTAAAATTTCAAAGCTATGCTCTATTTTCTGGGAAAGCATTACTTGAGTGATCATTCAAGTGATCTTCTCTCTTGGCAATTTGAAAATATTACAGAGTACTAGATAAAACACTAGAATATTGAACTAATGATATTTAAGAACAATAGAAAATTTTGTAGTTAGATTCTAACATAACGGAATGAGAATAAAAAATTTTGTGAATATGTCTACAAAAAAAATGTTTTCAAAGTCACTTGAGTGACATCTTATCACTCTAGTAATGTTCTATTATAGAGAGGTACCATGTGGTAACTAGAATGAAATGTGAGAATATTTTTGCAAGTTACCGTTTAGTAACCATACTGTGTTACTTGAGCTGTTGTAGGTTACTAGAGTGCCTCTCTTAGTTTTTCAAAATATTGATTGGTCACTAACAGGTAACTGAAGAGTGATAACATGATTTTTACTTGTGTTACTCGAGTGCTGTTAATTTTTCAGACTTTGCCATGTTATCTCCATTCCACTTACTGATTGAGGTAACCAGCAAGTATTTGAGTCACTCGAGTGGCAATTTAGTAACTCATGTGACTTAACACAACTTATTTCTAAACATAGCTAGTTATCATCACGTACCTTTCAAAGATTTGACCATCACTCGAATACCTCTTTGTAACTCGAGTAAATAATCATTGCTTCCTTAAAATTTGGGGAGTTTCCTTTAGGTATCTTGCGGGGTTTTGACTATCACTTGAGTGCCTTTCTTGTAATTCGAGTGAACTATCATTTCTTCCTTAAAAAAGTGGCGAGTTACCATTAGGTAACTTGCAAGATTTTGATTACTGCTCGAGTGGGGTAGCCACTTGACTTAAGTGCAAAGAAGATTTTTAAGGAATCACCTTTGGGTACCTTACAAGTGACACACCATTTTTAGTTCAACACTTGAATGACATGATGATTTGGACTTGAGTGATTGAGAAGATTTTTACATATTCCTTCACTCACTAGCCGTAGTACCTTGACAATGATTTTTAACTTTTTAGATTATCACTCGAATGATACATCTTTCACTCGAGTGCACCAACAGTTTTCACAAAATAACTTCATCACTAGCCAGTTTACTATCTAGTGACATAATGACACATTCTCATTTGAGTAATATTTCTTTTCAGAAAGCATTTCTAAGATTTGTTATTATCAAAACATGTATTTTAACATAAACCGATATATAATATAATAATACATAATATGTGCCATAACAAGTAATTTATTTTGTTTTCTTAGTCTCTCCAAAAAAGTTAATTGGCCCTTATGTTAAAGACATGACGTAATATTTGGTTTCATGTATATATGGAAATCAACTGACGTCAAAATGATGTACAATTATTTCATGAGAAAATTCTAACAGAAAATATATAAACAAACGTTTACATTCAACTTTAATAAATGAATATTAGTTTTACTTTTCATGAGAAAAAGCAATAAATAAATCACAATATTCAATTGAGATGGATGTGAGGTTGCAAATAAAATATGAGAGTGAAAAAGAGAGAAAGTGATTCCCTAGGTAGCTACTTTTGTGGACCAGAAAAAGTCAATCTCCTTCCATATATATATACTGGAACTCCTCCCACTACAACTTTATAATCAACAAATCTGTATTTACTTTCAAGATATACTGATGAGATTAGCTTATTCCTATCCTATTGGACCATTGTGCGTGCACCATTTTTGGGATTCCTAAAGATAAGTTTCTGCCACTCCTGAAAATATTTTCTAGATAGAGACGCAAATACTTGGATTTACAGACACGACTTAAATCGCGTGGAACAAAAGACTTAAAGAAGATTTATATATAGAGAAGAAACCAGTAAACCCTAGATTCTTCAAAACTCTAGAAAAAGAAAGATTATGAAAATACTTACTTTTGTAACTGCACCCTAAATTTGAATTAATTTTTCAAGCGACTAATAAAATAGAGACGGGGCAGCTTGACTATTTAATTAAATACAGATAATTATTGATGCAAATAAAGAAATCCTAAAATAATGCACAGAAAATCTTTAGATAATATAATATTTGAATCCAGAGAAGTACTTTGACCAAAAAAAAAAAAAAATCCAGAGAAGTACTAAGAAAATCATGTACACGTGTCTGGGGCCAATGAGAAGATTCTTGTGATAAGTGGGACCCATGAGAACCCAACTTTCACGAAGATGATTCTCAGCACGAGATAGTTTCACCAAGTGGTTGTGCCCCACCCCCAAATGGAGGTATAAATTGATGTTTGTCTCAAATAGCAAATAGGGATTGAACCCGTAGTTTTTTAAATTATGATAAGTAAGTATATAAGATGAATTTTATCTCGATTTAGGTATATAAACACTTTTGATGTGTCTAAAAGTGATTTCAAACGTAACAAGCACTAAATTATACTTGCTTGAGTGTATTATGAATGGGGTTAAAGTGTAAAAGTAATAGAAGTTACAAAACCATCTTAATTCCCTTAATTTTATATAGTGCTTGTTTGAGATTACGTTTGAGACCCTAAAAAATGTTTATTCACATAAATTGAGACAAAACTCTTCTTAATACTTACTTCGTATACCTTAAATCATAATTGAAAAAAAATATTTTTGAAGGCTTCAATCAATATTTTAAACGAGCGTAAACTATATGGGTATACCTTCCATATATAATATTGAAACTCATCAAGCAAGAACCAAATACAACTATATGAATATGTATTCTCGCCATATAAATATATAGCTTTATATATACTTGGCTGAAACGGATAAAGAAGCTGAGAGAAGAAAAAGAGAAGACAGAAAAATGGAAAAGAGAACAGAACATCAAAACCTGTCCCCTCAAGGACTTCATCGTATCTTAATTAGGTTTTAGTTAATTAAGGTTTACCATTTTATCACAATTTTTCTACATAAAATATCCCAAAACATATGTCAGAAAGAAAAGCTCTGATCTAGAAAGAGAATGTTGAAGAAAGTAATCAGAAACAAAACGTCCTTAAATACTATATATCCAGATATATATCCCACACAAAATAATATCGATCAATAACCTGGAAATTATACTATAAAGATCATCTCATAATTAATTACAGTATAGATCATTCGCAAAAACTCAAGGGCAGCAAAGAACCATCCAAATAATATAACCTACATGTACGTACTTATATATTTATATATATCCTCATGTGTATGTATATATATACACACACGTAGCAGGCAACAGCTCTCCGAATTTTATTGCTAGAATAGAAGCTCATTAACTTAACAAGTAGAAGAAATATATTACTTTAATTTTCCTGATAGTCTGAGGTAGAAGCCCCTTTTAACGATAATATAAAGGTGTTCCTTTTGAGGCTTAGAGCACAAGGTTTTCACCACTCTTAATAAACACGCTTCCTAGGATCTAAACTTGTGTTATTTTCCTTACAAAGGTGAGGACGCTTGCCACCTCGCCTCTTAGTGGAAGAAGCCCATTATATCTATTCACAAGTTGGTTGAAGTCTACTAAAAGATTTCGATATATATATATATATATATAGATATATGGATATACTTACTCCATAACTGATGATCGCTTGAGAACGGAAAAATTAAAGCAGAATTTGTAGGGATCCCATTGAAGGCCAATCTCATCTCCTTTCTTCAAGTTCCTTCTCTTGACGAAATCTTGATTCCAATTTCCAATCAGGACGTAGTTCTTGATGGAAGCCCATTGCTTCAGAATCAGCTGGTGCATGGACTTTGTTTCTACATCCCAAACCCTCACTGGCCTTCCCTTTAAGACCAATTCCTCATCATTATTATTATTATTGCTGTTGTTGTTGTTG
This sequence comes from Acacia acuminata, assembly GCA_019022655.1. NCBI lineage: Eukaryota > Viridiplantae > Streptophyta > Magnoliopsida > Fabales > Fabaceae > Acacia > Acacia acuminata. Next base: position 305,896 of record JAFJYI010000166.1, read on the forward strand.
TTGTTGTTTCCCATCAGTGAAGCAACCAGGTCCTCCATGGAATTTTCTGTGCTCAACAGAAGCCTATTCAGCTTCCCGAGGTCGCTGGTTGTTAGGACCTTCTTAATCTTCCATGGATCGTCGTACAGCTTCAAAGCAGTAGAACAACGTCCATGTGATGATGATGATGGCTGGATAATAATATTACCCTCATGATGATGACGATGGTAGGTTTTTGTGTTGGAATAATTATAACAAGGCTTTGATGATGAAGCTGCTTTTGATCTCTCTTTATTGTTAGTATTTCTCTTGGTTTTGGTTTTGGTGGAGAAGGAAGAAGAAAGAGACAATTCAGTAGAAACTGTTGGAGGAGAAGATGAAGATGAAGAAGATGATTCGTGAAAACCCTTGGAAATATAATTTTCGGAGAATACATTGAGGAAATCATGAGGTTGATGATGAAGATACCGACGAGGATGAGGATGAGGATTGTTTTCCATCTGCAAATAGAAGAAAGGATAGGGAGAATGTATCGTTTGAAAACCTAATATATATATATATATAGCATAATTGAATAGTGGAATAAAAGGACCAAAGTGGTAAATACAAGAACCTCCATTAATGTGAAGGATTTAACCCCTTTTTGCTTGAAAAAATTCATGTTCATCAGAAGTTAATTGCTTGAAGCTAGTTTTATTGAATTAGTGTGTGGGGCTTATTGGAATATCCGTGCATGCATATGCAGCAAGTGGAAATGGTATATATCATTCAGTGAATATAATATTATTATAATAATGAATGCACAAATAGGCGCCCCGGTTGATCATTTGGGGGTTCTGGATGTTGATGGCTGAGCTAATCATTCGAGTGAACAAAACTTGGTTAAGGATTATTTATGAAAAATGCTTCAATGAACAAAAAGAACCAAGCTTCTTGTTGTGATAAGTGGGACCATGAGGACTCAACTTTTAAGATGATTCTCAGCCCAAGTTAGTTTCGACAAGTGGCTGATTAGTTGTGCCCCACCAGAACTGGTTTTCCTCTTGGATGAGCAGGAGCGCTTATCTTTTGGGGGCAAGTAATATCTGGCCGTCCATATCGGGCACAAGAACATGTTTTCCTTTTGGATGAGCAGGGAGTGCTCGTTTTTTTTGGGGGAGTAATATCTGGCCGTCTAGATTAGATCTGGACGGCCCATATTTTACATTTTTATTTTTTCAAAATCAGGAAAAAAAAATTTCACTATCATTCAAGTATCATTCAGTATTTTTTTTATTTATATCTTAGTTACTCCGAAATATTTTTCAAGTATTAGTAAGATCTTGACGTATCTTTTTTAGTACCATTCAATATCCCGAAATATTTAAGATCCTAAAAGATATTTGAGGGTATTGAATGATATTAAAAAGATATTTTAGGGTACTAATTTGTATTGAAAAAATATTTTAAGGTATTGATCAATCTTAAAACTATACCAGGATTCTTGACTCATATTGAATTTTTTTATATAAAAAATTAAAATATAGACTATCCAGATCGATTTGAATGGCTAAATGCTCACCCCAAAGGATGAGCGCTCCTTGCTCTTTCAAAGGACGGGGAAAGCCGTTCCACAACACACCCTCTAAGGAGACTGAATTGGGCCCACCAACAACAAAAGAATGTATTATGAATGAGGTTAAGATAAATATATATGAGATTTTTCTCAAATTGTGTTTAATATCAAATGCTTTTTTTTAAATGTAAAAGTGACTTTAAACTTCTAAAATAGGTGCAAGTGCAAAAATGCATGGATCGTTAATGAGACAATATTTAACCAAAAATAATTTTGATATGGATGCTAATGATGGTTATTAAAGTCCTGGTTGGCAGACTTAAACAGGAAAAAAATAAAAAGAAATGGACCAGAGAGCACAATCACGATTCACCAGAGAGCACAATCACGATTCACCGGAGAGATTCTACCGCTGGTAACGCGGACGAAGTCTGCAAGCTTTACGTCCTCTTCTTTTCTCCCTCTTGGATCTGCGATTTCTGCTGCCTCTTCCCTTCGATCTGCAACGCGAGCTTTTCTTCCCCCTCCTACGACGAACTTGAGAGAAAATTAATGCAATCTTCTCTCAAAAAACTCTTCTTTCCTTTCGTATCATTCTCACGTTTCTTCTGCAAAATCCCCAGCTCCCGAAGCCCTGATTCGGCTTGCTTGCTTTCTTTCCATGTTTAGAATATTCTTTCCAGAGTTTGAGCACCAGAGTCCATGGCGATGGTCCCGAAAGATGAAAGAATCTTCACAGTTTCACATTGCCGTGTTTGAAGTGGAGGAATCAGAGGCATCTCAGGTGCATGAAAGTGACTTCAGACGGCGCCGCCGTTGCCGCTATATCAACCTGAGATCGACGATCTCCAGGGATGAGGATCTCGAAAACAAGAATAGATGGCGGTGATGGAGAAAACGGGATCGAGAAGATAATGTTTGAGCTGCAGACTGTGGCAGATAAACTGAAGGATCAGAAAGGACGCAGGCGAGGTGGATGAAAAAGAACAAGTGGAGCCTACGGCTACTATTGCTTCATCTTCTGCGGCGGCGGAAGCCTGGCCGTGGATTCTGAGGACGAGGCGAGCGGCGTGCAAGGCTCCGATTGCCGACGGGAGTGGCAAGTGTTTGAAGATTGAGGAGAAGAAACTTAATCACTCACCGTCAAGGACTGGCAACACTAACGGCAGATTTTAATTTCCTTGCCCAAACAGCAACTTCTTCTTTCAAGTTGTTTTTTAAGCATCTACGTAATCCACTTTCAGTTAAGAAAAAAGTCAAACAAATAGTTAATGTGTATTTTAAAACATATTTTGAAAGTTTAGATTCACTTTTGCCTATATATAAAAAAATATTTAGTGTTAGATGCACTTTTAAAAAAAAAAATTCGTGCATTTTTGCCCCTTAACCTTTATATTAAATTTGAATGTATAAAAAATTGAGGGAAAGAGTGGTGGAGAGAAACCAAATGCAAGTAGAAGCTAAGTGACCCATAAATTGAACTAGAAGTAATTTATATTAAGGACAAAAAAATACTCCGTCTTTCAATTTTATAAAGAGTTAAGGAGAATTTTTATCCAAAAATTTTTCACCGAGGGGCAATTTTACTTAAAAAGTATAAAAAATGGAATAGTTTTTTAACTGTGAAAACTTTTAGGACAAAATCAACCCTTTTATAAATAGGACTAGAGTGTGGCTTACCTACACTCATCCTGAGAGGGGGCATCCTTCTATTCAAAAAAATTAAAAATTAAGCAATTAATTTGGCTATTCTTATAATATTATATATTATTAAATTATGATAAAAATATATAGGTTTTTTTTTAAAAAAAAAAAAAAAATTGCAAGAACGCAACTAGATAACTTTTCAATGCATTGTATAGTATGAGATAATTTGTTTTTGACTTATAAATAATGAAATTTGTAATAATTAAAATTTATATTTGACATTGATAGTAATGATTAAGATTAAAAAGAAAAATTATATATTATCCAAAAACAAATATAAAATACTATTGACTCATCTCTTGGGAGAAATATATATAATGGTGAAGTGATATAAATTGTTGCATTAAATTGATAAAAGTAAAAGAGGAATAATATAAAAACTTAGATGGGATATGCCTCACTCAATTATAGAACAAGATCCTTTTTTCTTTTTATACCAAAACAAGCTGTGACAATGAACGAGAAAGCATCATATGCTTGTGTCCACAGAAGGTCACATCCTTTGCAAAGAACTAAAGAAAGATTCAATGAATTTGCCAAAGATGGTTCTGTATATCTCATTCCACTTTCAACCTCTCCCTTCTTCTTCCTTCATCACCGTCCAAACATCTCCTTGGGGGGAGAGATCTGGCCGTCAAATGTCCAAATCTCATTTTTTTAATAATTTTTTTCTCAGCACTACCGGTCACTATTATAAAGTATATTTTTAGTACCGACCAATATCCTAAAATATTCCTAAATTTTTTTAAAAGATCATTAAGTATTTTTCAGGGTACTAATTGAGACTAAAAAGATAATTTAGGGTCTTGAAAAATACTTCATGATTTTGAAAATAATTTTTAGGATATTAAAAAATTATTTTAAGATAATAGTACTCAAAAAATACTTTAAGATCGATACTGCTAAAAAAATTTATTAAAAAAAAAGAGATCTAGACCATCAAATGAGATCTGACGGCCAAATCTCTTCCCCAAAATGGACAAGTGTCCCTGCTCGTCGGGTTCCCCAAACACCCATGTACGTTTCTTAATTTGCATATGCCTCTGGTTTCACTTGATTTTCAAATCAGATCTTTGTATTTTTTATTAGATTATTATAGTTTCGTCTTATTTTAATTTAATTTGGTTCTCATAGTTTCATATGATTTTTCCTCAAGTTTTTTCTTTTTATCAGACACCTAACATTATAGAGAACTGATATAAAGCAGGTAAAACTATATTATATAGGGACTTGCATATTAATTTTTCCTCCATCTTTTGAAATCCGAATACTGGTATTTTTATTCAATGAATATGATGTTCTTAATTATTTAAAAATTGAAATTTTTGCCAATGCAATATAAAAAGGACGCAAACTAAAAAACCTATTTGTTATATTTAGCGATGGAGAAAATAATCTATGGACAACGTACCCAATTATACATTAATTAGTTCGGGCATTCTAATTCAATTTTTTAATACTTCTCTAATTTCCTATCACCCGACTTTGTATAAGAGAGAGATATATATCATTAATGTTGAAGGGAAAGAATCTCTTGAAGTATATATGACTAGCATATATCAATATATATAGGAGAATGACAGTTATATTTTGTCCAACAATTTTTTTTTTTAATTACAGTTAAGTCTCAAAACAACGATTTGTAATTGACATATTTTTTGGCTAAAGTATCCTTTTAGTCTTTTAAATTTATATAAGGTATACTTTTGGTCCCTTAACTTTATAAAGTATAATTTTGGTTTTATAATTCTAACATCGTTAATGTTGCTAATAGAAAAATGTTGACGCGACAAACTCAAGTGATGACTATATAAACTTAAGTGATAAATATGTAATTAAATGTTATTAATTTTAAATTTAAAATATGTGTAAATAAAAAAATATCTAAAAGAACTAATGAAGTTATCAAAATCAAAGCTTGATTGTATTAAAAAAGTTTTAGTTTAATAATCCAAATATCAAAACTCGATTTCATTTGCTGCGATTTGTCAGTTTATTTTAGTTTAATAATCTAAATGCATTATATTAACAAATAAAATCTTAAATATACTTTGTTAGCTACACAATCATTATTTGTGTTTGTTGTGTTAACATTTCCATTAATAAAATTAGCGGTGGGTAGAAATATAGAACCAAAAGTATACTTTATAAAGTTAAAGGACAAAAAATATACCTTATGTAAAATTTAAAGGATTAAAAGTATATTTTAGCCTTTTTTTCTCTTTTTATCAGATACCTAAAATTATAGAGACGTGAAAATTAAAACTGTATATATATAGGGACCTGTAGATCAGTTTTTCCTATATCCTTTGAAATCCTTTTATTTCCAAATACTTTACAATTTGTAGCTAGAGATCAGACATATATGGCTATAATTAAATTGATTTTTTTTTCAAAACATAATTACCATTTTCCAATACGTTGAATAAAGGTACTTTTAGATCTCGTGCGTACAAAGAGAAATCGAAGTCCTTTGTATACACACCAATAATAATATAAAATATAAAATTTATAGGAATTAATAAAATTTATCAATAATCAAATGTACGTCATAATTGAAGAGTTCTGGGATGTGTTAAATTAAAGCTCTATTTCTTAATTAGTACTCCATTCATTCCTAAATGTAGAAGTTAGTAACTAATATATAAATATTTAAAAAATTAATAAAGTTTGAATCCCAATAAGGATATTTGTTCAGTGATGCAAAAACTCTTTGTATTTCAAGAGTTTCGAAAGGAAAAATCTTTGATCAAATAAAAAAATTACTTTTACCATCCCAATGATTGCGCTACCTATCACGCTTTGATGAGATCCTAAGTTTGAACTCGTGTTGAAATGGTTGTATGCAATGGTTGTATGCATGTTTAAATTGACTGTAATAAAAAAACTATTTTTCTACACATTTTAATTGGATTAAATTATTGGAGACTGAGAATTTGATTCTTTCTTCATAAAAGTTATAGCAAGTCAATGAGCTTCACATACTTTTGTCCATAGATGATGATTTACTCTTCTCTCCAAAGAACCGAAAGGGCAAAAAACAAAAATATAGCTTTAAATCTGTCCAAAAGGTGATATCATATTCATATTCTTCTCTGAAAATGTAAACCTCAAATTTAATTTCTGCAACGCGGCATTATATTATAACATTAATTTCTGAAGGAAAAAAAAAACATCTTTAATTTATTCTCTTATTAAAGCCTACAGGTCCCAAAAAAAATTTATATATATATATATAATATTAGGTGGAGATGTTAATCATATAATTCAAACTATGTGGTATAAATAGAGAAAAGCTACCAAAGTTACGTGTGATCAGAAAATATCTAATAACTTTAAAGAAAACTTTTATCGCATTGCTATAAGATCAATATTGGACTTTAAAGGGACAACATAAACATAAAATAGGGATAGCCGAGATGATGATGCTAATATAGATGTGTGATCATAAAAGAAAAGAGAATATTCATAATAGTCATATTGAGGACAAGCATCTATTGATGACACATTTAGAGAAGGCCATTGGATGCATTAGTGAGGATAGTTGATCAAGTAGTATGGAATTCTCTAAAAAGAGGCAGATGAAAACCAAGCGGACACTCGATGAAGTTATTGAGTGAGATCTTTTGGTTAATAATCTATCAAAGGATTTTTTTTTTTTTTTTTGGGGATAAAGTTCAATGGCACCATGCATCATGGAAAGGAACGCTTCCATTGATCTCTCTACGTTTCCTCTTTATTTAATGTATATACACCTGTTAGATCGAGTTTTAATAGTTGGGATTTATCCTATTTACCATGATAAATTTTTATTATATTTAATATTATAACCATATTTTTATATAGTATTAAATTCCAACCATTGAAATTTAATTTAATGGTGGATACATTAAATGAAAATAAAATGGAGAGAGAAATCAATGACGATATTCATCTTGTACCAACCCTACCTAGTGACATATGATTGTGTTCTTGTATTAAGAGAGAGAGAGAGAGAGATATATATATATATATATATGGGGGTTATCGTTTGTCATGTCACTTGAAATAAGGTTATGTCAAGTCACCCCAAAACTATATCATTTTGGGGTTAGAGAAATTAATGAACTCTCAAAACTACGTAGTTGTGGGGTTAGAGGAATTAATTAAGGATCTTTTGGTAAAATTCATATAATAAATATAAAAACAAAAAAACTCTTTATTAATTCCCCTAACTCTCAAAACGACGTAGTTTTAGGGCGACTTGACATAACTTTATGCCAAGTGACATGACAAAAGATAAACTCATATATATATAGGGATAGGATATTGTCACTATCAATTTTATGTCACTACCAAGTCACTACCACTTTTTCACCGTTAAATCAGAATCTCAAGTGGAGAGAGAAATGATAAAAGTAGATGAGATTCTGATCTAACGGTGAAAAAATGGTAGTGACATAAAATTGGTAGTGACGATATCCTATCCCATATATATATATATATATATATATATATAATTGTGGAGAGATTTATGAATCCAAATCACAAGATTCTGAGTGAAAATACGAAATGAATAAATTAAATACTGTGGCTTATTGTGGGCGACAATAGTGGCTTGTACCTTTTAAATATTCTCGTAATATTATACATTTATGCCACGACAGCAACAGAGGCGAAAGGAAATTGTGGTATCAAACATCTTTTGCCGCATGTTGCACGGAAACTTGGGATTCGATCACTTTAGTGCATGTTTAAATTTGCAGTAGAAAGTTGCTCTGTCGACATGATTTATGGTGTATGAGCTAAGTATGTGAGAGATATTTTATCTCAACTTACGTGAACATATTTTCTGAACACTAACTCAAAGACCCTTAATGTTATGTGTAACTCATCAACTACTTTATTACGTCTTGGGCACTACGGAATGCCTTAAGGTTGACTGGCATATAACCAAACTTCAAAAAGGGGGAAAAGTAGTTCATTTGTGAACTAGATTGTGAAGCAATTTGATAGAATCTGAATGTTAAGCTTGAAAAATATAAAAATTAGTTCTCCTTAAATTCAGATTAATTTACAGTAAAACTGTTCAATTTCTTAACGAAGAATAAAGTTTTCTTCTAATCATAGGTTGGAAGAAGAATTTCCATGAAACAATTCACAAAAATTATTTGTAAATAAGTCCTGAGAATTTACAAAAATTACAGTGAAATCTCTTGCGACCTGATTTTATAAATCTGCTGTGAATGTGAAAAGACTGTACTAGCCCCAACCTCAGATCTATTTAGTTATAATTACATGTTTTCAATTTTAAATTACAATTGACCAAGATATGAAGTTGGTTCAACCGTCAACGTGGTCATTTCATATCTATGATAAATTATACAAAATTTGACTATGTTAATTACTATTTCTTGTCCTAAATATTAAAGCTATTTAAGGGTTGAATTCGGTTATGAATATAAAATCTCAATCCATTTTATCTCCCAAATTTATAGTTTTTCTCAAAGTATCCTTATTGGTTGTACATAGTATCGGGTCAATCTTGGTGAAAGATGCTATTTTCAGAAAACTAATATATATATTTGTTATAAATAACTAACATAACTAATTTTCTTAATCAACTTTAGTCAACTAACTTTAATATTAAGGAGCAGAGTTTCACAAGTCCTATTTGTAAGTAAAGAATCAATTCCTTATTTAGAATTTATACGTAGTGTTTCAACATGTGGGATTTGTTTTTTTTATTGTAAGTAATGAAACTTGGTAAAACAAGTAAATTCTAATGCGAATGGCCTTGTGCTTTAGCTTAGTGGTATAGAAACCCCTTTAAATATGCAATTAACAAGGAGAGTTGTGAGAGGGAGAAATAAAAATTTAGGAGATACTGGTGAATTGAGAGAAAAAAATAAAAATTTAGGAGATGCTGGTGAATTAAGAGAAAAAAAGTAAAAATTTAGGAGATGCTGGTGAATTGTGATCTTATATTTATAACCAATACACACTTTCCTACTAACTTTTATATTTAGGATGAGAGAAATAATATACTATGACTTGTTCCATTACTTTAATACTCTGGTGATATTATTTTACATTCAAGGTTTAAGGAAGAGACTATAATGTGTAATATTGTTATATGAGGACCTTAATTATTATCGCAGTTCCTTAGATTCTCTTGATTTCTTAATATATTAAAAATATATGTAATCGGGAGAGGTATTCTTTTTTGTTGCCAAAATACAAATAACCAGCCTGAACTTTAACTATGTTGCATATAACCTCCTTCATCTTTAAATATTTAAAAATCACACCCTGAACTTTCATAATTTGACATTTAACTCCTTAGGTTAAAAAGGAGAGTTAAATCTAACGGATTGGAAGCGACGTCAAATTATTCAAAATTATTTCACAGATTACATGCAATTTTTATTATTTTATTAGTTTATCTGAGCTTAAAACTCATAATCACACTAAAGGGCATTCTTGTGATTCTACCAGTAATAATCTATATTTCTCTGTTCTGCCCAATCGTCTTCATCTTGCTCTTTTAGCCTCTCTGAACACGCAAAGCGTTGATTTTGAAGACAGTAATGAAGAATTAATCTCATGGACCAAAAAGAATAGTGAGCAAAAAAGGATATAGAAGAAAACTCAATACTCAAATGAGCGAGTTTCTGAAATTCAATACTGGAATTGCGGGAAGCCAATGGCAACACACTCAAGCCAAGCAAAAGTCTCGAGTTTGTATTTTTCTATAGAATAACAAGAAAATTCGCCCCGTTTCTACAGTTCTAACGTAACATGCTAGTGACCATGAAGCATGAAAGATTGATAGATTCTTCAGCCAAGAATTGTGAGAGTAGGAAAAAGCGTGACAATAACAGTAATATAAAAGAAAACGATTGTCAAAAAAAGTTCTAAATTTAAGGGAAGAGTGTGATGAAGATGATTTTTGGAATGAAGAAGATGATGAGGAGATGAATAAGAAGTTGCAAACGGTGAGGGAGAGGCTGATAGAGCAAGATTAGACGAGGGAGCTAGGGTTTATTATGGGTGGAATCACAAAAATTCCCTTTAATGTAATAATTATGAGTTTTAAGTTAAAATGAAGAGAAAATTAATCTTTTGGTCCCTATAGTTTTCACTAGGTTGTAACTCAGTCCTTATATTTTAACTTGGTGCAATTCAGTTTCTAAAGCTTTGACTTAGTTGTAATTCAGTAACTGAACTTTGACTCACTGTAACTTAGTCTCTATAGTTTTAACCATTTTATAATATAGTCCCACAACTTTATTCTAGAACAGAAGGACTAAACTATAAAGTGGTTAAAATTATAAGGACTGAGTTGCAACAAGTCAAAGTTCAGGGACTGAGTTACAATTGAGTTAAAATTATAGGGACTAAGCTGCATCGAGTCAAAGTGTAGGAATTAAGTTACAACTCAGTCTAAACTCTAGGACCAAAAGATTAATTTTTTAGAATAATAAAAATTACATGTCATCAATGAAATAATTTTGAATAAGATCTGATGTGCCATCCAATATACTAGATTTAACGGTCCTTATAACAGTAAGGGGTTAAATGTCAAACTATGGAAGTTCAAGTTGTGGTTTTTAAACATTTAAAGGTGAGGGAGGTTATATGCAACATAGTTAAAGTTTGAGGGGTTTCTTTTGTATTGTGGCCTATGTTATTGGATAAATTAATGGTATGTGGTGGTGAGCTGATGAGCTACATATGTTTGAAAGTGGAAGAATATGGATATGATAACCACAGAAATCATTCAAATTGGGGACAAAAGCACGTGGGTGCCTCGTGCTCATTCACTTGCCCTAATCTCTTATGAAGAAAGAATCAAATTCTCAGTTGTTGGGGACATAATCAACTCATCACTACACAACTTAGCCATTCAATTTTTGGTCCCAATTTAGTTGAGAATACACTTACCGCCTAGGTAAACATTACTTGTTCCATTATTATTATGGGATTTTGGGCACACACACATGATCTATATTGTGTTAAGATTAAAACAATTAATGCAAGTAGGTTTTTGTTTATTATTGGACCTTGTACAGGCTGATCAATGATCGGTATAAGAATTACACAAGAAGATATTCCAACTCTTTATTTATATATCTAGTAGTACTAGAGATTCTTATAAGCGAAGTGTGGTTTGTAAATTCAAAGAGGCTCTACCTCTCTATAGGTCAATTTTTTGGGAATGGATTCAAATTTGTGTTTATAATAAACGTGCTTTCATTAAAAGTAGGGTTAATGTGTTCAAATGACCTTCAACTTTTATCAAAAGTGCAAAAGTAACCATAAACTATTTTTTGGAGTAAAAGTAACAATAAACTTTCAAAATTGGGGCAAAGCCGTTAAACCCAACTAACTTCCATCTATTACAATGGGGAAAACTAATCTTTTGGCCCTTAAATTTATGACTTACTTATAACTCGGTCCCCTGAACTTTTGACTCGCTTGTAACTCGGTCCCTGATTTTTTGAGTCATCCTATATGACAAAAAAAAAATGTTTAAATACTGTTAAAAATTACTAGGTAGATTTTACATCAATTAAAAAAAAATAGCGTCCCTATTCTCACCAACTTGCATCCCCCTCCACCTCTATTTTCCAAAACACTCCTTGAGCACCCGCGGCTTCCATGACAAATCCTTCTAAAGCACTAAGGGGCAGTGAACCACTCAAATTGAAGAACATATAGAAGCCACTTATTATGCTTTTGACTCGATAGAACACCCAAGTATGCAACAACAACAAAAAGAAAAAAAGTCATTGTGAAACAAGAAATTTTTTAACTTTTGAATGATAAAAATGATGAATAGAGCTTGGAATATAATGAAATTAGAAAAAGTTGAAGAACACCCACTTCACAACATACCTAGCGCGCAATCTCTCTTTTTAATAACAAATAGAGCTATGTATCCTTTACATGATGCTTATAGTTTTGAAGAAGGCTCTTTAATATAAGAAAATTAATCGCACATCATGCTTGAAAAGAGCCTTTGAAGGATCTATCATGGACGCCCGTAGATGCCTAATGAGGTTTCTGGAAAACAGAGGCGAGGGGAATGCAAGTTGGTGTGGAAGAGGACACCGTTTTTTTTTTTTTAATTTTTTAATTTATATAAAACCATCCTAAGCAATTTTTAATAGTATTTTAACAATTTTTTTTCCCACATAGGGATGACTCAAAAATATCAAGGAATGAGTTGCAAGTAAGTCAAAAGTTCAATGACTAAGTTATAAGTGAGTTATAACTTTAGAGTCCAAAAGATTAATTTTTGCCATTGTAATAGATAGAAGTTAGTTGGGTTTAATGGTTTTGCTCCAATTTTGAAAACTCATGCTTGCTTTTTCTCAAAAAAATAGTTTATGGTTACTTTTGAACTTTTGATAAGAGTTGATGGTTATTTTAGCACCTTAACCCTTAAAAGTATTATGTTCTTTACAAAGAAGGCTATTCATAAGGGGTTTTGACCAACAAGAAGTTGATTGGTATGTGAAGTGTGGTTTATAAGTTCAATATGTTTTCCATGGTAATTAAACCCGGACCGGAAACCGGCGAACCGGCCGTGAGTTCGGTCCAGAATATGATAGAAACTGGGGTTAAGTAAATTTTTTTTTTTTAAAAATTAACAGTAGAAGAGACGAGAAGCAAGACACAGAGCGGCGAACCGTGACCTCCACACCTTCGCCGTCTTCTTCCTTCCTCGCTGGCGACCTTTGCTTCACCGTCACCATAAATCTTTGTCGCCGGCGAGCTCCACCCTCACCGCCACATAAACTGCCGCCAACCAAAAAAAACAAATCGGGAAAAAAGTGGTCTCATCGCCTCCTCCAAAGTCGTTCTGGTATGTGAGGGGAGAGGGTTTGGATGAGAGAAAAGAATGAGATCTAAATGTGAATGTGATGAGAGAGTAGGGAAAATGAATATGAGGGAGGGAGCTTTGAATATGATGAAAGAGATGATCAAACGTGATGGAGGGAGGAGGGTTATGATGAGAGAGAAAAATGAGATGGGAGTAGGTGAAGATAAGATTTGAATAGTCTCTTCATCATGTCATTTCATTTCAAAAAAATTGTGCGTCTGTCCTTGGCTTTTTTTCTTTCTTTTTTTTTTTTTTTAATTTGTGAGACCTAATTTATATTATATAATAAATCTTAGATACTTGATTACCTAGTTTAGCTCCGGTTTAACCCCGGTTTGACTCCGGTCTAACCCATTGACCCTTAACCTAGTATCCCGACCGGTTCAATGACCGGTTCGGGTTTAATAACCTTGATGTTTTCTCTCTCAATTGCACAATATTTTGGGATTGAGTTACACCATCTCTAATTAACCCATGTGATTTTCAGGAAAAAAAAACTTTTAATATTCACTAGATACGTGGCTACAGAAACTTATATTAGATCTCGTCATCCTATCTTGAATTCGTAACGCATGATTGAATAATCTGATCTCATCCTTATAAGTAAGTATAATTATGAGGAGCTAACTCAACCCTACAAAATTCTAAACATAAATCGACTTTGGGGTCTCATCGGAACCCATGGAAAACATATTCTAGAAATAAATCCCAAGAGAATAAATAACTTCCTGGCCTCTACTCAAAAAACATAATTAAACCATAGAAAAATGCAGTATGATTTAAAGTGTCCCTAAGTGGAAATTAAATGAATCAAGCATGAACCCATGACTATTAGTTACGGTAGCCTTTGGTGCCTTCCCGAGCGCCGCCATCGAACTCTCACATGAAAAATGTATGAGGTAATGGGATGAGTCCATTGTCTCAATAACATAATCACGCCCACCTTACCTAATGGTCCCACATGTGGGGTACGAGGTAGGACTAATATACAAGTATGTCACACATATATAATAAGAAGGGCAAGCCAATATAATAAGCAAGAGCATAGTGGTTTCGATTCATATTTCTCAGAGGACGTTTATTCATAACACAACATACTATATCACAAAATGTTATAATGAATTAATCTTTATATTTCATCAACCCGTAACCCTCCTTATTTCCTCCGATTGAACCAATAGGCTAAGTGTTGGAAATTATGCCCTAGGGCAAATCATTGTACTTTAAACATTGATGTTATTTAAAGTATTTCTCCTTTAGTTATCATATAATTTGCAGGTTTATAGTGATAATTGTATCCTTGGATGTATCTTATAGATTATCCTAAATGTCCCTGGTCGTCATCTACGTGGGAGCGAAGATGAAGACCAATATGGCTTTGATGAGGTATGCAGATATGAATCAAAGTCATAGGCACTTGTAAGAGTATAAGGTGCTGGACCGACCCACTATGAGAAAGCTGCATGGATTAAGTCATAAGCTTATCTCATGTATAACCACATCACAATGCCCTTTGACCTGAGATCATCATGGATTCTTACATGAGAGTCGTTGATCTTTGACCTAGTCAAAAGTCACCTTTGACCGGGTGGTGATAAAGGCTTTGATCGGGATCAGTGGTTTTCATGCAGAGGGATGTGAATGGTCAAGATGGAATTTGTCCCTCACATTTGTAGAGAGATAATACTGGACCCCTCGATGAATAAGTCTGAGAAATGTATGGCCATACTACAATGGAAAGGAGTTTCCATTTCAATTGTTAGACTACTCAAGAATTGAGAAAGTAATGGTCAAGAACATGAGGATGACATTATCCATGCTTCATCCTTGACCAAATTATCGCGTGACAAAAGGGACGTGGCATGGTTGTATCGGATCAATGATCCCCATATGAGTTGGGTAGTCGCAATTTCTTGCTAGAGGCTGCTTGCGACTTGTGGGCTGGTACGGTATTGGTCCGCTGCCACTCTCATGTGGGCCTGCAGGGTCGCACACAAGAATAGCCCAACACGAGCAATAATGTCTAGATTCATTGAGTCTTAGATATGTCTAAGAATTAATGAATACAACATTTAATCTAGGAAGGATATATATATATATATATATACACATTAATTCGAAATTAAATAATAATAATAATATTATAGATAATATTATTATTATATAATATTTGTTTTGTATTTAATTTATTTGATAAATTAAATATCTAAAACAAATAGAGATATTGTATCTCAGATTTAATTTGGATTGAGATATAGTATCTTAGATTTAATTAAATAGATAGATATCATATCTCAGATTTAATTTATAAAGATAAATTAAATCATTTGGCTTTAAATTTAGATTAAATAAATAGATTAAATTAGATCTGTTGATGATTTAATTAATGTTATTTTATAATCCAAAATTTGAATTTCAAGATTAATTAAGATTAATTTTGAATATTTTAATACGGCCCTTTAGGGTTTTAGAAACTCTATAAGAGATAATAATCTAGTCGTATTAAAAGAATAAGAAGAAAGAAAGTCGCAAAAGTGAAACCCTAGAGGAGATACATGAGACAAAAATCTTGAAGGTGCTAGCACGCTGCCGTCCATGTTGGAGTGCTGTTCGTTGTGGATACCGTTAAAGGGAGTAGATTCGTAGAGTCGGCTCCTCGTGATCGTATCGAACAAGAAGCACACGCATCTACGAAAGGTATGGTTCTTACTACCCAATTTAAACGCCGTTGATTGATCCTCTTATTAGGATTCATAAAATTTTAAATGGATGAATTCCTTTCGCTACGTGTAAGAATCCCAACACTAAGTGCATTCCATGATACTGGTTTTTTCATGAGCTCTCCTCAAGTGATGTAGACCAGCCAAATTACTACGAGCATATAAGGGACCATGGGTTGACTTAGTAGGGTCACTACCCTAAAAAATACTACTTGTGCCTTGGGAATCCTTCCAAGGCCCGGGGAATTCTTCCCAGAATCCCTTGAAGTGTCATATTAGGGAATATTGCCATCTAAAATAGGTGCTAGCTAGTGGGTACACAATAACCAAACTAGCGGCCTGCCACATGGTATTCAGTTTTTATCAATCACAACCAATTCACTAACTTTGCAATATATATCACATTATTCTCAAGTGGTTTTCATATTCTCATGATCATACATTCCAATTCATAACAAAGAATCAACATGTTCCAACACAGGCATACATTCTTTATGTAGTTAATCAAAAATATATGAACAATACAAAACCTCAGTGCATCACATACATAATGTATATATTCGTCAAGTCCATACTCAGAAACACATCACCCCAGGAGTTCAATTGCCCATACAAGGCCACTAGCGAGGCGTGAATCATATAAATATAGAAATAGTTCAGTTTACGCATCTAGACCTATAGTTGTCTCTAATGGTTCCACAAATCAATTTATCTAGTCCTAGGATTCACACAAAGGTCCTATAAGGTGTTATTGTTCATAAAATAGGAAGGTCTATGCCAGTTCTACTCATTCTAGGCTTATTAAGTTTTTCAGAAAAACCCACAAGCAGCACTGTTAATAGGATAGATAGAACCACGTTACCTGGAGTACACTTAGAAAACCTTTCAATTTCACACTCGAACTCAATCTATATTGAAGGTAGAATATCACCTAGAGGGGGGGTGTATAGGTGATTATAAAAACTTTTCGCTAGAGAACACAAAGGCAGAGTTAGAGAGAAAAAAGAACAAAGAGATTATATTGGTTCGGTCTAATTCCATGACCTACGTCTAGTCCCCAAGCACCTTGAGATTTTTCACTAACTCAATGACTGTTACAATTACTCACTTAGTACTCGGATGATCCTCTCACACTAGGACTCACTCCCCCTTACAAGTTGTAATTGTACACCCATACTTAAGGTTCCACAACCTTAAGATTTGACTAATAAACAATAAATTGATAAGTGTTTAACTCTCTCACAGAGTAGATAAAGCGATGAACACTGAAGTACAATAAAAATATCCGAAGATATTTAGCTTAGTTAATGAAACAGTAAGTTGTAGTTGAGTCAAATTGATTGTACAACGTTTTGGTAGTTGGCAAATTCAAAGCTTCTAATATTTATAGGTGATGACATTTATTACTATTGAGAAGCTTGAAGACTTATTCGTTGAAATTCTTCAATATGACCGTTAGAGAGATGAAGCGTTGAACCATTCATGCTCTGGATTAATCGCCGTCTTCAACATTCTTTAATTTTTTTATTCCTTCGTTTTTGACCGTTGAGGCACAACAATAGGAAGGAAGAATATCTTGCCAGAACCGTCTTTCTTATGCTCAGAGGAATGCTTACTGGATTAGTGTCTCGAATAGGCAAAGAGCATTTAATGCTCTGACACATCAGATTGCTTTATCCAATAATAATGTTAATCCACATTCTAATCATCTGAAACTCATTAATAAACTGATTAAACATAGTTAGGAATAATAGAGATAGATGATATGAAGTATCTAAAACAATCTGAGTGAATTGAAAATTCGAACATAGAGATTTTTCAAATAGATGACAATTGGCTCGAGTTAATATTACCATGGCTCGAGTCAACTTGATTTTAAAACTGTAGAAAAGAAAAAAATCAAGATGATTAACTCGAGTCAAATAACTCTTGCTCGAGAGGATCTAACTCGAGGCTCAGAAATGGTGGCTCGAGTCAATCTTCAATTGATCACTTAGCCTATGAAAGTTCTTTAACTCGAGGCAGAAAACTAAGGCTCGAGTCTAAGTCCAGACTTGAGGTAGCATAAACTTAGCTCGAGTCAGATGAGATAAAACATTTTGAATCATTTTCGAAAGCTATTTTCCTGGCTCGAGGTGATAAGTGTAGACTTGAGTTAATATAATTTCGAATATAACGGTCAAGATTCTGGCTAGAGTCAACATACTCTAGCTCGAGTCAAACAAAATATAATTTTGAAATCATTTTAAGTTCGCAGGTAATTGGCTCGAGTTACAGAAATAATGTCATTTTGGCAATTGATGTAAAGGGATTGACTCGAGTCATCAAGCCTTGGCTTGAGTCAATCTGACAGTAGAAAGTTTCAACTGATATGATCCAATTTTTCGACTAAGTTACAACATTTTGTCTAGATCATAACTCTTAGATTGTTTACAATGGTTAATTATCATCAAAACACATATAGGGAACTAACATATAGAATAAGGAAAAATCAAATCAAATTACTACCATCTAGCTACTCAAGGAACAAAATAATTATGTGATACATTACTCTTACTCAAGGTATTAAAATGATTATCCCACCAATAGGATGTCCTAAACAAGCTCACAAAATTTTGCAACAATCTAATGATGGACTTAGTCGAAAACATAGCTAGGGCCTGACTGGATTAATGGTGGCGGAAGTGAAATTTTTTTTTTCCAATCTAACTTTTGCAAACTTGAGATAGGATAAAGATCAGATTGAAAATGTAATTAGTGTTTGGATTGACGGTGGCAGAGTGGCTTTTTTTCAAACTGAAACTTGTTTGGATGATTATTTTAAAAGCAAGTTGAGATGGAAAATAACTGAAAAGGGTATGAATCTTATTGAATACTACATATATATATGTATACATATATATATATATATATATAATAGTTGTATATATTGGGATAATTGAAGAGAAAACTTTGATTTTAAATTTAAATTTGATTAAAAAAAGGTAAATTATTATTGAATTTTTTTTTAAAACACTAGAGTCCTTAATTAAATATATTTAATAGATAAAATTGTATATAAATTAGAATGCATACAAATGTATATGAACATGTTGATATTAAATAATAGCACATTGCTAATTGGATCGTTTATCTTTAACAAGATGGTATCTGATTCAATCACGAACATGATTCATTTATGCTGAAGAAAATGTAGGAATATTTGATGAGGATTCTACATCAAGTGGATCATTATTATCTTCATCACCCATATTTCCTCGTTCACATTGAAAAAATCCACATCAGTTTGGGAATATCTCTAGATAAGATTATGTATAGTCATTGTTGCACAAACTATGTGGACTTGTATTTCAAAGCTATATGAGTGCATATCTTGCAAAATTTGAAACCTATTCTTCCATACTCCAAACATCCTTTCTATAGTGCACCTCAAACTTGAATGATAATAATTGAAGAAGTCGTTATGATTTTGAAATCCGGTTGTTGTCTAAATTCGAAAGGTGATCATGCCCACATCTACGGACCAATATATCCAATTGGTGTTAGATAGCCAGTGTCGACCAAGTAATATTTCCCTGATAAATGATGAAATTTTTTTCAACTCTGTGAAATAAACACGCAAAAAATGTAATTGAAGTGAAGGTGGATGGGGGGGAATTCATAGCTGGAGTAGAGATAGCAGTGTGGAGAACACATGAGTATCATTTGCAGTACCCTCACATCCAGCCAACACAAAAGTAAAGCACATATCTCAATCACATACGACCATGATATTCTGTGTTGGATATCCCTTTCTTTCAATATATTTGTCTTGCTCAGACTGTCAAACCACACACCTTATGTGAGTTCTGTCAATTAATCTAATTGCATCCTTGAAATTAGTATCTCGGATCATTACATATTTTTGGGTGACAATGATGAAACTCTGGATCAAAAAGTTTGATATTTTCTATGGATAGATTGACAAAAGCATTTAAAACCAAGTGAAAAATCCTACAGATAGTTTCTCCAGAATGTTGAAATCTTTCATGTATCACTACTATTTAAAAAAATGGATACTACTTCTCTAAAGGACGTCCGTTTTTAAGAAAGGTAAGTAAAAAGTGAAGGCGGTGGTATTGTCATAATTATTTGCTTAAACTTTGAGACTTTAGGCATCCCAAACATTAATTTAGGACGCCTAAAATTAATTTAGGCATCCTAAAACATATTTAGGACACCTAAAATGAATTTTTTGGCGTCCTAAATCTTTTTTGGGCTGCCTAAAATTAATTATTTGGCGTATTTTGAGAAATATTTTGGTGCCGAGAGAATTTTTGGCGTCCTAAAACTAATTCGAATGCCAAAAATAATATTTTCAGCGTCTGAATAAAATTTAGGACGCCAAAAATAGGTATTTTTGGCCTACGTCCTAAAACTAATTTAGGATGCCAAAAGCGTAAATAAATCCCCTTCTTCATTAAATCTCACGCGTAACTACTCTCCTCTCCTAGTCTCCAGATCTCGCGCCTTTCCACCCACGATCCTCCTTCCTCCTCTGCTCCTCCTCCGATTCAGGCGGCCCTTAGTTTCCTCCGCCTCTTGCCACCATAAGAAGTTCAGAGGAAAATAGATCTGAGTTTCCTCTCGCCACTGAGATCCGAGACCCAGTGACGTCGGAAGCCGACACAGATGAAAGCCGCAATACTGAAGGAACAATTTCATTGTAGATCTATTTATTTTTTAGATTCAATATCCGAGATCCTCTCCTTGCAAATCCGAGATCCAGTTTTTTTTTGGTTTATTCTCGGCATATTTGATTTTCTCGGTTTTTTTTTTTTTTTTTTTTTTTTTTTTTTTTTTTGCGATTCTCGATAATGTTCTTCTGGCTCAAAAACTCAAATTTGGTTAGTTGTTGGTTTTTCCCCAAAATTCTTCTTCTCCTAATAATACTGCTAAAAGTAAGAGCACATTGCATTTCAGGCTCGTTTTATGCGTCTTCGTTTCTTCACCAACTTATGTAACATTGAGGTAGACTTATAGCTACGTTGAGAGGCTGCATTCTTCGTCACCTGGGTTTGAAGGTTGGTTCTCAGATTTTGTTGCATATCTTTGGCATGTTTTTTGTTTTGTTTTTCAAGGTTGGTTCCCGGAGAACTACCGACAGAGCCTCATGCGAGACCAAGGAGCTAGTTCTCAATCCAAGGTTAGATGTTATTCCACTAATTTCAGTGTTGCAGTTCCATATCTTTGTCCTATGGCCTACTCTTTTAGTAGCACATGTATCTACCGATAATAGAGATAGGTCCTGAGCTCTATACACTTCCCTTCCATAATCATT
This sequence comes from Acacia acuminata, assembly GCA_019022655.1. Classification (NCBI taxonomy): domain Eukaryota; kingdom Viridiplantae; phylum Streptophyta; class Magnoliopsida; order Fabales; family Fabaceae; genus Acacia; species Acacia acuminata. The sequence continues at coordinate 327,048 of JAFJYI010000166.1, forward strand.
GACTAAAAGGGGGAAGTGTTGCTGCTTGCTCTACTATATTGCTCAACTAGACCGATTACCCAACCGCCTTGTATTTTTGTCATGTTAGTTTCTTGGTATAAATAATTATGTCGTTTCATTTTACATATTATGACATCTTTGAAGGGTATCATTCTCGGGTAGAAACATGCAAAAATTTGCTAGAATGTGCAATTTATCATAAGCGAGTGCAATTTTGTTTTTAAAATTGATTATTGCAATTGGTAGTTTAGTTTTAAAATTGTTTACTCATGGGATTGCTTTTCTTCATCTTTGTTCCTTCGGTGTTAAGTTTTTAGCCATTCGTATTATCTTCACCATAATTTGAATAACTAAGATTTTTTTTTTGTTCTTCATAGGATTTAGATCATTAACTTCAACCATTAAGTATTGTTGCACAACAAATTTGGTACATATGCAAATCTTGTTTATTTCATGTTTAGATCAAGCATTAATTTATACTTCATGTATGCATCCAAGTTGTGTATGTTTATCTAGAATCATGTTGCTATTTTCCTTTTAATAGATTTGTGGTAGTGGATTCATTTTTTTCCTACTTGTGATGCCCATCCAATTTGTGTGCTTGAATTATAAGTGGCATAAGTGTGCAAAATCTATTTCTATTGGCCTGTGTTTTTGATAGCTTAGGTAACTCATTGTTAAAATGTTAGAATAAAACCTATGTTTAGATCTGTAATAGGTTTTATTCTAGCATTTCCTTGCGTCTCTGCTCTTACCTTTTGATTTTCCCTTACTGTAGCTTTTAAGCATTTCTATATTTCTTCAAGGTTTTGAATCCTAATCTACGATGGCGCTCAGATCTCGGGTTTTTTTTTTAAAAATAAAAAATAAATGGACTTCTGGCGTCCTAAATTAGCTTTTAGGACGCCATAAGCTCGGTTTTTTTTTTTTAAAAAAAAAAGGGACTTACGACGTCCTAAATTCTTTTTAGGAAGCCATAACTGCTTTTTTAGACCTCCGTTATTTTTTGGGGACGCTGTATCTCTCTCTCTTACTACGTCCCCTCAAAAGACGTCCCTAAAAAAAGGGACATAAATTGTGTCAAGATTAGGTCGTTAAAGACCTTTTTAGTAGTAGTGTATATGATTCTATTTCCTTGTCCATGTCCAATTGTATATAAGAACATGGAAACCATTTCTTCAACTCCAACATATTTAGTGTCCGTAGCCCATGTTCTACGAAGCTATGTTTTTCAACTCAAAAATTTTCATGACATACTGTATCGTGGCTGTGTAAAACCTCAAGCACCCACATTACTCCTGTTTGCTTACTAGTTCTACGTGGCTCTTTGCAAACATGAGGCATGATATATTGAGCCATCAAGACAACGATCTGTTCATACTCTATCATCTCTTCGTCTAAAAGAGAAATTTGTAGGGACATTTTTTGTTCTGGAGACAATCCTACTTTCTCCATTCCCTCCCAAATAACCTCATCACTCGAACTTTCCATGGATAATGTAACTGTGTGATGGCCAAGATTTTACCCAATCAATAACAATTATATATGTTTCAAGTAAATTCACATGATACAGAAGAACATGTTAACATTCATAAGTGACATAAAATATAGTTGTATCATATAACATACAAAAGAACTATATCATAACATTCATAAGGTCAGTCATAATGTTAGAATTACACATAATCAAGTATTCATAAGTATCATATATTTAGTTCAATGGTTCAGTGGTTTATGAAGTGATTCGGTGTTGTAGGCATAGTACCGCATCCACTGTATCAAGACACATTTATTTCCTTTTTGTCCAACAAACATCTCCCGACACATTTAGTGCATCATCATGTTACAACATCGTAGGAAAAGTCATCATCATCAGCAATTTCCGGAATGATCATTAATTCAGCTACAACCACACTAATTGGTGCATCATTGTTGTAGATCTTTTTAAGGGCATCTGCTCTATCCTTAGATGCAATAACTATCATACTAACAACTATCATGCTATTTGTTCCTCCACCATTCCTTCATAAATGATGATCCTTGTCGTTGTATCTTGTATATTTGCTCAACGCATTCCTAGATGAAAATCCATGTGCAACTTAAATCCCAAGTTGTTTTACCTTTGTCCGTGTTCATACTTTTATGTCAAGAATGAGCAAGTTAACACAAACATATATTATCATTTAAAAGTTGTAGCTAAATGTAATAATTTAATAATAAAAAATAAATTGATAGGGCATTGATATAATTAAAAAACAGAGAACACGCAGAAACACAGATTGGTATGAGACTTGAAATTTTCGATAGGAAACACCCCAAAAATAACTATGGTGTCACGTGCCTAAAACCAGAACTTCTAAAGAGCAAACAAACATCAACAGGGTCATGCCAACAGGGATACAATTTACTTCCATTCAGTTCTAGGAATAAATCACATGAACAACGGGGCAAAATACCAAATAAACCATAAGTTCTACGAATAAATCATGGCCAGATTAATTTCACTAGGTATATATGAAGAAGAGAATAAATCCGGGTTTTTCATAAAAGCGGAATACCAAAAAAAAAAAAAAAAAACGGATGACGAAGACCCAGATTTATTCGAGCTGGGTTCTTCCGGATTTATATGAGCTGGGTCCATGATGATACTGAATTTATTCGAGCCGGGTTCTTCTCCACTATCATCCTCTTCTCGAACAACCTAAATCTCAAATCGCATATCGAACCATAAGAGAAGAAATATCCAGAAGAAGAAACAACAAATAGCAAGGGAAGCAAATTGCACAGGCTAAAAGCACATCGAACCATCAGAAGCAAACAAAATAAAGGAGCAAGGACTACCACCTAAAGAAGGATTGCTGAACGACAGACCAGGAGGATGTGAACACCAAAATCTGGCAGACTGAAACTTTTCCGACACAACAATAGATCCGGCCACCACAAATCACTACTACCACGAATGGATATGGCCAACAAACACCAAAAAGTTTTAGGATCAGAGAAGGAGAGCCGACACCACATATCAGAGATCAAAGTCAGCACCACAAATGCCGACGGCAAAGATCAAAGAACGACCACCTCCCGCCGGCAAACCACAAACGGACGGCCACGAGTTTCAATGGCGACTCAACGCTCTCTCAGTGCATGCAAGAGATGGGACATAATCCAAGGATCGGATTTTTTTTTTTTTTTTTGGTGGCTGGTGAGACTCTGAGACCCAGTATATGAAGAAGAGAATAGGAGGTGAGACTCAGCAGGAAAAGGACGAAATAAAGGTATGGGAATTAATTTATCATTAAATGCTTCAGAGACGAAATGAAGAAGAAAAGAGGAGGTGAGTTCGTATGGCAAGAAAGGATGAAATGAAGGTGAGGGAATTTTAATTTCCCATTAAATGATAAACGGTCGGCCAACGCTCTCCAGAAGCTGAAATTTTTGGCTTCTTATCAGAAGGAGCTTTTTTAGAAGAAGCTCAGTGACTCACAAGCTAATCTAAACACTATACAACTGGGCTTTTTTTTTTCCCACTGAGCTTTTTTCCTTAATCAACTGTTCTTTTAGGTGTTCTGACACCTTCCCAAACAGACTCATAGTTGATTCTTCCCTCTAGGGATTGTTCTCCATCGTTCTAGAAATTTGATCTTGTTTTAGGCTTTGTAGCTCATAACCCACAACACTAATTTCTAATGAAACTGTTGAAATTGACGAAGTCTTGGATGGGCTGACCAAATTTCAGCGTGATCCAACCGTTAACAAATCCATATTACAAATTCCCAAGTCTTATTCTAAATAAGGAGAATAATGTTTTCTTCTAATCATAGGTTGGAAGAAGAATTTCCATGATACAATTCACAAAAACTATTTATAAATAAGTCCTGAGAATTTACAAAAGTTACAGTGAAATCTCTTACGACCTCGTTATATAAATTTGCTATGAACGTGAAAAGAAAAGACTGTACTAGCCCCAACTTCAGATCTATTTAGTTATAATCGCAAATTTTCAATTTGTGAGGACTAGTTCCAATTCAAAGTTGACCAAGATATGAATTTGAGTCAACCATCAACGTTGTCGTTTCACGTCCATGATAAATTATATCCCAGACCCAAAAAATTTGACTATACTACTCATTCCTGTCCTAAATATAAGAGCTACTTGGGGTTGAATTTGATGCTAAATATAAAACCCTAATCCATTTTGGCTCCAAAATTTATAAATTTTTTTTTCAAAGTATTCTTTTTGATTGGACACATTAAAGGGGTAGTTTTGGTGAAAGATGGTATTTTGAGAAAACCAATATATGTCTGTTCCAAATAACTAACATAACTAATCAACTAACTCTAATATTAAGCAGCGCGGGTAGTATTACAAATTCTCAAGTCTTATTTATAAGGTAATCACTCAATTCCTTATTTGGGATTTCTACCTAATGTTTATGACATATGGGAATTGTTTTTTATAGTGAGTAATGAAACTTGATAAAACAAGTGAATTCCAACGCGAATGGTCTTGTAGCTTTAGCTTAATGGTACAAAAAACTCTCTTATAAATAAGTAGGAGGTTGTGTTCTATCTCACTTATAATTTTATGTCGTTTATACTTCCCCTCTAAATATTAAAAAATAGTACATTCCAATAATGTACTCCTTTGGTCTTTAAAGTATGACCCAATTGAGGAGTTGATTTTAGTTCTAAATATAAAATATATTTATCATATTTGTCAATATTTTCCTAATTTACCTCTATTGATGCTCCTTCTATTGATCTCTCTCCCCATTTCTTCTCAATTTAATGTATCCACCATTAGATCAAGTTTTAATAGTTCATATTTATTCTGTTTACCATGATTTATTTTTAATATATTTAATGTTGTAGTATTAAATCTCAACCATATTTAAACTTGATATGATGGTGGATACATAGAGGAAATGCAGAGATAAATCAATGGAGATGTTCCTCTCCCCCCTCAACAATATAGCCAAGTAAGAGAGGGATATGGAATAAATTAAGGAAGAGCTAACTTCCTCAAGATAATCAAATTAGCTAAATAACTATATATGTCCTACATAGAGTAGCAACACAAGTTGCATTAGTTCCACGTAGAATTGTAGATATATTCCTTTTTTTCTCGATGAAAAGAATCGTTGATATATTCCTATCTATAGGTGCGTGTATCTATTGTCCTTCACTAACAAACATATCAGAAGCCGCCCTCCATTTACAACTATAAAGATGGAAAAGAATCATCGTCATCCTCAACTACCCTCTGATTTCCTCAACGTATTCTCGGAAAACAAACCACTGATCAATGAAGAAAACTATTATATTATATTACTACTTACAATAAGGCTCTGCAGAAATCACCACCACCATCATCATCTTCTGCTCCAAACCTAACAGTTTCTACTGAATTATCTATTTCTTTCTTCCTTCTCCTCCTTCACCAAAAGCAGAACTTCCAAACCCCTCAATATTTTTCCACCAGCAGAGAAACAAAACCACCAAAGACTTCGAATTCCAGTACTAGTGGCTGCTCCGCCACTTTGAATCTGTCCGATGATCCATGGAAGATCAAGAAAGTTCTCACAGCCAGCGATCTTGGGAAGCTGAATAGGTTGCTGTTGAGTTCTGAAGATTCCACGGAGGACCTGGTAGATACACTAGTTCTCAGAAGAATAATAATAATAATAATAATAATAGTAACAGTAATGATAATGAGAGGAAAGTATTCATAATGGGAAGGGAAGTGAGGGTGTACGATTTAGTCTCGTATAGATACCAAGTCGATGCACCAGCTGATTCTGAAGCCCGCTGAGGCGATGGGCTTCCTTCAAGAACTCAGTCCTCGTTGGAGATTGGAATCAGGACTTTGTCAAGAGAAGGTCTTTTTTTTTTTTTTTTTTGATACACATAGTAGGGGTAGTAGGGGAGGGGGGTAGGGATCAAACCCTGGACATAGGGAAAGGAGCCAAGCTCCTATGCCACTGCGCTACTAAGGCGCTGGCTCGAGAAGGTCTTTGAACAAAGGTGATTAGAATGGTCTTCAATGGGATCCCAACAACTCTTGCTTTAATTTCTCTGTCCTCAAGCGATCCTTAATACAATGAAGTAAGTGTATATGTGTGTGGCGCGCGCTTCCTTTAGCAAATAGTGTTGGAGATTTGAATTCTAACCCTTAATTTCGATCCTTTCCTTGTTGGGGCAGTTTTTTATGATGATTCTACTTTCATGTTTAATTAATGATTTTTCCATCTTCCTCTTTCCTAAAGCATTCAAGTTCATTAAGCTAAATAAGTTAGTTAATCATCATATATGTCGTGTATCATTTAATTATAAATAAGTTTATAAGTTAGATATATTAGTTTGGGGTAAAAAATGATAAATATAAATATTTTAAAATAATTTATTTAGCTCTTTTAGTTTTTCTAAAAAAATCACTCTCAACCTTACATTAAAGATCAAAGCTAGTATATTAGTTAGGAGTGGGGGACACACACTCGCATATAATTAAAGAGTAAGAGGAGGGGATTGCTTTAATTTATCTCCTCTAATTTACCGCTACGTACATGGGGTGCATTCACAAATTAAACATAATACAGTAACGTTCTAATGGATATTTTCTTAAACAAATATGATAATTTCTATTAACTCCTCATTCATTTATCTCTCAATATAATATACTATTTCTAGTCTTTAATATAAGACCCAATTAATTTTTTTAGAGATTGAAGAAGCTAATTAAATTATTTTAAAATATTTATATTCGTTGTTTTTTCCAAACTAATTTTTTTTTGACTTATAAACTGATATATTATATAATAATACACTATAAAAAATAATTAATTGCCCACAGAATTTCGATGGAATTTTTCCGTCAAAAATTACAAACGGATTTCCGTCGGCATTATCTGTAATTTGTGATGAAAATCCTTCAAAAGTGGTAAGTTTCTAATTGAATTCTCTGACGGAATTCTGTGCCGTAATTTCTAATGGACAAATTCTGCTAAAAATCCCATTAGAAGTGGTAAATTTCAAAGGGAGTTCTTCGACGACGAACTATTTCAGTCAACAATTTTCGACGGAATTGCAGCAGAATATCGTCAAAAATTACCGAAGGAATGGTTCCGTCGGTAAACTCTATCATTGAAATAGTGATTTTTTAAAAGATAAAATAAAATATTACCGACGAAATTGCGTCAGTAATTCTGTTAGTAGTTTTAGGTTACAAAGAAAAACAGAAAGTCACTCTACAATGGCTAAAGTGCGATGAAAACTTTTCCCTCCTCAGTGAAAAATTTCCCTCCAGCCACCAAAACTCAACCTTCAAAATCTCCACGTTCGAAAATATACTATAATATATTATTTTAATATTTATAATATTACATACTGTAATATATATACACAATAGATTATATAATTAACTAACTTATTAAACTTTTTTAATTTCTCAAATAAAAAATTAATTAGGTCTTACAATTAGGACTTACTCTCTAATCAAAACTCAGTTATCTAGAAGCTATGTGAGTGTTTTCAGCTTTACAGAACACATCACCGTGACATCACATCTTTCTTTTTGATTGCCGACTGTCCTGTAATTACTTTATGTTTTGTCTGATATGCGCCTATTTGAAGCTTTAAAGTAGACAGATACCTCTCTCTCTCTCTCTCTCTCTCTCTGTGTGTCAAAAAAGCAGAGATCAGGCGAACTATATTGAAAGGAAAATGATAAATAAGCACCACACAAGACTCACATTAACGATTCAATCCCTCGAAATGGTGATATCTCATTTTAAAGACTATGGTCCTTTGTTGTAATTTAAGAGGTTGTTCTTTGCAAAAACATCTCCTCGTTGAAAACTCACCGGCAACTGAGAGACCCGCTTATGACCAGATTATTACATATAAGACTACTAACCTATTTTCAAGTGAAGTAAAAGAAATTTCATACCCATCATAGACGACATTTTCCCTAGTTGTATTTTTAGTTATCAATAATTTAGTGCAAGTCTGAAAGTAGGTTAATTTTCAAGTGATATTAAGCTTTTCAATACTAGAGTTTAACGAAACTTCATACAATTATTAAGCATTTTCATTAATCGTACGTGTCTTCGGTTTCCAACTATTTAATTAGTTCAAGTTTAAAATGGGTGAATTTTCAAGTGAGGCTAAGGTTTTTCAGTAGTATTAATTTTTTCAATTATTAACATGTTCATTCCAAGTCTGAATTTAACACACACACATATATATTAGGCATTTCAAAATTCATGATCAAATATTAGTTTTCAAAAGAAATGGCTTAGTGCACAAAACAAACATGACAATACTTGGTATCAGACAAATGTATGAAAAAATATGTTAAGACCCCATCATCAGGACCTATTTGAATTTCAAAAAGAATGAATAGTTTAACATAAAGATGAGGAAGAAAAAGAAGGTGAGAATATTACATTCTTGATTAGCATCAACAAATAACACACACGGCTCTTGTGGACACAAGCATATGATGCTCATTACTACTCTCTCACTCCTTATTTCGGGGAAAAAAAAACAGAGAGAGAAAGGAAACTTTTTCTCTTGTGAGTGTGTCAGATTCTCAAAGTGATGTTGACCCAAAAAAAAAAAAGGTGACATTCTTATTCTTTTTCTTGTTTTACTTTTGTCAATTCATGTAAAAAGAGTTGCACTTCAAGAATGTCATAATATATGAGTTAAGAGTATGGGTTTAATGTTTTTTTTTATCGTTGAAATTTTTTTCTACCCACACTCACATAAAAGTGAGTAGGCCCCATTGTAATGAGAAGAGAGAGAAAATATTAGTGGGACTCACTCACTTTTATGTTAGTGTGGCAGAAAAAATATTTCTGCAGTAAAGACAGAAACATTAAACCCTAAGAATATATACTATCATTATCGTAAAAAGGGAGTGCCAAGTATATTTTTCCACATGGCAACCGCACAAATTTGAGCTTCAGTATTCTATATCTCTTAGACTCCTCTTATTCTTAATATAAGATTTATTTATCTATTCTCAGTAGAAACTAAAGAAGTTAATTAAATAGATTATTTAATTATAATATGTGTGACATTGTAACAACGCAAATTCCATACTTCAAAATGTGTCGGTTGACACTTGGTTTTAGAAAAATCCACAGAGTTTGAGGTGCTATAGCTCGAGTAATGCGGAAACGGACAAAGCATGCACTAATATTTGGACAACGAGTAATCGATATAAAATGCCGAGACATATGCCGATGCCCCGACATATGCCGATATATTAAAAATTTCCGAAGGAATATTCATGTGATACATTAGTACGAGAGCTTTGTATAATTACAAGTCTTTATGGTAACTATACAATCTTCAACCAAGCCGTAGCTAGACTTGAGGAAATGAACCTAACTCGCTTAATCAAACAATTTGGCTGGCCGGTGTCTAGTGGAAGTCTCCCGAATTCACGGCGACTCACCGACCGAACCACATAGACGAACCCTTTCTAGACACCAAATGGTTTGAAGTAACCTTATTAGATTCATGCCAGAAGGTAGGCTCTGTTAAACTTCTTTCGGCATTTGCTTTGACCGGTGCCTCTTCACGGCTTTGTCCATCAGTGCCTCTTCACGGCTCTATCTACCGGGTGCCTTCTCGTTCCAGGTTCCTTTCCCCGAACTTTAGTCAAATTTGAGGTCCAATACCTATCGGACCTCAGGTAACAGTTAACCTCATATGAAAAGTATAAACAATATATATGACAGATATTCACAGTTTAGAAAAAAAATCAATCATGAATCAACCAATCATATCAAAGCCATACAAGACAGATGAGAGTTAAAGTTACTGTACGCGAACGTACCTTTCATCGCGTCATTGTCAAAACGCCCGACCTTTGAATCCGACCCCGGACTTCCCGGATATCCTAACATATCACCATATCACTTAGAATAATATCATAAGAGATATTTCCACCTCTATTTACCTCTCTACCCTTGGTGGATTTTTTATTTACAATTTTTCCCTTACATTTATTTAAAAACGCAGTACTGGATTTTCTGGGCAGATTTTTCGGTAACTTTGAAAAATCATAATTAATTCTACAAAAATAGAAACGAGGATCCGTAAAATTATTTGGAATCATTAACATGTCTATTTTCAAGTAAAAATACTTACATTCACCCAGAATTAGTGAATCATTCCCAGTTTAATATGCTTTAAACCTCTGCCCAGAATTTTCCAGAAAAACGTAGCTTAACTTTGGAAATTTTTATCTCTCTGCAAAAAATTCAAAACAGTATGTTCTTGACATATTTAAAAATCCCTATATGTCTAATTTAACCATGAAAAATTTCAGAATTAATTAACTTCATCTTCAACATAAAATTATGGCGTTTCTGCCACTGGTTTTAGAAATTCCTAACCGATGAATTTTCGCCGAGCTTCGCTACTTTGCTTTTCAACTCACAAAATTTTGCTATACCACATGGCTCATATAATTTTTGAAATACCACTATTTTTAACTATAAAAACATGATATTAAAATTACTCTAGCATATTTAAAATCAAAGCTACTTCTAACTATGAATTTAAGGACTAAAACTTAAAGAACTTACTTACAAATGCTCACTCCTTCAAGCTACTTCCCACTCAACCTCACTTCTCTCTAATTTCAGATTGCTCTTGCTTGTTTGGTGTGAAGAATGAATGAATACAAGGTTCCTATTTATAGGAAAAAGCTATGGCACTCTTGGCTCCAAGAATGGCATTGGTGGCTTCTCCCCTTCATGCATTCTCATACAAGCCTTCGTGGCCTCTCCACCCTCATGCATTCTCAAGCAAGCTTGGTGGCCTCTCATTCTCCCATGCACTCTTGCTTTATTTTTTCCATGGTCCACAATCATCCACACACAAACCTTTGTTGCCTCTTGAATTTTCACTTAGGTTTAGTCTTTATTTAGCTTAATCTTTGGTCATTAATCCTAAAATGGTGTTTTAGGTGTTATTGAATTTATTTGATTGGCTACTATATTAATCATGATCATTAGTAATCATCTTTATGCTAATCTTGGCCCTTCATTAGCCATTGATCTTTAATTAGGGTCACACATCCCAAATTATGACTTTAAAACATGTTATTAAATTAATTATGGAAGTTCTATGAAATTAATCTAATTAATGTAGATTTAATTATCTACTAATTGTTGGCAATTTTCTTTAATTGGTTTAATTATTTTCTCACAACTTTTTGATTTTCTATAGCCATTTATGCACCATGCATTTATTTAATAATCATAGGGCAACTTATGGTCCCTAAAATAGTATTGGATTTTTGCCTCTTTAATTTCCAAGGAAAATAATCAAATAAATTACTAAAATTAGAGACAACATACTTTCCTATTTTAAATAGGTATTAATTTGCCAAAATATAATATTCAAGAGAAATATAAATTTTGGGTATTACGGTATATAATCTTTCCAAATACTTTTAAATATCATTAGATTATCTATAAATTTATAAGTCAAGCAAATTAATTTGAAGAAACTGATAAATATAAATACTTTAAAGTAATTTATTTAACTCCTTTCATCTCCAAATTAGTCCATTGAGTTTTATATTAAGGACCAGATTCTATTATATAGCAATTAATATCCTAAACTAATTTGTGGTTAAATCATAACACTCTAAAATAGCTTTTCTATAGCACACAATATTCTGAAGTGTCCTAATAATTTTCTCTCTATCATCTCTTCGTCTAAAAGATAAATTTATAGGGACTTTTTTTGTTCTGGAGACAATCTTACTTCCTCTGTTCCCTCCAAAATGACCTCATCTCACTTGAACTTTCCATGGATAATGTAACCTGTGTGATGGCCAAGATTTTACCAAATCAATAACAATTTTATATGTTTCAACTTAATTCACATGATATAGAAGAACATGCTAACATTCATAAGTGACATAAAATATAGTGGTATCATATAACATACAAAAGTACTAGTGGTATCATATAACATACAAAAGTACTATCATAACATTCATAAGGTCAGTCATAATGTTAGAATTACACATAATCAAGTATTCATAAGTATGATAATATCTAGTTTGGTTTTTGAAGTGATTCGATGTTGTAGGCATAGTGCCGCATCCATTGTATCAAGACATGTTGATTTCCTTTTAGTCTAACGAACATCTCCCGACATATTTAGTGCATCATCATGTTAAAACATCATAGGAAAAGGTCACTGTCGCCAACAATTTCCAGAATTGTCAATAATTCAGCTACAACCTCACTAATTGGTGCATCATTGTTGTAGATCTTTTTAGGGGCATCTTCTCTATCCTTAGATGCGATAACTATCATACTAACAGCCATCATGCTATTTGTTCTTCCACTATTCCTTCGTAAATAATGATCCTTGTCATCGTTTCTTGTATAGTTACTCAATGCATTCTTGAACGAAAATCCCTGTACAACTTACATCCCACGTTGTTTTAGCTTTGTCCGTGTTCATATTTTTATGTCAAGAATGAACAAGTAAACACAAACAAATATTATCATTTAAAAATTGTAGCTAAATGTAATAATTTAATAATAATAAATAAATTTCGGGGGCATTGATATAATTAAAAAAACATAGAACAAGCAAAAACACTGATTGGTATGAGATTTGAAATTTTTTATAGGAAAAACCCCCAAAATAACTATGGTGTCACGTACCTAAAACCAGAACTTCTAAAGAGCAAACAAATGTCAACAGGGTCGTGCCAACAAGGATACAACTTATTTCCATCCAATTCTAGGAATAAATCACATGAACATCGGGGGCAAAATACCAAATAAACCACAAGTTCTACGAATAAATCACGGCCATATTAATTTCATTGGGCATATAAAGAAGAGAAGAAATCCGGGTTTTTTTTTTTTAAAGCGGATGACGAAGATCCATATTTATTCGATCTGGGTTCTTCCGGATTTATGTGAGCTGGGTCCATGATGATACTGAATTTATTCGAGCTGGGTTCTTCCTCACTATCATCCTCTTCTCGAACAACCCAAATCTCAAATCATATATCGAACCATAAGAGAAGAAATATCCAAAAGAAGAAACTGTTAGATCTTGTGTAATCACATGGGTTATGAATAAGAAGTTGCGTTGGTTCACCACCGCCGGTCGCGTCGGTTCACAAATGGGACTCTATCTAATTGTTTCATCGTCTATAAATAGACATGCATATGACAGAAAAAGTGATCTTGTTTTTCTAATACTATGTTCCCATACATATAGTTTAAATGCATTTTATTATAAGTCACATCCGTGCGATTCGGAAAGCAGACTCGTTGTGTTCGCTTTGGCTTCTGATTAAGAGTGCCATCATTCTGAAGACGAAAAATATGCTCTATCCTAGGAGACAATTGTTCATTATCTTTGGGCATCTGAATAGAGGGAACAAATTGTCTTAAGGAAACAACGTATGTTGGGCTCGGATTTCATCAAAGTTTATTATTATATTTCGGCAGTCTTGTGAGTTTTTACTGGTTTTCTTCTTTGTGCAGATTCTTATTTTAGTGATATTTCTATCTTGAAAGTATTTTCACCAACAGAAACAACAAATTGCAAGAAGGGAAGCAAATCGAACAACCCAAAAGCACATCGAACCATCAAAAGCAAACAAAATAAAGGAGCAAGGACGACCACCTAAAGAGTGACTGTTGAACGACGGACAGGGAGGATGCGAACACCTAAATCTGGTAAACTGAAACTTTTGGGACACCACAATTGATCTGGCCACCACAAATCCCTACTCCTACGAATGGATATGGCCAACAAGTTTCAGGATCAGAGAAGGAGTGCCAACACCAAATATCAAAGATCAGAGCCGGCACCACAAATGCCGACGGCAAAGATCAAAGAACGACTACCTCCTATTGGCAAACCACAGATGGACGACGACGAGTTTCAATGGTGACTCAATGCTCTCTTAGTGCATGCAAGAGACGAGACCGGCTCCAAGGATCGGATTCTTTTCTGTGGCTGGTGAGACTCTAAGACCCAGTATATGAAGAAGAGAAGACGAGGTAAGACTCAACAGGAAAGGACGAGATAAAGGTATGGGAATTAATTTATCATTCAATGCTTCAGAGACGAAACGAAGAAGAGAAGAGGAGGTGAGCTCGTTTGGCAGGAAAGGACGAAATGAAGGTGTGAGAATTTTAATTTCCCATTAAATGATAAACGGTCGGCCAACGCTCTCCAGTACTAGAATTTTCGGCTTCTTATTAGAGGAGCTTTTTTGGGTGAAACCTAGTGATTCACAAGCTAACCCAAACACTACACAACAAGGCTTTTTTCCTTACTAAGCTTTTTCCCTTAATCAACTGGGCTTTTAGGCGTTCTAACCCTTCCCAAAAATTACAGTGAAATCCCTTGCGAGCTCGTTATGTAAATTTGCTATGAACGTGAAAAGACTGTACTAGCCCCAACTTCAGATATGTTTAGTTATAATTGCAAATTTTCAATTTGTGGGGACTAGTTCCAATTCAAAGTTGACCAAGATATGAAGTTGGGTCAACCGTCAACGTCGTCATTTCACATATATGATGAATTATAGGGAAAATTATGTGCAAGTCCCAAGGACTAGAAATAATTACAATTAGTTTCCTTGAAATCACCAAATTACACAGAAGTCCCTAGGGACTTTTTGATATTATTTTTTTGGAAACAAAATCCAAGTTTTTAAATTTTGTTGTAAATATGACATTTCCTATTGTAAATATGGCTTTTTTTTGTTGTAAATGGCCAAATTTTAAATTTTGTTGTAAATATGACATTTTTTGTTGTAAATGATCTCTATGCGTTTAGGGACTTGAGTTTGAAACAAAATCCATGTGTTTAAATGTTGTTGTAAATATGTCACTTTCTGTTGTAAATATAACTTTTTCTGTTGTAAATGGTCAGGTGTTTAAATGTTGTTGTAAATATGACACTTTCTGTTATAAATATGGCATTTCCTATTGTTAATACAAATAATATCAAAAAAAATCCCTAAGGACTTCTATGTAATTTGGTGATTTCAAGGGACCTAATTGTAATTATTTCTAGTCCTTGGGACCTGCACGTAATTTTCCCTAAGTTATATCCCAGACCCAAAAAATTTGACTATACTACTACGTCCCGCTCTAAATATAAGAGCTACTTGGGGTTGTATTTGATCCTAAATATAAAATCCTAATCCATTTTGTCTCCCAAATTTATAATTTTTTCCCAAAGTATTCTTATTGATGATTGGACACATTAAAGGGTTAATTTTGGTGGAAGATGGTATTTTGAGTAAACCAATATATATTTATTCCATATAACTAACATAACTAATCAACTAACTCTAATATTAAGGAGCGCAATCGGTAGTATTACAAATTCCCAAGTCCTATTTGTAAGTAAATAACTGAATTCCTCATTTGGGATCTCTACATAATGTTTCTAACATATGGGAATTGTTTTTTATAGTAAGTAATGAAACTTGATAAAACAAGTAAATTCCAATGCGAATGGCCTTTGTAGCTTTAGCTTAATGGTATCTATCCCACTTATAATTTTATGTCGTGGATACTTTCCCCTCTAAATATAAAAAAATAGTACATTCCAATAATGTATTCCTCTGGTATGTAAAGTAAAATTTAATCAAGGAGTTGATCTAGTCCTAAATATAAGACATGTTTCTTATATTTGTCAATCTTTTCCTAATTTACATCTATTGATGCTCCTTTCATTGATATCTCTCCCCATTTCTTCTCCATTTAATGTATCCCCCATTAAATCAAGTTTCAATGATTGAGATGTATTCTATTTACCATGATTTATTTTTATTATATTTAATGTTATAATATTAAATCCCAACCATTGAGACTTGATATAATGGTGAATACATTAAATATAGAGAAAATACAGAGACAAATCAATGGAGACGTTCCTCTCCCCTCGACAATATAGCCAAGTAAGAGAGGGATATGGAATAAATTAAGGAAGAGCTGACTTCCTTTAAGATAATCAAATTAGCTAGTTAACTACATATGTCCTACATAGAGTAGCAAGACAAGTTGCATTAGTTCCACGTAGAATTGTAGAAATATTCCTTTTTTTCTCGATGAAAAGAATTGCAGATACATATATTCCTATATATAGGTGCGTGTATCTATTGTCCTTCACTAACAAAAATATCAGAAGCCGCCCTTCATTTACAAATATAAAGATGGAAAAGAATCATCGTCATCCTCAACTACCCTCTGATTTCTTCAACGTATTCTCCGAAAACAAACCACTGATCAATGAACAAAACTATTATATTACTACTTACAATAAGGCTCTGCAGAAATCACCACCACCATCATCTTCTGCTCCAAACCTAACAGTTTCTATTGAATTATCTCTTTCTTCTTCCTTCTACTCCTTCACCAAAACCAGAACTTCCAAACACACTCCTCAATATTTTTCCAACAGCAGAAAAACAAAACCACCAAAGCCTTCGAATTCCAATACTAGTGGCTGCTCTACCACTTTGAATCTGTACGATGATCCATGGAAGATCAAGAAAGTTCTCACGGCCAGCGATCTTGGGAAGCTGAATAGGTTACTGTTGAGTTCTGAAGATTCCACGGAGGACCTGGTAGATACACTAGTTCTCAGAAAAAAATAATAATAAAATAGTAATAGTAATGATAATGAGGAGAAAGTATTCATAATGGGAAGGGAAGTGAGGGTGTACGATATAGATACCAAGTCGATGCACCAGCTGATTCTGAAGCGATGGGCTTCCTTCAAGAACTTAGTCCTCATTGGAGATTGGAATCAGGACTTTGTCAAGAGAAGGTCTTTGCACAAAGGTGGTGAGATTGGTCTTCAATGGGATCCCAACAACTTTTGCTTTAATTTCTCTGTCCTCAAGCGGTCCTTATTACAATGAAGTAAGCCTATATGTGTGTGCGCGCGCGCTTGCTTTAGCAAATAGTGTTGGAGATTTGAATTCTAACCCTGAATTTCGTCCTTTCCTGGTTGGGGCAGTTATTTTATGATTATTCTACTTTCATGTTTAATTAATGATTTTTCCGTCTTCCTCTTTCCTGAAGCATTCAAGTTATTTCACATACACATACGGCACTGCTTCTTTTTTTTTTTTTTTTTTTTTTTTAAAGATTGGGATACCTCAACTACCTCCCACTAGGTATTACACTGCGTTATAATCCTCGACGGAGGATAACCTCAAGAGCCTTTGAAGGCTGATACACATACGACACTGCTTCTAGTACTTAATATAAAATCTAACTAAGTTTTTTAGATATTAATTAAGCTAAATAAGTTAGTTAATCATAATATATATCATGTATAATTTAATTATATATAAGTTTATAAGTTAGACATATTAGTTTGGGGTAAAAAAGATGAATATAAATACTCTAAAATAATTTATTTAACTTTCTTAGTTTTTCTAAAAAAATCAACTCAATCTTATATTAAAAGATCAAAGCTAGTATGTTAGTAAGGGGGGGGGGACACACACTCCCATATAATTAAAGAGTAAGTGGAGGGGATTGCTTTAATTTATCTCCTTTAATTTACCGCTACGTACATGGGGTGCATTCACAAATTAAACATAATATAGTAACGTGCTAAGGGATATTTTCTTCAAAAAAAAAAAAAGATAATTTCTATTAACTCCTCATTCATTTATCTCTCAATATAATATACTGTCTCTAGTCTTTAATATAAGACTAAATTAAATTTTTTTTTTTAGATATTAAAGAAGCTAATTAAATTATTTTAAAGTATTTATATTCGTCGTTTTCTCCAAACTAATTTTTCTAACTTATAAACTGATATACTATATAATGATACACTATAAAAAAACAATTAATTGCCCACGGAATTTCTAATGGAATTTTTCTGTCAGAAATTACAAACGGATTATTTATAATTTTTGACAGAATTCCGTCAAAAGTGGTAAATTTCTAACCAAATTCTCCAACAGATAATGCCGACAGGAATCCATCTGTAATTTCTGATGGACAAATTCTGCCAGAAATTCCATCAGAAGTGGTAAATTCCAAATGAATTCTCCGATGGACTATTCCAATCAACAATTTTGGACGGAATTGCAATGGAATATCGTCAAAAATTACCAACGGAATGGTTCCATCGGTAAACTCCGTCATTGAAATAGTGACTTTTAAAAAAAAAATAAAAATAAAAGATTACCGACGAAATCGCGTGGGTAATTTCTATCAGTAATTTTAGGTTATAGACAAAAACAAAAAGTCGCTCTGCGCTGGCCAAAGCACGACAAAAACTTTTCCCTTCTCAACGAAAAATTTCCCTCCAATCACCAAAACTCGACCTTCGAAAATATACTATAATATATTATTTTAATATTTATAATATTACATACTATACTATATACACAATAGATTATATGATTAACTAACTTATTAAACTTAGCTTCTTTAATTTCTCAAACAAAAAACTAACTAGGTTTTACATTTAGGATTTACTCAGAAATAACAACTCAATTATCTAGAAGCTATGCGAGTATTTTCAGCTTTACAGAAACATCACCGTGACATCACATCTTTCTTTTTCGATTGCCGACTGTCCTGTAATTACTTTATGTTTGGTCTGATATGCGCCTATTTGAAGCTTTAAAGTAGACAAATACCTCTCTCTCTATCTATGTCACAAAAGTAGAGATCAGGCGAACTATATTGAAAGGAAAATGATAAATAAGCACCACACAAGACTCACATTAACGATTCAATCCCTCAAAACAGTGATATCTCATTTTAAAGACTATGGTCCTTTGTTGTAATTTAAAAAGGTTGTTCTTTGCAAAAACATCTCCTCGTTGGAAACTCACCGGCAACTGAGAGACCCGCTTATGACCAGATTATTACATATAAGACTACTAACCTATTTTCAAGTGAAGTTAAAGAAATTTCATACCCATCATAGACGACATTTTCCCTAGTTGTATTTTTAGTTATCAATAATTTAGTGCAAGTCTGAAAGTAGGTTAATTTTCAAGTGATATAAATCTTTTCAATACTAGAGTTTAACGAAACTTCATACTATTATTAAGCATTTTCATTAATCGTACGTGCCTTCGGTTTCCAACTATTTAATTAGTTCAAGTTTAAAATGGGTGAATTTTCAAGTGAGGCTAAGGTTTTTCAGTAGTATTAATTTTTTCAATTATTAACAATTCATTCCAAGTCTAAATTTCACACACACACACACATATATATTAGGCATTTCAAAATTCATGATCAAATATTAGTTTTCAAAAGAAATGGCTTAGTGCACAAAACAAACATGAAAATACTTGGTATCAGACAAATGTATGAAAAAATATGTTAAGACCCCATCATCAGGACCTATTTGAATTTCAAAAAGATTGAATAGTTTAATTAACATAAAGATGAGGAAGAAAAAGAAGGTGAGAATCTTACATTTCTTGATTAGCATCAACAAATAACACACACGGCTCTTGTGGACACAAGCATATGATGCTCATTACTACTCTCTCACTCCTTATTTCGGGAAAAAAAAAAAAAAAAAAAACAGAGAGAGAAAGGAAACTTTTTCTCTTGTGAGTGTGTCAGATTCTCAAAGTGATGTTGACCAAAAAAAAAAAAAAAAAAGATTCTCAAAGTGACATTCTTATTCTTTTTCTTGTTTTACTTTTGTCAATTCATGTAAAAAGAGTCGCACTTCAAGAATGTCATAATATATGAGTTAAGAGTATGGGTTTAATGTTTCTGTTTTTACTGCAGAAATTTTTTTTCTGCCACACTCATATAAAAGTGAGTAGGCCCCATTGTAATGAGAAGATAGAGAAAATATTAGTGGGATCCACTCACTTTTATGTCGGTGTGGCAGAAAAAATATTTCGGCAAAGAAAAAGGAGAAACATTAAACCCTAAAAGTATATACTATCATTATCGAGAAAAAGGGAGTGCCAAGTATATTTTTCCATATGGCAACCGCGCAAATTTGAGATTCTATATTCTATATCTCTTAGACTCCTCTTATTTTTAATATAAGATTTATTTATCTATTCGTAGAAACTAAAGAAGTTAATTAAATAGATTATTTAATTATAATATGTGTGACATGATCTTTCGAAATACTTTTAAATATCATTAGATTATCTATAAATTTATAAGTCAAGTAAATTAGTTTGGAGAAACTGATAAATATAAATACTTTAAAGTAATTTATTTAACTCCTTTCATCTCCAAATTAGTCCATTGAGTTTTATATTAAGGACCAGGATTCTATTATATAGCAATTAATATCCTAAACTAATTTGTGGTTAAATCATAACACTCTAAAATAGCTTTTCTATAGCACACAATATTCTGAAGTGTCCTAATAATTTTGTCTCTATCCAACACCCTAAAGTATTTTTTCACAACTAGAAAAAAGGTCTATAAGACTACCACATCTAGATCACTTTAGGCGGAGACGATTTAAAAAGTATTGACGGTGGCATTTTTTAAAATATTTATATAACTTAACGCCAGTTGCACTTTTACGCTGTATATATAACATTTTCTAGATCGATTGTAACAGTGTCGATAAGTATTAAATATTAAGAAAATTTTAAATTTTAAATTCTTTTTACACTGGACGCTTATACATCTGGTATAAATATTATTTTAGGTACCTCCGTTTCTTTATAACTAGTCTTAAATGTTTCGAGATTCTTCAACTTTCAAGGTATACTTCAACTATATGTCTCTTCGAAATCTAAGGCCATTTCAATAAATGTAATATTCATCCATACTGTCTATTTAAACTCATTACTGCTTTCATTTCTTTAGATTCAGTGCCTCTTCCTCTCGTCTCTAGAATATCCATATTGTAAGCATTAGGGTTAATTTTGTTTGTCCTCCTTTTCCTCCTCCTCTACAGCCAGCTCCTCCACCACACCTTCAGTGAAGCAGCTTCTTCAGCAGCTCCATTCGAGGGTGGATCATATAGGGAGAAGCCTCAGAAAACTCTTCGCGTTGCTCCACATTATCAACAACAAGCTCAACCTTGTACTCGACCCTAATGATATCAAGTATAATCTTTCAGACGACTCGCCTCTTCCTCTTCCCCTTCTTCCTTCTCTGCCCCCAGCAATGAGGAGGAAGGTTGAGGGTTTTTTTATTATTTAAAATATGGCTTTTAATCTATATACCGATGTTGCATTGATCAAGCAACAAAAAAATTATTATTACTCGAAAAATATATTTTTATTTCTAATCTTCATCTTTGTCGATCATGATCTTGATCACATGTCTTGTATCTTTGTTCTGATTTTTTTTGTCTTTGGCATGATAAGTTAATTTTATGATAGAATAAAGGGTTAAGGTGCAAAAATACACATGTATTTTTTCCTGAGGAGCGCTCAGCAGCAAGTGCTTTTTTTAGGTGCAAAAGTGTACATGTGGTTACAAAGTAGGTGCAAAAATACCGTTTGACCGTTAAGTATGACTTTTTTTGGTGATTGGACGATGACTGGACGCTGATGTGGACAATCATCCTCTTCTCTCATTCAAACCCTGTAAATTTCCTTCTTCCTCAATGCCTAGATCACATTCAATCCTTCCCATATAAACCCTTCAATATCCTACGAATTCAATAATTCTCAGAAGCTAAAACCCTAATTCATCGATCCAAAAACATCATCATGCCATCCATTTCCCTAAATTCACGCTCATATCTCTCAATTTCAGATTCAAATTTGAGGCCGAGCCTGGGTCGTCGGAAAACCAGCGTCGTCACGGCTGCTTGGGGGAGCGAGGCAGCGGATCAAAATTTTGGTGAGAGTACGGTGGGCGAGAACATGATCATTTTGAGGAGGAGAATCCACGAGATGAAGATGATCGAGAACGAGAAGAACTACGAGCTGCCGGCAGATTGGATGGATTGGGAAAAGCGATACTACACGAGCTATGATTCCATGATTTGCGACGTACTTGGAGTGTTGCAGACTCAGTTGATGAACACGAGGTCGAGCTTGGCCCTTGGTTTGGTATGATTGCCTTGCTTGCGTTGAGTGTGCCTACTTCATCGGATTTTCTCTTGTACCATTTGGTGGGAATGTGTGAGCAGATTTTGGGAGCGATTCATTTTTCATGATCTGATAGAAGTGAATCATTTAATTGATTATTGGGGATTAAGGAAAACACTTGTGTGTATGTAGTGAAAGAAAGAATTTCAGTTTGTTGTTTTATGCTTGGATTGACTGATCTAGGGGTACTTTTTTGTACCCAGAATCTATGGAATTTGTGGATTTTAATTGAGCTTTTTGTTCAGAATATCTGCAATTTGAAATTTGGTTTTCAATCTTTCAATCGCTGGACCACTTTTGCTTCCCTCTCTATAGATTACAGACTTCGTTGCTTTTCAACTACAAAATCACTCCGTTAACCACCCTTATTTACCCCCTCGTTGTCGACAATGGCTTCCCATCTCCATCACACCTTCTCTTCCTTGAACCAAAGTCGACCTCTAAGCCCCACGTTCCTCCAATCGAAGTCTTCATTCGGCTAGGTTTGATGGATTTTTATTAGCTTTATGTTAACAAGTTAATTAATAAAATAAAACTTTTTCCCATTGATGAAAGATTTTTCCCTTTGATCTGGGCATTAAGGAAGAAGGAAATCTACAGGGTTTGGATGAGAGAAGAGGATGATTGTCCACATCGGCGTCCAGTCATCGTCCAATAAGCTAAAAATAGTCCAACTTAACGGTCAAACGGTATTTTTGCACCTAATTTGTAACCACGTGTGTACTTTTGCACCTGAAAAAGCACTTGCTGCTGGACGCTCCTCAGGATAAAGCACATGTGCATTTTTGCACCTTAACCCTAGAATAAATATACTTTATTAGTAAATTATATATATTATCTAGGATATTGGTCATGCTAAATATATAACTTAATTATATTCAGACCATCATAGTGGCACAAGGTATAAATATGTTAATTTAAACCATTATTTAACTCTTAATTGGTGTAAATGTTGTTTATTTTTCTAACATTCACTTTTTATTTACACCAAATGAGATGTGTGCATCCGGTCTCGTAATTATTATTTAGTCACATTTTCAAATACATCCAATCTAAATATGTAAATTCCAACTTCTAATGCATATCATCATGTCTCGTCAGTATCATTTGTTTTGGGCCATCATTCCTAAATATAAATAGCAAGGCGCGTTTAGTTCGAAATTGAAATTCAAAAGTTCCTTTCTAGTTCTCCCTTTCTTCTTGAGCGGGAATACTTCAAATGGCATGAACAAAGAGGTAGCGTTCCCCCTCTTCTCCTCCTCCGACAACACCTACCGGGAGTTTCTCTTTGTAGCCTCTCCACCTACGACGTTGGAGGAAATAGTTGAGGCCATCTTTTGCTTCCATGGCACCGTTTTGGAGGTAATGGCAAGGCAAGATTGCTTCTCCAAACGATTGGAGAAGTTGGCAACGGTGTTGAACGACATAGTCGACCATTTGGACTAGGCGCAACAAATCTCCTGGAATGATGATGATCTTTTGAAAGCTTGGGTTTCAAGAAGCCCCATTGTTATATATTTTGATGTAGTTGTTATTTTGTGGCCGATCATCATCATATCTAATATTTTGATATAATTTTGATTTCATGCATGTACGTCCTTTAGGCGATGATTAATGAAAAAAATTTATGTCTTTTATGTCTTTTGATAATTCTTGTTGATGATAATCATTGATCTATCTCATGTTATTAATCTATTGTTGATGAAAAAGTTTCAATGTTTAGGCGAAAGTTCTTATTTCTAAAATTTTATTTTCTATTCTATAAATTACATTTTAGACCAAATGATTTGAAAGATGGTGTCGTTCTAAATTAAAAATATTTTTAACATATTGACACCGTCTTTAATAAGAACGGTGTAGAAAAGGTTGTATTAGCACTGGTTTTCAATGAGAATTGGTCTAGAAAAGGTTGCACTATGCATATTGCAACAACCCATATTCAACACCCGAAAACTTGGCCAAAATATTTTAAATACCTCCAACAAGGATGATCAATATCCAAATCATTAAATTACATAACCATTTCAAATAAAATTCATAATACAAAGTCATAATAAATTCGAAAATATTTCAAAGATAAATATAATGCGGAAGTCCTAAGGTCATGGCAAATGAAAATATCATAACATAAACTACAGGAGTATAAAAGAGCCTTCAAAGCTCACTCCATAGGTGCCTTCCCTTGCTCTCTATTAGAATATTCACTTGAAAAATGTTAATATAGGATGAGATTCCACATCTCAATAACTACTGAAAGTTTCTACCGTACACAAGTAAATTACATATGACAAAAAGCAGGATCTGATTTCAAATATATTTGTATATATCATTTTTTCTCATACAAAATTATTTTGCAAAAGTAATCATCATTATGTCGAATTTTGAACTATACAATTATACAATATGCAGCCTCCCTTATATCACCGTCCACCCTTGTACCGCTGACTGGAGCCATTGGCTAACACATAGTCCAATAGAAACTCATTCATTTGACTGGATGATTCCAAGCTCACAAAAACTTAAGATACACTTGGCCAAAGGTATAGGAGCTTAAGTTTGGACTATAGCTGTAACACCCCAAAATTCCATACTTCAAAATGTGTCAGTTGACACTTGGTTTTATAAAAATCAGCAGAGTTTGAGGTGCTACTACTCAGAGTATTGCGGAAATGGAGAGCATGAACTAACAATTGGACAATGAGTATCTGATATAAAATGCTCAGACATATGATGATGTCCCGACATAAACTGATATATAAAAATAATCCCGAAGGAATATTCATGTGATACAATATTACAGGACTTGTATAATTACAACTCTTCAATAGTAACTATACAATCTTAAACCAAGCCTTAAGTAGACTTGAGGCAATGAACCTAACTCAGTTAATCAAATAATTTGGCCAGGCCGGTGTCTAGTGGAAGTCTCCCTGAATTCACGGCGACTCACTGACTGAACCACATAGACGAACCCTTTCTAGACACCAAATGGTTTGAATTAACCTTATTAGATTCATGCCAGAAGGTATGCTCTGTTAAACTTCTTCCGGCTCTTGTCTCGACCGGTGCCTCCTCACGACTCCATCCATCGGTGCCTCTCTTCGGCTTCATCCTTTGGTGCCTTTTTTCGGCTCCCTTTACCGGTGCCTTCTCCGACCCCGGTTCCTTTCCTGAACCTTTAGTCAAGGCTGAGATTCAATCGAATTGAATCTCAGGTAACAGTTAACCTCATATGAAAAGTATAAACAATATATATGACAGATATTCACAGTTTGGAAAACAATCAATCATGAATCAACCAATCATATCAAAATCATACAAGACATGTGAGAGTTAAAGTTACTGTACACGAACGTACCTTTCACCGTGTAATGGTCAAACGTCCGGCCTTTTGATCCGACTCCGGACCTCCCGGATATCCTATATGTTATCGTTGGATTATTATATGATATTTGATAAATATCATATTGCTTAGAATAATATCCTAAGGGTTTAATTTACCTTTCTACCCTTGGTGGATTTATTATTACAACTTTGCCCTCACATTTTTAAAAAAACACTATGCTGAATTGCTGGGCAGAATTTTTGGTTAACTTCGCAAAATCATAATTAAATCTAAAAAAATCGAAACGAGGATCCGTAAAATTCCTCGGAATCCTTAGGATGTCTATTTTCAATGAAAAATACTGAGTTTTACCCAGAATTTATGAAATATTCCCAGTTTTCATTTTTCTCAACGTTGCCCATAATTTTTCCAGAAAACGTAGCCCAACTTTAAGAATTTTTATCTCACTGGACAGAGCTCAATTTAACACGTTCTTGGAATTTTTGAAAATCCCTATATGTATACTTTAACCATGAATTTTCTCAGAATTTTAGAACCTCATCTTTAACATAAAATACTGGCATTTCTACCCCTAACTTCAGGAATCGCTAACCGATAAGATTTCGCCAGAGCTTCGCTACTTTGATCATAATCTTTTGAAATTTTGCTATATCATCTCCTTCATCATATTTTCGAAATAATAATATTTTTAACTAAAAAAACATGATAACTAAAATATATTTAAAAGACTAAAGACTAAAATCACAAAATAACTAAGAACTTGAAAGCTTAAGCTCAAGAACTTACCTAGAACTTTGCTCCTCCTTTCTCCCGACTCTCACTCACTCTTTCACTCTTAGAATCAGATTGCTACTTGCTATCTTGGTGTGAAAAAATATGAAGAGCCAAAGGCACTATTTATAGCAATTTGTGGGTTAACTACCTAACAACTTTTATTCATTCTTAACCCTTGGATTAAACTTAGTTGAGAAGTTTAAATCTCATCCTTACACCTACTCAAAACTGACTTCACACTCCTCTCTCCCCTTTCTCTCTCTTCCATCATCTTTTTCCTTACTTCTTCAAGAAGTAAAGTGCGTCTTCCCGTGTAAGTTTCTTCCAACCGAGTCTTCGGTTTTACTTTAACGAAATTCATTTTTGGTTGCCTCGATCAATCACTATTACTTTTAAATTCCGAGTATGCTTTTTGATTAGTAGTTGGATATCCATATTTATGGTCTAATTAGATTCCACTGGTTGTACTAAGCTTATTCTTCAACGTTTGCAAAAATAGCCTTTACTAGACTTACTTTCGAGGTTAAATTATGTGAGTTCAAGATAAGTCCTTATATTTTATCCAGGGTTCCTACTTTTTCACAACTATTTAAATTTGTATAAATTCTCACTTTATTTGTTGTTTTGAGTTTTTTTTTGTGTACATCGATATTTACCGGATTTCAAACCATTATCCAATTTACTCTAGGATTTCAAACTTTATCAAATTTGCTTTAATTTTTTTTTCTCTCTCACACACTAGACTCACAACCCTCACAACATTTGCACACACACACACTCACAACACTCTCTCTCTTACTTGCACACACACACATACACAACTCTTTTCTCATTGGTGGATTTTACTTCACAAGGATTCCACTTTATGAAATTGAATTAAGACCTTAGGATTTAGCTTTATGAGGTTTAATCCTAGCCCTCCATAACTAATCTCAATTAATATTCTTAATTAGTTGATTTAATTAATTATGAACATCTAATACAATTACTTTAATTATTGCAAATTCATTGTCCATTAATTGTTGGCAAATTTTCTCTATAATTGGATTAATTATTTTCTCACAACTTTTGGGTTTACTTTGGTCATTTATGCACCATGCATTAATTTAATAATCATAGGGCAACTTATGGTCCCTAAAATAAAATTGGATTTTTGCCTCTTTAAATTCCAAGGAAAATAAACAAATAAATTACTAAAATTAGAGACAACATACTTTCCTATTTTAAATAGGTATTATTTTGCCAAACTATAATATTCAAGAGAAATATGAATTTTGGGGTATTATACCATTATTTTAATTAGTGCAAATTTAATTGCCTCCTAATTGTGGTTAATTCCCTTTAATTAATTCAAGTGGTTTCATAACACTTCCTTGATTATTTTGATTACCTTAATTCTTAGAGAAAATTCCCTAACTTAACATAAATATGTTACTCAATTTTGAGACCACATATTCACCTATTTTTAATAGGCACTATTTATCAAAATATAATATTTATGATAAATATGAATTTTAGGGCATTACAATAGCTCCCCTCCTTAAAAATAAAAACTAAGGAGGTGTCACATGTCCCACAACTCCAATGCAATCCCGGCTAGAGGAAAACATGGAAGATGGGGTCCTGACAAGTACCATCCACTGTGCACCGAGTGATGGCTTAAAGAAATCTTATTTTTAAAATTCCTCCTTACTCCAACCGATCACAAATACGCCGCCATGATAATTATATTCAATAAAAATAAAGTATATTAAAATAAAATTCCATTTATATAAAATATCATCACAAGGTAAACCAAACATCTCATAAAACCTCATCGAGACTAATCTGTC
The DNA here is from genome assembly GCA_019022655.1 of Acacia acuminata. Lineage (NCBI taxonomy): Eukaryota > Viridiplantae > Streptophyta > Magnoliopsida > Fabales > Fabaceae > Acacia > Acacia acuminata. The sequence continues at coordinate 355,099 of JAFJYI010000166.1, forward strand.
ATTTCGAAATTCAGGACTAAACTGTCATTTCTGAAATTCGAGGGCAAAACCGTAATTTTTGCTAGGCACAAAACTGTAATTTTGTGGGTACAAAACTATAATATTCAGCTTTTATTAATATAATATTATAATACATATACACATAATTCAGTCTAAAAAAATATAATTTATAATCATACACAATTCACAAGTATATAGAAGAATATTCAGAGTTACTTGTTACTCTCTAGTTCCCAAATAATCACCAAGAGTTACTGCTAGGGTTGATCATGGACCAGACCAGACCGGGTTTGGTCCCAACCCGAGGTCTGGTCCAGGTAGGTCCTCGGGCTGGACATTCCAGCCCGAGGTCTGGTCCAGTCCAGCATGAGCCCGAGCTCGGGCTGGACCAAACCAAACCACTGGACTGCCTGGACTAGTCCAGGATTTGTTTGGGATTTTTTTTTTTGCCTTCTTTGAAAGGCAATATTTCAGCTCTATAAGATCCACTATTACCTTTCGATTGATCTTTCACAACTCCTAAGTCTGTCACGAGCTAGTTTTCCAACCCAACAAAACAAAAAAGGAAAAAAAGATGGAAGATAATCAATTTTAATTTAAATCGGGCTTCATCTTTGCAGGTCTTATATATCTATCATCCATCCTCTTTATTGGACCACCTTGAATTTTCTGCTAAATGTTTTCTCTCTTTCCTAATGAATCAAACTTCACCAAATTTGCAGATCTTTGATTAGGGGGGAAAAATCAAATTTACATATCTTCAACCTCAGAAAAACTGTATCAAAGCTTCATAGTCAAGAACATCTATCTGCTCAACAAATTTCTCGGTCAAAGAAGCAAAACGCAAAATGCAACAAGCAAATAATCTCTACTTGCTTTAACTTCACCGTCACAAAATGCAATTAAGGGGGGAAAAATCTAATAATGCAATCTAATCAACTATAGAAATGAAAGATTCCTTGGGAGTTTATACTAGTGCGCCACATTGCCTTCCTGATAAGCAAAAACACTACAACACACAAGAGGGAAAAGTGAAAGGGATCAGCCCCAAAAACTGAAAGAGGGAAAAGTGAAAGGAATCAGTACTCCTGGATCTGGAAGAGCAGAAGCAGAGAAGTTGAGATGGAGTGCCGAGAGCCTGAGCCTAAGGTGGAGAGTGGAGACGGAGTGCGGATCTACGGTGGAGAGCCGAGAGTGGAGACAGAGTGACGACTTTGAGCGTTTGAGACTCTAACTCTGACCGTCGGGTACGAGAGTGGAGACGGCGTCGACTCGACTCAATCGAGGTTTGGGTGCCGTGAAAGCAAGAATCGAAACGAAGATGCAAAAAATGGCGCAGGATGGTTCTTACAAGAATCGATAATGCCCGAAAACCCTCGTCTTCTCTTTCTCTTCGGGCCGATTGGAATTCTCGTAAAGTACTAAACCAAGTAAACCTAACGAGTAAGTAAGCGGTGATTTTTTAATTAAAAAAATTAAATAATAATAATAAGTCCGACGATCGGGACTGGACCAAGGGATTTTATCACCGGCCCGAGGTCTGGTCCGGCCCGAACATACCAACTGGTCCGGTCTATTTAAGTTGCCTCAGACCATTTTTTTAAAAATCTGACTGGGTCGGACAACCCAGACCATCGGGTTTTTGATCAACCCTAGTTACCGCAATACTCCCAAATAATTACCACCTTACTCTTCTTCTTTCTCTCTTTCTCTCACATTTCCCGCCATGTCGTTCGTGTATGCGTGAATGCGGGTATGTGTTTGTGTGTGTGTGTGGTGGGGGTATTTATACAAAAATCCTCCACCGCCTTGATAAGTATATATTTTATAATTAAATAGGTGTATATTTCATGATATAATTAGTTGGATTTATTAATATTATATACCTATTTAATTATCTTTTATATACTTTACTATCATTATAGGATAAAAAGATATTTCGGTATAAAATCTACTTATTTCCTATTATATTTGCAGGAAATATTAGCTGATTTAGAAAGAAGTAGAAAAAGCAATTAAGAGAATATGCAATTAGCCAAACTCGATGGTCTCACGCAAGAAAAATAGAAACAAAATCAATTGTGTGATCTGGTGGAGGAGATTACAAGATATAAGATATTTTTTCAATAAGAAAAGGAGAACCATTGACCCACGGCCTAAATTATATTTAGGTTATATATATGAAGCAAAAAAGACGCAAGGGGGATCAACGAAGAAGCAGAGGAGTAGCGGCTGAGCGTTAGGTTCTCTTCATCATCTCCACGGAAGGACGCAAGGACCGTGGAGGCGACGGGAGAACATAGTCGCAGCTTCATCTTCTTCATCCATAGTTCACCATCAACTGAATTAGAGGAGCGCTTTTGTTCTTAATTTCAATATTCTGTTCCTATTCCCTTTTCCTTTGATTTTCAGTATGGTTTTGAACCTTGTGTTGCTTCAATGGATTTCAATCTAGCCATTTGTGTCTAATTTCTTTGCAACCTAGAGGAGCTATGAATTTATTTGTGGATTAGATTTTATTTTCATTGTTTAGTTATAATTAATATTAATTTGGTTATTTAATCTTGTTTAGATTTATCTATTTAGTGATTGGTCATCATTGAATATGAATTTGAGCATTAGGATTTATCTTGGCAAAGGAAATTTTAATTAGGCTCTAAGATTAAGTAATATGGGATTAGATTACGATTTAATTTGCGATTAGGATAGGCATATACCTAATAGCCTCATATAATTTTTGAAGAGTGTGTTCGAAGTTTTATTGCCTCTTAAGTGATTATGTTAAACATAACAAAATACACTTAAGAGAGGATTGCAAGTGGACCGACAGGCACTTATAGCTATTTATACTCGAGATTAACAAAATTGATATTAAGGCTAATTAAATTAGTGAAAACAAGGTTCATGAAGCTAATAAGGGATTAGTGATTACGAGTTGCTCGTTTGTTTATTTTAATTTTAGTTTTACTTTCTTTTCTCTTAATTAAATTCAATTTAGTTTGCTCAACTTAAATAAAAATGTAAAATTAATGCTTAACTGAAGTTTGTGATACTAAGTCTCGTGGGAACGATACTTTTCTTATCACTTTATTACTTGATACGACCCGTATACTTGCGGAGTCTATAGGCAATAAATTTTGCCCTATCAGCCTTATATCTGGCGCCCAAAAATGGGGGCGCAATTTTCTAATGAATGGGGTGCTTCCCCCCATTTAGGACATGGGTGGCACCCCATTTTCAAATGGTGGGCACCGCCCACATTTATTATTATTATTATTCCTTTTTTTAATTTTTTTTTCCTTTCTTTCTTTCTTTCTCTCTTCCCTTCGGTCATTCCGTCCTCTAATTTCTCAATATAATATATTAATATAATAGTAATAATAATATTATATTATGTAATAATAATAATAATAATATAATAATGATATATTTTTTTATTTAAAATAACAATAATAACTTTATTTTATACCTCTAAGTCTCCTCTACACCTCATAATACTGGATAAATCAATCTGAAAAAAATACTTAATTACTACAAAAATTTGGGATGTTACACATATATACTCACTTTCATGTTTAGTCTTCATCTCTAGCCTCTTAGTCCCATGTGTGCTCTTCCTTTCTCCGTCACCTCCGCCACCTTGAGGTCTCTCTCTTCACCATCAAGATGGCTTGGTAATGCTTTCCGTTGGGCTCTCCTCTCTATTGTCGTCGTTTTGCTCTCGCATTTGGTAAAAATCGTTGTTTTACACAAACCCTCAATAGATGTTTTGTTGTCGCGTTCGTTAGTATTCTCTTTTGTTATCTTTGCTTGCATAGAAGTTTTAATCTGTCTTTCACAACCTTGATACTCCTTTTCCTTCTTCATGGAAACCTAAATGAAAGTTCATTTTTTTTCTTATATGAACATAAATGAAAGTGTTTTTCTTGATCGATATTCTCTCTATTTGGTTGTGAAAAATGTTTGCAATTTTACATGAAAGTTTACATTTTTTGTACTAGCTGTATATTCTTTGTGGTTATTGTAGTTATAAAAACACCGATGCTCACTCCTTTTGTTTCTCTTCAAAAATAGTGATGTGTATGCCTTTTTTGTGGTTGGTTTTGATTTTTTTTGCAGTTTTACATGGCAGGTGGCCTTGTGGTTGTTGATTGGGGCATATGCCCTAATCACATAGTTTTGATTAGTCCATTCCTACCAACACCACTATATATATCACAAAGTTCAGCTTGCAATGAAAATCAGCACTAGACATGCATACATAGCACTGAGGGGGGAGGAGTGCCGAATAGATCGTGTATTCATTATTTGAGAAGTGTCTAAAATGTGATATATGTGGTGGTGTAAGTAGGCCAGTATATTCATGCTTGCTTCAAGTTCAATGTAGCTCATTAACATATGGTATGTATGTAATACAATGAATTTAAAGCAAGTAGTGATAATTCTGGCCAATCAACACCATCACATATTGAACAAACAATAGATGAGTCAAACATACCATATTTTCATGAGTGTGAAGAGTTTATGAAGAGGCTAGTATTAGTTCATTTTCTGCTTTAAGTTGAGTGTTTTTTTTTTGTAGCTATCCCTTAGGATTTTGTATACATATGAAGAGCATTAAATAATCCAATCCAATGAGTAACTCCGTGTAATTGAAAACAAAGGATTGGATGAATAGAGTTAGCGGTTCAAATACATGCAATCCCTTCTTTCCTCATGTATAAATATGATATTCATCTTATGCTTGTTTCCTTCTTGTATGTTCTTTGTGTGATATACATGAAAGTTTACATTTTTTCCTAATGGTTGTAAATGTATGTTAATTGAATCTTATTTGTCATACCTCTGTTCTTTTCAAGTTTTTTTTGGATGACCCCTTCTTGAAAAGGCTTAGATGATTATTAAGTGTTAGTGCTTAGATGATTATTGAGTATTGGGTAGGAGTGTTGATTGTAATTTTACCCTTGACGTGTGGGAGTTGTAGATGCATGATTTGTATCTCAAGTCATCCTTAGAGTCGATTGCGGAATGAAACCCTTGGATTGGGTGTTCAGTTTACTAAGCTTAGGCATTTTGGTTCTTTTGAGAGTTCAGATAGAATATAGTTCGGCCTACCTCTATTTTAGGTCATAAATGTGGAGTATCTTATTTAACAAAGTTGTGTCTAACATGGTTGATATACAAGCTTGACAATTCTATCTTGTATGGTTTAATTTGGTCTTGTGATGATGTCTTGGTTGAGATGGAAATCAAAGTAAAGAGCAATAATAAGGAGCTACCTGACTGAGTGGAATTATTAGTGACAGGTTGATGATTAAATCGTCTAAATTAGACGATGAACAAGGTAGGGCCAGTAATCTAGTCTTAGAAGAAAAAAATTTGTTTAGCTAGATGACTTAGAGATGATTGGGCAAATCAACTTTTAAATGAGTGTATTGCTATAATCAATACTAAGTCATTTAAGTCAACAAATTTGTTCTTCAGAGTCCAGATCACCAGCGCTAATGTTTTTCATCCTCCAATTTAGAGTTATTAATTATCACCCCGTCACTAGTATTTCCACCTAATTGGTTATTACTTCCTTATTATTAGCCTTCAGTTTGGTTTCCTTCTCAACCAAAACCTCCCCATGAGATCATATTCCCACAAATAAAATTTAGTTCTCATACATGTATATTAACTCTGTTATACTCAGGTTCATTAAATAAGAATATTCTCCTCTATCACCTAAGACTGGAGTAGGGTAGAGCCATTTCATATTTAAGATCCACAAAGATCAAATGCATAAATATGGTAACCTAGCAATCAATCCATAGGTAATTGCATTCAACTGTGGGGGTGCTCGCAATATAAATCATGCGTCAATAGCATATGAATGCAGAGCCTAAAATTGCATCACCAAATCCAACACTAAAAAATATCTAACTCCTTTGGAGGTGGGGAAAATGCAAGCGAAAAAAACTAAACCTTGAAAAAAAAAACAAATGTCGAATTAACATTTACTAATTATCTAATAATATAGGGCTTTAGATTCACGATTATTAGTTATATTTATTTTTTATGTCAATTGCATTTTTTTTTTAGGGTTGTCTCTGTCTGTAGAATTTATATTGTTTTATATAGCTTTTAGATATAATAACATTATCCAACACAACTTCGTGAAACAAAATAAATCGTATATTTTTTTATTAAAAAAAAAAGCCTCCCTTTTTAGACTAGGTAATGCCTGGTTTATAGAGTTGGTATTTTTTATTATAAATTGAAACTTTTTTATACCAGTCATCTAACCACATACTTTTTATGTAATACCCTAATTTCGCTTTTATCATAAAACCTTGTATTTTGATGAATAAATTAGCAAAATACGAAGGTAAATATGTGTCTCAAGAATTATAATATGTTGATTATTCTTCTACCTGAATTTCTCTTCAAAATTAATTAATAATTGCTAAATATGTGACTATATTTAGTGGCTATTAATGTGATATAAAAATCACATGAAATAATGGTTGTTTATAAAGCAAAGATACAAGAAGAGTTTATGAAGACACTTAATTAAATTAAAGCAAATTAGCAAATACTAATTGGCAAATAAGTTTGCACTAATTGAGATTATAATTAGTTGCATATGACTTTAACTTGATAAAGGGCAATAAAAGATATCTATTAGAGGCCATTATTTTCGAAAATAATAAAGCCATGCTAGGGGCTAATATGTAAGCCAAGAAACCATTGGATTAAGACACATGTAAAAACAATCCAATGGCTCTAATCTATTCAAGAATTAAACCTTAATCCTCATGTGATTATGTAAGCCAATAGGAGAAATGGAGCAATAGGAAATTGACACTTAGTGTTTAGGAACACTAAGCCCTTAATTGTGTCATCAAAGTGACATCATTGACTTGCCCAAGAAGCTCTTGAATTTGGTTAGCACATCAAGGATGGAGAAGTCAAATTGTCAATGCAAGAGCGCATGTTAATTAAGAGCCAAAAGCTTCTAGAATTTTCTTGATTAATGGAGCAATTGAGATCATAGGAAGATGACATGCGTCAAAGCCATCCAAGGGTCCTAAATAAACCATAAATTTTGAAATGGATGAAGGGAGGATATTAGAGATGAGAAAACATCTTGATTAAGTCTTGGAAAGATGATAAGATGCAAGGTTAGTTTGGTAATTTCACATATGGGGTCCACATGATCTTGCCATTTGCCTATAGATAGGAATGACTCCCTCTTCATTCTTCACACCACAACAAACTCAAATCAAAACTGATTGAGATAGAGAGAGGGGCGAAATAGATAGGAGAAGGAAGAAGAAGCACTCAATAGTTTGAAGGTTAAAGGTAAGGTCTTAGCCTTAAACTTTTTGATTTGTAGAATAGTTTTTAGATCATTGTGGCTTGGTATTTGGAAGCATGAGACCCTAAGGGGACATGTTTTCCAAGATCCTAAGAACATGACTCAAGACCATCAAGGTCTTGGAGCAAGTTCGTGGTTGAAGATCTTGGTGTTCATGTGAGAAATAAGCCCTTGTTCTCGGCAAAATTTTGGTTTAATCAAGAAGTAAAATTTTTTCATGTTTTTTTAGGTCACAAAAGGGTTTAAAACAAAAAATGGATGAAAAACATTGTGGAAAATGGTTTTTGGAATCAAAAGATCAAATGGGTAAAAGTTGGGAAAATTTTGAGATTTCAGTTTCCTGGAATTAGTCACATTGTGGATAGTATTTTATGTAGAAAATGATCTTTAAAAATCATGAAATTTTACAGGAATAACGTAGACATCTGAGGCTTTCTTTTTATGTAAAACATATAATTTTTAGAGTTGTGAACAAAAAGATGTGAATTTTTCAAGATGACCCATGTTGTTGGACTTGCAACTGGAACAGTCATAGGAAACATTAAAACTAAGAATGACTCAGATTTTATGGCTTCTGGGATTAGGTCATGTAGATTTTTGAAGCACATCAATTGGAGTTTTGTATATTTAGTTATGATTTTTCAAAGTTGCTAAAAAAATCCTATCAGAAGATCCAGAATTTCGAATTTAAGGAAAAGTATGTGTAAAAATGGAATAACTCATCCACTGAGGGTAAAAAGGTAAAAAGAGATGAAAATAACCTTTTGGATATTATTCAAAAGATGTTTTCAACGGATTTCTAACAAAACAAATTCCGTCGCAGAAAAAACTGTAGCAAAGACGTTTTCTGTTGCTATTTTCCTGTATATTTTAACGACGAAATGGTTCTGTCAGAAATTTGGGACAGAAATCATGGACCAGAATCCGTGGACTGTTGCACTACAACTAAGGCCATGTGTGTCAGTATTAACCATATTTCTCATATCATGCTAAGTTCCTCCTCAAAATAAATCATCATAGATTCATATATATTCATGACAGCCTAAAATCCGCATTTGCTTAAAGGTCACATTAATGATGTCTTGAGCAATTTTAAAAAAAAAAAGTAGTTTTTTCATTACCCTTTCTGCCCCTTTAATTCTGTAAACAAAAGTTGATACTTAACCAAACTGAGAATCTAAGAATTCATGAATTCCTCCTCCGGACTGCATATGTGCACAACCCAACAACTTTTAGCCCTTACACATAGAAGCTACATCCATATATTAAGAAATAGAATCACCTACATTAATAGAGAAGTATGCCCACACATATGGCTTACTTTTAAAGCTCAGCTCCTACACAAAATAGTGCAGACCAATATAAGAAATGAGATCGGAAGCATGCATAAAGAAAAATGGAAACGTCTTATCTCTTTTTTAACAAGAGAAATATAATGAGATGGGAAGCATGCATAGAGAAACATGGAAACGCCTTATCTCTTTTTAACAAGAGAAATATAAGGTAATGTAGTACTCAAGTCTATGGGCAAACAACAATAAAGCAACGAACTAATAAATTTTATCTGTCATTATACCAAAAATTTGCCAGAGAGGGATGCCCATCCCAACAGCAATTTGTGTTGCCGGTGCCGGGAGATTTATCTCTGCTATCCACTCAGTAACAGGATGTTCAACCTATGAAGAAATCAATTGAAGAATCAGTTAGACTGATGAAAATATAGTTAAAAGGAAGTAAAAATAGAAACAAAAAACAATATAGTTATTAAAAAATAAAGGCTACAAATGGTTTTGAAGGACATAATGAATCTTGTCAGATCGAACTTGGAAAAGGGCCTAGGGCTTTCGGATGAGACGTCGAGCGCCGAACCTTAGATCAAAGAAGGGTGAGTGTAAAACGACATTTGAAATTTTGGAGAAAAATCACCAAAACTCTTACCTCAATTTTGTCCCTGTCGCAGCAGGTGGGGATAGTGAGCTTAGGAGTTTCATAGAGGGAAGATTGACTCAGGCCACGAGTCAAGGCAGCGAAGAAGTCCTCGTCAACGTCACCACCGGTACTATCGGTCTTCGTCAAGCCAGCCACCGACTCCAGCGGCGAGCTGAGACCCGATGAAGAGACCTCGTAAGAGTAAAACTCGTAGGGGAATTCCAACGGGAAGTCGAAAGAAGCATCCAAGTCAGCGTTGATGCCATTCTTATCGTTCTCCTTGTACCGAAGGAAAAATTTCAGCTGAGGAATGAAAAATTTTTCATGGCATTCTAGGAAAGACAAGACAGCCTTTGTGGGTTTTGTCAATAACCTAAATTTACTGACGGAATTACCCATGCAATTCCATCGTAATGTTTTATAATTTTTTTTAAAACAAGCATTCACAATTTCAGTGACGGAATTTACCGATGGAAACATTTCGTCGTTAATTTCCGACAACATTCCATCGCAATTATGTCGGAAATTGTTGACGGACTAATTCCGTTGGAAATTTACCACGTCAACAGCATTTCTTACGGAATTTTTCATGAGAAATTTCTGTCGGTATTTTTACCAATAGAATTTTCGTCACCTTTCCGTCTGAAATTATCGATGTAACTTATTCCGTCGGTAATTCCATAGGCAATCTATTGTTCTTTTGTAGTATTGTTGGCAAAATATATGTGTGTGTGACTAGTTAAGGTAAATATAACAAGTCATCATTGTACTACGCCTAATCATTAATATAAAAATTAGTTGGGAATTGGATTTGGTCTTAAATATAATAAGATATGGATTCAATCTACTTTTTCTCCCAAATTTATAATTTTTTCCTCAAAATATCTCTATTGACTGCACATACTAAGAAGTTTATATTTAGGTGTAGTCATAATAAAAAATGATATTTTAGAAAAGTAATAACCAGGGCTTAAACTAGGATTTTATATTTGTATATGCACAATTAATGGAGGGATTTGGGGGCTGCCCCATTTTTTTAATACAAAAAAGTAGTGGTGCATAATACCAACTAGCGTATAGAAAGAAGACAGCACCATGTCAACTAGCATACAAAACATAATACAAAAAGAAGACAGAGCAGGACGATACCAAAAAACAGCTGAGCAAAGTATCAGGGAATGAACACCTAAACTTGATAAGAACTTAACGAGACTCAAAGAAATGAGAGAGTTACAGTGGTGCATCTCCAATAAAATTTGTACAACAACAGATTTATGGGCAACAGTAGTGGCTTGAAAAGGAAGCAATGGCTCATGAGATAACAATCAATTGAAGCAATAAGATAAGATCAACAAAGATTATAATTGCTCAGTTTCTCTAGAGAAAGAAATCTGTTCTAATCCACGTGTATGCGCACAGGGAGACACACAGAGTCAAACTTTAAATGATATCCATCCACACCCACATGTCAAGTAGGTGCTTTATGAGAATATTCTCTAGGAATTAATACAATAAATGATGTTCTTCAACGCCTAAACGAGACTTGAATTTGTGGCATTATAAGCAAGGGCATCATATTTAATTTAATATCCTAAGATTTGCTTATTAAAGACAAAAGTAACTTGTGTATAAAAAAAAATAAACATTAACTAACCAGTTTTCCAAAGCATTACCTTCATTTTTAGCATGGTAATGATGGCACCAGATACGGACATATTACAAGATTATTTATTTTGTGTGTGCGCGTTGTTCTTCTACCCTGGAATTTCTTCTTTCTTTCTAATTTCCATATAATTATTTAGGGAGTTAAATACTTAAATGTTGCAAGGTGCTTGACAATACGTGCATGAGTACATATGATCATGTTTTCATTGTATAGGACAAGCACTCAAAGGAATACATGCCACATTCTAAAAATTATTTTACACAAATACAACATGAGTGCATACATATGCACAAACACGTAAAAAGTGAAAATGGCTAAGGATACAAAAATCAACTCCTTTCAGTGGGTTCTAAGAAAATCAAATGTGCAGAAAATAGGATCAGCATCTACCATCAAATCAGCAATAAACTATGAATTTTCAAATTCCTATATGTATAGGAGTCATAATCAAAGGGGAAAATGGAAAAAAGACAGTAACAAATATAATTAAAAGGAGTTTAGATATTGATGGAAAAATGCAAACCTCTCTACTCCAAAAATCACACCCAACTTCTAGAAAGAGCATGTTTTAGCCAAATTATCAGAATGATAACCATGCAAAAACAAGTTGAAGGCACAAACTTTGTAAGAACATACATCATTTCTAAATTCTAACAAATTTCATCCATGTTAAGAGGCACAAACTATCCATCACACTTCTGTAAGACAAAAATTAGGTGACCAAAGAAACAACATCTAACAAACTCTTACAACTGTAATTCATGGAGGAAGAGCTGGAAGACAGAGAAACAAGAGATAAATGAAAATTACCTCAAAAAGCACTCAACTTTGCTGAGAATCGAGAAGGAAGAGCTAGAAGATAGAATCGAGAAGCAAGACCGAGATGGTGGAAGACAGAGCTGAACGACAGAGCAAGGGAAGCTAAGACAGCGTGTTGTGGAGAGCGACGGTGGCAATGGCGAACGGGGAAGAGGACGATGGTGAATGGAGGGAAAAGTCGTGAGTGAAGCGAGGAGAACAATGAAAATGGGGGGAAAAAAAAGATTGGAGAACAATGGAAAAAAAAAATCGTGGGTGCAGCGAGGGTTTGGAGAACAATGAAAATGAAAATGGAGAGGGGAAAAAAAGGGATCCAATGTTCGAACCGGGGACCTCTATGTATGTAGAGTGATAACCAACTACAATACCCCAACAAGTTGTAACAAGATTCCTTTCAAATATATGTATTCTAAACTTTTTTGTATCCGCACTTGCCCACATGGACAAAAATGTGGCTCGCCTCGTAATAACCTATATTTGTTACTAACAATCAATATCACTAACTTCTTTAGTCTACCCAAATTAATCAACTAACTTTTAATACAACGAGAGGTAGTAACATTTTATTAGGTAGTAACATTTTATTTTCTTATTGTTTTTACTTTGGAAAGTCATGAGTGCTATAAGGGTTTATATCAATCACATAAATGAGATAAGAACTCCAGCACAGCGCCAGCCCTCCAAGGAAAATCCCACACACTTGCATGATACTCCTCTGGTCTTTATTATAATAAACCATTAACTATAATTCTCACAAACAAACAAAAAAATATTTAAAGTCATTAAATTTGTCCTAAAATTTAAATAATCTCTAATATTACCCTTACTAATTACAAAAAATTCTAATATCATACTATTAATTATTATCCACACCCACTATCTTATTAATTATGGACATACATTAAAAAAAAAAAGTATTTAATGCTCTTTACAAATAAATGTTTTATAAATAAGACTAAATACACTTATTAATTGTTTGTCTCTCTATGTATGCGCACGCGTGTGTGATGACAAAGGAATATTAATAAGTTGTACGTGGGCAAACAAGAGCTAGCCTCAGGGGTCGATGGTGTATCCTCGTATCTTTTATCTAGGGACCCCCCTTTGGATTGTAGGCTGACTTTAATTGTCCCATGACTCTATGTTTTGAAATCAAATACTTTATGCGGTAATAAACCTGAAACTAATTAAAAGGGCATATTATAGTTAATAGTACTAAATATAATGTCACCACCCTCGATATACTCTAAAATTATAATTTTTCAAAATTATTTTTACCAATTGCACATATTAATTAAGGAGTTTCTATTAGGAGTAGTTCTAATACATGTAAATGATTAAAATGAATGTTTTAAGAAAACTTACTCACACTATTACAAATAAATAACTTAACTAATTTTTTTAATCTTTATAAATTAATTATCTATCTTCTTAAGGATTGAAGAGGATTACTCGTAACCATTATTGTCAAACTCACGTGTTAAATATCTGAATTTAACAGTTTTATGTTTATGTCTCACAAAATCGTGTCATTTTGTATTTAGCCTTATGCTAATTTAAACTTGATTAAATACACAAGTTTACAAATTGAGTTCATCATTTTTACCTTATAAAATTGTGTCAACACACTCTTAAACTCATATTTATTTGTTTGTTTTGATCATGTTCAATGGTTTTATATATGAATTTTATAGAAAAATTTCTTTTGAATATGACAAACTTATAATGTTAATGGATTTAATTTCAATCATTCATACTTAATATATATTTAAATTAAATTATTATCATTTTTATTATTTTATTATACATTTCTAACACATTTAATAAAAAAAGTAAACTCGTTTACGATACAAGTTTATATGTTTATATTCTTACCCCGGACAGGGAGGGGGCATTTTGTCCATCACTCATAGGCACCTAATATAAAAAGTTTGTGACGTTGATCACCTCTCCAATCTTTTCCAGAGCCATGCATTAATTATTTATTTAGGTTCTTTAATATTTTCTTAATATGAGTTTTTCATCGATAGGATATAATAATGTGTGAAGAGTTAGGCTTCCTATTAGAGTTGGGAAAACGGGTCGAGTTCGTCGGACCGACGTGTTTAGGCTCTGAATTTACAAAGGCCGGGTTTAATATTTTTGTCTCAAAAGTGAACACAGGCTTAAAATGACCAGTCATGTAAGGTCAAGGGCCAAAAAGGACCGACCTTTTTAGGCCCATATGTTTTTTTAATTTTTAAAATCATTTATATAATAATAATACTATTGATTTTTTTATATTTTGTTAATGATATTGCAAATATTTAGTTGTGAACATCCTTTTTAGAATTAAGTTTCATAAAAACATCTTGTATTAAGAATCCTAAAAATTAAAAACTTATAAAAGATATTTCTTATTTCATAAGTATTCTTACTAATTTTGTATTTTTTTGACTTATTTTCTAGTAATTGTTTTGTTAATATCTTGTGCTATTTATTTTCTTGACTACTTACACTTTTTCGACATATTTATAAGAAGTATTTTAAATTTTGTTAAGTCTTCTCATTAGTTATTTGTAATTGAGGTATGTGAGTGTCGACAATAATTTAAATTTGATTATGACTTAATAAGTATGTTTGTTTGTTGCATGCTCGTGTTGTTTAGACCTTAATGTTGACAACATTTATTTGTTAAATTAAAACTTTAATTATTGTAATTTACTAATTATATTTCTTTAAAAAATAAAAAGCACAGGAAAAATAATTAAAATTAAAAAAAATGGTTTCGACTCGTATGGTCGGGTCGGCCACCTTGAAAAACATATGTTTTCTTACCCCTAACCCTTTTTGGCTCGCCTTGTTTCCCTCTACTTCCTATAGTGTCAACTATTATATTATTCATTGTGGCTGAAGGGATTAGCTCTCATTCTTTTTTTTTTTATAAGAGGATTAGCTCTCATTCTCTTCTCATCCTCTTCTTCATCTCACCGTTGAATTGAAATCGAACGGTTGAGATTCAATCTTTTGTGAAAATATTATTTCTAAATATTTTTTAATAATTTAATATTTTTATAAAAGATTAAATCTGAATTATTCAAATTTTAATCCAACTACTGATATAAAGAAAAGAATGAGAAGGGAATAGAATAGAAGCCAAATCCATAACTAAAAATGTATAGAAAGTTGGAAACAAATCCTCTATGTGGGTCCACATTCTGCGCTCATCGATGAGCAACTAATTTTTTATTATTGTGATAAGATCTCAATTTTTAAACTTTGATTTCACAATATAAAATTAAAAATTTAATATAGTTTTTTCAATGATAAATTCATTTATATGAGAAGTGATAATTTTAAACTTATATTTATTTTTAATTCTACATACAATAAAACACAAAATTTATTTAAAACACAAAAACTAAATTAAATATGGACAATTCAAAATTAATCTAATAATGAAGATTGGTAATGAATACATTTTATGATGAGCATAAAATGTGCTCCTAAAAATATATGGGCTGATTTTTAGGGCCACACGGAGCGTTTTTCCATCGGACTCGGCAAACCGGTGTGGGCGAGTATCGCTACGAGTGACCGAGATGTTTAAATTCACTTACGACTGTATTTGGACAACTAGGGCTATATTTAACTTGGCCACATAGTCGCAACAAAGAGACCATAGTAGTATTTTTTTTTTTTTTTTTTTTGGCTATAAATGATGGCTTAAAAGCCTACAAGATAGAAATAAATTACACGAAAGGGGAATTAAATCCCAAACACTGTTGGTCTACCCAAGTCCTCAAACTAGCAGGACACTCCTTCAGGATAACAGAATCATAAATGCCCCTCTTGGCCAAGGCATCTGCAATTCTATTCAAATCCCTAGGAATAACTCTAACATCCACTTGCCACTTCAAGGCCAACAATTCCCTAGCCTTTAACACTAGATTACTACAGGAAGTATAAGACAAATCCAGAATCATATTAACTAAACAATCAAAGATCCGACTCCAGAATAATCTTTTTGAAGCCTAAATCCCAGGCAAGCTGCAACCCCTCAATAATAGCCCATTCTTCTGCCGAAATGGCGTCACAGTCACCAATAGACCTGGTAAACCCCACCATCCAGTTACCCAAACAACCCCGGACCACTCCGCCGCACCCAGCTCTCGCTGATTGGAGCGCACTAGCCCCATCAACATTCAGCTTCAACCAACCAAAAGGCGGTTTCTCCCAATTAGAAGCCTGCCCATCACATCTCAAATTCACACAACTCAAGTGGCCATTATCAACTACAAATCTAGACCAAAGAGAAGAGATAACCGACCCCGGATTACGAGGCTTAACAAAATTGTCAACAAAAATACATTGATTTCGCCCGGTCAGAATTTCCATATAGCCACCCCAAAGAAAAGATCCCAGCTCCCTTCCCATTTACAACCAACTTGGTTTTTAAGATTTAACTCCAACCAATCCCGCAAACCAAAGGAGAAAAATGAAGAGACATGCCTGGGTTTAACCAAAGCCGACCACATACTCTTAGAATAAGGGCAGTCCCGGAGTATGTGTAAAATATCCTCTACCCCAGCATTGCACATCCCACAAGTCGCAGAGCTATTCGACCATGAGCTCCTCCAAAGATTAGTAGGCAGCTTATTCAAAGCCACCTTCCACATAAAAATCCTGATTCTTTCAGCCCCATTCCATTTCCATATAGCCTTAAAAACTTTATCCCGAAGAGAAATAGGATTGGGTTCAATAAGGAAATATGCACTCCTAATAGAAAATTGGCCATCCCCAGATGCACCCCAAGCTAAACAATCAAAGCCAAGATCGAACGAGGCGGTAAGACCGTTGCAACTCTCCTCAAACCTTCGTAATTAAGAACGGAGGAGACTTTGCTAATATCCCAAACTCCTTCTTGTACCCAATCGACACCACCGATTCCTCCTCCTCCAAAGATAAGGTTCGAAGACAGAAATCAATAAGCTTAGTATTGTTCCCCACCCAACAGTCATGGAAGAAGTTAGCAACCGAACCGTTGCGAATTAACCATTTTGAGCCTTCATCAATTAGGTCACTCTGATCGGAAATAAATTTCCATAGTTTAGAGTCTCCTCTTCGATATGATAATAACGATTCTGAATCCCTCCACATGTAGCGACTAGAAAGAATCTCCGCCCATAGACCCTTCGTCCCCTGAATAAGATTCCAAGCAAGTTTAGCCCCACAAGCTTGGTTCACCGAGGTAAGTCTTCTAAAACCCAATCCACCATACTCCTTAGGTCTCGTAATTTGATCCCAACCAATAGAGTGAAAATGCTTGCCAACATCCTCATGACCCCAGATAAAATTCCTTTGCAGACGCTCGATCTCCTTGTAAACACTCATCGGAATTCTAGCAACCAGCATGGTATACATAGGGATCGAGCTGATAACCGACTTAGCCAGAGTAATCCTACCTGCCATAGAGAGGCAATTCGCCTTCCACACACTCAACTTCGCTTTAACCCTGTCAATAACATACTGGAACTTCTCCTTAGGCCTTCTATTCTGAGATAAAGGAAAACCCAGGTATCTCCCAATCTCACTAGTAATCTGCATATGCGTCAAGGCCTTAATTTGCATTTTGGCATGCAAAGGCACTCTAGGGGAGAAAAACATAGACGACTTATCCACATTGACCCTCCCGCCTGAGGCTCTCATAAATTCCTGAAGACAATTCATCATGCAAGTAGCTTGACGTACAGAAGCAACCCCAAACAGAAGTAGATCGTCTGCAAACATTAGGTGAGACACTTTAGGTCCACCCCTTGAAACATAAATAGGTTCCCACCTACCATCTTCCACAGCGTCACAAATTAGATGAGATAGCCTATCCATACACATAACAAACAGACGAGGAGACAGGGGGTCACCTTGTCTAATACCCCTCAAGGGCGAAAAGAAATCAGTTTTATCACCGTTCCATAACACATTGTACGAAATTGAGGATACACAGTCAATAATGACATCTACCAACTCCTTCCCAATGCCAGCATCCAGTAACACCTGTCTTAGAAACACCCAGCTAATTCTATCATAGGCCTTCTCTAAATCAATCTTCCTAGCCATAAGACCCTTCTTACTTCTATTTTTCCTCATAATATGCAGAATCTCTTGCCCCACCACAATATTATCCTGAATGCATCTTCCTTTGATAAAGCTAGATTGAAAGGGGGAAATTAGATCATTCATAACACCCCTCAATCTCATAGCCAAAACCTTAGTGACACATTTATAATGTACAGTACATAATGAAATAGGTCTAAAGTGAGCAACAACTTCGACCCTCTCTCTTTTAGGAATGAGAGAAATGAGAGTCCGGTTAGCCTCCTTAAGAGAAACTTCTCGTTTAAACACCTTCTTAACAAAATCACATAAAGCGGCGCCCACCGTTGACCAGTTTGACTTATAGAAAATAGGAGGGAACCCATCAATACCTGGAGCCTTATAGCTCCCCATAGAAAATAGAGCCGCCTTAATTTCCTCATCCAACGGGACCGCCGAGAGATCACGGAGAGTCTGCGGCTCAATAACGGGAAATAAGGATCTAGTAACAAGCTCCACACCTTCCGGAGCCTCAGAACAATAAATATTCTTGAAATGACTCAGAACTAGCGCCTTAAGCTCCTCCTCATTGCTCACCCATAACCCATGTTCATCCTTCAACATAAGGATTTTATTCCTCCTACTGCGCATCTTGGCTTTCAGGTGGTAGAACTTAGTGTTCCTATCACCATTTGAGATCCACTCGCTTCTGAACTTTTGAAACCACTTGGTCTCTTCTAATTTTAAAAGCCTCTCCAGATCCATCTGAAGCTCAAGCTCAAGATTACAAAGATACTCAGAATGAGGGTAACAAGAGGCCCTCTGAATGTCATCAAGTCGATTCAGAATATTTTGCTTTCTTTTCTCTATCAAACCAAAAACCTCCTTATTCCACGAAGTAAGGAGCAGTTGCACTGCTTCCAACGAATGATTAATATTAGAATTAGAAACCCAGGCATTACGAATGAAGTCAGAGAACTCATCATGCCAGATCCACATAGCCTCAAACCTGAACGGCCTACTAGAACCCCTGGTGCCAAAACTGCTAACACATTTCAGACATAATGGGTTATGATCAGAAAAACGAGACCGAGGAAGTACCTGCACAGAGCAATCAGTAAAGGCGGAGATAAACTCCTCATTAGCAATAACACGGTCTAGTCTCTCAAACAATCTGCAGCCACCCCCTAACTTAGGGCCCTTCCAGGTGAATTTGGGACCCACTGCCCCAAGATCAACTAGGTTACAAGCCCTCATCCTATCCGAAAAGAGAGCACACCGATTGGTTTGACCATTCAAACCACCCGTCCTTTCAGATGAAAAGGCTATGTCATTAAAGTCACCAACAACCGCCTAAGGATCCACCATAGATAACGCCAAACTCCGCAACTCAGACCATAACAATTGCTTGTGACGTTCATCAGGAATAGCATACACCGCTGTGACAAAAAAGGAATAGCTCCCAGGAAAACAACATCGTAGGTGAAATAGTTGTCTTCCTTGGTGAATTATGTTAGTTCTCAATATGTTTTGATGATTAACAACAAATGTAAAACATGTTTTGAAGTTTGCAAAGTTGTTTTAAAAACATTCGAAAGTTGCAAACCGCAGTTTGCATTTGCAAACTCGAGTATTGGACAGTTTGCATTTGCAAACTCAATACTGCAGTTGCTTGGCAAACTCGAGTAAAGGCCATACGAAAGGAACCAAGTTTTCAGCCAAAATCGATACTTCTGCAGTTTGCATAGGCAAACTCGAGTATTGAATGGTCAATACCGTTGCAGCTTGCATGGGTAAACTCGAGTATCGAACTTCTTGTGAATCAAAGGATTTTTCCAACTTAGTCAATACTGCAGTTTGCATTTGCAAACTCGAGTATTGGACAGTCAAAACTGCGGTTTCCAAAACCAAACTCGAGTATTGGACTTCCAGAAGCAAACCAAGTTTTTCAACGAAGTCAAAACTGCGGTTTCCAAAACCAAACTCGAGTATTGGACTTCCGAAGCAAACCAAGTTTTTTCAACGAAGTCAAAATCGGTTTCCAAAACCAAACTCGAGTATTGGACTTCAAGAAGCAAACCAAGTTTTTTCAACAAAGTCAAAACTGCAGTTTCCAAAACCAAACTCGAGTATTGACCTTCCAGAGAGCGAAGGATTTTTTCAAGATAAATCAATATCGCAGTTTGCATTGGCAAACTCGAGTATTGAATAGTCAATATGCGGTTTGCGTTGCCAAACTCGAGTATTGGACTTCCGCAGAGCAAATGGATTTTTCAAGTTAAACCCATACCGCAGTTTGCATAGGCAAACTCGAGTATAGGTCTTGTCTTTCAAATACAAGACACGATGGCTTGCCTCCGAAAAGTGGAAACTCGAGTATCCAATTGGATACCGCAGTTTGGTCACTTGTGAACAAAGTGCCATACTCGAGTTTACAAGAACAAACCGCAAAAGATGCAACGTAAAAACTAAGTTTTGAATTATACGAATTCATGAATCACTCTTGCTTGTTTCAATTGCTTTCATGAATCAATCACTTATGATCCCAGATATGTTTAACAAGTTTATTTAGTGGATTTCAGTTAGCACAGATGAAAATTAATGAAGATCAAGGGAAAAAGCAAAAAGTGGTCGAGCATTTATGCACTTCGCAAATTAACATCCTTTTGGTTAATCCATCTCGAGCACGAACTCTCAACGTTCAAAAACACTTTCTTCATCAAGCAAACTCTTCTCCAACGGCAAATCCTCGAGTTCCACATCGACCATATCAACATCGGATTAGCGGAGTTTAGAGAGAGAAGATGACCGACTTAATGCTAATCACCTACAACGGTTGGATTCATCATACAACGGTCATTTAATGTTCTCTACCTATAAATAGAGTGCATTAACTCCTTCTAGTGGACACAACTAGACGTTGAGATTACACTTCGAGAGACAACATTTCTCAAGTGGCCGACTATATGGCCAAGTGCGGTCATGATTCCCGGAGGAAGCGGGCGTGATTTTATTGCCAATGTCCCAATTGATATGTTTTTGAATGACCGACTTTCTCGCCGGCCATAGCTTTTGGTTTTTGTTCTATTTTAGGGGCTAGATTTTCATATCCTTATTCAAGCCTCGGCTTGCCTTTTCTTGTTAAAAAAAAAAAGTGGACACAACTACTGAGAGCGAAAATTCATTGATTGTTATTTATTGTGTTCAGCTTTCATCTATATTGTATCAATCGATACTTGCACTTCGGTGTTCATTTTATCTCGCTCTCGTGAGAGAGTTCTATCTGTAAATCATTTATTGATTTAGATAACCACAAGTCGGGGACTTAGTGGTTGGGTGTATTGATTGCAACTTGTAAGGGGAGTGAGTTCTAGAGAGAGAACTACTCTTGAGTACGTAGTTTGTAATCGGTTTGTGAGTATAGTGGATTGAAAATCCCAAGTGTGACTTGGGGACTGGATGTAGGTCAAGGATAAGACCGAACCAGGATAATTTCTTGTGCAAGCTTTCCTTCCCTTCCTCCTTGTTTATAATCTGTTTTTACTTGTTCAAAACAGAAAGCACCCTCGAAAAGTTTTTAAAATACCCAATTCACCCCCTCTTGGGTATATTGCTCCATTTACATTTGGTATCGAGCAAGGTCTTCTCCTAAGAGCTTAACAACTCGAGAAGGATCATTATGGAAGGTATCTTACCCGATGGAGCATCTATCAACAAACCACCCGGCTTCAATGGAGAGCACTACTCCTTCGGAAGGCCAAATTCAAAGTGTTTGTTATGGCAACGAGTATGGTCCGGAGAGTATTTGAAAGAGGAGACTATGCACCTTCAACCCTTGAAGATGGAGTGAGAGTTCCTAAGCTAGAAGAAGAATATGATGATAATGACGAAGAAATGTCACACTCAACAAAGAAGGTCGTGTTACTACTCCAAAGTGCTCTAAGTCAACAAGAATACTTTCGTATCTGCACTTTATCATCTGCTAAGGCCATGTGGGATGCTCTAGAAGTAGCTCATGAAGGAACAGCTGGAGTAAAACAAAACAGAGTCAATACTCTTATGACCGAATATGATCTTCTACGAATGAAGAATGGTGAATCCATTGGTGAGTTTCAGCTGAGGTTCACCCATCTCATCAATCAACTTGCTGCCTTGGGAAAAGAATATGACCAACCAGTCCAAGTAAGGAAGATCTTGAACATCCTTAACAAGGAATGGGAAGCAAAGGTCACGGCTATTGAAGAGGCTCGAGGAGAGTCAATGACGTCGTAGGGGCCGCTCTATTCGGAAGTCTCTCGAGTATGAGGCTAAACTCAAGTTCAAGAAGGGACTTGATGAAGTTCATGGCAAGAACAAAGGAATTGCCCTCAAGGCTGCAAGAGAAGTTAAAGATTCGAGATGAGGAAAATGAGAATGAAGATGAAGATGAAGAAATTGGCATGATGGTCCGAAGATTCAAGAAGTTCTACAAGAAGGACCAAGGCTTTAAGAAGTTTCACAAGGGTAGCTCCAAGTTATGAGGCAAAGAAGCCAATCATCTGCTACGAATGTCAAAAGCCCGGCCACATCAAGTCCGAATGTCCTCATTTGAACAACAAAGATAAAGAAAAGAAGAAGTTCAAAGCAAATACAAGAAGAAGGCTTATGTCTCCAAAGATCTGGGGTGATAGCTCATCGATGAAGATGATGAGGATGAGGAAGAGAAAGCCAATATATGCCTAGTTGCCGAAGAAGAAGAGCAACGTGCTAAACTTGAAGAGGTATATGATTGCAAACCTCCTTATGATGATCTCGTTTGATGAATATATGATCGTGCAATTTGAATTTGAAAAACTTGCTGAAAAATATTTCAAACTCGAAAAAAGAAATCTTACTCTTGAATCTCAAGTTGAAAAGTCAGTTGTCTTCTTCGAGAAAATACTATTTGTAAAGATTGTCCCGATCTGAAGAATAAGAATTCATATCTTACAAAGGCACTTGAGAAATTCACTAGAGGAAGTGAAATGCTCAATGTCATTTTGAAACAACAACGTTTTATAAATGATAGATCGTGCATTGGTTACGTACCAGATTTTGATAGAAAGAAAGGCAAGAAGAAGAGTGGTCGAAAACATACATGAACTATTTTACAAAATCAGTTCACTCTTCAAATCCCTTTGCACATTGCAATTACTGTAATAAGAAGGGTCATTCTACTTCATCTTGCTTTCATAGAAAAGAAAAAAAATTAAGCCAATGGGAAATTATCAATGGGTACCGAAAGGAACTTATGTTCCTAAGGTAAAAACTAACTCCAAAGGACCCAAGAAAAGATGGGTACCTAAGGCTTGATCCCTTGAAAATTGCAGGTTTGTCTTAGAGCATCAAGACCCAACAAGTGGTACATTGATAGTGGGTGCTCAAGACACATGACTCGGAGATGAATCAAAATTTCTCTCAATCAAATCAAAGGATGGTGGTAGAGTCACATTTGGAGGAGACCAATCGGGAAAAATTGCTGGAATTGGTGAGATAGGAAACAATGAAGGTCCTCTCATCAAAGATGTCTACCTAGTAGAAGGATTGTGTCACAAGCTCCTAAGTGTGAGCCAAAGCACCGACAAGGGTAACTTAGTTATCTTTGATTCTAATGAATGTTTGATTGTTAGAAAGGATTTAATCTCCATTGATGATTTAAAAACTAAAGCCTTATTTAGAGCACCTAGAGATGGAAATTGTTATACCCTTAATCTCTCTAGCAATGCTTCGGTTCTGAAAATTGTTTTGTTAGTAACTTGAATGAGAGTTGGCTATGGCATAAACGATTAGCTCATGTTAATATGTTTCAACTTGACAAGTTGCTTGAAAAAGGATTTGGTCATTGGTATTCCTAGATTGAATTTCAAAAATGATATGGTATGTGATGCTTGTCAAAAAGGAAAACAAACCAAATCTTCTTTTAAAGCAAAAAATGAGATTTCAACTAGTAGACCTCTTCAATTACTTCATATGGATCTAGTTGGACCGGCTAGAGTAAAAAGTCTTGGTGGAAATCTCTACACTTTGGTCATAGTTGATGATTACTCTAGATTTGCTTGGACAATATTTTTGTCATCTAAAGATGAAACATTTGATCAGTTTGTTACCTTTGCCAAAAAGGTCCAGACGAGAAAGGCTTTGCAATTTCAGGTATAAGAACCGATCATGGTGGCGAATTTGAAAACAACGCTTCGCCGAGTTCCGTGACAATGTGGGGATTGATCATAACTTCTCGCTCAAGAACTCCTCAACAAAACGGTGTTGTTGAGAGGAAGAATAGAGTCCTCACCGAGATGGCAAGGGCAATGTTAAATAAGAACAACACTTCTCAAGTGTTTTGGGCTGATGCGATGAGTACGGCTTGCTACATCTCCAACCGAGCCTATTTGAGGAAGAAGCTGAACAAAACCCCATATGAACTCTACAAGGAAAGGAAGCCAAATCTTAGCCACCTACATGTCTTTGGATGCAAGTGCTATGTGCACAATAATGGTAAAGAGAATCTTGGTAAATTCGATTCCAAAGCTGATATAGGTATCTTATTGGTTATTCAAATAGAAGTAGAGCTTATAGAGTCTTTAATACTCGCACTCGTATTGTTGAAGAGTCAATACATGTTGTTTTCGTGAATCCAAATCGATAAAGCCTTGGACAATGAAGAAGAAAATATTTTCAAAAATCAATTCTTTTCGAAAACTACTCCCGCTTCTATTGAAAATCCCGAAAATGTTTTTGAGGCCGATCCCCAAAACAACATTGAAAATCCCGATCAGACTCAACCTAGAGCTTGGAAATTTATTAGAAATCATCCTTTAGACCAAGTTATAGGTGATATTAATCAAGGAGTAAGAACCGAGTAAATAGTACTTTGAATGAAGTAACCTTTTCTCGCATTTATATCTCATATAGAACCCTCTAAGATTGATGAAGCCCTTTCGGATAATGATTGGGTGCTAGCAATGCAAGAGGAGTTACATCAATTTGATAGAAATCAAGTTTGGGATTTGGTACCTAGGCCCAAAGACCATCCGGTCATTGGCACCAAATGGGTATTCAAGAACAAACGTGATGAGTCCGCAATCATTGTCCGCAACAAGGCAAGATTGGTTGCCAAAGGCTATAATCAAGAAGAAGGAATTGATTATGAAGAGACTTATGCTCCAAGTGGCAAGATTGGAAGCCATAAGAGTACTTCTAGCCTTTGCATGTGTGAAAGGTTTTAAACTATATCAAATGGATGTGAAAAGTGCTTTTCTCGAATGGCTTTATACGGGAGGAAGTTTATGTAGAACAACCTCCGGTTTTGAAAATGAACATTGTCCAGATCATGTGTATCGGTCTCAAGAAGGCCCTATATGGCTCGAAACAAGCTCCTAGAGCTTGGTATGAGCGATTAAGCAAATTCCTTCTTGATCAAGGTTTTGTTAGAGGAAAAGAGATACAACTCTTTTCATAAAGAGTAATAAACTCAATGAAATTTTAATGGTTCAAATATATGTGGATGATATTATATTTGGTGCTTCTAATGATGCCTTGTGTGAAGAATTTTCAAAGACTATGCAGGGAGAGTTTGAGATGTCCATGATGGGAGAGCTCAACTATTTTCTTGGATTGCAAATCAAGCAAAGAAAAGATGGGATATTTGTCTCCCAAACCAAATATCCGAATGATTTGTCAAGAAATTTGGAATGGACCAATGCAATGGTGCCGACACTCCCATGAGCTCAACCGCTTCATTGGATGCTGATGAGAAGGGCAAAGATTTCAACATCACAAAGTATAGAGGAATGATTGGATCACTACTCTATCTCACAAATGAGCCGACCTAGGACATCCAATTCGGTGTTGGGATGTGTGCAAGGTTCCAATCTGCTCCAAAAGAGTCCCATGCTGAACATGTGAAGAGGATATTGAGATATCTCTCGGACACGAAGACTCTTGGACTATGGTTTCCCAAAGGTCAACCGGAACACTTGGTGGCATACTCGATTCGGATCATGCCGGCTACAAGACAGATAGAAAGAGCACAAGTGGCCAATGCGAATTCTTTGGCAACTCACTTGTCTCATGGTTCAAGAAGAAACAAACATCGTGGCCGTGTCCTCTACCGAAGCCGAATATGTGGCCGCCTCAAGTTGTTGTGCTCAAGTGCTATGGTTGAAGCAACAACTTGCCGACTTGGGAGTTTACTTGAAGGAGATTCCAATTTTGTGTGACAACACAAGCACAATAAGCTTGGCCAAGAATCCGGTGCAACATACAAGAACCAAGCATATTGATGTAAGGCATCACTTCATTCGGGATCATGTCCGTAAAAGAGATGTCAAGGTGATGTTCATCCCAACTCATCTCCAACTTGCCGACATCTTCACAAAGCCTCTAGCCAAAGAACCTTTCAACTTCATAAGAAGAGAATTGGGAATGGTAAATCCCAATGAATTGTAAGAATTTCTCATCCAATCTAATGTTAGTTATGTTTTTTATGATTAATCTTTACTAACTTGGGCATCGGAGTGTTTAGATATGTCTCTTGCAGGATATTTCAATGTTTTAGAAGTTCCATACTGCAAAAGTATAGGATGGCTTACTCGAGTTTAGGACCATTTAAGCCAAACCCGACATTCAACAATAGCTTGACTCGAGTATGGGGAACAAAACTGCAGTTTAGGACCGGACAAACTGCGGTTGTAAGTGCAAGTATGATAAACTCGAGTAAGGAAAAGCTAAACTCGAGTATGTTCATCGTGGGTTCAAAAATTCACGCTACATTTTTGAAGTCCAGGTTAGTATACTTTCACCTTTACCGCGGTATGTAAATGAAAGTTTGCTAAACTCGAGTAAGGAGAAGCTAAACTCGAGTATGTCATCGTGAATTCCAAACGTTACACTATTTTAAATCAACGATGTGGCAAACTTCCATTTGTACTCGAGTTTATTAGTGACAGTTTACTAAACTTCCATTTGTACTCGAGTTTGTTAGTGACAGTTTGCTAAACTCGAGTAAGAAATAGCTAAACTCGAGTAAGGAGGTCTGTCTATATATATGTGAACAGTCGTGTTCTTCAAAACTCGCGTCCTTACTCCAGTAAACCCTAGAGTTACGACTTTCTCTCCTCTTCTCCTTCTGAATCCGTCACAATCCCTCATCAACCCCTTCAAATCTTCACCAAATTTCATCTAATTCTTCTTATCTTCACTCTTTCCCAAACCCTAAGCACTCAAATGTCTAAAGAAGTCTCTCAATCCTCTCGACCGATTCCTCCACGAGCTCCAAGGAGCAAATCAATTCCACAGAAGTTGCAGAGAGGCATTGATACAAGAATCCCCGGAGTGGGTATTGTGATTGAGGATAATCCATCCTCGAATCCCAAGAGAGGGGATTCGACTTCAAAGGGTCAAGAACCTTTATCAGCCACAAAAAGGAAGAGGACGGCTGAGTCGAGCAAAGCAAAAGGGAAAAGAACCGTTGTTCACGGGGAAGACAAGGTCCAAGAATGCCACCCCCGCTCGGCTCTCGCTCACACGTCGAGGTTACCGCTCTTCGTCGATTTTGAGATCGAAGAAGATGAGCACGAAGGAGTCTCCCCATTCATCGATAATGCAATAGAGGAGATTAAGCTTCACAAGACTCCGCCTCCCGGATTCAAAGTCACACCGGTTCCTCTTCCTCCCGGTCTCAATGCCAAGTTCAAGGACCAAGTATTCATCTCGTGGCTTCGTGCGGTTGTCTCGTTGACTTGGAGCAAATGTATCGCGAATGCAATGTGGATCTCTCACCATGGTTTGGGCCCTATCAGTCATTCATCTCCATCGAAGCCGCTTACTACCCGGAGTTGGTCAAGATGTTCTATTTCAATATGGCGACCAACAACCTATTGGACTCAGAAGGCTATACGGTTGAGGAGAGGATCACCACATGTGTCAGGGGGGTCCAATTCACTGTCCGCCGCTATCATCAACAAGATCCTAAAGGTTGCTCATCCTCCACCGGCGTCCACACCACAATACACCAATGCCGAGGTGTATAGGACCCTAATGCGTACTCGGGGACGTGCCGAATGATCAGCTTGCTCATCCGACTATCAAGCCCTCGACATGCCACCACCGCACCGAGTGATTTGGTACATCTACACTCGGAATTTTGTGCAGAAAGGAGGGGCTATACTCACTTTGCTCGGAAGGATTATAGATTTTTCACGGCCTTCTTCCAGAAGAATCCTCTCAACATTGGGCAATGGATCTTCAAGGAAATCAGCGCGTTCAAATTTACATCCCGAAAGGGATCATACATGCCCTTTGCCTCACTGGTGTCCCTCATTATGTTCTACTACAAGATATGGTATGTGGGACCACCGAGCAGATGAAGTTCATCCCATCCTTCGGCAAGACTCGTTGAACTTTATGAAGATCTCATTCGAGCCGGAAGGATCGAGCCGCCAAGGGCTCCTCCGAGGTCACAAGCCCGTGCATCACGTCATATGCGCACGAGGCTCAGTCGCATCCTCCTTCATCATTGGACCTCGAAGAACGGTTGAGAGAGATGATCGATGCTGCCCTTTCATCTCATAGACTGATTATGAAAGCTGAGTTGGACATGCTGCAAGCCGAGTTCAAGATGGGTCTCATGGATGTGAAGACCGACTTGGAGAAGCCGAAGGATGTCACCGACGAGCGAGCGAGATTTTTGATCAGGGGATTGATCTAGACTCCCGGTTATCCATGACATATGAGCTTGCTTCAGAAGCCCGGAATAAGATTGATCGTCTGATTGACCATTTTGGTCTTGGTGCTTCTTCGTCCTCCACATTTGGGTTCACGACTGGTCCATCCTCATCCTCTCCTATACCTGAGACCCAGCCACCAGAGGCACACATATCCCCACCTTCCTCACCTCCCTTCTCATTTCCTAGTCCACCTCACACCACTTCCCCAGCCTCCACTTCCACTCCTACCCCTGTGATTCCCTCGTCTCCTATCACTCCTTCCACGAAATTCTACCCGACCGCCCCCATCTCCATCTACCCCGTCTCATCGAGAAATTCCCCACACCTTCTCCTTATCATGATGACCCTACCTTTGATCCATCCACTGCCATGGTCCTCTGGACCCCTCCTTTTGTTATTCTTGATCCCGAGTATGTTGATGACGACAAAAGGGGAGAAGGAGAGAAAGATGTAGATGTATAGGTCTATAGGTTCTAGGTAGTTTTGTTGTTCTAGATGTTTTGTAGTTTTGTTGTTCTAGATGTTTTGTTTTTATCATTTGTACTTTGCTATTTCTGAACTTGTTATGATTATCAGAATGATATCAGTAGTATCAGCAGTTATCAGAGTATCTATCTTGTCTGATATTGTTCATTGTTTGCTTAATTGAGTATAGTTCAGCTTGTTTACGTTTTTGAATTCCACTTCGCTGCTATTCTCTGAACCTCAAATGTTGAAATGCCAAATTAGATGGTTTTTCGATAACTCAAACCTTGAACTTTGAAAACTTCATTTCAAAACAAACTACATCTTTCAAATTCTTTGCAAAATAATTTACAAGTGTTGTCATCATCAAAAAGGGGAGAATGTTAGTTCTCAATATGTTTTGATGATTAACAACAAATGTAAAACATGTTTTGAAGTTTGCAAAGTTGTTTTAAAAACATTCTGAAAGTTGCAAACTGCAGTTTGCATTTGCAAACTCGAGTATTGGACAGCCAATACTGCAGTTTGCTTGGCAAACTCGAGTAAAGGCCATACAGAAAGGAACCAAGTTTTCAGCCAAAATCGATACTTCAGTTTGCATAGGCAAACTCGAGTATTGAATGGTCAATACTGCAGTTTGCATGGGTAAACTCGAGTATCGAACTTCTTGTGAATCAAAGGATTTTTCCAACTTAGTCAATACTGCAGTTTGCATTTGCAAACTCGAGTATTGGACAGTCAAAACTGCGGTTTCCAAAACCAAACTCGAGTATTGGACTTCCGAAGCAAACCAAGTTTTTCAACGAAGTCAAAGCTGCGGTTTCCAAAACCAAACTCGAGTATTGGACTTCCGTAAGCAAACCAAGTTTTTTCAACGAAGTCAAACTGCGGTTTCCAAAACCAAACTCGAGTATTGGACTTCCGAGAAGCAAACCAAGTTTTTCAACAAAGTCAAAACTGCAGTTTCCAAAACCAAACTCGAGTATTGACCTTCCGGAGAGCGAAGGATTTTTCAAGATAAATCAATATCTGCGGTTGCATTGGCAAACTCGAGTATTGAATAGTCAATACGCGGTTTGCGTTGCCAAACTCGAGTATTGGACTTCCAGAGAGCAAATGGATTTTTCAAGTTAAACCCATACTCGCAGTTTGCATAGGCAAACTCGAGTATAGGTCTTGTCTTTCAAATACAAGACACGATGGCTTGCCTCGAAAAGTGGAAACTCGAGTATCCAATTGGATACCGCAGTTTGGTCACTTGTGAACAAGTGCCATACTCGAGTTTACAAGAACAAACCGCAAAGATGCAACGTAAAAACTAAGTTTTGAATTATACGAATTCATGAATCACTCTTGCTTGTTTCAATTGCTTTCATGAATCAATCACTTATGATCCCAGATATGTTTAACAAGTTTATTTAGTGGATTTCAAGTTAGCACGAGATGAAAATTAATGAAGATCAAGGGAAAAAGCAAAAAGTGGTCGAGCATTTATTGCACTTCAAGTAAATTAACATCCTTTTGGTTAATCCATCGAGCACGAACTCTCAACGTTCAAAAACACTTTCTTCATCAAGCAAACTCTTCTCCAATGGGCAAATCCTCGAGTTCCACATCGACCATATCGCATCCGGATTAGCCGGAGTTTAGAGAGAGAAGATGACCGAGACTTAATGCTAATCACCTACAACGGTTGGATTCATCATACAACGGTCATTTAATGTTCTCTACCTATAAATAGAGTGCATTAACTCCTTCTCAAGTGGACACAACTACTCGAGAGCGAAAATTCATTGATTGTTATTTATTGTGTTCAGCTTTCATCTATATTGTATCAATCGATACTTGCACTTCGTGTTCATTTTATCTCGCTTCCGTGAGAGAGTTCTATCGTAAATCATTTATTGATTTAGATAACCACAAGTCGGGGACTTAGTGGTTGGGTGTATTGATTGCAACTTGTAAGGGGGAGTGAGTTCTAGAGAGAGAACTACTCTTGAGTACGTAGTTTGTAATCGGTTTGTGAGTATAGTGGATTGAAAATCCCAAGTGTGGCTTGGGATTTGGATGTAGGTCAAGGATAAGACCGAACCAGGATAATTTCTTCTGTGCAAGCTTTCCTTCCCTTCCTCCTCTGCTATAATCTGTTTTTACTTGTTCAAAACAGAGCACCCTCAGAAAAGTTTTTAAAATACCCAATTCACCCCCCCTCTTGGGTATATTGCTCCATTTACATGGTGAATTATATCCACTTTGATCCAATCAGACTTCCATGCTGCAAATAAGCCTCCCGACCTCCCCACACTAGGCACACATGTGATTCCATCAAAGCCTAACTTGCTCACACATTGCAACTTGTCAATCTTCTCACATTTAGTTTCAGACAAAAACATCAAACAGGGATTACTCTTAGAGCAAACTACACGAATATTTTGAAAGAAATTGGGCCCACAAGCTCCCCTAACATTCCAATAAAATA
The DNA here is from genome assembly GCA_019022655.1 of Acacia acuminata. NCBI lineage: Eukaryota > Viridiplantae > Streptophyta > Magnoliopsida > Fabales > Fabaceae > Acacia > Acacia acuminata. The sequence goes on from JAFJYI010000166.1 coordinate 386,634, forward strand.
TATTTTTATCCATCAATAATTGAGTTTTTTTTTAAATATAACACAATTAATAAACTACAATATCAATAGGAAATAAATCCACGCAATACTCAAAGTTGAGATTCAGGAACCACAGTTCCCAAATTATTATCGCTATTGCTATCCAGGTCCATGTTAAAATCTGGATCCTCACCTCCAGGCGTGGCCCAGAACTTGCCATTGAGGCCCCCAAGAGCTGCGGCCTCATCCAGCTCCGTAGGCCCAGCAGAAACTTGATTCAAGCCGTGGCCCAATTGAACCACACCAGGAGCCTGGTTCAAAGCGTGGGCCTCCTCCAACGCGTGGCCCAACTACACTTGATCCAGCTGCCTCTCAACAGAACCACCGACAGGCCCCAACGGATCCCTAGAATCCTCTTCAACCCGTGGACCCACAGCCTCCAGCTCACCGTGTTTCACAATTCCCATCCCTTCAGTCTGCACCTCGCCTTTCTCAGCCACCACGCCAACCTCACCATAAGTCAAAATCAAAACTCCTTTTTTTTGTCTTCACCTTGCTCCATATCTCTCATCCTTTTATCCTTCCTTAATCTCTGACCCTTTTGCTTCTGCACACCTTTTTCTCCCCCCTGAACATGCTCTTTTCTTGAATCCTTTTTTGTCTCAGCGTTTTTATCTCCGGGCCCGGCGACCGATGTTGTTGTTCGTGAGACGTTGACCTCAACCGGCAAGATCTCGTACGACCACTTGACCGGCCACCATCCGCTCGCCCACACCACCGTCTCCTTCCTCGGCAAGAACGCCAAATCGTGATCCCTCCTCCTTCCGCCGGAGTTCGCCCTGTTTGGACTCTTTACTGGGTTTCTTTTTCCGGTGAGGCCTCTGAACAACCTTGCACTCCTCCGCATTTGACCGCGTCCCCAGCCCAGTCTTCAACGCAGAATCATCTATATTTCGATCATCAGAGGATCCTGTGGCGCCATTTTCAGCACGCGTTTCTGTCACCGGCGCCTTAGAGACTGATTTACAATCGTCTATCTTATGGCCATAGAGACCACACCCCGTACAGAGCCAATGTAGGCCCTCATACTCCAGGTGATATTCTTGACCATCGAGGTAAAAACCCGACATTAATTTCTTAGTTAAATCCACAAGCACACGAGATCCTCGCAAAGTGACCTCGAGTAGACTAGAAGTGTTAATATCAATTCTAATAGTCTCTCCTATTCCGTCTCCAATCCAGGTGAGAGCCTCTCTGTTATAGTACTCTAGAGAGACATTAGGAACACGAACCCAAACAGCCACCTTGTTAATGGATGTTGTCTTAGGCTGAAACTGAGGCTCCCACGGTCTAAAAGTGAGATAGTGATCAAAGAGCATCCAGGGGCCTCCAGTTAAGGCATTGAGATAATCTTGTTTGTTGGTAAACTTCACCACGAAGAAACCGTTTCCAATGTTGATTAACCTAAGAACACCCTTCTTAGCCCAAAGTTTCGGATAATAGACAACAAAGACCTTGTAGCCAATATTCCTTCCTAATAGTTTCACAATCACAGCTTTGTTCCAAGCCTTGCATAAACGTTTTCTCATCCTTCCCGAAAAGGAAAAGGTTGGAAAATTTCTCTTGGGATCCCTCGTAATCACACGCATGTAACGGGTTCATTGTCTTCACTATCGAGATACTATCATCGGACAAAGCTACATCATTGCCAATGTCCTCCTCCATCTCTTCATTTTGGCTAATTCCTTTGAGTTTTTCTGCAAATGTGGCCCCTGTAACTTTCTGACTACTACCCTCTGAGCCAAGCTTTGGCCACGCTTCACTATAGGGAACACCTTCTCCATTCTTAATCTTTTTAGCACTTCGGTGAAGGAGATCATTTTCTTCTGCAGACAATGGAGTTTGTGAAGAATGCAGCAACGAGAGCTCCATTTTTTTCCTTCTACCAGAATTCTTAGCAAACAAGTCACCATAGTAGTATGTTATACACACACATACGAGTTCATCGAATGCAAATATTATCATAGCCAATCGGGCCCCAAAGACGTTTTTTTGCATACACTCGCTTAAACTCAAGACCTCATGTTTAAATGACCAAAGCTCTTTTCCTGCTGGTAGAGGGAGTATACTACTAGTATTATCTAGAGCTGGCAATCAGGGCCGGCCCGTGAAGGACCAGGGCCTAACAGGGCCAACCCTCCAGGGCCCGGAGTAAGAAAAAAACCTATTTTTCAAAGCCCAACCCGAGAACACCAGGGCCAAGGCCCAGAAATTACTATTCCAAATTTTAACTATTTTTCCTCCACTTTTTTTTAAAAAAATATAATTAGTAAATTACAACACGAATCATCGAATAAATAATCACAGTCACTAATTCATAATCAAAAGCAAACTATATTCACAAATAACTCACATAAAACATAAAAAAGCATATCACTAAGCGACATTAGTACGATGACTATTACTGTCGTCATCTTCGTCACTATCATCAATTTTAACGATATTTGATTGATCTTCACTTTGAGTAGGAGCGCCTGGCTCATGAGTAAGAATATCATGAAATTCTTCTCACGCATCATGAACATATCCATAATCTTTATTTGCAATAAATAATAAATCAAATCATAAAATTAAAGTATAGTTATTATGTATTTGTAGTTAAATGTATAAATAACTCTCTAACAAATACAAAATATATATAAATTAATAAATTTAAAAAGGAAAAAAAAAAAAAAGCTACAATTGAAAAGAAAAAGGGTCAGGGCCCAAGGCCCTTCGGTCGGGCGTCTAAGCCCGAGGCCCGTCAGGGCCGGCCCTCAATGGCTAATTTCAAATATCTCATCCATTTTTCAAGCCTGACCCTTAAAGGGCCAGGGCTTAACGAGTCGGCCGATGGGCAACCGACCCGCTTTTGCCGGCTCTTGTATTATCACAATCCAAACTACTTGGAAAATTTTGTCCAAAAAAACTAGGAAAATACTTAGCTTGCAACAAAGAAACGAGTGGCAAGTTCAAACGCATTTCAGCAACAGATATATAATCTTCATCGAGAATATAGCCAACACGGATAACCATCCTAACAAAAATTTAATTGTGCTCCAATGTACAAAGGACAAATAAATTTAGCTCACAAAAAGAACAACACTCCATGTGCTAGTTGTCAACAATAAATCCTACGAAGCATCATATCCAGTGAACCTGCAAGGGAGATTTCAAAAACAGAAAAGTCCAACATCAGAACACAAGCAGCTATGTCCCAATTGTTCAGAACAACCAAGAGACCAAGAACAAATTCAAGGCTTAAAAACAAGCATCGGATCTTATTTAGACATTACCACACATTTGTTACCCTTCATGATAGCCAAAACACACCACGTCACTGATGCATAAGATGTTCCTAATTTTCAGGTGTTAAATGAGATATGGTCTTTCTTTTCCCTGTGGCCAACAATGAAGTTCTATGTCGAGTTACTTCCATTCTCTTCTATACTATTGGTTTGAATCCTCAACAAGTCTCTTCTACTTGCATCAATGTCCATACATCATAAATTACCACGTATCCCCAAAGAACAGAGATGACCATTATCTTATAGATCTTCTAATTCACCATCATATCAGCTTGTTTGTTATACATGTAGAAATATCACTACAAACATTTTTGGGCGGAGGTGTTTGAACAAGCAGTAGTATGCAATAACAAAACCTTAGTTGGAGCGTCTTGATGGTTCAAAATATACAACACTCTCTTTGGGTTATTAAACGCTTATTTCCTTAAATGCCCCTCATTAAACAAAATATGAGAGATTTGTGATTCACAAGGTGGAATGTCAACAATTAATTAAGGCCAAATATTGAGAAAAATGTGTTTTGATACAATTTTAACTAATTCTATTGGTCTATGTGAAGTAGGTATTAGTGTCTTACAATTGAGACCGGAGGTTGTTTGTTCAATCATAATATACACAATTGGAAAGCCAAGGATACATAGTATTACATGAACTCACAAAATGCATGAACAGATATTTCCAATAAATATAGAAGTTGCAGTTAAAGTAAAAACATAAATGAGATGGGGATAGGAAAAGAGAGTCAAGAATATTCATGTGCACCTCATATGTTGCTGGGGTACATGAATACTCTAACCTTAGCTCCCTGCAAAGAACCATAACTCCAGAAATCAATAACGTTCAAACAAAATTCAAAGAAGGAAAACCCAATGTTTCCAATTTATTACCATTGATCTGGGTGGAAGATTTGATTTGAACTTTGCTCACACAACACCTCTGTTACCGATAACCTTACCCCAAATGCAGCGGTAATGGGTTCCATTCTTCTTAACCTTCGCCTTGTAAATATATGCCATTGGCTTGACACAATACCATGCTACCTCTTCCTTGGTGTTCACCCCTTCGATTTGAATAAGAGAGGTGTTAGGATACTGGTTTGACTTAGACCTGAAAATTATCAGGGCCCCTTTTAGGGCATATTCTATGATGTCCCAAAGCCTTACTGTCAGATGATGAGAAATAAGACACGACAACTTCAATCCAAAACAATCAATCATGAGATAGCATATTGGAAATACATTAAAAAAATTCAAAACCACCAGGGCAAGAAAGATTTACCTCTTGTATCCAAGGATTGACCCTCTCACGTACAGTCTAATATACAAGGAGTAAATAGCATTAGCTCTAATTTGAACAAAAAGGAAGTGTGAAAAAAGCAGACAGATAAGAGCAATGAGTAATTAACAATTACAAGAGTTGTAGACTTCAGCAGTAATTTAGTCAGCCAAGATACAAGCTCTATCTAATTGCCTATTATGAACTTCAATAAGGTTATCTTAATAATAAAATGTTACCAACAGGAAGCATTCCCAAGCACCAAAAAATGTAGAACTCTGAATGGCTCATAGTCATATGTAATGACTTTTATTTTATATAAAAGTGGGGAAAAACAAGTTATAGGTAAGCATAAGCCATGCTGAACCTGCCAGTGGTGGTCAAAATTTCACGGATTCATCACTTTATTATTTTTCTATCACACCTCTCCACGCAAATGTGTTTTAAGGGTCTACGACAGCCAATAGTGCGACGATTAAATGATAAACAAAGTGGAACTAAATGTATCATGGTCATGACGCCCAATTTTTCCAGAGCCTAAATGCAAAAATTACATTTTGAAGAGCATGTACTCCGATAACGTACGTAACCAATGAGTGAAATTAAAGCAGAGGAAATGAGCTCAAAGGCTTCGAAGTATACCTGACATGTTCACCCTGGCGGCCCTTCACCATTGTCGTCTCGGAGGTGCTGAATCGCTGCAGGATCTGGCGCGAACAGAACCCTAAACTGAGGGATTTTATAGTGACTAACTTGATGCTTATATATGGAATATTATATTTCAGTTAAAAAAAAAAAAAAAAAAAGCGCTAATCTTCTAATCAACACATCCATTATTAACCTGCTCAGTAACAATATTTGTGAGGAAAATTTCATAGAAACATCAAATTCGACATAATAATCCAAAAGGAAAGTTTGTATACTTTTGTCCCTGCATTGTATATTTCTCTGCTGCAATACGTAGCCATACAAGAACAAAAATTCCTACCTTTTAGCTCAGCAAAGGTCCTACACATGTTCAAAAATCATATATAACAAGTAGATAATCATTTATTTCATCTCTGAACAGTGAAAAAAACAAGAGGCAATAGCATTTATATTTGTCTTCATGAAATCTGGAAAAGGGAGGGGCAGAGGACTAAAAATTTATAATATTTATATGCTATGAACAGTGACAGAGCCAGGATTTTTTGTTTGTGTCCGCACAATTAGTGAAGAGGCCCGAATTTTTTTTTAAGGGAAGTTTTAAATGCATTAAAAAACAAAAGAAAAGAAAACTTCAACTTAACATAGAAAGATGGAAACACAAGAAGCACCATATAAGACAGATTTCAATAATTTCTTACTCAAAGAACAATCAAGTGCAGCATATACTTAAAAACTGATGAGATTTAGGTAGAGCATGGATACCCCTAGTACAACAGAAAACTGAAGATGACCTTCAAAGAAAACCCATAATATTGAAATATAAACTGATTGCTCAATTTCGCAGTATGCTCTTTGCACAAGTGCATCAACCACTTATCCTATATTGAATTTGAAACTTTGTTTTAAATATTTGTTGTTCACAAGTATATAGGTGCCTTAGTGATCGAAAAATTAAGATTCCCACAGAAACACCTAACATGAAGGAGTTCTAATCCTAATACTTTGAACTTGAAATAATTTCAGGACAAAACAAATATGCAAGACAAAAACAGCAGAGAACGAACCAGCATGACGGCTTCCACACAATTTCGTATCCCATGACTCGTCATGATATAATTTCTTAATTTCTTACCCAAAGAACAATCAATTGCAGCATATAGTTATGGGAAATGAGAATACATGATATAACAGCAATGGGAATATAGAAATTTTACAGACTTCGGCATGCCAAATGTTATTCTGGTTCAAACATAATAATCCCACATCTATAACCCTGACAACTGCTTCAAAATTGAAGATTACATTTATAGCCAATATGGGTTGCCAATCGCATACGGTTATATACATAATGGTCATCACAAAAACAGAGAAAGGAAAATCAGATTCTGAATGGTCTTCAAATTATAAGGGCACTTTCTTAGTTCCCTTTTAGGATAAATTAAAATAAGGTCCTAACGAAGGAATATAATTACAAAAAATCTCATAACAAATAATATAGACCTTGTTATTATTTTCTGCATCAGGAATTGTCATTGCAAATTGGCCAACCTAATTTGTTACCGGACTTTTTGGTAATTACATTTCTTCCTTAGAACCTTGTAATGATTTTCCCTTTCTTTTTCAACTAGCTTCAACTTTCCCGTGCGCAGCACAGGGAAATATTACAATGTTAACAACCTCCGAACTCTTCTAAACACATTAGGGGTCGAAAAATGTGCAAGAATGTAAGGATCTACTATTGATCAAGTAATATAAATTCAACCTTGTCATATCAATACAAGAATCTTCATTTCAGACCTATAAATTTCACTGCTGTACATGATAAAATATAACAGATGGGCAAAATGATGCCTCCCCACTAAATAATCATGAGCTTACAGTTCAATCTCACATGCCTGGAACTCATTTTAGATGCAAAGATCTTCACATTGCATTACTTGACATGAGAGGCTTGGGAGGTGATAATGATCTAACTTCAGGTGCAGAACTGGGGAAAAGTATGTTCAGCTTGTGCATAAGGATATCGGCCCTCGACGGAATCTCATTCAGAAGAAACTGCTGAACAATCGGTTTCTTAAACCACTCCATGACTGAGTCTCCTGGAGCTCTAAGAACAACTTTACTGACCTCAAATGGAGACTCTACTGAGCTCAACATCTGTGCCACCACAATCTTTAAAGTTGGTCCGGTCACTAATTTTATACGTCTTGGGACAATACCGTAATATAGCATGCGCTTTCTGAACCGATGAAGAGTGTGCACCACTGCCACAAGAGCAGCACCAACTGACAAGTTTCTAACATCAAGGGACCATGCAATGTGCTGATCAAAAACTATAGCCTTCGGGAATAGTTTATTCTCATACGCGACCTTCCAAACACATCGAGCTCGATTTATCTGCCCCATGAGAACTAGGTAATTGAGAAGAACATTGACAAAGTACCTTGCGGCACCTTCCTCCAATTCATAATCAACACCTTGAAAGAATTCCCTCACAAAAGATAGCACTGGCTGTTTCCTTTGTTCAGGGCCTGTGAAGAGCCCACACAAAAAAGCATGTGCCTTGTGTTTAGTTGCACTAAGGATGGACATCAAATGCCGCTCGCTCTGCTCTTCTTGACACCTTACAAGATGGGCTAAAATAGATGTGTAAAGCACCAAATCAACTTTTGCAGCAGAGTTAACATAAGTTTCAAGAAGAGGCTTGGCAGACTCATATAAGCCATTTTTCATGCATGATTCAAACAACTGCCTGATTATAAAATTATTCGTTCTGACCCCTGATGAACCCATGAAACGCAGCCATCTCAAAGCAAGATCAGCTGAACCTTCCTTAATATAAACCATCAAAACATCACTAGCCGTCACATCCACAGAATATCCCATGGCCTTCATCTCGAGTAAGATTTTGGCAGCCACATCCACCAGCTTCTTATTCGCTAGCAGGGTTAACAGAGCAGTATAAGTGCTTAAACCTGGCCTCAGGCCTGCATCAGTCATTGAATTGTACAGCTTCATGGCATGATCTACTTGTCCAGATGCAGCATGCATTTCTAAGAGACGAGAATACGTAGACGGAGTGGGTAGAAATCCAGCCTTTTCCATATCTGAAAAAGCAGACATAGCAATGTCAAGCTTCCCTGATTTTGCATGCGCCTCAATGATCATTGTATACAAGCCAAAATTAGGCCTGAACCCTGCATTCTTCATCTCATCCCAAATCCTAAGAGCAGTTTCTAGCTTCCCAGACTTCACATAAGATTCAATTAAAGAAACAAATACAGTTGGAGGAGGCCTATACCTAAAACTTTGCATCTCCATGTAAACCTTCATTGCACCATCCAATCTCCCAGCTTTCCCCATTGAATCAACAAGAGAGGCAAAGACATTCAAACCTGGACGGAAATTCCTTTCTTTCATTTCTTGGAAAAGCTTGAAAGCAGCATCAAGGCGGCCTGATTTTGCCAAGTTTGGGATCATCAATTCATAAGTTGCACCATCCAATGAGCAATTGGCTGATGCCATGCTCTCATATATCTCAAAAGCCTTATAAGGCAGCCCCTTGTTCAGAAAGAGTGTGATGAGGGAATTATATGTCTCAGTATCAATTTTACAACCTGTGTCTTTCATTTTCTTAAAGCAACAAAAAGAGACCTCCAATTTCTCAGCTTTAGCCAAGTGCTGAATCACTCGATTATAAGCACCAAATGAGGAGATTTTGCTATTAGTGCAATCACTAACCATTTCATCAAATAATGACTGAATTCCGTCAAAATCCCTACGTTGGTTCAAACCATCAAATAGAAGTACATAACATGCATCATTAGGTGAATACCAAGATTGCCGCTAGCCCATCTAAACAAACTTAAACATGCATCACTTTCACCAATAATCTTTAAAGCTTGAGTGATGTGAGTCATATTCGGAGTAAATTGAAGCTTGTCTAATTGATTCTCCAACTCTGGTCCCCATTTCCACCTCTTAATAACCTCAACTAGTTTTGCCACTGCTACAGCATTTGCGAAAGGCTTCTTAACCTCCCCAATCATTACATGGTCATCAAGCCCTGGCTCCACAGACCTTATTCCTTTACCCTGGTAAATAACATTACCCGACTCATCTAAGTAATCTATCTCCTCAGTCCATTCCCCAGACCCATTGCCACTGTTTCTCCCATGACAGTAATTTCTATTAAGAAAAGACAGTCCCACTAGACTAGAATCTCTACAAGAAGCAGGGTTTTTCCAAAAGCAATTGTTGTTTGGAACATAAAAACCGAGAACAATCTGTGTGAATCTCGTTGAGGAGCTGAAAAGCCTTGGCCCTTCTAAATTAATAGGGTTAAAGGGTGAGGGAAAACGAAGACTTTTGGTAAATTTGTGGAAATTCCCAGAAACTAAATTCCAACGATAAATCATTGAATATTTAGAAAGTAGCGGCGATATTTTACAGGTGTTAACGATGTAACTAGCTCGGCTATTAAAAGGAAGTTTACCTACCTAGCAAACACAGATTGGAAGTAAGGATCAATTAACCTGATTTTTTCCTTCTCCTCTCTGTTTTTCTCTTATCACTCAAAATGAGATATTGAAAGCTAAAATCTATGAGTGGCGATAAAAATTGCTTCCAAGCCTTCACCGCTCTTCAGGCTCTCTAAAGCCCTGAAACGCCCTTTGGACTGTGTGGAGCTGATTGGGGGCTCACTGTAAGAATACAAGCTGTGTCAGGCTGACATTTATGAAAGAAGAAGAGAGAAAAGAGAAATTCTTATATGAAAACAAAGCAAACAAGCTAGTAGGCAAACAGGAGGAACATAGCAAATACTATGAGTCCATGACATTTACCTTCTTGGAGTGCCCAGTTTTAACCAAAAAGATTTTGACCAATTGACAAAGATCAAACTTGTCCTATTAAATCCACAAGGAAATATATTAATTAGCAATATTACTTTAACGGTGTTCGTTCAATATAATCCATAAGTGTACACCATATCAGAAAAAGTCAGACCATATGAATATAAGGTTCAGATTTCTGATGATAACTTAAATCACAAAAATAAAACCTTGAAGACCCCACACCACTTAAATCATGCATTAAGAGGAATCCCTGTCCCATAAATATTCACAAGAGTTGAGCTTCTCTCCTGATGAAGAATATATTGATAAAAATAGTATCTTCCTCCCAAGAACAAAAGATGAAGCAACTGACATCTGCTAAAGAAGCATTCTAACACTTCATAAAAATTGTTCCATAATCTTTTTAAGTTACAAGAACATAGTTTGATAAAAGAATTTTTATATTTTTGAAGTGGATGAACATTTTAAATATTTACATTTCCAAGTGCCATAAAACATAACCGTTGACACATTTTAAAGTAACTCATGCAGGAGTGAATATTAACAGAAGAACAGTTTTCCACACTCCAAATAAGACAGATTTCTTGAAGATTTGCGGGAGTACTACTATCTTTGTTGTCAACTCTTCTATCGCATATCCATACTATAGTCCCAAGAGCACATAAAGTATTCCAACATTTTAGTTTGATTAAATGTGAGGCCCTAACTTCAACATGCTACAGGACCCTAGACTCACAAAAACATTCTAGCATATCACAAACTGAGGTTGCAGGAATGCAGCTAGGATGTGGCTGTCGGATTGAATACTCTAATACCAAATAATTAGAAACTTTGGGAGAGCTATATTACAAAAACTAGCCCCTGAGATTAAAAAACCTTATATCTCTACGAAATCTGTACGATAAATGAATCAGTTCCTGGGTAAAGCGATTTTCCAAAGCATCCTTTGCTAGTTACTCCCGAAGGAAGAAATTATGTTGCACCGAGCGTTTTCGATACTTACTTCAAAAATACTAATATTTCTCCGACACGTCTTAGTACTAATTTGAAGGCAAATCCGGTTAAATACAAAAATGCGAAACCAGAAAAGGAAATGTCTGAAACCAAAAACATTAAGCAGCTAACTGAACTAACTACTAAGCAAGTCACAGTCTCACATATAGTGAGACAGTCAGATATCGCGAGAACGAGAAGAACCGAGAGGAGGGAAGAACAGTAGAACTGGAACACAGAAGAGCCAAGAAACACTCACAGTCGGAGAGACGGAGGCGACAGAGAGACAGAGGCGACGGAGAGGCAGAGGAAGACGAGTTTTTTTTTTTTTTTTTTTTTTTTACTTTTGCTCGGAGAAAGACGAATTCAGTGGCGTCGATTTGGGTAGAGACTAGAGACTGATTATTAGGGCATTTTTGTTGCCCAAAAACACAGCTGCAAAAATGCCCTCCATTTTTTGAGAAAATTACAAAAATCAAAAAGGACATTTTGCCTTGCGTCAAGGTGCAAATTTGCCAACCAACTACTACCCGAGTGAAAGCCCAAAGATAAATAACTATTGAAGGACTAAAATGGCCAATGAACAATTAAAAAGTGAAAAAAAAAAACACACAATTTGGAGCAGATTCACCAACGAGCTATTACCCTATCACTATCTTGGTGTCTCCATCTTCCATTGACTGTCACAGTGTCGGCGACGTCGGCATTTCCAAAGCTTCTATTGTTGCTGGGTGTTCTACTCACCCTCTTGAACTCATCCAGTAGTCCACAGCGTTCGACTAGCACGCACCTTGCACAATGGTTTCATCCCTCCGATGCCACAAACAAGAACTTTGCCGCCACAATGCCTCGCTCCCATCTCTCGTTGGTGTTTTCTTTTTTCGAACAAGAAGGCTTAACCGCTCTTTTCTCTAGCGTTTCCGCCACCGTCTATGCCAGTGCCTCATATTTTAACTTAATTAGTTGGTGTTTTTTTTTTAATAGTTATTTGGGTTTTTTTTTCACTTTTAATAGTTATTTGGTTTTTTTTTCACTTTTTAATTGTTGATTGGCCATTTTGGTCCTCTCAATAGTTATTTGTGTCGCGCTCCTCAAGTAATAGTTGGTAGGCAAATCAAAGACCTCCACCCTTTTGCCTATTTCATCATTCCGATTCGTTCAAATTGCATGTCATTCACGTGTCGGACACGCTTGAATCTGAAAAATTAACGTGTCCATGCTACATATTATAGACAACAAGCGGAAAATAAGTTTTTGCAAAAGTAAAAAAAACTTGTCTAAACTTTATGGACTTTAAAGTTAATTGAAGGTAATGAAGGCAGATTTTGAGAAGCTGGTCCTCAATATTACCAATTCAAAGTGTAGGTTTTTCCTATATTTTAGTTGTTGGAAACATGTAATCTATGATTACTTCGAACGCTTAATAACTTTTTTTTTGTTAGAGCATTCGGTGTCCTGTATGAGCCATCTTTCAGGCACATCAACGACCCCAGAGTAATCCGAACCGAGACCGGGTGGCCCCTTTCGGGGGAAGCCTCTACCACCCACACACGCTGCATTCCCACGTCTCGAACTCAAGACCCGTGGTTAAGCTAGGACAACCCTTACCAGTTGACCTAAGCGTTTGGTGGTAAACGCTTAATAACTTTTAAGTGAATCCAAATACGCATGAAGCCATTAGATCAAAACTAAAAACGGAACCAAACGTAAAGCTTAATTTAAAAACAGTTCTTGTCATTGGTAACTAGATGATAACACTGACTTACCAGCCTATGAACACCAAGTAACCGCAACAAAGGGGAAAAAATTCTTTGAGCCAAGTCAACGACTAACCGAAAACGGTAGAGACGAGAGATTAATAAGCAAAGCAACAACCAACAGTAAACGGGCAAAAGAAATAGGATAAAGGGAGAAGAAGAAGAAAAACCGAAAGAAGACGGCGACGGCTAGCTCTAACAGTGAAGAATGAAACTTGAGATGAGAGAGATGCTGAGAGCCTGAGACAAGAGAGAGCTGGGAACGAAACCTGAGAGCCTCGAGTTGAGAACGAAACCTGAGTTGAGACGAGAGACTAAGATAGAGCTGAGAACGAATTGCCTAGGCCCGTTTGTTACGAGGAAGAGGGCATGTCCAAAATACTCCCTCTGTTCTCTGTTATAAAGCATCAATTAGTAAGTTTATTTGGTCTTTTTTGTAAAGCATTTGTTGATTCCCAATGAGTATTGATTTTTTTTTCCATATCTGCCCATAATTAATAAAGGTAGTTGTGAGAGCAATAATTAATATGACATTAAAATTTAGGGATCAGGCTTTCCTCCAATTCCTTTACTCACCGCTGCCCTCCTTTTCTCCCAAAACAGCACCATTTTATGGCCAATTGGCACTGTTCAACTTTTTTTTTTTAATGGCATTCACATCTTAAGGTATTTTATTAGTTTCAATCAGTATCCTGAAGCATCTTTTAGTACATTCAGTACCCTGAGAGCATATTTTAAGTACCAATCAATATCCTGAAGTGTTTTTTTTTTAGTACCAGTTAGTATCCTAAAATATTTTTTTCGCACTAGTAAGTATCTTGAAATTTATTTTTAGTACCGTCAAGACCTAAAATATTTTTTCAAAATCCTAAAAAAATTTAGGATATTGACTGGTATTTAAAAAATATTTTAGGATACTGAATGTTACTAAAAAGATATTTTAGGCTACTAACTGGTACTAAAAAGATACTTAATAATTTTGAAAAATTATTTTAGAATCTTAAAAAAATAGTTCATGGTACTGAATGGTATTAAAAAAATATTTATGGATACTAACTAGTACTAAATAGATACTTGAAAATACAACTGGTACTAAAAAAAATACTTGAGATAGATGGTGAATGCCATAAAAAAAAATTATACAAAGTGCCATTTGGCACCAAAACGGCGCCATTTTGAAAGAAAAGGATGGCGGTGAGTAAGGGAATTGGAGGAAAGCCAGATCAAAAATTTAGGGCTATTAGTAGGGGTAGTATTGGAAATTATTTAGATCCTAGTACAACTTTATTGACTTTAACTACTTTTATTGATTTGTGAGAAAAATTAGTTGATGTCTTATAATAAGATGAGGGAGTAACATTTAAGGAAGGAAAGGAACTTAGAGGAGGGAAAGGAATGGAAAAGAAGATTGAGAGGGAACTTTAAAAGGTGTTCGTTTGATAGACATAGAAATTGAGATGGAAGATGATAATTTTAAAAATATTAAAATATACTCCTCCGGTCCTAATTATCGAACTATTTACCGAATTTGGAGAGATTAAGGGTATGTTTGGTTGGGGGGAGGGGGGAGGGGAGGGGAGAGAAAATAGAGAGAGAGAAAAGTTATTTGTGGTGGGGCCCACAAAAATTTTCTCCCCTTTTAATATTTTCCCTCCATTTTCCTCACCCCCTCCCCTCCCCTCCCCCCCCCCAACCAAACATACCCTAAGGAGAGAGGTTAAATTAGTTAATTATAATTATTTTCCCAAAATAACCCCGCTTAAAATTAAAAATTACATAAAGGCAAACTTAATCAAACGATCGCCTCACAAGAATTGGTATTCGAACTCGCGATTTCTCCATGCCTACCAACAGCGATTTCTCCAAGCATGATAGTATAAAAATTATACTCTTCTATTAAAAATTTATGCCAAAGTGGACCAGACGGGTGGTTTAAATAATAATTAAATTTAAATATAATAAATGCAACCTACTATTTTCAAACTTTTTTAAAACCATTTCCAAACAAAAATTACTACTACTCCCTTTAAAAAATAAAGTAGAATCTTTCACTTGATAGAATATAAGCGTGTTGTTAAATTAATTATTGTGGAAGAAGTATTAGTAGGGGTGATATGGGAAAAAATGACAAAAATTGCTCAAAATTATTTTATAAGAAAAAAAGTATAATTGAAGTTTATATAACATTAATGAGTTGCAAACTTTATTTACTTTATAAAATATAAATTATTATTGTCTCTAATTATTATTGAGAAAATATAAATAGGGGTATTATAGGAAAAAAATTGACAAAAGTTTAAACTTGCTCTTATAATTAGGACCAAAACCAACTCTAAAAGTGTTCTTATAATTAGGACCGGAGGGAGTAACATTTAAAATGTCCAAAATACCCTTTACATTAACAAAAAAAAAAAAAAGAAGCTTCGATCCTGTCGTGGTTTCCGACCGGTGGTGGTGGAGATCTTGGGTTCCAACGTTTTCCCTCTCTCGCTTTGCTATCCCTCCTTCTTCATCCCCGGCATCCCGACCGATTTAACCAAAAAAAAAAAAAAAAAAAAAGCTTCGGATCCGGAAACAAGGTGTGGGTTTCAACCAATGGTGGGGGAGATCAAGAACAATGAAGGAGCTAGGAAGTCTTCGCCAGCAACGAAGAGAGTCGAAGGTGCCAGTGCCGGTGTGAATGGAGGAAGAAGATAAAGGGATATAATTGGAATTTTGTAGGAGGGAAGATCAAATCTACATCTTCCATCCAATATGTGAGGGATCGATCTTCCCTCCAACATGGGAAGATTAGCACTCACCAGAACTTATTTTCGAGATCTTCTATGTACCAAACGATCAAAACCATAGGAACTTTGGCTATTTTCCCTTTCCTTCTCCCATCTTCTTTACAACAAATGGAGCCTAACTCCCTGAGTGGCAAACCACGAGAAGTCGGAAGACTAAGTATTATTAGATAATAGATATTTTAAATAAATAATATATATAGAACATTATATATTTAAATAAAGGGTTTAATATTTCTTTGCTGTCGAAATTTTTTTCTGTCACACTCACATAAAAGTGAGTGGACCCATTAATATTTTTCTCTCTTCCCTTTATAATGGGACCCATTCACTTTTATGTGAGTATGGCAGAACAAAAAATTATACAACAAAAGCAAAATAATTTGTTGGGGAGGGCAGGACCATGATGTTCGGTTCTGCCAAGTTATTAGCTGAGCCCAAAAGTGTCTAAATTTTTTGGGCCACTTTCTTAGAGTCGAGCTGGGCGATGTTTGTTCAGGCTTCTACAGACAGGGCAACCGACATCATACTCACCCCTTAATAGATCCACCGATCTAATTAATTTACCGGGGACTATTCTCCAAATAATCCATCTTTTATGAATAAAAATTTTAATCTAATAATTAATTCATTATAATTTTTAGATGCCGTAAATAATTCATTATTTTCTTTTTTATTTTATAAAAATTATTAAAAAAGCCGAATAATTCTTCATATACCTTGGTTTTAGAAGTAAAGTTACCCTCAATGTTACAATTTTATGCCCAGTGAAAATTCCAACAAAATAAAATGGGAAAAATAAATTGGTGTTGCGAATTTATCAAATCTCAAGTCAAAATTGCAGTAGAACTCTAGGATTTCCGATTCTGACCAAAATGCCCCGAATTGAGAACACTAGTTTTGGTCAATAACAACATCGTATTCATATTAATAACATTCGATTTTACATTAATGACTTTACTTTCATGTTTGACAATTTCATACCCAAAAATCATGGATAATTTTGAGGGCACAAGTTTCAAAGATCAATAACAATATGAATATCAATATTAACAACATCATATTTTACATCAACTACTTCACTTTCATGTTTCACAACTTAACTCAGATCAATTTGGTTAGAATTGGAAATCCCGATTCCTACTTCAATTTAGAATTGGAAATACCAGATTCCTACTTCAATTTTGATAAATTCACAGCACTAATTTATCTTTTCTCACTTTTAATTATATTTTTCTGGAATTTTCTTTTTTGTTTTAACTCTTTTATATTACAAATTTAATAATTTATACAATTCATAAAGGCGAGAAGAAACGGGTCCCATTATTTATTATTTTATTATTTATTACTTATACAAGTAGTGTAGTTTTTAATAAGGTGATATTCATTAAGTATAACATTTGAGTTAAAATTCTCTTTATATGCACAAAAGGCAAATATCGAATAAATAAAAATACCTGAAAAATAAGACATTGACTAAGTAAAAAATAATACAAAGATTGTTAAATTTTGAATTCAGATTCTTCATACTACGACTTTGATAAGGGAGACAACCTCTTCATATGCCATTCTAATTAATGTCTATTTTTCACACCAACACCAGAACTGAAAAAGGTCCTATTTTTAGAGAAAATTCTAAAGGCCTGTTTGGTTAAATAATAATATATTTTATTCATAAGGAAATGGTCCCCTAACTACAAATTGGATGGCTGTGAAACTAGAAAGATTATCAGGTACATAATGCATAATCTAGTAACATGAGAAGCTTTTCTTTGAGAACAAGCCCTGCATTTGATATATGTGTCACAATTACAAGACGGACATTTCTTACTAGAGAAGTAAAACAGATTATCTCAGCAAGCCAAGCACACACTTGTAACTAATCTAAGCACTTCTTCTTCCTATAAATACACTAGTTACCAATCTAAATACACTCTACCTATAAATACAAGACTCAAGACTCAAGCTTTTCATTTGCAAAAAAAGTGAAATGTAGATAATTTATGTAAAAGATCAACCAAATTTGGCTTTCTTCACGAAAGTCCAGAACTCTCACCCTATGTGGGTTTTGTTTTCCTCCTTTTTTATTCTTTTTAGGCGAAATTATACAAAATCCCCCATGAATTTTTCACCAATTGCATATAATCTCGACATTTCAAAATTTAAATTTAACCTTTCATTTTTATTTTATTTTTTATCATAAGCAACTTCGTTGTTAACTTATCATTATCTTTTAAATAAAGATTGTCGGTCGATTAACAGTGACTGTGGCATCCTATGCAAATTGCTGATTTTATAAAATCTCTCAACTTTGATTAGTTACAAATAACCCCTTTGAACTTTAATTGATTATAGATTACTCTCAACTATTTCAAAATTTAAATTTAACTCCCTTAAATATTTGATTTATAATATTAAACCACGTGTCACTACTTTTATCATCTTAATAATTTTATTAAATATTTTTATTATCATTTTTCAATTTAAATAGCTTTTTTTAGTGGCAAAAAATAGAAGAAGAATATTTTTTAAAAAATATAAAAATAAAACGATGCATATGTTTTCTTAAAGAAGAGATTCAACGTTTTATTTTTATATATTTTTAATTATCATTCTTATATTTTTTTAATAAAAAATTTAATAGACAAATTATAGTAAGAATCTTAAAAAAATTATTAAGATGATACAAGTAATGACAGATGATTTAATATTATAAATTGAATCTTTAAGGGAGTTAAATTCAAATTTTGAAATTTCAATAGTTATTTGTAACGGTTCAAAGTTCAAGAAGGTTTTCGGTAACCGATCAATCTAGAGAGGTTATCTCGTAACTCATCAAAGTTTAGGGGGTTCGGTAGAATTAGCAATTTGTATAGGATGACACATGTCACCTATTAACTGACGAGACAATTTCTATTAAAAAGATAATAATCAGGTGACAATAAAGTATTTATAATCAAAAAATAAAACATTAGAGAAGTTAAATTTAAACTTTGAAATGTCAATGGTTAAATACTATTGACTCTTTTTTTTTTTTTTTTTTTATATAGAAAATTTTGAGAAAGGGGTTGATTCACCCACCATCTAAGGCAGGCGAAATCTCGTTTCCTTCTAGGTAATACCGATGTTGAGCGAAAGCCGTCTATTACCCTCCTCCCATTTACCTAGACACCTAGGCGTTAGGATGCCTCCCCAGCCGCTTTGACCAACTCTAAGATCGAACCCCTCCCTTTGGTGAGTGTCTCGTAAATGCTATTGACTTAAAATTTATGGGGTTATTACAGAATCAGAGATGTAGAATACAGAATCTCAACCCTTTTCTGATAATGATGGTATATACTCTTATGTGCCATGTGATTCTTTTCGGATTAAAGTAGATATGTCATTGCTTTTCATAAAGTCTTAATTTGCAATTTTGTAGAATTAGATATGAATTTTTGAAGTCACAAAATTATGAATAAATATTAAACCGGTCAAACCAACGAGTCCGGTTTGGTTTTAATAACTAGGGCCAACAGGATTGACAATATAAAGATGATGTTTTAGGAAAAACATGTCTTTCTAAGAATTAGATAAATAAATCTTACATTAGGCAAGAGACGGTTCCTCAACACGATACTTTAAGATAATTTATGTAGATCTCTTAACCCCCAAATTAGTCAATTGAGTCTTATATTAAAGAACCAAAGATGATATTATATAGCACTTAGTATCATAAAATAATTTGTGGCATAACACTCAATATTCTAAAATATTCTTTTAATAATTTTGTCTCCATCCAGCACCCTTCTCCAGTAACACTTAGTATACTAACTTTAGAGTACACTGAGTAGTCATTGCTCCAGGAAAAAAAAAACACTTTAAGGATAAAATTGCATAAAAAAAATACTATAAATACTATAGATCAAGAGCTATTTTAAATAACTTTAGGTTGATGTATAAACAAATTAGTGAGACATTCTCAGTGCTACTTGGAAAGTACTTCAGGGTGATAGATACATTTTAAATCTATTATATATTTCGTCAACCAGCTTTGCTCTCTATGTGTTACTAATAATCTTAAACCCAGCAAAAGAAAAATAGGTTGACTATTAAACAAGATAACGAATCTAATAGCAGAATTTGACCGAGTGTTGCACAGGAACGAGTGGCAAGTTCAAACGCATTTCAGAAACGAATATATAATCTTCATTGAGAATATAGCCAACACAGATAACCATCCTAACAAAAATTTAATTGTGCTCCAATGCACAAAGGACAGATAAATTTAGCTCACAAAAAGAACAAAACTCCATGCGCTACTTGTGAACAATAAATCCTACGAAGCATCATATCCAGTGAACCTGCAAGGGAGACATCAAAAACAGAAAAGTCCAACATCAGAACTCAAGCAGCTATGTCCAATGGTTCAGAACAATCAAGTGACCAAGAAAAAATTCAAGGCATAAAAACAAGCATCGGATCTTATTTAGACATTACCACACATTTTTATCCCTCATGATAGCCAAAACACACCACATAACTGATGCATAAGATGTTCCTAATTTCAGGTGTTATACTGAGTTATGGTCTTTTTTTCCCTGCGGCCAGCAATGAAGTTCTATGTCGAGTTACTTCCATTGTCTTGTATATTTTTTGTTTGAATCCTGAACAAGTCTCTTCTACTTGCATCAATGTCCATACATCATAAATTGCCATGTATCCCCAAACAACAGAGATGGCCATTATCTTACCAATCTTCTAATTCACCACCACATCAGCTTGTTTGTTATACATGTAGAAACATCACTACAAACATTTTTGGGGGGTGTTTGGACAAGCAGTAGAATGCAATAACAAAACCTTAGTTGGACCGTCTTGATGGTTCAAAATATACAACACTCTCTTTGGGTTATTAAACGCTTATTTCCTTCAATGCCCCTCGTTAAACAAAATATGAGAGAAATTTGTGATTCACAAGGTGGAATGTCAACAATTAATTAAGGCCAAATATTGAGAAAAATGTGTTTTGATACAATTTTAATTAGCTTAATCAATTTTAACTAATTCTATTGGTCTATGTGAAGTAGGTATTAGTGTCTTACAATTGAGACCGGAGGTTGTATGTTCAATCATAATATACACAATTGCAAAGCAAAGGATACATAGTATTACATAACTCACAAAATGCATGAACAGATATTTCCAATAAATATAAAAGCTGCAGTTAAAGTAAAACATAAATTAGATGGGGATAGGAAAAAAGAGGCACCTCATATGTTGCTGGGGTACATGAATACTCTAACCTTAGCTCCCTGCAAAGAACCATAACTCCAGAAATCAATAACGTTCATACAAAATTCAGAGAAGGAAAACCCAATGTTTCCAATTTATTACCATTGATCTGGGTGGAAGATTTGATTTGAACTTTGCTCGGACAACACCACTGTTACCATGAGGCCTGATAACCTTACCCCAAATGCAGCGGTAATGGGTTCCATTCTTCTTAACCTTGGCCTTGTAAATATATGCCATTCGCTTGCCACAATACCATGCTACCTCTTCCTTGGTGTTCACCCCTTCGATTTGAATAAGAGAGGTGTTAGGATACTGGTTTGACTTAGACCTGAAAATTATCAGGGCCTTTGTTAGCACAAATTCTATAATGTCACAAAACCTTACTGTCAGATGATGAGAAATAAGACACGACAACTTCAATCCAAAACAATCAATCACGAGATAGCATATTGGAAGTACATAAAAAATTGAAAACAACCAGGGCAAGAAAGATTTACCTCTTGTATCCAAGGATTGACCCTCTCACGTACAGTCTAATACACAGGAAGTAAATAGCATTAGCTCTAATTTGAACTAAAAGGAAGTGTGAAAAATCAGATAGATAAGAGCAATGATTAATTAACAATTTGAAGAGTTGTAGACTTCAGCAGTAATTTTGTCAGCCAAGATACCAGCTCTATCTTATTGCCTATTATGGACTTGAATAAGGTTATCTTAATAATAAAATGTTACCAACAAGCCGCATTCCCAAGCACCAAAAAATGTAGAACTCTGAATAACTCATAGTTATATGAAAAAGACTTTTACTTTATATAAAAGGGGGGAAACAAGTTATAGGTAAGCATCAGCCATGCCGAACCTGCCAGCAGTGGTTAAAATTTCACTGTGATTCATCACTTTATTTTTTCTTTCTATCATACCTCTCCATGCAGTGTTTCAGCCAATAGTAGGATGATTACATGACTAACAAAGTCGAACTAAACGTATCATGGTCATGACGCCCACAAAAGAAAAGATTTTTTCAGAGCTAATATGCAAAAATTACATTTTCGAGTATGTACTCCGCAACAGATCCCAACGTACGTAACCAATGAGTGAAAGTAAAGTAAAGGAAATGCTTTACTCAAAGGCTTCGAAGTATACCTGACACGTTCACCCTGACGGCCCTTCACCATTGTCGTCTCGGAGGCGCTGAATCGATGCAGGAGCTAAGAGAAATCAGAACGGCGCGAACGGAACCCTAGCCTGAGGGACTTTATAGAGACTAACTAAATGCGTATACATGGATTTAGGGGTTTTCGTGGAAGAGACAAGTGATCCGATTGGATCTATTTGATTCATACAGGTTCGGGCTTCGGGCCCATCTGATTCCATTACTTATGGACTGTGTATTATTGTCGTGACCCTCTCTATTATTTATCTTTAATGATACCCCTTGTTCTCGCGCCAATTGGTAAAGAGGTCGGATACTCTCATCAAAGGGAGGGGTTCGATCTTGGAATTGGTCAAAGAGCTAAGAGGAGATTCTAGCTCCTAGGTCTTAGGTAAACGCCGAGGGTAATAGACGGCTCTCCCCGCCCAACATTAGTATAACCTAGGAAGAAGGGATATTTCGCCTCGCCTTAGATCGAAAGGTGAATCCAACCCCTTTCCTAAAATTTATGTATAAAAAATATCTTTAACATCAATATTCATATATCAATATATATCAATTCAATGGCAAAAAAGATACTCCTCCAATGGTAAATATAAAATAAATTTAATTATTTTAAGAGATTAAAGAAATTAATTAAATTATTTTAAAAGATTTTTATGTTTTATTTAAACTAATTAGTTTGACTAATAAATTGATGTATAATCTAAGGATATACAACATATAATATGATTAAGTAACTTATTTAACTTATTTAATCTTTATTAAAAAATTTAACTATATTTTATATTTAAAACCGGAAACCCTTTTATATTTAAAACCGGAAACTCTGACTCAAAATCAATACTCAATTCATAAACATATATGTGAAATTTAAGGGCCGCAAATGTATTATGGTTGCATTATTCTCAAATCATAGATAATCATATTCATTTCTTAAACTCCATATAATATTTCAGACCCGCCAATTTGATTAATTTACCAGAGATGATTCTCCAAATAATCCATATTTTATGAATAAAACATTTTAATGCAATAATTAATTCATTATACTTTTGAGATGCCGTAAATAATTCATTATTTTATTTTTTATTTTTATAAAAATTATTAAAAAAACGAATAATTCTCCATATACTTTGGTTTTGGAAGTAAAGTTACCTTCCATGTTACAATTTTATGATCTTTTTTGTTTGGGGAAAATTCAAGAAAAATACAATTAAAAATGACAAAATATAAATTGATCTTCGCGAATTTATCAAATTTCAAATTAAAACTGAAGTAGGAATCTGAGATTTTCAATTCTAATTAAATGACCTAAATTGATGGTGTAAGTTTCATAGGTCAATAATAACATCTCGTATAGATATTAACAACATCAAATTTTACATTAACGACTTTACTTCCATGTTTCATAACTTTACATTCCAAAAACCAAAATAATTTTGAGGGCATGAGTTTTAAAGGTCAATAACAACTTATTTTACATCAATGACTTAACTTTTATGTTTCACAACTTAACTCAAGACAATTTGATCAATTGGTCAAAATTAGAAATCTCAAATTCCTATTTTAGTTTTGACCTGTGATTTGATAAGTTGACAACACCAATTTATCTTTTCCTATTTTTAATGACATTTTCCTGAAATTTTCTCCACTTTTTAACTCTTTTATATCACAAATTTAATCATTTATACAATTCATAAAGGCAAGCTGACATGAACTCATGTTTCGTTAGGTATTAAGAAATGAGTCCCATTATTTATTACTTATTACTTATAAATAGTGTAGTTTTTAATAAGTTGATATTCATTAAGCAAGACATTTGAGTTAAATTCTCTTTACATGCACAAAAAGCAAATATTAAATGAATTATCAATCACATGTTAAAAGCTCAATTGAATAAATACTTGAAAAATAAGACATTGACTAAGAAAAACATTACTTTGGTCTTCATTTTTTTAATACAGAGATTGTTAAATTTTCAATTCAGATTCTTCATACTACGACTTTAATAAGGGAGGAGCACGCAGGCCAGCCATAAAACAACCTCTTCCAATATCCTCCGTTCCTAATTATAGGAACACTTTTGTAGTGCAATTTATACTACAAAAGTATTCTTATAATTAGAACCGGAGGTAGTAATTTAATGTGAAATTACACATGCCAGTAATATGCCATACTAATTAAAGTCTATTTTTCACACCGACACCAGAACTGAAAAAGGTCATATTTTTAGAGAAAATTCCAAAGGCCTGTTTGGTTAAATAATACCCCTCTGATCCTAAATATAGGACATAGTTTATAGTACAAAATATTTAGATTCCACAACAAACTATATAGGAAAACTATATCCTCTATTTAAGATCGGAGTAGTATATTTTATACATAAGGAAATGGTCCCCTAACTACAAATATAGTTTAAGTACTTTAGCTTTAGCTTTATCATGTAACGCTCGATCAGCCATTTATGATCCTCACGTAAATAATCTTGGTCAGTCCTTCCTGAAACACAACATGATATTTAGCTGAATTATATATTTAAAGCAGCTAAACGGATTCAATAAAATTTTAAAGACATAAATAAAATAAACATAAAACAGTATTTATTCATTAAATTCCAAAACTGATTAACCATGAATCATTCTCAATGCAGGAGCAGTAGCCGAAATACAACACCCCGTAATATAGGAAAAACCCATTTGGTACCCGTGCGTTTTTTTCTTCTCTTAACTAAATCAATAATTTTGCTTAGTTAACATCGTTAGCTCCTATAACTTTTCTCTACCTATACAGGAGTTAACGGAACTGAAAGAGCCAAATTAAAGCATTTAGTTAGGAGTAAAAAATACACAGGTACCAAATTCAAAATTGAAGAAAAGTATAGGTACCTACAGATTGATATTCCCCACAATATATAACTAACTACATCAGGAACAGAAGACAATATCACGACTGAAGTGGAGCTTGCTTCAAGTGTTTTTATCAGACTAATAGTCCATGCATCAAATTGGCAAAGTGTAATGAAGTTGGACTCTAAGGAATTACTTGAAGAGTTTCTCCACAATAGAGTTCAGACGCCCAACATCAGCTCCAATAAGCTCATCAGCCTTTTTTTCATTCTGAAAGAAATGGAGCGTTGGCTGCAGCATAGAAATAAATAAATAAATCTGAGACAAACAGAACAGCAGGTCCACATTTGCAAAGCAACGCTTCATGAAACAAATTTAGTAAATCAACTGAACTAATGAATGAGAATTCCAGATGTCGACTTAGTTACATATAAGAAATTGAACCATTGGGTTTTAAATGTGATGCATACTTCAACAAAATGAGACATTAAATCATTTACCACAGATGTAATCATTAATTTGCCCAAAGTGCCTTGAATTGATTCCTGGCAAAATAGGAGAACAAGGTGTCAATTTTAAGCATAGCAGTTTATTGACGCAAAAAAGCAGTAAAATTTTCAGCATAAGATAAAATATACTACTCAAATGGAAGATACTAACTAAAAACACATTGTTCTGCCTAGTTCTACAAGATGTATTAATCAGGAAAGAAGGATGTAGAAAGAAGAATGAGGAAACAAATACAGATAAGATGGCAAAAACAGGCCCAAACCCTCACATCCCTTATCTGAAACCATAAGCAGAATCATGCTAAAAATAGCATAACTAGAAGATAGCTTTCACTCATTTCTGCGCCCAAAATCTTCAAAGTAGATGGAGAAAAAATAGACAAGATTCAAAAATCAAAAATTTTTGTATGTATGGTAGGTACCATGAACAAGAGGTGCTGGCAGGCTCTGTTAAAAATCAGTGAAGTTCTCTCAGTGGCAAGCCCAAATGCCCCTCTTCTTTTTTCAACCTACATGTTACTCCCCCTGCGCCCCTGTTTCTCAATGAACAACTCAAGGCACGAAAAGCTCTCTTCCAATCTTTCTAGCACACAAACATGCTCAGTGATTTGAAATGTGTAAACCTTCAGATATAGGATAGTTAATATTTTGTATGCCTAGTGTTTGGGCTTGTCCATTTCGCCAAACTCATATTTTTCTCATCGCTTTTAGCTAAGGGACTTTGATTCCCTTAGAATGTAACGTTCAAATGTATCTGGACTTGGCTCACTCTTCTTTTGAGTCCAATTATCATTTGCATTTAATTCCTTATACCTGTGCTAGTGTTCTTTGAGGCCCAAGGGCCTCAACTCAAGTCCTTCATTTTTCTTCATTGCCTGAGCTTGTACTCTTAAACCTCCGAGGCCTTTGGTCCCACAAATCTATTTTATGGGTCTAGGATCTTACAATGGTTAAGACTTTGTTCCTTTTGAATTGCTCTAAAACCATGTTAACCTTTTGTATGGGATAGTGCTTTGAGTTTGTCCATTTCACCAAAATAGCTTACGCTACTTGGTTAGGTGCCACAAGCTATATACTTTTAATTTTTCAAATAAATTTTAGATGTGGGACTTCTATTTTCTAACAAGGACAAACTTATAAGTTCTAGGGTGACAGTGATCAATTACGCAAGAATTGCATCCTCACTAGCTTAATTCACATGTTTCCTTTTTCAGTGCCACAGTAATCTTGAGGCAAACACAAATCCTTCATTGCCAAGGGAAGCAATTAAAATTTAATTGAGAAAGACCTAACATACTCTTGTTTAGAACACCTTCAACAATAAAGCATGTCCAAAGTGAAATATCCCATGCTAAGTCTAGCACTTCTAAAGACCACTCGGGCAAAGTAAGACCAATGCTGGTTATAGGAACTCAATGGGGCCTAAAAAAGTTGACATGCCATAAGTATTACTAATGGCAAACATAGGTTCTTTGTTTTTTTTGGGAATGGGGTGGTAATTTAGTAAAATTGGGAAAACATAACTAAAATTACTCATTACAACACTTGCCAATACGATTCAAAATGAGTATGAGTGATAAGTTGATGAGCAATTGAACATAATGTGATTTTATATGCAAAAAGTTAAAAGATACAAAGTGCATTACACCAGAAAACATGCTATGAAGTCTGTACCTGATCAATGTCAATCTTATATGTTGTCACATGAGGATATTTCCCACTGAGATCCTCGATGACTGGAGAAATGAACCTGCCTATACAAAAATATATACAGGAAAAAATTTTGAGAGAATTGCTTTTTAGAATATACATAGTTAGAGAAACACGTGATGCAATGTGGGGGAATATTAATTCGTATTATTCGGATTAATTTATGATATAATTTTAAATGATTTCTTTAAGCTTAAATAAAGTCCGTACTGTTTGCACTCAAGTTAACACGACAATGCTGGCAACAGAATCAGCATGTTGTACCACAAATAGATGGCTAGATGCTCTGTTAGAGTTTTGATTTTGGAAAATAGCCCAAGGACCTTTGAATAAGTAGCCACATGATGGAGTTTCTTCAGGGTACTGGAAAAAATGATTGTTGATCTTAACTGCCATCAGGATGTTATTTCAGTATGCTCTCAAAGGGGTTCGTAGTGTATATATGTAGGTGTGAGTTTGTGCGCATGCACACACCAGCGCAAGAGATCAAAAGTATTCGTTCTACACTCATTGACATGGTCATCATACGGAAATCCTTTACATGATTCAACCCTATGCGTAATCAAGACGGAAAATACAGTAAAATTTATTCCTGAGATCTTGGTCGAGAAGAACTTACATGGTCCACACCAAACTGCAGTGAAATAGAAGATCGCAGGCAATGATTGGTCTAATAAGAGAATTTTGGCAAGAAAGAAAATTTCAGTTCTACTTCGCTCAATGATCATAATGACATCATTTATATAAATTATATGTACACAAACAAAAGCTGTCATCTAACTCAAACTCGCCAAGATAGATCATACCTTTTACTTTGCTAAGGATATTATTAAACTCTTCCTCTGTCTTGACATGGACAATGTTCGAATCACCTGAAAATATTTGAAGAAAAGAAAAAGATGAATTCGAAGGAATACATTCAATAAAGAAATATAACCAGAACCATTATAATCATTTTGATCAATTAAAAAATGCATGCTTAACTCATACTCTGTCAAAGCCAACTCTAAGATGACTTATAGCACAACAACCACTTTGATACAGTGGTACATAATGCAAACACACTCATTTAAGCAACTAAACATTCTGCTTGATAAAAGTTTAGCCGCTGAAGTATTTAAACCCATCGACAGTTGACTTAAAATTGACCAAGTTGACATTGTTGCATGACAATGAGGTAGGTAATAAGCAAGCAGGAATACACAAAACTAACCTAGTGCATGACACATTGACGCATCCCAACTCAGTACATGTGGAAATAAATTAAAAGTAGTATAAAAGGCTGCCCAATTCTTCATCACGTTTTGTTATGAGATTAAATTGAAGAGTAAAAAGAAGTAGGAGGAGACCCACCTGAAGCGGAGCTAAAGCGACGATAATTGCAGGATGACAGCAGAGCTGAGAGCAGAGGAGGAGTGATGGAGGCGATGGTAGAAAACGAGGAGGTAGTGAAGGACTTTGACGGTGGAGATGGGCATACAGTTGCGGATGCAGAGGTCAATGTTCCGACAGAATCTGAACGAACATTGTTAAAGATGGGGCAAAATCTATTCTCTATTGCCCAACGAAAGGCGGAGGATCGGTGAATCCAGCTTCTCGCCATTTCCCTTTGCATGCCCAAATCTCTACTAGGTTTTTTCTCTCGATTTAAAGATTGGAGGACGTACGGCATAAAACGTAAAAGGAACACCAAACCTAAAAACAAAACGAGGTTGGGTTTTGTAAAATGTTTCGAGATAATTTGTGAAAAATACAATTAAAAATGAAAAAAAAAAATGTTGCTCCAACTCTATCAAATTCTAAGTTCTAAAATTTTCGATTCTAACCAAATTACTTTGAGTTAAGTTCTGAAACATAAAAGTGAAGTTGTTGATGTAAAATTTGATGTTGTTAATATAAATACACATATTGTTATTGACTCTTGAAACTTGTACCCGTAAAGTCATTAATGTAAAATATAATGTTGTTAACATATATACAAATGTTATTATTGACTCAATCTTATGCCCTCAATTCACAAGCAATTTGGTCATTTGATCAAAATTAAAAATCTCATATTTCTACTTCAATTTCTTACTTATGATTTGATAAACTCGTCGCACCAATTTATCTTTTCTCATTTTTAATTGTATTTTTCTGAAATTTTCCTATAAGTTTTTTATTAGAGCATGTTAGTTTTTTTTTAAAAAAAAATTTGATTCCCAACGCTCATTGTTTTTTGTCCCAAAAATGTTAAGCAAATGAGTAGATTCTCAATTGCTACGTTTTTATGGGTTAAATACTAATTTTGTCATGGAAGTATTAGTAAGGGGGCACTCATGGAAGTTTTTTGGGTATCATTTTTGCCCCAAAAGTTTAAAAAACTTCTAATCTTGCCGATCGGTTGATCTTGGACCGTTAGATCATTGCTCTCTTTGTAAACTTTTAGACCAAATTTGCTCCTAAAAAAACTTTCGGGGAAATTTGCACCTAAAAAAAAACTTTCGGGGCATATTTCTCTTTTTTGTAAACTTCCGGTAAAAAATGATATCAAAAACTTCCGAGTGCTTTGAGTGTCTCCTTGCTAATACTTCCGTGACAAAAATGATATTTAACCCCGTTTTTATTATTAGAGCATGTTAGTTAAAATATACATACGCACCCAACACTTAGAGTAGTTACTTTTGGAGTAAAGTTGCTCTTAAGAAAATTCTGGATACTCTACACTCCCGAGTGATTACTTTCGAAACAAGATTTCCCCTGAATCCAAACAAAAAAAGTAATAGTTTTAATCTTTTTTATAATGGCAAAATGTTATACTAAAAATAAAGTAAGAGTGAACAAAAATATGACATGAGTTCAGTTCAGTAAACCAAAAGGAGAGAAGAGGAGGGATTTAGCAACATTATTGTT
The DNA here is from genome assembly GCA_019022655.1 of Acacia acuminata. Taxonomy (NCBI): domain Eukaryota; kingdom Viridiplantae; phylum Streptophyta; class Magnoliopsida; order Fabales; family Fabaceae; genus Acacia; species Acacia acuminata. The sequence goes on from JAFJYI010000166.1 coordinate 416,665, forward strand.
AACAGCTGCTAAACTGATTAGATTTAAATATAATTGCTTCTTCACACACAAACTTTTCAGTGTCATCCCCTAATAAAAGAAACACATAATTGTGAATCCAAGAAACGAGCTGGAGGAGCGCACGTGCACACATGTGTGTGTGCATGCGTGTGTGAGTTCATATATTATGTGCGATTCTTAATATAGGAGCTATTTGAGTGATTTGGATAGATTACGAAAAATTAGTTATGCTAATTATTTGTTAAATATATGAGTTAATTTTTTTAAAATATCATCTTTCATAACGTTAGAGTATGTCAAGTTTGAACACGTGACATATAAGAGAAATTTTCAACATATGTCGCATGACACTCGAACATCGACAAAGTATCATCTTTTATTGTAAATACCCTTAGATAAAAATTAATTATTGTGTGCAATAAATAAGGATGCTTTTGGAAAATGTACTATAAATTTTAGAGACAAAGCGAATTGAGGTGTTATGTTTAGAACTAAGTCAATTTCACAACTAGTTCTTATATTATGAACAAAATACAGTATAACCTACGTGTCCAATAAACAAGAACTTATCTATTTAACTTTAAAGGAAAAGAAAAACTAATCTATTTTAACATCATAGCTTATATAGGGAGGACATTAGCAGTTTTTGGAATTTTTTAAATGCACGATAATTTTTTTTATTAACATAAGTATATTCTCACGTTTAAGGAAGACAAGACGAATGGATTCAACATTTTGTCTGTGAAAAAATGCAGCCTACTCATTGGAAAATTTTTACCTCACTTTTTTTGCAAAGACACTTGGTGAAAGTCATGAGCTTAGGAAAATTCCTTGCCAAAACAAGCTGTCAATATCTTTTCCCCTATAATGCTATTGCTGAAGATCTTATTGTATTGGTTAATTTCTTTTGTAATTTTTGTTTCTGTATTGCAGACAATTTTTATTTTTATTTTTCTTATGCCCCTATTTTATAAAATGTGGGTTTATTATGTTGTATGTTTTTATTTCGATTTATAAATTGTTCTTATTCAAAGGGGGAAAAACAAGAAGACTAAAGGGAGTAGCTTGCTTTGGGTTAATTTTATCATAGGCCCGATTGATATATTGGTATTGAAGTTAAGCCCAATACAAACTTAGCATGTTTGGCAAAGGAAACTTGCTCAAACGATGGGATGAGGGATAGAAATATGTCAGGCTTCTAATAGAGGCATACGGCCTAACCTACCTAAAGCCTAGTTTAACCTATTTAGTAAATAGGTAAGTCTCATATCAAGGCTCGTTGTCGCTTGTTCAGATAAACAGTCGACCTATTTTCACAATGTCTAGCCTACAAGCCTACAAACCTGGCCTAGTTAACTTTTTAATTTATATCATTATAAAAGTATATACAATATTATCTAAATAATTTTATAAATTTACCAACTCAAAGCCTTAATTATAAGTTTTACATTTCATCATCGTCGACATACATTCAAACCTTGCATTCACATTAATCATTCACCCCTCCCTCTCTTCTTTTTGATTGCTCGAAATGACAATGCTAACTTACTCCCTCTCCCTTGGTTTGTGTTGTTTACTAAATCATAATAATTGCTATGAATTTATTTTAGTGTCAAATGAAATATTATAATCTTAGTAGGAAAAGTTTGTCCTGATTTACATGGGGAAAGTAAAAGGTAAAATTCAGTTATACTTGGTTGATTTCAGAAAATATCACATTAGTTTATAGACGTTGGACGATTAGTTTTTCTTACTCGTACTTGCTCAAATAACTATTGTCACTAAGCATTCTTTTCCTTTCCTTACTAAGCCCTTATATTGATATGAGAAAGATGTTAGACTTTCAAGATATAATGTAGCATTGTAAATTAGGCTTGTTATACTTGGTTGATTTCAAAAAATATCACATTAGTCTATAGATGATTAGTTTTTCTTATTCATACTTGCTCAGATAACTATTGTCACTAAGTATTCTTTTCCTTTCCTTACTAAGCCCTTATATTAATATGAGAAAGATGTTAGGCTTTCAAGATATAATGTAGCATTGTAAATAGGCTTAAATAATTATATATAAATTTGGAAACATGGGCTTTAAAGGCTATTTAAAGGCTTACATTTTAAGTAGGTCTTTAAACAAAATTCAGGCTTTATTAGGCCTTTTAAAGGTCAATACTCAAACATAAAAAAGAGCGTATACATAGCCTCGTGGATTTAAGTCTCTATTGGTGTTCTCCTAACCTACCTCTCTTCTTTGGGTTCAACTCGGCAAAGGGGTCATACACTCTCACCAAAAGGGAGGGGGTTCGATCCTGGAGTTGGTTAAAATTTGGGGAGGCATCCTAAGGGTCTACGAAGCAACGGTAACTCAGGTTAAGGTGGAGGCATGTGTGCTCTTAGTCTTGAATTCCATACGGAGTGGGTTCCAAGCGCCCTTCCATTGGACTGTGGGTGAGCCCAACCCTTCTCCTAAAAATTTTATATATATAAAAAAGCTCTCCTAACCTATTTTCACTCCTAAATGGGGCTCCCTTTTTGCCTTTTTATTCCGATTTATAAATTCTTTTTATTCAAAGGGGGAGGGGGCAAAAAAACTCGAGGGAGTAGCTTGCTTTGGGTTAATTTTGTTATAGGCCCGATTGGTATATTGGTATTGAAGTTGAGCCCAGCACAACCAATAGCATGTTGGGCAAAGGAAACTGGCTCAAACAATGGGATTGGACTCCCTCTTTGTCTTTGATTTTTATTTCTATAATATAGTTAGTTTTTTTATATTGGAGTCAAATGAAACACACATATATTATCACACACAAACACACTCATACACAAGGCACATGATCAATCCGGAGACCTCTCTCTCAAGGGGTAGGTAGGTGATTCGTGAGCTAGGTCCTGATCCTATTTATATGACACTTCAAACATTTTTTAATCATATATGTTTAAAGACCTTAAACCTCATTAACTCTATTATAAAATTTAACAACTTTTTAATTATACCCATAGGTAATATATAACTCCGATCCTATTTATAAGTCTCAATTAACTAACTCTCCCCGACATATTAGGGAGAGTTAGTTAACTCATTATTTATTGACTAAATTTTTAATTTTGCTCTTATTTATGAATAATTACAAGACTCATTGGCTATACTTCCCTGATCCTATTTATATGACACTTCAAACATTTTTTAAACATATGAATGAAGACCTTAAACCTCATTAACTCTATTATAAAATTCAACAACTTCTCAATTATACCCATATAGTTGATATACAACTCTTTTTTTTTTTTTTTTTTTTTTTATATATACAACCAGTGGGGGAGGGGGAGGCGGGGTTCGATCCTTGGACAGGGGGGAGGAGACTAACTCCCATGCCACTACGCTACTAAGGCGCTGACAGTTGATATACAACTCTGATCCTATTTATAAGTTTCAATTAACTCATCATTTATTGATTAAAATTTCAATTTTACTCTTATTTATGAATGATTACAAGAGTCAACATGAATAGGGGTAAAGTTGTAAAAATCGCATTTACTATTCAGAATCTAGACTTATAATAATGACCAATTTTTTTGGTAAAAATAGACTTATAAATATGACCATAGTGATACATAATACTACATGAAAACAAAGTTAGCACAATAATAAATGAAGGTTTAAATTGTACGTTTACCTCAAAATTGGGGCCTTATAAATAGGACAGAGAAAAACTTCTCTCTCTATAGGACTAGAGGAGTAACATTTAGTTAGTATTCCCTCTGATCCTTATTACAAAGACCAACTAGTAATTGTATTTGGTCTTTTTTATAAGGCACTTACTTGTTTCCAAAGTGTATTAATTATTTTTTCCAAAGTGGGTAAGAGTAATAATTAATATAATATTAGAATTTAGTGTAATTAGTATAAATAATATTGGAAATTACTTAAATTATAGGACAACTTTATCAACTTTAACTATTTTTATTGATTTATGAGAATTGTTAGTTGATATAATAAGGACAAGATGAAGTGTGTGATTCGGAAGTACAAAAAAATCATTTTCAAAATACTCCAGTGATTTTTACGTAGACCGAGGTAAAATTCTTTTCATATATTTATTTTCAAACGTCATAAAAGCATTTTAATAAAAAGTTAAAACAAACATAGACTTCGTACTATTTGTTGCGTGAGAGAAACCTGGAGAATAATAATAATTTTTTATTTCTTAAAAATGAAGTAGAGAGAGAAGTCACATTCAAAAAGGAGCTATTTTGATGATATATTATTTAACGAGGCATGATTTACTTTAGCGGGGTCATTATAAATCTTTTTATTTGGCCTTTCATTGTGAGTTGATCCCAGGTGTCCAATAATTAGGTGTCTTTTATGTGTTTATATCTCTATTAGAGGGATAAATGTAACATCCCAAATTTTAGAATTTGGAATTTGAATATTTTATTGGAAATTAAATTGCTAAATTTGCCCTAAAATAATTGTGAAATTAATTATTGGAATTTAAGGCATATTTTTTTCCCATTAATTAAGGACAAATAATTAGGAATAATTTTTGGTATAAATATTTTAAAGATAATATTTTAAGGCCAAAAGAAATTTAAATGAAAAAGAAAATCCTTAAGTGGAATTAAGGGTTAAAGTTTAATATTGGAAAGAAAAAGAAGGAAAATAGAATTAATGGTACTAATTATTGGATCCTATGCTTGTACAACCACTAAACTTTTTTCAACATAAGGAGCCAAGCCCATATATGTAGCACCATGGTCTCAATATCCATTCGTAATTCTTAAACCCTTTGGCCCATAAGAACACCCCAGCCCATTATTCCATTTAGTCTTATTCCAGTAGTATTAACAATAATACTTGCCTTCTGATCCTTCTCATTGCCCAGTTCGAACTCACCATTTCAGTTAAGGGGTGAACCCCCAAATCAGCAAGCCCAAGCCTCAAAGGTCATTTAGTCATATACAAATACTCCTTCCTTTATCCAACAATACCTACTGGCCCATATACTCAATGAAATATACAACCCATTATCTTAGTTAGTCAAATTCTAATACTCCTCATGTCAACAACACGAAATCACAGAGGAAGAGTGTTAGCAAAATATTTAACTCTATACTCCTCATGTCACAGCAGCTCAACCCCATGCTTCTTGAGCTCCACACCACTTCCCCACTCCTCTTTATATCGGCAGATTAGTCTCGCAACAAAGAAAGAAAGAAATGTAAATGCAGAAAAACGTAGAGAGGGAGAGACGAGAGTTGTAATGAGAGCAAGGTGGAGAAAACGAAGGAACTCATTGTGCAAGCTTGAGGAATCAACCTAGGTAAGTTCCTTAAGCCTTATGTTTCCTATTTTCATGGTTTTAATCAGCTACAAGAGATAGTTAGGATGCAAAAACGTGATGCTACTATGTTTTTTGGGCTGTGAACTGAGCATCTTGTGCTGGTCTGTTTCTATGAAAAACGTTTGAGTTTTTGCACGAAATTTTTATGGAAGATAGTAGACATCTTAAAATTTAAAACCCACCCAAAACGGATGTGTAGATTGAGAGATATGATTTTCCAAAGTTTAGCCAAAATCTAGAACGTTTTCTGCATTTTCGGTGAACAGTAACTTTCGGGCTTAGTTTTGGAATGGCAAACATTTGAGTTTTTCTTTGAAATTTTTACAGTAAATAGTAGACATCTTAAAATTTAAAACGAGACAAAACCCAGATAAAATGGATGTGTATATTGAGAGTTATGATTTTTCAAAGTTTGACACTGAAAACTGGAAAATGTCAGTTTCAGAAGTGAACAGTAAATTTCAGGCTCGTTTTTGACATGGAAAACATTTGATTTTTTCCTTGAAATTTTTAAAATAAATATTAGACATCACAACCTTTCCAAAAAGCCAAAGAACACATAAATCGGACATGTAGAAAGGGAGATATGATTTTCTGAAGTTTAATAGAAAATCTGGACGAACTTTGTGTTACAGGAATAGTGATCATCTTCTGGCATGGTTTTGGAATATGAAACCTTTGATTTATTTCATAAAATTTTGTGTGTTGATAGTAAACATATTAATCTTTAAAAATAGCTTTGGATCACTTTAAACGGAGGTTTGTAACTCGAGATATGATTTTTGGAAGTTGAATCACAATTTTGGAAAGTTTTCTGGACAATATTTGCATTTTAAAAATCTGGGAATAATATAATATTTTATTGCTATTGGTATTATTTTTATGTGAAAGTAGACATGCTAAGGAACACGTAGCTTTTGGAAGCACCTCATTTAGATTTTTGTAGAATTAATTACGAATTTTTAAAGTTTAATCTGAAAATTCTTGAAAAAATCCTATGTAAAGAGCCAAGATACATATATACAAGTTGGAATTTTTAGAAACATTATATGTAATGAAATAAAGCATAATTTATAGGATAACTGATATTTATTAAACTTCTAATTTAAAGTATTGATGACGTATTGGAATAGCCTACGGGTTAATAAAGATATTATTGAAATTTTAATCATTTTAGTTTTGAAATTTGAAGAACTGTTATGTCAGTTCTAAAATCCGTGGGACTAAATGGTCTTCTAAAGAAAAAAAGTATATGCCAAACTGTTAGTTTTTATTATAATAATAATATTCATTATTAAATTTTGTATATTTTTATAAAATTATAAATTACAATTTTAATTATGTGGAGTTTGAAAAAGTTATTAATGGTTAGTAAATTGGTTGTGGTAGATTGATTTTTGGCATGTGTTTGAGCTCTTGGATTAGGAGCGGTGTGATAATAGTTAGCTTCGACGAGAGGTAACCACTTTTCACTTGTTTTGTGTATTGATATATTGTTTGTGAGTATTTTGTGAAATCACTATGAATATTTTTAATATAAATTGTCTTGCGGAACCTTATGATTTCAATTATGAATTTATACATATTTATTTATTTATATATAAGAATTGAGAGTTTTGATATTATGATATTTATTATGATAATCATGGGAAGGGTAAAATTGGGAGGAAATGAAGTAATATATTCCACCACGTGGTGAGGCTTCCATTGGTGCACGATGGTTGGCTTTTTATTGTCCCACATGTTCAATGAGGACCGGCCCACTAGTTCAATGAGGAAGTACGACACCCCGCTAGTTCAATGAGGGGGAAAGACCCATGGTGCGGGACATGTGCTCGAGGATTTTGGCCGATCCTCATCACATGACCGAGTGAGCTTTTGAGTAACCAGTAACATGGGTGTAACTTAGCTCATGGGTCTAGTAAGAGGAAATAAGGCGGTTCGATTGGATTGATGAGAGGTATCTTGGGAATTGTGTTAATGAAAACCGTTATACATAATTTCGATATGAAATTTTGTGATGTGAGTATTGGCAAATTATATATATTATTTAAAATAATTTGTTATATAAATTGTTCCACATGGCACCTCACTAGCACATATTAGTATTCGTAATAAGTTGGATTGATGGTTACCACATTTTTCCAGGTGATAGTTCCAGTCCAGGTCCATCAGGGAAAACTTTGGAAGCTTAGGCTTCTCCTTCTGACAGTAGTGCTTCCATCTTTTGGTATTTGTTGGATGGTTGTATATTGCCACGTTAGGGCTCATTCTGGATACTCTGATTTAGTTTGTATATATTGGTAAGTGATGAAGCATTACTTAGTTGTTGATCAACCCTTAATTAGTCATTATGTTAAGTAAATTTTGAGGACGTTACAATAAACGTATTTTTTATATTTTATTTTATTTATTTAAATTTAAATTATATGCTGCATTTTAAAAAAAAATTGGGAAAATTATGTGTAGGTCCCAAAGATCGAAATAATTACAAAAAAGTTTTTTCAAATCACCAAATTACACAGACGTCCCAAAGAACTTTTTGATATTATTTGTATTAACAATAGGAAATGTCATATTTACAACAGAAAGTGCCATATTTACAACAACATTTAAACACCTGACAATTTACAACATAAAATTCATATTTACAATAGAAAGTATCATATTTACAACAACATTTAAACACCTTAATTTTGAATGTAGAGAGGTCATTTACAACAGAAAAAAGCTAAATTTACAACATGAAGTGCTATATTTATAACAAAATCTAAAATCTGGTCATTTACAAATGAGTCATGTGTCATATTTACAACAAAATTTAAACACTTAGATTTTGAACCTAGAGATGTCATTTATAACGAGAAAAAAGGCTAGATTTACAACAAGAAGTGCTATATTTACAAAAAAATTAAAATCTGACCATTTACAACGAAAAAAACCATATTTAAAACGGCGAGTGCCATATTTACAACAAAATTTAAAAACCTAGATTTTGTTTCCATACAAATAATATAAAAAAAAGTCCCTTGCGACTTCTGTGTAATTTGGTGATTTCAAGGGACTTTTTTTCGTAATTATTTTTGGTCCTTGGGACTCGCATGTAATTTTTCCAATTTTTTTCGCATCTAGTATCTCAAATTGATTAGTTTATAGTTTCGGGTGTTACGTATACATATTTCTAAATGCAAGACTGGAAACTAATTAATTTGAGATACTGGGTGCACCTAAGGTGCACCTAAGCAGCATATAATTTAAGTATAAATAAATATAATAAAAATATATACTTATCTCTCTAATAGAGGTATGAGAACATAAGGTGCACCTAATGTGGACTCCTTATAAGTATAGGCCCTTGTTTCTTATCCCTCTTATTAAAAATAAAATAATAATAATAATTGGAAAGGAAATTTTTTTTTAAAAAAAAAAAAAAAAAAAAAAAAAACAGCAAATCAATTTAACACAAATCCTATAATATCTAGTTAATATATTATATTAAAAACTAATTGATGTTGATTCAAGTGAAATAGGCTTTGATCCCTTATGTACAGGTCTCAAATTTAAATTGGTATGAAAGGAAAATCTTCCTCAGGCCAAAGTAATAAAGATATTGTCAAGGAAGACCCAAAGAAAAGTCACATGTCAGAAAAACTAAGGCCTTTTTGGGTATCATTTCAGAAACATTAACAATTGTATCACTACAATATTAACAACTAAATCAGTACATGTTAACAATTATATCTTAACAAGTAAATGTTAAAAACTACCATTCTGATCCTATTTATAAGTCCTTTTTGACTAAATCACGCGTACCAAGGAGATGTAGTTAGCTTAATGATTATGAGGTAAATTTTCAACTTTGCCCTTATTTACGAATGAGTATCTTTCAACTTTTTATTCTTTCTCTATTTTCATTAGTACAATTAATATGAGCAAAATTATCACAATTTCATTTATTACTTTAAAATGTGGCTTATAAATAGAACCAAATTTTTTGATTAAAAGAGACTTATAAATAGGACCGTAGTGATATATCAGTACAATATTAACAACTAAATCAATACATGTTAACAACTAGAACCTTTTTTGATATATGGCTTTTTTTGACAATATCTTCGTTATTTGGACCCTAACATGGATTTTCCCTTATATGAATGTAAATTGTTTTTGAAATAGCTGCCTCAATTAGAACCGACAATACCTAAATATAGCACAATAGCGATAAAAATATAAATATAAATAAATGTGTGTGTATTAAAGGTGAAAGAATAAGACGTTTCAATGTTAATGTGTCATTCCGATCATGCATCCACGCATGGAGGCATTATCCTAGTTTTAATAATCGAAATAAGCTTAGATTTGTTTTTAATTAATTAGCACCACCATATGTTCTTAATTGGCTAGTCTTTTTCTTTCCCTGTTTATATTATATAACTTTGATTTTATTTATAAGTATATTTTAACCAAAAAATATGATTCTATTTATAAATCTAGTTTCATGTAATAAATAAGATTATACAATTTTACCCAAATTAATTGTACCCATAAAGATAGAGAGAAGAAACAATTGAAAGATACTCAATCATAAGCAAAGATTGTTATAGACTTATATATGAGGTTCATCTGATGTATGACCTAACAAAGGGCAATCCACATGACTCAGGGACGACGGCATAGGACTTGGGCTTGGAAGCACAAAATCCTGTAAGTCTAAACCCTATTCCTACAGGTAACTCTGTAAATAAGAGGTAAACCTAAAGGTATGATACATTCTCTCTTAATTATCATTCTGCCGTGATTGTGCACACACACCACCCCTTTAGCTAATGCCTATTCGTGTACAGTGATCTACCATACTCATAGGTATATGATCCATAGATATCTAGAAGATAGTTAATCGATCCAATATCAATATACTAATCCAACAAACTAGATACCTTTGTCAATCTAGACAGAACAAAGGTAAAATTAGAAATTTATCTCATAAACATTGAATTAACTACATCTTTTTTAGTAAGTAAGATTTGGTGAAAATAAAATTATAAATAAAAGCAGGTGATATATGTGCTGGATGGAAAACACATTATAGAGTATTATATATTATCTTTGTGGATGCGTAGTTGGATTTGTAAAAGTGATGCACCCAAGAAAAGACACGTGTGATTGATGTGAATGTGGAGTGTGTGTGGGGATACCACAATTGACGATAGCGTCACACACGTGAAAAACATGTCATACTTCCAACAATATTTGTCCCCTTGCCATTCGTTTTTCACTCAGCTTTCCTCTCAATGTGCGCTTTCTTTTACGCCACTTGTTTTCTTATCTTCCAATCTTAGGCCCCGTTTGGATCAAAGAAAATTAAGGGAGAGAAAATAAAAACTGGCATTTTCCAATGATAGCAGCCATTTGGTTCAAATTTTCCTTGGAAAACATTTTCCCGCTGTGCTCCATTCTCCCACGTTTAAATGAAAATGGATTCTCATAAAAAATGGTGGGAAGCCATTTTCCAAATACTTTCGAAAATGGACTAAAGTCCAATTTGCCCTCATCACATGGTAGAGAGAGAAGAGAGTGACGACCGGGGGAGAGGAAGAGAGAGAAGAGAGTGATGCTGGTAAACATTATGGAAGAAGGAGGAAGAAGCCACGTTGTCGCGGCAAATCCGTTAGACCGGAGGGCGAGTAGAATTTCAACGACGACGACTGTGCATTTCGCAAAAGGAAGCATGGATTCAGGCATTGCTAGGGACATAGATTTCCGTGGGTTATCTTGAATTTTTTATGAAAGTCTGTCATATCTTATTTTGAATTTTTGGGAAGTTCCGTGGCTGGGGTTTTTTTGTGTGCCCACGTATATTTATAATTTTATCAAAAGCAAAAGCAACTGTAAGCGTGCAATTGACAACAAACGACAAACAAATATATTGTATGGAACTACGTTTAATATATATAAAGTTCTAAAGTTATGTACCTAAGTTGTGTTTCCTCCCTTATATCCCCCTGTTCAATGATCTTGAAACAGATATAAACAGAGACTATGCATAATATCTTGTACACTCGAGTGAAATGATGCATAGTCGAGTGTCATAGAGAAAGTATGTGAAAAAACAGAGGTTAACAGAGGAAAGAGGAAATTAACTTGATATTTTGTCTGGAGGCAATTTCGTTTTCCCAAGAGTTAAAAACATAAGTTGAAAGAAATTGCAACTTGACTTGAGGTAAATGACTAGAGGCAGTCACTTGATATCCAAGAGTCAAGAGTTCTTTCTTCCGCAAATGACGAGATGAAAGTTTAATTTGAGTCAAATGAGAAATTGCCTTGAGTCAATGACTTGAGGCATTAACTTGATATGCAAAAGTCAATAACAATCCTTTTCGAAATACACAAGCTTAAGTTTTAACTTGAAGTTAGAAAGCTATTGCCTTGAATTAATAACTTGAGGAATTAATTTGATATTCAAGAGTTAAAAACGATGTCTTTGAAAAATGCAAGTTGAACACTTAACTTGAGGTCAAAGTTAATTGCCTTAAGTCAATGACTTGAGGCATATATTCAAAAGTAAAAAACGATTTCTTTGAAATACGCAAGCTAAAAAAAAAAAAAAACTTAACTCGAAGTTAAACATTAATTGTCTTGAGTCAATGACTTAATATGCAAAAGTCAAAAACGATGGATTCAAAAACCCAAGATTGAATCAGATGACACGAGGCAAATACATAATTGACTGGAGTTAAAAACATCTATTTAAAAACTTTTCAAATAAGCAACTCGAGGCATATCGAAACAAGGCATAAGAGTTTGAAGCACACTGTCATTTTATCAGTAATAATATATATCCACTACCAGGAAACCGAAAACAACTGATTCAACGGCATATTGTTCACTCTCACGCCATAAAGAGAGACTATGGTAAATACTTGAATCAGTTTAATGTGAGAATAAATCTTTAGCAGATTAATTTGAGGATCCAAAGTTAACGAGCTTCTTTTCCACTTTAGGTGTTACTCGGGTGCATCGTGGTACAATGATATTTTTTGGGGGCAAAACGGTATTTTGTCTTATTTCCTACTTTTTTTTTTTTTTTTCCAATAAACAAAATTTTTCCTATCAACCCAATTTCTTTTTCAAGTACTAACCAAACGCATCGAGGCAAAATATTTTCTATTCCATTCCATTCTGTTCATTTCCATTCCCACCTTTTCTTTGATCAGAACGGGGCCTTACATTTAAAGTCACTTTGAGAACTACTACTCCGATCTTATTTATAAATATATTTTAACCAAATCTCATATATCAAGGAGATACGTTAACTCAATGATTATGACGTAGATTTTTAACTTTGCCCTCATTTATGATTGTGTATTTTTCAACCTGTCTCTTCTCTCTCAATCTTCATGAGTACAATTAATATGCGTAAAATTGTCATAATCTTATTTATTACATGAAACTGGATTTATAAAGAGGATCATATTTTTTGGTCAAAATGGACTTATAAATAAAATTAGAGTGGTAATTTACAGAGATTAAAAAAATTAGTTAATTCAGTAATTTATAAAAAGTGTGTGTTTATTTTCTTAAAATACAATATTTAATCATTTACATTTAAACTATGTCTAATATATATGTGCAATAAATAAAAATAATTTTAAAACATAAATTTGAGAGATAAAATATACCGAGATTTTACTCCTAACACCAAAGTAAGCCTCAAATTAGCTAGAGCATGGAATTGATGGATGAGTGCTTATCATTTTAAAAGATGTCAGCGAATATAATACTATCTCCGCTCTTAATTATAAGATTGGATTGACTTTTTTGGAGAGATTAAGAAAGCTAAATAAGTTACTTAATAATATCATATGTTGTCTATCTTTAGATTATATGTTAGTTTACTAGTCAAACTAATTAATTTGGGAAAAAATAAAAATACTCTAAAGTAATTTAATTAGCTTTTTGAATTTCTCTAAATAAATTAACTTGATCTTATAATTAAGACAGGAAAAAGTATCAGTTTTTAAGAGGATCAATTTTGTATGAAAGTAAGTATACTTTTCATTGGTAAATCAAATTAATTAATTAATTGTTAAATTTTGAATACATTTATTAACTTTAAACTACCACATCAAATCCAACCCAACCGACTTAAGTACCAGGACAACTCCAGTGCGGTGAGGACATAAGCTGTATTTTGTAGTTTTAGAAAGGTATGTTTATGCGAATCAATTTAGAACTCATCTCACGGATTTATTTTATAAATTGCACAATCACCATTGAAAAGTCAAATTGAGGTTTTAAATTGACATGAGTGGTTGATGTTTTTAATATATAAATAAGAGGTTATGAGTTTAATTCCAACCCATACTTATATAATAATAATTGGAAATAGTCTATTTTTACTATAAGTACTCCTTCTACTTTCGATAATTTTCTTTTTAATTGCCACCCGTATAATTATTCTCCTTGCTTCCCTATGTTATTGTGAAATGTGAATTACGAACTTTACCACACAATTGTAAATTAAATTGTTATTTATGAATTTTGATTGTCTTGTAAAATTATAATTTGTGAAAATTTAATATTTAATAACTTTTTTTTGGTCAAACGTGATCATGGATATAAACAAACTAACTTGTTTAGAAATATACTCTACAGTCCTAATTATAAGACATATTTAACCGATTTTTTAGGAATTAAGGATAGAGGTTAAATTAATTCATTTTTCTAAAGTGCCTTTATATAATTTTACACTTCAACTATCTTATTAATTCACATAATCTCTCATTCATATAAATAGGGGTATTTTAGAAAAAAAAATTGACAAAAATTAGAATATTGTCCTATAATTAGGACCAAAATAAACTCCCAAATATTGTCCTATAATTAGGATGAAGGGAGTATATATATACATTTTTTTTTTTTTAATTTTAAACAAGCGGGTCCATAATGAGTTTGACATATGGAAATTTTAGCTTATCATGAAATGAGCCAGTCCAATTGGCGAGTCAACTCATATTAGCCAATCCTTATTCAATATAGTTAATTTCAATGTTGTGTGGTCTTTATTTGGAAAAATAATTAAATAATATTCCTTTCATACAAAAACCCTAGCGACATTCTAGAATATTTGAAATGCGCAAAATGTAAGTTATCCTATTATAATAAAGGAAGCTAATTAAATTATTTTAGAGTATTTTTATTTTTACTTTTTTTTTTTTTTAAATTAATTAGTTTGACTAATAAACTAATATAATCGGTATAATCTAAGGATACAAAATGTATGAAATAATTAAGAACTTATTTATTTAAGCTTCCTTAATCACTCTAAAAAAATCAACTAAGTCTTATAATTAGAACCAGGACGTAGTATTATATGGTTTAGCTTAGCGTTAATGTATGTTTGGGAAACAACTAATTCATAGTTTCAAAAGTTTTTTTTTCCTCGTAAGCTGAGAAAATAAATTTTTTCATATAGTTGCCTCATAAATCATAAAAACTATTATATATATATATATATATATATATATAATTAATCCAAATATCCCCTAAGACAAGTATCAAAAACAGGATGAGTACCATTCATATTACAATATAACAACAGTAATTTGGACTTGGTTTAGAGGTGATGTACGCGAGCGCGTCAGAGAATAATGAGGTTCCCATTTTGCCCTTCACGGCCTATTTTATTGAATATCGCCCCCTTCTAGAACCCATGGCCAAACAGTAATATTCCATCGTCCATGCTAGAATATTACTGATAAAACTTGTGATTAATTAATTGTGAAACTAAAAATATTACCCCTCTCTGGTTTTAGTTTTATATATAAGATAAAATTGATTTTTTTAAAGATTAAAAATATTAAAGAAATTATTTAATCATAACATATGTGTACTTTTAGATTGTATATCAATTTATAAGTTAGACAAAATAGTTTGAAGAAAACATGAAAAATATATATTTTAAAGTAATTTAATTAATTTTCTTAATACTACTACGGTATTATTTATAAGTCTATTTTGACAAAAAAAATTGATCTCATTTATAAGTCAGTTTCATGTAATAAATGAGATTGTAACAATTTTACCCATATTAATTATACTCATGAAGATAGAGAGAGAAGAAAGAGTTGAAAAATATCTAATCATAAATGAGGACAAAGTTAAAAATTTAGCTTATAATTATTGACTTAACTACCTCTCCTTGGTATGTGAGATTTGATCAAAATGAATTTATAAATAAGATCGAGTGGTATCTCAAAAAAGAGTCAATTGTATCTTTTATTTAGGATTAGAGGGAGTAATAATACATTTTCTTGCCCGTGACAAAGGCCGAGAACATTGGATCATGTACTTATACTAAAAAAACTGGAGCCTTGTGCTATACTTTATTTGGTCCTTATTATAAGGTACCAACTAATAAATGTATTTAGTGTTATTTATAAGGTACTTGTTTATTTCGAAGAAACATTAATTGTTTTTTTTCTTCATGTATGCCTATAATTAATAAGGGTAGTGGCTGAAAGTAATAATTAATATAATATTAGAGTTTAATGCAATTAGTAGGAGTAATATTGAAAGTTATTTAAATTATAGGACAACTTTGTTGACTTTAACATTTTTAGTGATTTATAAGAATTGGTAATTGGTGCTTTATAATAAGGACCATAGGGAGTACACAAATATCCACATTTATTACGTGTGGCAATATTATATATATATAAGGAGAATTTGATTAAAAATAATGATAGAATTTACAAAATCAATATAAAAATAGGGAATTTCTTTAAAGCTAGGTTAAAACATTAAAACTTCACACTTAAAAAAAGTATAAAAAAAGGTGTTTAATATCATTGGAGAATATTAATGTCAGAAAAAAAATATTACTATCATTTACACTTGTTCATGATTTTAAACAAGCATAGCATTAGACATTTTACCCCATGTTAATAAATATCAACAACAATAATTTCATAGGTTAATAAAAAATCATGTACATAAAAAACTCACCTTTTTGAGTAAAGACTTGAATTCATTACTTCACTTGCAGTTTACACCAATACAGACTGTGTTAGTTTTCCTCATCTAATAATATTCTCTTTAAAAGTAAAATGAAAGAAAACTTGTCATTATCTATGTACCTTCAATCTAACCTCATCTATGGTATCATAAAATGTGGCTTCCCAAAAACCCCTAATAATGAGATCAATACATTGAACGCAATCAGAACAAAAAATTAACAATATATTTTCAAAATATAAGATTTTACCGAATAAGTGATGGTTAAGATGATAAGTGATCCCGCCCGTAAGTAGAAAAGTAAAAATTTGAATATCGAAAAACCGCACTTATTAGGAGAGACAAAACCCTTTATGTTTTAAGCCTCGAATGGGAAAAACCTTACATCATACCAAAAAGAAAGATTGTAAATTTAAACGTAATAATCTTGTATGTGATATTATTTAGTTCTTCCTCCGATTCTAAATATAAGATAAAGTTATACTCCAAATTGCATTAAAAATTTTATCTTATATTTAGGATCGAAGTATTACTAATTTGAACTTTAAGCCAGGTCAATAGGTCCAAGTGTGGAACTTTAATTAAGAAAAATTCTCCAAATACATTTTTTTTTAAATTTTTAATATTTAATGACTGGGATGTGCCACACAATTTGACTGTTTTAAAAAACATACTCTTTTGATTTCAATTCTAACTTTTGAAAGTCTTAAAATTATAATTTGAAGGAAAAGAACAAATAACTCTTAAATTAAAAAAAAAGTGGCAAAGTTATCTAAATAAAATTTATTTCCTTTTCGGTCCAATTATAGGAACACTTTTGTAGTGTAATTTATCTTATAAAAGTATTCTTATAATTGGGCCAGAGATAATACTTTCCTATTACATTTTCTTAGGTGGCTTCAAAATGAGCCGGCTGGCTTTGGCTTCATTATATACACATTGTCGTTTACCATAATATTTACCCCAAATATACGTCGTTCCGTAGTGAGCCGGCGAGGAGCGACTTTCTCAACGAATCAATCTCACTTTGATAAAATCGTGTGTAGTACAAAATCTTCAAGGAAAGGGATAGACTGATAGAGGCATAGTACAATGGACACAACGGTAAATGAGCAAATGATCCAAGGGCAATCTTGGAAATAAAGCCCTCCCTCCTTGACTTTCCAAACCTGTTCCTCCTCTGGACGAACAAAATTGTGGAAATCTCTCATTTCTTCTTCTTTTTCTTTCTGTTCCTTCTTCAATTTCCTCTTTTCTTCTCTCTTTGTATATATTCTGCTTCTTTCGACTTTCTCGGCGCTTTACAATGGCGCCGAGTATAAAAAATCTACAGCTAACTTCCCTCGCGACCGCCGCCGCCGCCGATGATGGTGATGCCGATGGCATGGAGGAAGTGCGGCTCTTGGACTCCTACGAAGATAGAAACTACGATGGTTCCGTTGGAATTGAAGAAGGGGTTAAGCGAATTCATGTCAGAGTCAGCGGCATGACCTGCGCTGCTTGCTCCAATTCCGTCGAAGCAGCTCTGAATGCCGTCGATGGCGTCATCAGCGCCTCCGTGGCTCTGCTTCAGAACAAGGCTGACGTGGTTTACAACCCTTCTCTGGTTAAGGTTGGTCTGGGCTTTGCTTGAGGTTTTATGATTGCATGCGTGATTATGCTTTTTATTTGGCTTCAATTTCTGATTGATCGAATGATGCTTTTCTGATTTTATGTGATGGGTCTTTATGACATCTTTTATTTGTTGTTATTTTTTGATTAATTAATTATATGCTAACTGAACACTTGGTTACTGGTTAGTTGGTTACTATTGTTGATCAGTTGGTATCATATGTTACATATCTATCTAGAAATATTTACTTAGCATTCATATCTCAGTTTTAAATAGTATTCATAGATGCCGTACCGGTAGATGCTCTTGTTAGCTGTTTTTTCTGGACGACTACAATTAAGCAGACATTTTTGATTAGAAGGGATTAAGGCTTGATTTACTTGACCTTTACTTTTTCAGATTCTGGTTTATTGTCCAAGTCCAACTATATTGCATTGGGCTTATAATTATTTTCCCAAAATGAAGTTGTATTGACGTCCCTATAGCTCATTTGATATCATAGTCACCTCCTGTAGTTTCAGAAGTTAAAATAATCTCACTTGCATTAAGTTTTCAACAAAAAGTGCCATAATAATTACTATTTTTCTATTCTTGAATACATATATCTCCACATTTTAGTTTTAAGTTGAGGTGATGATTAAAAGAAAGGGATTTCCGTGGATTATCTATTCTAAGTGTAACGTCAGCAACCTTTAACTGTTGTGGTGAAACGCCTGTCCAATGGCCTATGTATTACTTGGATGAAAGAACAATAGTTAAATAACTTTTCAGTAATCTGAATGAATTGGTGATGGAGTTTGTATTCTAAAATTATTAAACCTTGTGAAATTTGTCTTAAAACAGGATGTAGATATTAAAAATGCGATTGAAGATGCAGGGTTTGAAGCAGAGATGTTACCTGAACCCAGTGTTGATTCAAGGAAGAAGTCGCATGGAACCTTGGTGGGACAGTTCACAATTGGTGGTATGACATGTGCAGCTTGTGTAAATTCTGTTGAAGGTATTTTAAGAAATCTTCCAGGGGTGAAAAGGGCTGTGGTTGCTTTGGCTACTTCATTAGGAGAAGTTGAATATGATCCTCATGTAATTAATAAAGATGATATAATCAGTGCAATTGAAGATGCTGGTTTTGAAGGATCATTTGTACAGAGCAGTGAGCAGGATAAAATAACTTTATCAGTTGTTGGTGTATACAGCCTGATTGATGCACAAGTCTTAGAAGGCATTCTCAGCAACATGAAAGGAGTAAGGCATTTTCGTTTTGACCAGATATCAAGTGAACTGGTGGTTCTTTTTGATCCTGAAGTTTTCAGCTCTAGATCCCTAGTTGATGAAATTGAAAGGGGAAGTAATGGAAAGTTTAAGTTACATGTTAGAAGCCCATATACAAGACTAGCTTCCAAAGATGTTGAACAGGCGTCGGCTATGTTTGGGCTTTTTATATCCAGCCTATCTCTTAGTGTGAGTGTTTCTTCATTTTATGTTTAAAACTCAATTAAAAATATTTATGATGCATGCATAATTTTTTCTGAGTTTAGTTCATTTATTTTGTATTACCTTTCCGCTTGCTTGCTACCTTTACTTATCTGGGCAACCTTGTCTCAAAATGCTTGTTAAACGGTATAATCATACTGATTGAACATTTACAAATAATACATGCATGAAAAATGAGAATAGGTATGCTTGTTTATTCTTACACATGGAACCTCAGAAAGAATGTATATGAGATTGGAAGGGTAGAGAAAAATGGGAGAGAGAATATATATATAGCTATGGTATTGTCAAGCTTTAAGTTTATAATGATGAAAGAATTATTCCTTGAGAGTCTGCATTTGTCAGTCCCATGAGAAAATATGGATTGTGTTAGTATTAGTCACAAGTTTAATATATACTCAGAGTCACCATGTTATCTTTCTCTTGTACAAGCACATATGTTGCTTAATCTTGTGAATTGATTTTTGCCTCATGCGGCTGTATCAGATTCCTCTGTTCTTCATGCGTGTAGTTTGTCCTCATATACCCATGATATATTCATTATTACTTTGGAGATGTGGACCTTTCCTCATGGGCGATTGGTTGAAGTGGGCTTTGGTGAGTGTGATTCAATTTGTAATTGGGAAGCGCTTCTACATTGCAGCTGGCCGAGCTCTCAGAAATGGTTCAACTAACATGGATGTCTTGGTTGCATTGGGAACTACAGCATCTTATGTTTATTCTGTTTGTGCTCTACTGTATGGCGCCCTTACCGGATTTTGGTCTCCGACATATTTTGAGACCAGTGCCATGCTCATAACATTTGTATTGTTGGGTAAGTACTTGGAATGCCTCGCCAGGGGAAAGACATCAGATGCCATCAAGAAGTTAGTAGAACTTGCTCCTGCAACAGCTTTATTGGTTGTCAAAGATAAAGGTGCATATTGTCTGTTCCTGTGCTTTATTTTTTTAGGAAAATGGAGTTCAAACTTGAAAGTTGAAACGTCTGTAGAGCTTGATTTTATGTTTGGGGTATAAACTATTAAATAGTTACGTTATTCATCATATTCAAGATTTTAGTGTCACATTTAAACTTGAGGATTTTTTTGTTCCTTTTCCCTTTTGTTTTGTATTTTCCCACTCTAGCTGGAAGAGCTATTGAAGAGAGGGAAATAGACTCTTTGCTCATTCAACCTGGTGACACATTGAAAGTTCTCCCTGGTGCAAGGGTTCCTGCTGATGGCATTGTTACACGGGGCTCCAGTTACATAAATGAGAGCATGGTAACTGGTGAATCTGTTCCTGTTTTGAAGGAGGTGAACGCAACTGTTGTTGGAGGTACAATAAACTTACATGGCATCCTTCTCATCGAAGTTACCAAAGTAGGATCTGACGCTGTCT
Organism: Acacia acuminata; assembly: GCA_019022655.1. Taxonomy (NCBI): domain Eukaryota; kingdom Viridiplantae; phylum Streptophyta; class Magnoliopsida; order Fabales; family Fabaceae; genus Acacia; species Acacia acuminata. The sequence goes on from JAFJYI010000166.1 coordinate 437,512, forward strand.
TGAGTCAAATAATTAGCTTGGTTGAGACAGCTCAGATGTCCAAGGCCCCCATTCAGAAATTTGCTGATTATGTAAGTATTCTTGTCATGGTTGTGTTTGACTATGTCACACTTTGGGAACTGTTATGGTTGTTGTTACTGTAATGTTTTATGCATCTTAGGTTGACTGAGGTTTTTTTCCTTGCTTATAGCTTATAAAAAGCATTAGCTTGTGAAACAGTTCTGAATAGTTTCATATTTCTAATTGCTCTGCTGTTTGACAACTAGGTTGACGATGCGAATTCTCTTAAATTATCCAGATCGACAGAATTTGCATTTAAAGATATTTATTTATGAGAATAACATCACGCCCAGTTGGTCCATAATTTTGGCCACTTAGGTCTTTTGGTTCCAACGTCTGGCTTGGGGTTAAGGGTTTTTTTAATAGTACTTTACTGACATTTTAACTGTTAAAAATTTTCTGTCATCTCACCCAGTTGCATTTATTTAAAAATAATAATACTGATTATGACAATGTCAATCCTTGATTAGTTACGCTTATAACTGACATTACATGGGCTTCACATGAGAGGGATGATAGGAATTGGTTGGTGATGGACAAAAAGTGTACCATAATTGTTGCTTCATCTCATTATTGTGTCGCGATGATAAGTTTTGGGACTATGGCATGGTTCAGCTAATTAAAGATATCTCAAGTAGCAAGGAAGCGGTGTTAAAGGTTCTTGTTGTAGGTCCAGTGAAGCTTGTAGAGATATGGACCAAAATTTTGAAGGATTTTGACTACCAATCACTCAAGTTCCTTCTATAAATCATTCTTAAAATTGGAGTATGTGAATTCAATTATTTGAAGTTGAAATTCAAAAGGGCCTACAGTTTCTATGCTTATAATTTTTTGAAGTAGATGTTATATATTAATCAAGTATACTGTTGAGTAATATTAGATATGAAGAGCATTATATATAAACTCTTGTACCATTCTTTGGACTGGCAGGTAGCAAGCATATTTGTTCCCACAGTTGTTGCCTTGGCCCTACTGACATTATCGAGTTGGTAAGATCACACTGACTGGTTTACGGTATACTAATATGGTTAACTTTGTTATGTAGTTGATATGTTTATCCTTGCTTTTTTTGGCTAATAGACTTGTATGATTGCTTGAAGGTATATTGCTGGGGCTCTTGGAGCTTACCCTGAAGAATGGTTGCCAGAAAATGGAAATCATTTTGTGTTTGCCCTCATGTTTTCAATATCTGTAGTGGTGATTGCATGTCCTTGTGCACTTGGCTTGGCAACACCAACAGCAGTCATGGTAGCTACGGGGTTGGGGCCAACAATGGGGTGTTGATCAAAGGCGGAGATGCCTTGGAAAGAGCTCAGATGGTGAAGTACGTGATATTTGATAAAACTGGCACTTTAACTCAGGGAAAAGCTAGCTTTACCACTGCCAAGGTGTTCACAGGAATGGATCGTGGGGAATTTCTAAAATTGGTGGCTTCTGCTGAGGTGGGTTTCAGTTTCTTTGAATTGACTCAGATGGATTTAGACTCAGATGAAGTGATAGAGGAGGCATTTATAACATTAATTTTGTTTCCCTCTCCCTTCTTACCCTTGGCATAGACAACTTCTCTGGTAGTGTTTCTGGAATGACACATTTCTGACTATTTCTTTTGGTTGCTAGCACTTTCCATCCTCCCATCTAGTGTGAGGCAAATCAAACCAATTAATAATAATTTGTTTTAATCCCCTTTTGCCTTCAGGCTAGCAGTGAACACCCACTGGCCAAAGCCATAGTAGCATATGCTCGTCATTTTCATTTCTTTGACGAATCCTCTGCAACTACCGGTATCAAAGATGATGCCAATGAGTTTAAATCTGGGTGGCTTTATGATGTCTCTGACTTCTTGGCTCTTCCCGGAAGAGGTGTTCAGTGTTTCATAGATGGGAAGCGTATATTGGTAAAGTCTTGAACTTGCGATATAACTATTATTTTCTCTAAATACTCTGCCGTTTCACAAGTTTCCAACAGTTGCTTATCATGTGCTGCCTGTCTTGCACAGGTTGGTAACAGGAAATTAATGGAGGAAAGTGGCATAGATATATCAACTGAAGTGGAAAATTTTGTGGTTGAGCTGGAAGAAAATGCAAAGACAGGGATTCTGGTTGCATATGGTGATGAACTAACTGGAGTTATAGGGGTTGCAGACCCACTGAAGAGAGAGGCTTCTGTGGTTATTGAGGGCCTCAAGAAAATGGGGGTCAGACCTGTCATGGTTACAGGAGATAACTGGAGAACAGCTCAAGCTGTTGCCAAGGAGGTCTGTAAATGTTTGCATTTTTGTTGGCTGTTGAAAAGATTATTCTGACCTGATAGACTGTAAATTACCAATCATTAATTATTGGATTGTGGAGCCCTCTTGTTAATTTCAAGTGAAAGGGTTGAGTAAATCCTTCCATTATATCACTTTCTAATCATTCCTATAGAAGCAGAATCTCTGGTTATATGCAACACACTACAAGAAGAATTTTACTGGACACTTTTTTTTTTTTTTTTGGTCCCATTCATGATGAAAATAGTGTTATTCGACAGGTTGGCATTCAAGATGTTAGGGCTGAGGTTCTGCCTGCAGGAAAGGCTGATGTTGTTCGTTCATTCCAGAAAGATGGAAGCATAGTTGCAATGGTGGGTGATGGAATCAATGATTCTCCTGCATTAGCTGCCGCAGATGTTGGTATCGCCATTGGGGCTGGGACTGATATTGCAATAGAAGCTGCTGATTATGTGTTGATGAGAAACAATTTGGAAGATGTAATCACAGCCATTGATCTCTCTAGGACTACCTTCTCTCGTATTCGATTGAATTATTTCTTCGCAATGGCCTACAATGTGGTTGCCATACCAGTTGCTGCTGGGGCTCTCTATCCTTCACTCGGAATCAAGCTGCCTCCATGGGTTGCTGGCACGTGCATGGCTCTCTCATCTGTAAGTGTTGTGTGTTCGTCTTTGCTCCTTAGGAGATATAGAAGACCTAAACTTACTGAAATACTTGAAATAATTGTAGATTAGCTATAAACTATATCAGAGTTGTTCCTGTAAGTTATAGCATTAAATTTCAGTTTTGTTCTTCCTTGTGAATCCTGCAACCCTTTTGGGTCGCAACTGTAATTGTAAATGCACTTGTACTATAATCACCCCCCAAAAAAAAAACAGAGAGAGAATCCTAATCATAAATTCACGTGTATCTTTTTATACATCTCTTTGCACAAGATGGCAGGCAGGTTGATGAGTTTATTTGCCGCAGCGGAGGGACTTGTTCATGAGTTTTTTTACATGTGTTTCCTAAGTCCCTGAACTTGTGTTTTATGGATTTAGTTTGATGACTCATGGAGTCCTAAAGAATGAGCTATAGCTTGCTATAGATTTTAGTGAGTGTTTGGGAAACTTGGGTTTTTAGAAGCTTTTTTTCCGCAATCGAGATAAAACTTTTTTCACATATTTATCTTATAAATTATAGAAGCTATTTTTTAAAAGTTAATTCAAAATATACTGAAAAGTAGATTCCACTTATTAAAGAAATATTTCATAGCGTTTATATGCTCGTTGGATTTAGTTTAGTTTTGCTGCTTCCTAATAAATTGTCAGGTAAATGATTGCTTGGAATCATATTGTTAACTTTATTGCATCACAACTGATTTCACAAAAGCATGGATTTTTTTTTTTTTTTTTTTTTTTTTTTCAACATGCTGCTTCCTATGTTGGACGGAAATGGTGATCACAATCACAATGGAGTATACAATTTGCATAACTCTTACATATGTTTGATGATATATTTTACTATTTGTACATCTCTTTAAATACCGTATTCGGTTCTAAATGGAAGACATATTTTGTAATGTAAATTGTATTTTAAACTAGGTTTTGAATTTATGATGGGAATTTTTTAATTAATTAATTAATTTAAATTGACCCAAATCCTCGGGAATTTTAAAATTGCAATTGCTGCCTACAATCTAAATCATTTGATTTTTTTCTTCTTTTTTGTTGACATACCTTAAGATTCAAATATTATCACCATCTTGTATTGTTTACCAAGATTTCTTTCTTTATTTTTCCTATGCATCATTTGAAATGAACGAGAGGCATCCAATTGACTAAATAAAAGTTAACGACAAAATTATAATAAGATAACACATATCTGAGTTTTTTACCCCAAAGAGAGAAGTCTCGGCGGTGATTGCTATTCTATTGAACATTTGAACGTGTCAGCTTCAAGCTTGGACACATATTTGTTCTCTGTGGAGCTCCAACATGACGTTACTCGTCAATTTAAGGTAGCGTCTTAGTGACTTTTTAGAATAGAAACCGTAGTGTTCAAAAACAGTTTTTAAATAATGATTTATGATATATTTCTTCTGATGCTAATAAGGTATCAACTGTAATTTCTTTTATATCAAGGAAGGACAATTAAGTCATTAAATTAGTATTCAGTTGATAAGTATTTCACCTTTACCTCTACTTTCTTGGCGGGAGAAAGAAATATCTTGATTGAATTGGAAATACAAACTTAATTGGAGGGGGAAGAGAGAAATATGGTGATTGGACTGGAAATATAAAAACTTCATGGGGAGAGAGAGACACATGCAGAATAGATTGAGAATGCAATAGTCAATGAAAAATATTGATCCGATAAATGAGGGCATAATTGGAAAATTCCAATAAATCAGTAGGTAGTTGGTGCTTTATAATAAACACAAAAAATTGTTGACAGTTGGTGCCTTATAATAAAGACCAGAGGGAATAAAAAGTAAGTATGTGAGATGAGTTTTTTCCCTCAATTTACATAAATAAATACTTTTGGCATCTCAAAAATAGGTAAAAAGACAGCCAAGTCTCAAGGAATATACAAAATATCAAAAAAGTCTCAACCCAAAAATAACATATCAAAAAAGTCTCCAGGGATTTTTTGATATTATTTGTATTGAAACAAAATCCAGGTGTTTAAATTTTGTTGTGAATATAACACTTCTTGTTGTGAATATAACTTTTTCTGTTGTGAATGACCAAGTTTTAAATTTTGTTGTGAATATAGCACTTCCTGTTGTGAATCTAGCTTTTTCTGTTGTGAATGACCTTTGTATGTTTAAGGACCTGAGTTTGAAACAAAATCCAGGTGTTCAAATTTTGTTGTGAATGACCATGTTTTTAAATTTTGTTGTGAATATAGACTCGTTGTGAATCTAGCTTTTTTCTCGTTGTGAATGACCTTTGTATGTTTAAGGACCTGAGTTTGAAACAAAATCCAGGTGTTCAAATTTTGTTGTGAATGACCATGTTTTTAAATTTTGTTGTGAATATAACACTTAACACTTCCTGTTGTGAATATAAGCACTCACGTGTTGTGAATACTGATCTTCCTCGTCGTCAATACAAATAATATCACAAAAGTCCCTAAGACTTTTTTAATATGTGATTTTGGGTTGAAATTTTTTTGATATTTTATATGTTCTTTGGTACCTGGCTGACTGGCTGTCATTTTTCCTAAAAAATAATCTCAAATAGGCTTTTAGTATTATATTAATATGGATGCGTGTTTTGCCCATGATTTAAGTCAGAATTTTCTTTCCATCTTTTTATTTACAATTAATTACAATTAGAAAAGGCAGCAAACAAAATTAACTACTTAAACCCACAAAGGAAGCTAAACCGGATGTCTCTTTGCCTGGACAGCATCAGATGGAGTATAAAGCACTTGCAGATGAGTGGACATAGATACTCGTAGCCTCAGCAGCCACATTCACTCGTCTGTCACATAGCACGACAGATACAGACCAATCTCTCTGCAACAAGTTTTGTATCTCTATCAGGATGTGTATCAGAGACACTCGAGTTGACTCGGCACAATGGCTCTCCTCCAAAGCCAACTTCAGGGTCCATACAACACTCCAAGCTTCGGCTGCTACAAAAGAACCTCCACGAGTTCGATCTCAACAGACCCCCCACTTGCACAGACTCCAGAATTCGAAAGAAAAGAGCCATCCACATTAAATTTAAGAAAATCCGCATTGCCTTCTTAGGGACACCGGGAAAGTTACCCCACATCAGACACGCCCTTGACTTCGCACTGATCTCTAAACTTTTAATTCTCTTCCCCTCCAAGACACAATCGTTCGTGCTTAGTTTGCCGTTTGGATTAGCTTTTTCAGAATAGATTTTAAGATTTACTCCCTCTTGTTCTTATTATAAAACATCAGCCGTAATTTCTCTTATACTAAAAAAAGGCGGTTAAGTAATTAAATTACTGTTCAATTGGTAAATATTTTCACCTTTACCCCTATTTTTGGAGGGAGAGAGAGAAACATGCTGATTGAATTGGAAATATACAAACTTAACAGGGGAAGAGAGAGAAACATGCTGAATGGATTGAGAATGTAATACTCAATGGAAAAAAAATGGCCCAATGAATAAGGGTATACTAGGAAAAACCCAAAAAATCAATCAATTATAGGTAGTTGATGCCTTATAATAAGAACAAAAAATTGTTAAAAGTTGGTGCGCTTTATAATAAGCGACTAGAGGGAGTACGAATACCGCTCTGGCCCTATTTATAAGTCCCTTTTGACCAAATCACACATACCAAGGAGAGGTAGTTAGCTAATGATTATGAGGTGAATTTTTAACTTTATCCTCATTTATGATTGGGTACTTCAACTCTTTCTTCTCTCTCTATCTTCATTGGTACAATTAATATGGGTAAAATTGCCACAATTTCATTTATTTGGTCAAAAGAGACTTATAAATAGGACCAAATTTTTTTGGTCAAAAGGGAGTTATAAATAGGACCAGAGTGGTAAAGATATGGGATGAGTTTTATCTCAGCTTGCGAGAAATGGTTTCTGAAACTGCGGTTTGGGTATTACTTGATATCAGTAGGTGATTGGTGTTCTCAAGTTCCATTGGATCCATGTCTCCATGGAACCTTACAAAATGAGATTTGGCTTTGGTACGTTGCAGACTTTCGCTCGCTGCAGGCCGCTATCTTAAACTGCGCCGTTTTGGCGTAGTTTCCATCCCTTTTTTATTAAAAAAAAAAATTCAGATATTCATAGGATCTTAAAAAAGATAATTTAGAATGGTACTAAAATTTTTTTTTATAATCTTAAAAAATTATTTTAAGAGGTCGTGAAAAAATATTTGAGGGTCTTGACTCATCCTAAAAGGATACTTAAAAAATAATTCATGATCCTAAAAAAATTATTTTTGAATCTTGAAAAATAATTCGGTAATGATTGCTACTAAAAATATGCTTTAAAATATTTTTTTTCAAGATACTAAAATAATTTTTTAAGATCATGAATTATTTTTCAGATCTGGGATTAGTATACGAAATATCCTTTTAGCATCTGGGTTAGTATCCGAAATATCCTTTTAGCATCTGGGTTTAGTATCTTGAAATATTTTTTCACGATCACAAAATATTTTTCCAAGATCCTAAAATAATTGTTCAAGATCATGAATTATTTTTTGAGCATCAGTCAATATACTTTTAATACCAGGTTAGTACCCTTAAATATTTTTTTTTGTACCAGAATTTTTTTAATACTATTTAGTATTCTGAATTATCTTTTTTAGACGCGGCAATGCCTATTTTTTTTTTAAAAAAATTTATTTATAAAAAAGGGATGTAAACTGCACCAAAACGGCGCAATTTAAGGCAACAGTCCATGAAAGTCTGCAGCGGACCAAAACCAAATCCTCCCAAATGTCACAAGCACACAACCACATAAACGTACGATATCCCTGTGGAATCCTCAATTTCAAAGATGCTGCCAAAAGCCACAAGAATCTGCGCTTCCCTGGCTACTGAGAAACGAATACGCCGATTTAACAGAAAAATCACCATCCCATGACCACCTCTTGGTTGGGGTTGTAGAAAATAGTTGTATGGTTTATGTGTTGAAATAAGACATTGTGCCGGTCGAGGCCAAACTCTATATGGTTATTGGGTCTGTTTGGGTTGGTGGTAGGAAACGGTGGCCTAAAAGCTATCTAACTTTTTAAAAGTCCGGTAGGAAAAAAGTCAGTGATTTGTGTTTGGATTGCCATTTGGCTTTTACAGAAGTAGCTTTTTTCCAAACTGATGAGTGTTTGAGTTAGCGGTTGAAAAGTCGGTTGAGATGAAAAATGACAAAAAAGGTATGAATCTTATTAAATACTCTCACTAAATCTACATAAAAGATAGAATTAATATTTTTTAAGAGATTGAGGAAGCTAATTAGATTACTTAAGAGTATTTTTATTCTTTTTTCCTTCAAATTAATTAATTAGACTAATAAACTAATATATAATTAGCTATATATCATGTGTGTGTAGGAAACTTCTTCTTCTCATGCAATATGAGAAGTTTAAACCTCATATATTAGTTGTATATATTATGATAATTGAAGATTTTTTTTTTTGTCAAGTGATAATTGAAGATAAAAATTTTAATTTTAATTTGGAAAAAAATGATAGAAATTGTTAAAAAAAGAAAAGAAAAGAATTAAAGTAAAAAAAAAAAAAAAGAAGATAGAAATTGTGAAAAAAAGAAAAGAAAAGAATTAAAGTAAAAAAAATTTACTTGCACACTAGTGTGATATTTGTCCGGTGCAATAAACACCATGTATATATACACCATGAAAAACAAAAATGGCGGGGCCCACGTGAGAATTATAATCAAACCATATCTCTCCCAATTCTCGACTTCTGTGCGCTGCTGCTGAAAAAGCTCGCCCTCCTAGCTTAAAAAAAAACTGCGTTTTGGAAAAAAGCCCAGTGGAAAATAATCCTATCCAAACACCTTCCATTAGCTTTTTTTTCACTGAGACTTTTTCCCCAACGCCCAGCAGTGTTATTTGCCTCCAACGCTTTTGTACCGGAGACACCAAACAGGCCCATTATATTTAGTGTGGTGATATGTTGTAATATGTAATATAAATAAGTTTATATAAAAAAAAAAAGTAATATAAATAAGTGACAGATACTTATGTTGTACTGATGTCACTTCATTATTCTGAAATAATATTGTTCTTCGTTTCAGAGTCTCGCAATCAAACGGTGACTAGAAGGACTTAGTTCCCAATCTCGCACCTGATTAAACTTCACCGTCGATCATTAAGCTTTCTGCGCTATTTGCTGATGACAAGCAGGGTTGCAGAAATCAAACTTCATCGTGGTACCTCTCTTTGAAATTCAAAGTTGTAGTTCTGAATCAACCAGAATCTTGAACGGCGGCCACAATATGCTTCTTCGACTTAGCGTTTCAGTTCAAATCGGCCGCGATTGTGGTAGTTTGAATCCGCGATACTCTAGTATCTTTCATTTGATGCAAGTCGATTGTAACTTCAGCTGCCTGGTGGAACCGTCGCCACCGTGATCTTTCTTCATCTTCGAATCGGCGATCTCTTCTTAGCGTCGTGAATTGCTCTCAACTTTTCTGTCTAACTCAATCGGATCCTATCGGTGTCGAATCTTGGAGTCCTGAGTCTCTAGCAATTTTTTTTTTCCTTCAAAAACTCATTTCCACCGAGATTAAAAAAATAAAGGGAATCTTCTACAATTGGCTCCAACCGCTAATGATTCTTCCTTTTTGGCTCCGGCGGAATCGGCTAATTGCAGGATTAGAAAAGGTCCAGGAAGGAAATGAGGCCATCAATGTAATTTTATATTTTTCATTAATATCTATTAAGTCCCCTAGACTTTTCATGTGACTTTTATTAGAGACGTTTTTTAAATTATGTTGGTCCTTGAAACCTGAAATGGATTTTCCTATATTATAAACCTGGGATTCAGCTTTTTAACACCTCATCTTTATTTTTCCAAGGGTGAAGGTGCAATTTTATTAATAAACTATTGGTGAAAGAAGACCTAAGACAATTAACTATTTGGGGTATCTTACATAGAAAACAACAATTAAAAGAGGGAAGGAAACACAACGTCGTCGGGTTTTGTAGGTAACGGACGTTTGAAGCTTATGTGGTGGCGATGTGGGTGCTTGTGGCATTATACATGTGGCATTAGATTAAAATCTGAATTTGTTTTTTTTTTTTTGTGTGCCTTTAGCTTTGACAATGGGAAGCAGAGAAGAAGACGAAGACGCGATCCTAAGAAAAGCCGAGAGAGCGGAGAAGAAGGAAGAAGGGCGAAAACGCGATCTCGGAGGTAAATGCGACAGCGATATGGAAACGCATCATCTTCTTCATCCTCGACGGCAAGAAGCGGCGGAGGGTGGTGCTTCTTCGACAACCCGATCGTGAGGATGATTATGAACCTCCGAGAAGGGCTGTTATCACGGGAATGGTGGCTTCGAGATGGACAGCATGTACTGAGGGCAACCCAGGTCAGAGGTTCTACGGATGTCCATACTATTACCAGGTAAGCAAGGTTAATCCGATTTGGGTATTTTCGAGTTTGGGTATTATTCAAGTCTGGGTATTTGTTGCGTCCAGACTCTATTCTGCTCATTGGTTTTCTGTGCAATTGACGAGAGGCCTAATGTAGTGTATATGGGATGCTAAATTTTTAAGACTTGCTTAGCGGTTAACTCAGTATCATCTATTCTGCTCATTGGGTTTGTGGTTAATCTGATTTGGGTATTTTCGAGTTTGGGTATTATTCAAGTATGGGTATTTGTTGCTTCCGCATCGGTCCGCTCATTGGTTTTCTGTGCAATTGACGAGAGGCCTAATGTAGTGTATATGGGTTGCTAAATTTTTAAGCCTTGCTTAGCGGTTAACATTAAAATCATCTATTCTGCTCATTGGGTTTGTGCTCCATTCTGCTCATTCGACACTATTATGCTCATTTAATTTGAAATAATACATGAAGAATTATAGTTCAAATTGTTTTGAACTATAATTCTTAATTCTTCATGTATTATTTCAGCTGGGCCATATAAGGGAAGTAGGTTTAGAGTACCGTGGCATGAGCCAAATTGGTTTGATGGGAAAGTTTGTTTCAAGCTGTGAGTTTAGTTGACATCCTAGAAGTTTGATTGTGGCATGTTCTGATGTGGCTTTTTTCCTTGATTTAAGTGGGGATAAATGTGCAATAAGTTGGCTATTGAAAATTGAGTTTTTGCATATGAAGGTTTGTAAAATTTTATTTGACGTATCCTTTTTCATACAGGATGGTGGGTGTGGATTCTTTACTTGGCATGATGATGAATTCGGTGAGAGGGCAAATACTGTGATTAAGGAGCTATTAGACGACATTGACAAATTATATGATGAAAATTCTTTCCTTCGAAGAACAGAGCATGGGCAAAGAGTGAGTGAAGAGCTTGATGCAATACACACGGATTTGAGAAAGCTTAAATGCAGACATGAGCTATATGATGGGGAACTTAGGAAGGGGGAAAGGAAGTTTAAAGTAGCGATGTCATTGTTATTTGTAACATGTGTTTGGTTGTGTGTATTGTATTTGAAGATGTAGCTATATGTAACAACTTTGTTTTGCTTAGGTTGATGGAAAAATCTCTGTATTTTGTTTTGGTTAGGTTGATTACAAAATATCTGTATTTTGTGAGCTCATATTCCTAACCTTAGTTCATAGCAAAGTTAGACAGCTAACTACTTTGTACAGTGACTATGCAAGAACAATTTATACAAAGCAATGCACCAATATATTATGACAATATCCCATGACTGAACTATGGCTGAAAACAGTGCAGCAACATGTAGATACAGGCTACACCAATGATTGCACATCCTTGGAAATAAAACACATGCACATCCTGCTAAAATTTTGAGTGCAGTATACAAATACAGCTACTGCATTAATGATTTGATAACAAAAATGCACAAGTGAAATCAAATTTAATGAAATTTTGACAGGAAAAACAATAATATGTACAATGATAAAGAAGATATATTTCATTTACACCTGGCAAAATATACAAGCAAGTATATACAGTGATTCCAATCTGTTTGGATCGATATAAATACAAAGGGATCCTAATTCCACAAAGGCAAAAAGTTGGTCATAAGACCAAACACAAAACAAGTACAGTCTTGCTTGCTTTCAGGTTACATAAAGTTTGGTGATTTTACATATATCCCAAAAGAAATCACCCAACAAAAAACAACCATCTAAACACTTCTACTTGGAGGAGCTAGGCATATTCATGGTCATAAGTTGATCGCTTTGTTGTTGTAGTTGCGATCTTCGCCTTGACATAATCTGTTGGCTTTGTATTCTGAGTTGTGAGTCACTAATACTTGGCTGCCCGTTCCACTGCAATCCAGGTGGTTGCACTGGCAGTGGCGAATTAGTGTGAGATGGGAAGTCAATCTTTCTGGAACCTTCGTGGGAGGACAATGTTGCATGTGTAGATCTTCTGATTTCTGTCTTGTTTGGTATTGCAAATCTTGTTTGAGGGTTGGCATTGTCTTTGAAACTCTATGGGTGTATCCCATCAATTACCTGTTCAGAACTTAAGCCAGGCTACGGAAATTTAAAGCAAAACAAACAAAATAAATCAGTATCTTAACTCAGTATGTAAAAAAAAAAAAATCAGAATTAACAACGAGAATGAAATGTTTGCATAAATCTCACATTGTAAACAGTTCTACCAGTGTCTTCATCCACCATTATTCCAAATCCAACTTTGCGTACAGGAGTCCTTCTACTTGACTGGTTGCAAGGTTCAGAGTGGTTCGTGGTTTGTGGTGTTTGTTGGGAAGGTGAGCATGAAGATTGTTGACTTGTACCACATGGATTAGGTGTTCTTCTCTTACGTCCAGGATGAGAATTGTTCGAGGGGGGGCCTGAAACAAGAAAAATAGAAAGGAAGAAATATTGATGATCTATTAACTGAAAAGGGTGAAGCAACAACAAATGAACAAACCGAAATGGGTCAATTTTTAGCAAATGAACAAACTATTGAGTGCCTAATTACTCAGAAACAGGGAGAACTAAGTGATTATCCAATATTTCTTCATAAATAACAGATGGGTGAATGAATCCCTCTAGTACAGTGAAGGCCGGTCAAAGACAGATCCTGCATTTCTTCTCTTGCTAATAGTCATCTAGATACACTTTTAATTGCAATGTTCCAAAAAAAAAATGAAATATTTGTAATTTCTGATTCTAAAACTCCTCTTGAATAAAGATATTTAGTTATGTAAAGACCCGTAACCATCTTGGCTTGCTTTTCATATTTTACTCACTTAAATTAGAGAAAAAAGTATATTTTTGCACTCACTGTATTATAAGACCGAACTCAACATCAAGCTAAGCAACAGAAATTCCATACGGAAACTAAATATACATAAGTTGCCAAAAGTACAATTTATTGCTTCCTGTTCACATGAGATTTGGAATTCCAAATGTTAACCTAAAAAATGTTGATGATAATATCAATAAGATCAAACAATCAATACTGAAACAACAGTTACAAATGCATTTCTTTTATCTCTTAAAAAAGAAATTGTGTTGTTTGTTTTCACCTTCCGTCTGAAACAAACAAAGGAAGACCTTCTCTTGCTAATAGTCATCTCTCGAAGGCATCAATATTTGTTCTAGCAAACCTTATGATCTTAAAAATACATGTAAATGTATAAGATTTAACCAAAACAACCAGCTAAATTTTCCATACACGCTTTAATAGGACATAACTATGTTAGCAGCTATCTAAAGCCACTTGAACATAAATACATTGCCATTCAACAAAAACAACCAGCTATGTACAACCACTTGAAATAGGACATGAACGACATATGTAATTACAAGATGCATTATGATGATCAACTAACCAAGAAATTCATTGCTTTCATTTGCAACCAAGAAATATGATCAGTCACAACTCACAAGTAATACAAGTAAAAATTTGCATTCACCTCTTTGCACGTGCTTCTATTGTGTCCTCTTTCCTACGTAAGCTGCACCTCATAATGTCCTTTTTGCTTAATTTCTCGCACGAGGAGGTGCGAAGCATTAAAATCAGATGCTTCACTTGTAGTGGCAAAGTGGAGATATTGCGTCTTGTTTGTGCTTCTTCGGTCCTTTTCCTTCGCTTTGGAGGTCTGCCTGGTAATTTGCATACAGGTGGGGGTAGCAATGGAGGGTACTTGTGTGTTTCCCAAAATTGTTGTCCCCTCACTGGCTGGAATTTTGTTCTATAACTCACAACAAATGTTTCCCTATGGTAATATCGTGAAATTTGACTAATTGGGTCCACCTTAGCATCATACATCGCACATATGGCATGTTGGCATGGGATTCCAGTTAAATCTCATGCTCTACAAGTGCACATTTTCCTATCCAGCTGTACTGAGTGCCTATCCTTCCCCTCAACCACCTCATACCCATCATCACCATTAAAGAAAACCCTACAATGTATAGCCAAGTACCTATTCATCTCAAACAAGTCAAGACATTTAGGGTTGTAGTTACCCTTCCAAGTGCTAACAATATTATCACTAGCAGCCCATTTTTCCATCAGCTTAAGCCTAATGCCATCAAACATCTTAATTACAGGGAAATACCGACACTCACATATCCACGCATTAAAACTCTCACTCACATTATTGTCTACAACCATAAAGAGGCATCTATTTGTAAAATACGCTCTTACCCATCCATTGACAGGGTAACTTACAGCTCCAATAGCTGCTGCCTTATTAACCTTCTCCATTGCCTTGAGGTTGTCATTAAATTGTTCCTTGTAGGTGCTCCAGGCGCAAGTGAAAAATTTCTTCTTCAGCTCATGTCCCCTCCATTTTTTGCTCCAATTAGCATAAATATGCCTTGCACACAGCCTATGTTCAGCCAACGGTAGGATGCCAGTGACAGCTTGTGCCAACCCCTATGCATGTACCAAACAGTTAGTATCTTTATGTGTAGCGTAATTATTAAACAAAGGTGAACATAATCGATAAACATAATTATCACTTTACCTTTTGCATATCAGACATAATTGTTACTTTACCACCTTTGTCAAGTTCAAGAGACACTCTAAGCCACTCTAAGAACCAAGTCCAATTAACATTAGTTTCCTTCTCGGTCAACCCAAAAGCTATTAGGTACATACTATCATTTGCATCTAACCCCACTGCGGTCAACAAAATCCCTTTAGCTTTCCCTTTCAAAAAAGTACCATCAAGGCCAACAAATGGTCTACACCCAACTTTCCATCCAACCTAATACAAAGGAAACAAAACCAAGGTAAATATAGACTGAAATCACAATAGTTTATACATACAAACAGACCAAAATATAATGCATACAAGTCTGGTCTTTGCAATCTAACAACGTTACAAGCCAATTAAGGGACTGATTGTTAAGAAACCAATAGTTCACAAGTAGTAAATAAGACAATGTCACAAGAATGTCATACCTTCGATGAATTAAAACACACGTACATTCTTCTAAAAACCCTCCTTCCTTGATCTAACACTTTAGGGCTTAACTCAACACTTACATCGGATCCAGGATTTGACACCTTGAGCTCATTGCAATAAGCTTCTAATTTGTCAAATTAATCTACAAAACTCCCTTCCATGTGTTGCATTATTCTCCGTTTGGCCCTCTTGCACTTATATTTGCTCACAAACAGTTTCAAGTCACGCTCAACCTCCTTCTTCATCTCACTTGTACTATATTGAGGATTGTCTTGGACTTTATCCTTGAAGTGTTCAGCTAGCCATCTCACACTTGCTCTTGGATTCTTATAAACCCTAGCACACATATGTTTGTGAACAAGTGTTTTCAAAATGTAGCCAACTCCAAGGCTATCTCTAGATGCATATAACCTAAATGGGCAGCCCTCTTGACAAGTTGCAATTACCATCTTCTTCTCACTTCTAACTATTTTCACACAAACCCCATTGTCGATAGCATACTTATCAATAGCCCTCCTCAACTCAACCTTATCCAAGAATGTCATTCCCATCGTGAAATAGGGCCTTCTTTCAGACCCATCCAACTGATTTAAACTCAGCCTCTCTTCTATAGGCCCACCATATTCTAAATTTTCCTCTTCCTCATCACTAACTTTAGTTTGTTCATGTATTTCATAATCATCGTCTAAACTGTCTTCACTCTTAGAAGATTCTGACAGTGATTGTGCCATAAAGCTATCATCATCAATGTCAGAATCATCTTCCCCTGTCTCACCAACATTTTGGTTCATTGGAATGTCTTCTAACCCGCTTATGTCATTTAAGTCACCTAAATCATCTACCTCACCTAATTCTTCTATACAATCACCATCAAGTTCATTTTCCCCTTGACCCGACCTTAAGTAAAACGTTCTAACAGTTTCTTCCTCAACAGAAACAACCTCACTTACCTTCCTCAGCTTACTCAAGTAGTTAATTTCCAGTACCTCATCGTTCCCTCCCAACACAGGTCCCGTCTCCTCTTCTGAACGAGCTACGCCTTTGCCTTTATCCGCCATTAACGCTGCAGCAAGCTAAGCAGTCAAAACTTTGTCACACATTACAGGTAACACACCATAAACAACAAAGAAGCCCATTTATTGTCCAAAATCGTTTGTTACCTGTGAAGAAATTGCAGCTCCTTGAACCCTAGATCGACTATCGATACTGAAATAGCATGTGCAATTGGTTTACGATTTCAGACAACCACGCTCGCAAGCAGCCCATCTCGGAGAATCACTCATAGTTTCGGGTTCCTTGACGTCGATTTGGGGTTGATCGCATTTTTGCCCTTCTTTGTTCTTCTCAGGATCACGTCGTTGTCTCCTCTGCTCTCTTCGTCGAAGCCTCGAAGCTAAAGGAAAAAAAAATCCAGGGTTAAATCTGTCTGAGATAATGCAACAAGCACCCATATCACCAGCCACATAAGCGTTCAAACGTCCGTTACCTACAAAACCTGACGGCGTTGTGTTTCCTTCCCTCTTTTAATTGTTGTTTTGTATGTAAGATACCCCAAATAGTTAATTGTGTTGGGTGCTCTTTCACCAATAGTTTGTTGGTAAAATTGTACCTTCACCCTTTTTTCAAATTAAAAGATCGTACTAAAAACATGATATTACCTCGATCCTAAATATAACATACAATTAACTTTTGGCTAAAATATACTTTTAATCCTTTAAGTTTACATGAGCTATATTTTTGGTCCCTTAACTTTATAAATTATACTTTTAGTCCTATATTTCTAACATCGTTAATTTTGCTAACGGAAAATGCAAACTCAAGTGATAATGGTGTAAATTTAAGTGATGATTTGTGTAATTAAATGCTATCAAACTTAAATTTAAAATATGGGTAAATTGAAGAATATATAAAATTTATGTAATTAAATGTTATTAGTTATCACTTAAGTCCTTAACATCGGCGTTTTTAGTTAGCAACATTAACGGTGTTAGAATTTTAGGACAAAAAATATATTTTATAAAGTTAAGAGAGAAAAAATATGCCTTATGTAAAACTTAAAGGACTAAAAGTATACTTTAGCCTTAACTTTTTTCTACGAGAGATTAGAGAAGTTAATTAAGTCACTTTAGAGTATTTATATTTATCGTTTCTTTCTCTAAACTAACTTCTTTGGTTTATAAACTAATATATAATCTAGTCATGTACAATATATGATATGATTAAGTAATTTATTTAACTTCCTTTATCTCTAAAAAAAGTTAACTAGGTTTTTATATAAAGGAAAGTAAGTAATATTATAAGTGGTATTGAACTCACAACCTAAGGACCTGTTTGGTAGAAAGAAGATTAAAGAAGGAAAGGGAAGATCCCAATCTTCCCATGGATTTTGGGTGTTTGGTAGACGAAGGTCCGTCAAGATCTTCCGGTGAGTACTTATCTTCCCTTATTTGAGGGAAGATGCTTTCCATCGAAAATGGAGAGAAAGCCGCAATCTTCCCAGGAAAGTGTTTTTTTGGATAGATTTACCCTCGAAATTCAAACTTGGTGGGAAGTCCGAACTTGGCGGGAAAGTTTGAATTTGACGATTTTTTGTTTTTTCACGAGTTCGAACTTAACAAGAATATATTTTTTTAAAATATATTTTAGCAAAAAAAAATATTTTTCTTTTTTATTTTGAATTAATTTCTTTTGAGGGTAAAATAGACATTTCATAATTCTTTACCAACTACCACCTCTTCATTTTCTTCCTACCAAACAACTCAAGCCATCTTCCCTCATCTTTCAAAAATTCCTTTCCCTTCCTTTTCCTCCTTAAAGTTCCTTTCCCTCCCTACCAATTCTTTATAACGGGTCCTAACACTTTATAGAGAGATTTTATGCCATTTCACTTCAATTGCATATGTTTCTCTGTTTTTATTCATTATTCCCACATGCAGTTCTTCTTTCCCTCTTATTTATTTATTCTGGAATGCTTATGTTGCCCCGCTCTTCCTTAGCCATCCCTCCTGAATCTCGGCATTGCAAGTTCTTATAGAGTCTGTGTTGGTCGGTGAAGGGACGTTTTACTTGATAGGAAACCTCAGAATTTTTTCTTCAGATAATTTTATCAACGTAGTTAGATTCTTATATTTTTATCATAATTAGTCCCATATATGAACAAGACACAAGCCATTGTAACAAGTAGAGAAAGTCCCATTTAATTACGCTCAGAAGTCATACACCTTCTACTGTCATATTTCAATGGATTTTCTAAATAAGAGGGAAGATTTGCCCGATCTTTTAGTATTTTATTCCAAGAAAGAATCTTGGACTCTTATTCATAGCTTACAAGTTACACTTGCACAAACAATGCAAGAGAGACCATACAAAAGTTGATGGACAAGGATGGATTTTAAAATCTGCTAAAAGCCAGCAGGAAAACCACCCTTTCTTGGATCGCTCACTGCCACTAGTTTCCCAACACCATTCTTGTACCGTTCAAAGTCTTGAACAATAAACTGGCAAATAGTCCCTCCTGCAAGGCCTTCCAGGACATGGCCTTTCTTTTGAAGGGCAGCCCTTATGTCAGCAGAAAGTTCTATGTGGTCACCACTCACTGTAGTCCAGTTCTCATAATTAACCACGTTAGGTATCAACTGCTCACATCACCACATAATTAGTTTCTCGATTAATAAACTTGGCTGTAAGAAATAGTGAAGGAGCTTTGATATACCATATCATTATGTAGCAACTATAATCAGTGTGCCCAACAGAGGAAAAAAAGAAGAAGAGCTTTGACAGTACCTGATGATAAACCCTTGGAGATATTACAGCACGAAAAGGATCCATTCCTCTGACAAAATGATTCAAAAGAACTTCTGCAGTTCCAGCAATGATCAAAGCTCCTCCACTGGCACCTACCACAGCTTTCAGCTTCCCATCCTGAAAGGGTATATATTGACAGATATGATTGGAAGGAAATAATACAAACACCATTATACACTACCTCACATTATACCATTTCTCTCTTGGTGAGGCCAACTAGCTAGTTGTCCCGGACATGACATGCATCTCAAATTAAGAAAAATTTTAGCTGAGAGGATATATACCTCAAGGACTATAGTTGGAGACATGGACGATAAGGGTCGTTTCCCTGGCACAATAAAATTGGCAGGAGCTGGTGGTGGAATATTTTTTGAAACATTTGCAGGCATGGAGAAATCATCCATCTCATTGTTCAGCACTATCCCTGTACTTGGTGAAAGCATTCCTGCTCCAAAATAACCATTTATGGTGGAAGTCATAGAAACAGCATTTCGCTCCTGATCTATGATGCTTACATGACTGGTACCATGATCTTGGACCTGATTCCACCTTTAGGAGGAAATGAAAAATAAAACAGCAGTGTCAAGAAGAAGCATAGTTCAGATTCCCTGCTGGTTGTATCTGTATTGGCCCTCCAAAACACAAAAATATTTACAGTTCTGCATAGTCATGATTGAATGTAAATGGTTTTGCAGCATGTTTCTTAAGCATCACCCCCTAAAGCTGAGAACAGTTAACTCATTTAGACTATTATATGGAACAAAAGACACAATATGTCAAGAATTCTCATGATTAATATAAACATCTAAAGCTTTATGAAGAAACATGGGCAATTCAATCAAATATCTTGTTATCTCGTCAGTCTTGCAGCTTACCTTCCACCATAATGACGGGGGCCAAAGGTCTTACTGTCGTTGATGTCTTTCTTCAACTCCTTGGCAAGCTTAGGAGAAAGCATGTCTGAAAGAACTGCCGTTATATTTACAAAATCCGGATCGCCAAGGTTCATTCTCACAGCAAAGGCATGTTTCAGAGCTTCGATTTCTCGATGGATCCCCAGTGGACCTAAAAATCCAGAAGGGACTTCATATTGAGCTAGGATGTTCAGCATCTGTGTCAGTACATGAGATATTAGTAACACATTTGCAAATTAAGAAAATCATAATGGCCGCTAACAATGTGATAGAGCTGGAAAATTTATTAAAACATATGAGAAGGAATCAAGGAAGACCAGGAGGGTAAAAGAGCAAAGTAAAAGCTAGACTAATGATGTTTTGGGAGTAGCTTGTGTTGGAAGTGATGTGTGTTCTTTTTCTGGTTGTTGTTTACTTCATCAGGTCATATCAAATGCAAAGAAGATATACATACAAGTATCATAGGAGGGCCACCCGAAGGAGGGGGCATGCCAAGGATCTTTAGTCCAAGAATGTCAGCAGATAATGGTTCTTTCTGCTTAACTCTGTATGCTTGCAAATCTCTCATGGTCAAAATACCTCCAGCCTTCTTAACATCTCTGACTAAATTAAGGCCAATTGTTCCATTATAGAAGGACTGTGGACCAGATTCGGCTATTGTTCTTAATGTTTCTGCAAGCTTTTCATTACGGCATATGTCACCTATACGCAAGAGTTTTCCTTTTGATGTGAAAATAGCTCGAAGTCCAGGGTCCTGTAATATGGATGACTCTGTTGAAACCATTTGCATGTGGAGGTACGGTGATATCTTAAACCCTTGACGAGCAAGAGCCTCTGCTGGCCGCACAAGCCTCTTCCATGGCAGCTTCCCATGTTGTTTCCACACTCTGTAAAGACCAGCAAGTTCTCCAGGGACTGCCACTGAAAGCGCACCTCTCTGCTTCAGAGTTGTATTGCCACCATACATATTCTTTAAAAAATAAAAAAGTACTTTAGACTCATTTACTGAGGGATTAATAATGAAACTTGTCTGGTCACACTACAATAGGAACAGTTCAATTTAATGATCTTTTGACTAGAGTAGGGAAATTGGGTCGAGCTCGTCGGAATGGCTGGTTTAAGCCTTGGCCCTTTAAGGGCCGGAAATAAAATTAGAGAGTTAAATGAAATTGACTTTGTAGAGCTTTGGGCTTAAAAGAGCCGGCCCTACAAGGCCTTGGTCGACCCGATAGGCCTTTTTTTTTTTTTTTTTTTTTTTAAAAAAAAAAAAAAAAAAAAAATTACCTATGCTACCTAGACTTGAGAATTGAGAAGTAAGAACCAAAAAATTTTAATTTCAGTCACTCTTTTCTTTATTTCTTTGAAAATCTCACTCACACTCACAGACTTGAAGACAATCAAATGTCTTTGAAATTGATGATTATGGCGAAAGAAGATGACAATGATAATCATCGTATTAATGTTGCTTAGTGATATGTTTCTTATATTTTATGTGAGTTATTTGTGGACAATAGTTTGCTTTCGATTATGAATTAGTGAATGTATTTATTTGTTGGATGATTCATATTGTTTGGATATTAATATTGACTCATTTATTGGATAAATTAGAAATTTAATTATTGTAATTTACTAATTATATTTCTTAAAAAAACCAAGGAAAAATAGTTAAAATTTGGAATAATAACTTTTGACCTCTATAGGGCCGGTTCGACACCTGGTGCTCTCGTCATGCTTTAAAAAATATATGTTTTTAAATCTTTCTCGGTTAGATCTTGGTTCTTCAAAGGCCGACTCAGAGGACCATGTCGACCCTGATTCCCAGCTTTTCTTTTAAATGGCAGATTTTTCCGATGGAAAGGTCAAACCTTGGAAGCTTATGACGTTGTCGTTTGTAAAGTAAAACTTCTTTCTGTTTTTTTCAAAGATGCCCCGATTATAAAAAATTAAAACTGCGATTTTGTTTTAATTTTGACATTTGGGTCATTTTACTAAGAACAAGACGGGACTTGAGTGTCAACTTGAAGGCAATCAACAGTCTTTTTTTTTTTTTAAATAAAAGAAACGAAAAGAAAAAAGCGAGAGAGCTAACCTGAGAAGCAAGTGAAGGGGCAGTTTCTCGCATGTCGAAGGCTTTTGCTTGGCCATTAGCTAACCGGAGAAGCATGAAGGCTCCACCGCCAAGGCCACTGGACGCCGGACCCACAACCCCCAAACAAAGAGCAGCAGCGACGGCAGCGTCAACGGCATGACCTCCTTCACGGAGAACATCCGAACCGATTCTCGAACATCGACGATCATCCGTCGCAACAGCGCCGTGAGGCACACCGATGACCTCATTTCTCAGCTTTTTGTGCCCAGAAGTAGCATTCAGACTCGAAGCAGAAGCCAAATTTGAAATAAGCAGGAATGTTGTGGCAATGGCAGCCCATAGCAACAAAGCTGCATATCAAATTGATATATCGTAAGGAAAATTTATGCCAATATGATGTGTTCTACAGTCTATTCTTACACATCCTTTACTTCTTTGTTTTGGCATTAAGCATCATACGAATATAAAACTAGTACAAGGTTGCCAGTTTTCTCGATTTAGAACAGAATCTACGTTGCTAGCAGGAGACATACCTGGACCTGGCATTCTGTGTGAAACTGATCCCAAAATAACACATACGTTGCGATTGCAGGTGGAGGGAGCTTACATGCTTAAATACTCATTTTAGTCTGTTGTGGCGCGGAGCTAATTAATTATTACTCAGTCACTTTTTTTTGGTATGAACGAAAAAAAATAATACTCCTCTGGTCTTTATTATAATGTACCAATTAGTAAGAATATTTGGTCCTTTTTATAAGGCATTTACTTGTTTCTAAGGAGCATTAATGATTCTTTTACATCTATGCCCATAATTAATAAAAGTAATGGATGAGAGTAATAATAAATATGATATGAGAGTTTAGTGCAATTAATAGGGGCAATATTGGAAGTTACTACTTAAATTGTAGGACAACTTTATTGAGTTTTTATTGATTTGTGAGAATTGTTAGTTGGCCTTATAATAAGGATCAGGAGCACGTAGTATATCATCATTGCTATCAAACTCACCCAGGTTGACTAGTTAAACACTTTTAGTTAACAAAATCAAGTCGACTCATTTGGTAAACTCGTGATCATCGTAAATTGGTTAAACTCCGAGTTTATATACTAAATTTACCGTTTTTATGTTTTCAATTTACAAAATCGTGTTAATTCACCATTAAACTAGTGGTAACTTCTTCGATTTGAATTTTCAGTGGTTTTAAGTATAAATTTTATAACTTTGTTAAATATAATAAATTATGAATATTAAAGGATTTAATTTAAATTATTTGGATTTAAAAAATATTTAAATCAAATTGTTATTATTTTTAATATTTTAATTATTTAATTATACACTATTAATATCTATTTAATGGTAAAAGTAAACTTGTACGAGTTTATGATATGAGTTTACGATATAAGTTTACCTCACTATCATGAGTTTGTTTAAACTTAGGAGTTTGACAACCTTAATTGGGAGGCTTTAATTGAAATAAAATATTCAAAACAAAATAGGCATGTAAGATTTTAAAATATACAAGCATGTGAATTTGGATAATAAAAAATGTACTTTTCTTATTATTCTTAAATATATTAAATAGTATCCTTTTCTTTTATATTCATTTAGAAGCTTTGCTAATGCACATTACTAGCTTAGCATTTTTATCCCTTACCCAAATTGTCTACCCCAAGCTGATTAGGCAAGCCAAAAGGTTGCTTCATTATTCTGGCCAACGTATGCATGTTTGGATTAACGGTAAAAATTGTTTTTCTAATGTGATTTTCGTAATGAATAATTTTGTGAAATAAGTTTTATCTCAACTTATATAAATGTGTTTTTCTAATACTAAATCAAACTTTTGTTTTTTCCCCCTTATTAAAAATTGGCCCTTTTATTTTGCACGCTTTCGTCTTCTTTTGTTGGCATCATTGTTTTGTACCATTTCAATTTAATATAGCATGCCTTTTCCACTCGGGAAAAAAAAATATTCTTTCAGCGTTTTGACAAATTCAGAGGCAATGTTCTTTATATAATAAAGGATTGTCAAAACTCGTAATATCGTGAACTTAAATCGTAAATTCATAATAGTTTACTTTTATTATTAAATAGGTGTTACTAGTTTATAATTAAAATATAAAAATGACAATAATTTAATTTAAATATATTTTAAATATAAATAATTAAAATTAAATCCATCAACATTCCTCATTTATCACATTTAACAAAGAAATTTCTATAAAATTTATATATGAATCCACTAAACATTATTAGATTAAAAAAAAAAAACACGAGTTTAAAAGTAAGTTGACACGGTTTGATAAGCTAGAAACCTAAAAACGGTAAATTTGATGTATAAACTCGTAAGTTTAACTGAGTTTACAATTGACATGAATTTACTAGTGATTCAACTCGTTTTTGTAAGTTCGAAACGTAAAAACGATAAACTCGGAGAGTCAACTCATGCGAGTTTGACAATAATGCTCACAATAATATAAAAATGTATTTAAATTGGATGATAAAAAATAAACTGATTAAATTTAATGAGGTTTCTTTATATATTTCTTTGCTTCCATGTTCTTCAATTTAAAACTAGAATAATACTTATGATTTTCTTATAATACTACATCAGATCCAAAAAGATGAGATCTCCTATAATAATTGTTCTATTATATTATCATTTTTACACTTAATACATTTGAAATGTAAAAATTTATAATGAAAATAAAAATTCATATAAATTTTCGAAATTACAATTCATATAGATTCAAAATTACAACGATGCCAACAAAAGAAGAAAGTGTGCAAAACATAAAAAAGCCAATTTTTAATAAGGGAAAAAACCAAAGCCAATTAAGGCCTTGTTAAATTGGCGATGGAAGATATATTCATACAAGTCGAGATAAAACTCCTCTTACAAACTCACCTCGTATACAGTAAATTATGTTAGAAAAACAACTTCTACCACTAATTCAAACATACGATAAGTTGTTGGCTAGAATAATAAAGCAACCCTCTTGCTAGCCCAATCGGGGGGAGACAATTTGGGTAAGCGAAAAAAAAATATTAAGCTAGTAATGCGCATTTGCAAAGCTTCTGAATGAATATAAAAGAAAAGGATACCATTTAATATATTTAAGAAAAATAAGAAAAGTACATTTTTTATGATCCAATATCACATGCTTATGTATTTTTCTAAAATCTTACATGCCTATTTTATTTTGAATTTTTTTATTTCAATCAAAGCCTCACAATGATATAATAATGTATTTGAATTGGAAATGATAAAAAATAAAATGATTACATTGAATGATGATTCTTTATATTTTTTTGCTTCCATGTTCTTCAATTTAAAACTAGAATAATACTTATTATTTTCTTATAATACTACATCAGATCGACAAAGATGATTTCTCCTTTATTAATTGTTCTATTATATTATCATTTCTTACACTTAATAAATTTGAATTCTAAAAATTTATAATGAATACAAAAATTCACATAAATTTTTCAAAATTACAAATAGATTCAAAATTATAATGATGTCAACAAAAGAAGAAGAAAGTGTGCAAAACAAAGAGGCAAATTTTTAACAAGGGGAAAAAACCAAAGCCAACTAAGGCCCCTGTTTAATTGGCATAGAAAAACACGTTAGTGCAAGTCGAGAAAAACTCATCTTACAAACTTATTTTATATACAAGAAATCACATTAGAAAAGTTGCTTCGACCGCTAATCCTAACATATACTAAGTTGTTGACCAGGATAATGATGCAATCCTCGGGCTTACCTAATCAACTTGTTTTTTTTTTTTTTTTTTTGGGGTGCCGGGGGGGGGGGGGGGGTTGGTTTGGGTAAGGGAAAGAAAATGGTAAGAATGCGCATTTGCAAATCATATACATGCCTATTTTATTTTGATTTTTTTTTTTAAATTTCAATGAAAGCCTCACAATGATATAAAAATGTATTTAAATTGGAAATGATAAAAAAAATGATTACGTTGAATGACCATTCTTTATATTTTTTTGCTTCCATGTTCTTCAATTTAAAATTAGAATAATACTTGATTTTCTGTTAAATACCTAATTTGCCATGGAAGTTTTGCTAAGGGAGCGTTCAGCACCCGGAAGTTTTTAGGGTACCAAATTTGCCCTGGAAGTATGAAAAAGGTAGCAAATTTGCCCATTCGTTAATTTTGACCGCTACATTTAACTAAGTACACACGTGGCATGCCACCTCATCACATCTGGCATGCCACCTCATCAATCAAAAGTATTATTTTTGCCCTGGAAGTTTTCATTGAGGAGCAATTTTGCCCTTCTTTCTTCCAATATTAAATTTGACTATCAGATCAGTCAAAGATCACTTATGTCATGCCTTGAAAAGGTCGAATTTGGAGTCAGAGAAGGAGATCCTTGACATGTTGAGCTCAAGGAGGCCAGAATTTGTGAAGCCGAACTAGTCACAGGGATTGAAAGGTCTGTCGCAAAACTCAGAGGAAGCATCACTTATGATCTAAGCAAATGAAACGCAAAACGAGAAATGAATTGTTCCAAAAATTAGTTCAGTAAAACAAATCAATAGTGATAATATTTACGTTTGTATAGACTGATCATTTGCTTAGATCATAAGTGATGCTTCCGTGACTGGGATTCGGTTTCACAAATTAAGGTGCCTTGAGCTCAACATCTTAAGGATCTCCTTCTCTAACTCCAAGTTCGACCTTTTCAAGGCATGACATGTGTGGCCTTTGACTGATTTAATAGTCAAATTTAATATGTGGGAAAGAAGGGCAAAATTGATACGTTGTGTAAACTTCCGGGGTAAAATTGCTCCTTAGTGAAAACTTCCGAGGCAAACTTGCTCTCAATGAAAACTTCCAGGGCAAAAATGATACTTAACTCTTATTGGGTTGATGAGGTGGCATGCCACGTGTACACTCAGTTAAACTTAACGGTCAAAATTAACGGATGGGCAAATTTGCTACCTTTTTCATACTTCCGGAGCAAATTTGGTACCTTTTTCATACTTCCAGGGAAAATTTGATACCAAAAAATCTTTGAGGTGCTGGGCGCTCCCTTAGCAAAACTTCCATGACAAATTAGGCCTTTAACCCTTTTCTTATAATACTACATCGATTCACAAAGATGATTTCTCCTGTAATAATTGTTCTATTATATATATTATCATTTTTACACTTAATACATTTGAATTGTAAAAATTTATTATGAATATACAAATTCATACAAATTTTAAAAATTACACCATCTCGGTCTTTATTATAAGACACTAATTAACAATTCTCATAAACTAACAAAAACAGTTAAAGTCATTAATTTTTTTTTTTTTAAATTTAAGTAATTTCCAATATAACCCTTACTAATTGCACTAAACTCTAATATCATATTAATTATTACTCTCACTCTCACCTACTACTTTTATTAATTATGGACATACATGGAAAAAATATTTAATGCTTTTGGGAAACAAGTAAGTGTATTATAAAAAGAACAAAATACACTTATTAGTTAATGTTTTATAATAAGGACTTGAAGGAGTACAATTCATATAGATTCAAGGGTTAAGGTGCGATTTGGCCAATAAATTATTGGCTCAGGACCGTCCAGCACAATTAACTATTAATTGGACCTTAAATACCAACAAACTATTTAAAATGCTAAATTAGCACAAAAACATTATCTCCCAGTTATGTCCATTAGTTTTTTGATACAGATGAAAAAGAAAGACTAAAAAACTAAATGAGGTTACACACGGGAATCAAATCCCAGATTCTCTTGCAAAATCAAGGTTTGCAAAAATTCAGGGCACTAGTATCAAGGAAAGCAGAGGCTGAAATTCCTCTCTTGGCTAGAACATCAGCAACCATATTCCCTTCTCTGAGTACAAACTGAAACCTCAAGTCCCAGTTTTTCCTCGCACAACTCTAGATCTGCCAGCATATTAGATCTCCACTGTGTTGAGCTTTCTTATCATTAAGAGCTGTAACCAAATCCTTTGCATCAGATTCAACTATTACCCACCGAAAACCCAGTTCCCAAGCTAGACGAAGACCTTTTAGAATGCCCCACTCCTCAGCCTCATAAACCGAGCATATCGGAGAAGGCGCTCGGAGGACTCCATAATCTGTTTGGTGGCTCGAGCGTGGTTCGGGTGTCACAGAGAAGTCCGTACAGCTTTGCAGTGACACGTGCTATGCCAGGGCCATCTTGCACGGATGTCCTAAGGGTGATGCAACACGAGCCAGAGCTCATGTTCGAGACTTTGAAGCAACGCGTGCAAGAGTGCTATGAGTAGCGAATGGAGGATGAGGATGAAGACAACATCCACAATGCTTCTTCAGATCTAGCTTCCGGTCTGGCTCGCTCCTTCAACAACATGTCGTATCTAGCCGTTGATTCTTGCTGCTTGACCGCTGCTCACAACAACACCAACCATGGTTTTTACTACTGTGCTTCCGATGATGATTTCAATGGTGGTTCTGCTACTGATTCTGTTGCTGCAGACGATCTCGGCTAGATTCTGTGCATTTGATGTCAATTTATTTCCCCCAATTTAAATCAACTAACAGACTTAACGGAGAGACTAATGTTTTTGTGCTAATTTAGCATTTTAAATAGTTTTTTGGTATTTAAGGTCCAATTAATAGTTAATTGTGCTGGACGGTCCTGAGCCAATAGTTTATTGGCCAAATCGCACCTTAACCCTAGATTCAAAATTACAATGATGCCAACAAAAGAAGAAGAAAGTGTGCAAAACAAAAAGGCCAATTTTTAATAGGGGAAAAAATGAAAGCCAATAAAGACCTGTTTAATTGGCGTTGGAAAAATGTTATACCCTTACCGGCCTCGCCTTCACAGGTGGCGGGTAGTGTGATTCCTCTTATTTATTAAATCCAAATGTTACACTTTTCCACTTAATATCACAGATCAGAGCAATATAGCGCAGCGTAGTGGTACAACAGTTTGGGCGTAGTATACTAATAATAAATTACAAACCTTGGTTAAAATATAATTACATAAAATCTCTACAACAATTCTTCGAATATTCTGGAACTGGTCCAACACCTTCATTTGCCAATATCCGCATGGGAGCTATATCCAATAAACTATACAACATACAGGTAGCAACAGAGGCTGGAATCTCGAAGGATTCCAGAGTAACCGTTAATCTCATATCTAGAGTATATACAGAGTATGTAAGAAAACCATAAATCATACAGCATCCAAAGGTCACACACAAGGAGACATACAACCTAAACCGAACGGCAAATACACATAACATATACCGCTCAATAAGGCACATAACCATGCCGGGGTCGCACACAAACGGTTCGGTACCAAAGCGCTTGGAAACACAATAACACCGAATGCATATACAATCATGATAAAACATACATACAGAGTCATACAAAGCATTTGAGATTAAGATTACATACCTGTAAACAACTGATCAGTTCGAATAACAAACTCCCGGCTACTAAATAGGAATAATAGATCTAAAGTAATGCAACATAAATGGTGTCATCATCCATATAAATTTTCTTAAGAATAAGTAACTATATCACTCATATGAAGGGTTCTTTCACCATTTGAAACTCATTAATTCTTTTTATTAATGAGTATTCCTTCATTTTCGCATATATCTCAAAATTTCCAGAATTTGACCCAACTTCAAAAATTCATAACTAATTGTAGAAAAATCCTTTGAGGTGTTCCAAAAATCTACATGACCCTTGAGATGTCTATTTTTGATTAAAAATACTTGCTTGGTCCAGAAACACGTAATCATTTCCCAGTTTCCGAAAATGCCCCTGTTGATTTTAAAGCTACTTAACTTGTATTTCCACATGTTTTGACCTTAATACTTCCAAAATCATATTCCATGTTCTTTCTTATACAAAATCTCATTTTAAACACTTTAAAACCATCAAAATCACCAAAATAAAATTACATCATCATGTTCTAGCTATTGGCCAAAATCCCTAAAATTACAAGAGATTAGGGAGATAACTCACTTGTTCTCGTCTTTTATTCTCTCACCACCTCTTGAACTCCTTTGTAATGGTGACTTTGGCTTCAATAATATCATGTAAAGGTATTAAATATGATATCAAACATAACCATATGAATTTAAAGGAAATAGAATAATTTTCACAACTTCCTTACCTCAATTCTCAACTTCTTTGCTTACCTTCCTTCTTTGTGTGCTTCTTTCTCTCTTCTCTCTTCTTGCCTATTTTGAATTTAGGGTAGAAAATGAGGGAGTTCATGGTCTTAAATAATGGTTAGAAACCATGTAAAAATATCCTCTTGGTATATTACCAAATTGCCCTTGCATTTTCTTCATTTTTCATGCATTTTCATGTCCAAAACTAGAATTTTCCTTGGCCCTTCCTTGTTGCACGAATTTATCTTATTTTTAGGCACAATTATGAGCTTGCTTAAGTGTCCTTTTAGTACATATTTAGGCCCCTTTCTTGGCCCTTCATTATTCATCCATATGTCCCTAACCTTTTGACCTTATTTCCATTTTATAGATAAATCTTGATTTTTCTCCTCCTCCCTTCCATGTCACGCCATATGTCCTTCCTTGGGCACAAAATATCTTTTAATTATATGCCCATTTTGTGGTTGAGATGCTTTGCTTAATGGAGAAGAAGATTAGGTGTCCTCTTTTAATTATTCAAATATGTACAAGTGTCCCTTATAATTAATTCAATGTGCACATGTGTCCTCAATTAATTTTCTTTAAATATTATTTGGACACTTGGTAGCTTAGGTGTCCCCCATATTTAAATCATCAAGCATATGTGTCCCTTATAATTAATTCACCAAGCATAGGTGTCCCTTATAATTATTAAGGTGCCATATGGACTTATCATGTGATTAAGCTTTATCTTCTCATTTCCTTCCTCTCTCATGCATGATGCTTCAAGAAGCAAGGGGAATTTAATATCCTCTTCTTAATTCCTAAGGTTATTCCATGTGTCTTTGGATAATAATATCATATTAAAGCCTCCATCTTAAAGTCAAAGATATTTTTTTAATAATCACCTTAATCTTGCCATGTGTACATGTCATTTTTAAAGGTATAAATGCTTGTTGCTAATATTCTTCCTACTTGTCATGTGTCCATATTCTTGAACCATCTCTTATCTTCCTATGTTATCTCACAATAATTATCTCTTATTAGCCAATTAGATGGAAACACATATTATTTGCTTTAAATTAATGAAAATTCCATAATATAATATTAATTAGCTTCATACAATAATTTACATAAAAGTGGGGTCATTACAAAAAACACGTTAACATAAGTTGAGACAAAACTCATTTTACAAACTTACTTCGTATACAGTAAATCATGTTAGTTGAGTAGCTTTTACCGCTAATCCAAACATATAATAAGTCGTTGGTTGGCCAGGATAATGATGCAACCCTATTGCTCGCCTATTCAGCTCGGGCGGAGGCAATGGTGTAAGCGAAAACAATGCTAAGCCAGTAATACGCATTTGCAAAGCTTCTGAATGATTTTAAAAGCAAAGGATACCATTTAATATATTAAAGAAAAATAAGAAAAGTACATTTTTTATGATCCAATATCACATGCTTATATATTTTTCTGAAATCTTACATGCCTATTCTATTTTGAATTTCTTATTTCAATTAAAGCCTCACAGTGGTATAAAAAATGTATTTAAATTGGAAATGATAAAAAAAATAAAAGGATTACGTTGAATGATGATTCTTTATATTTTTTTTGCTTCCATGTTCTTCAATTTAAAACTAGAATAATACTTATGATTTTCTTATAATACTACATCAGATCCAAAAAGATGATTTCTTCGCAATCGCCTATAATGTGGTTGCCATACCAGTTGCTGCTGGGCCTCTCTATTCTTCACTCACTCGGAATCAAGCTGCCTCCATGGGTTGCTGGCACGTGCATGGCTCTCTCATCTATAAGTGTTGTGTGTTCGTCTTTGCTTCTCAGGAGACATAGAAGACCTAAACTTACTGAAATACTTGAAATAATTGTAGATTAGCTATAAACTAAATCAGAGTTCTTGTTCCTGTAAGTTATAGCTTTATATTTGATCGACACCTAAAATTCCAGTTTTGTTCTTCCTTGTGAATCCTGCAACCCTTTTGGGTTGCTACTGTAATTGTAAATGCACTTGTATTATAACCCCCCCCCCCCCCCCCCCCAAAAGAGAGAGAGAGAGAATCCAAATCATAAATTCACGTGCATGTTTTTATGCATCTCTTTGCACAAGATGGCAGGCAGATTGATGCGTTTATTTGCCGCAGCGAGGGACTTGTTCATGAGTTTCTAAGGTTTACATGTGTTTCCTAAGTCCCTGAACATGTGTTTTATAGATTTAGTTAGATGACTCATGGAGTCCTAAAGAATGAGCTATAGCTTACTATAGATTTTATACTGAAAAGTAGATTCCACTTATATTACAGAAATTGTTCTTAGCGTTTATATAACAGATCAATACAATTCTGAAATAAAATCCAGCTACACTAGTGTAACAAACCTAATCACAATAGCACACGTGTACTATACAAGATATTCTACAGATATGCAAAATCCTAACGGTTATAGTATAATAAAATACAAGATAACAATTTATATTCTAACAATGCAGGACAATTTCTTGTCAAATTTGAGAAGTTTGCAACCATACTTGTGCATTACTGCATTATATGAGACTATATTGCCCAGAAAATTTCTAAACATACCACCATTGGGTTAGTCATTTTTGTTTTACTCTAGCGAAATCAACAATACATTCCTCTTATATTTCCTAGTTAAACATCCTATTGTATTTGATGAACTTAATTAATGATCGATTAATTAAAGCTACACGATGAAGCTGGCTATTTCATTCTAGCTACACGTACGAGCTTCTGCCTATAACAAGGCTCGTGTTATTTAACTAAACTAGTAAGTAGTAACCAGTAAGTTGAAATTCAACATGCAAAAATACAGAGATGAGATACTATTCCCAAAAATAATCCGTAGGTGGTAATGAGATGAGATACTATTCCGAAAAAACAGGGAAAACGACGAAAAACCTAAACTGTCATCAGAATTTCAAAGAAAATACTCAACAAAGAAAAACCAAAGAGAGGGCTAACTTAATCACTCTCCTCAATTTTTCTTTGCCGTTGGAGTGGTGAGGAATAACGAATAGAGACAACATTGACTACACTTACTTGGTCAAAGAAGGAGAGGGGCCGATTGAAGTTGCAGAAGTAGATGGAAGTCAGCAAAGGTGGAGCTTGGCCTTTTGGAAGAAGTAGATTATACTTCAAAAAAGGTGGGGCTTAGGGTTTTCAGACGACATCGTGGCACCTTTGAAGAAGCTCAACCTTACCGTTTGACAGAACAAATCCACCTTCGAAGGTTCAAGAAGTCGGACATTTTGGACTCTTGAGGGGACAAAGATCGCGACATTTTTTCAGGTAGAGGCTAACGCAGTGACGCATGCTCCATTTCTCGAGTTCCCGATCGGCTTCCGGCGAAAGAAAAAGCCAACTTCTGATTTATGATTAATCTTACCAACGGAATTTTATTGGTAATATTCAATAACCTTATAAAAAAAGTAAGAAAAAAAAGGCTATGACGGAAATTTCCGACGGACTAATTCCGTTTGAAATTACCGACGGAATTCCATCGGTAAGTTCATCGGAAATTGTTCTGTTATAGAACACAGATGTCCAGCCAAGGGCTGGTATATTGATCTTGGATGGATAGGCTCGCCGAATATCTATGGAGGAGATAACCGAGAGCGTGGGATCACCGTACATGACAAAGGGGTGATGTGTGTGCACAGTGAGACTGTATGTAAATAGTCTAGGTTAGAATGTGTGCACCTTGTTACCTGTCCTCTATATTTATAGAGGTGTCTGGTGCGATATCCGGGGCACGTCATTAATGGGGTACGCCATTAATGGCGTGCCATTAATGGGGCGGATATCCGGGGTACGCCATTAATGGGACGTGTCATTAATGGGGCGAGTATCTCGGCAGGCCGTTACGATATGGATGGATCTTGCCTAGCCGAGATTTCCGGATCTCCACCTATGATTAGCGGATCACGCTTACTGGCTCTGTCTGGGCCGTGCTATGGACTTGGGGCTTTTGGGCCGGTCCGTAACAGTTGCCCCCCAGCTTGGCTGTTTAGGCTTCTGGGCGGCCGAGGTGTGTAATGCCCCCGGTCCCGGTTTATGTCCGGGGCCTATGCTTCATCTGGTCCAGCTTCTAACGCCGTGGCCTGTCCCTCTTATGACAGTCTGGGTGGTGCCATGGGTTATGCCTGACCGGGGCGTTTCGATCGGCCTCGGTCTTATATAATTAGCCCCCTGTTCGTGGGTAAGCCGTTTGGCCTTCTTTCCGTAGGCGTCATAATTGTTGCTTTACACCTGGCTTACCTTGATTGGAAAGAGTCTGTAGCCGTTGCGCCCCTCCAAGTGCCGATTTGCGTGCACATTTAATGCTCCTACGTCATTCTGTGCATTTCCCTTCATGTCTGGGTTCAAAGACCGAATTGCCCCCGGTGTTCCCTATCCTTTTCACTTATATGAAGTATTTGTTTCGTGATGCCTCTTTCACTTTTTCCCGCTACAACTTCGCTGTGAACTTGCTCTGGGTTTATAGGATTGTCTCCTCTGCCAAAACTCCACTGTTCTCCATTTCCACATCGTTCGAGTCTCCCTCTTCTTACTCACACATGTATTTTCCTTATTTTTCTTTACTCTTTTACGGCGTACTTCGTACCGATTATATATCCTTTGGTCTCTTATCTACGTTTCCCACTCCTTTTTCTTTCTGGTTTTCTGAGTATCCATTTGAGACCATTCTCTGGGTTTTGCCTGCTTTTGACACATACACGTCTGTGCTTGTCTCTCCTTCGACATAAGACCTACCGTTCTTAGGTTCTAGTTCCTTTCTGATGGATAGAAATAGGCATTTTCCTAAACCTAGACCAATGCTAACCCCTGAGGAAGAGGAGTTTCTTCGTACTCGCTGCCCGCGAGCTTCTTATTGGGTTCTCGGAACCGAGCTTCCGGAAGCGAAGAGGTCAGCCTCTTTACTCCGAGGCGGGTTCGGTTACTCTGGACGAATCAGGCCCCAACCCGCACCTGCTAGAGTTTCGTCTCCTTCTCCTGTCCGAGCTTCTGCACACAACGTTCCTATCTTATCGCCAGTACAGGCCGGGGTTGGCTCCTTTGCCGGCTCCATGTCTCCCGCCTTATTGGCCCAACCGCTCAACTTTTGTGAGGGTCCACCCCTCGCAAGCTCGGACCCTTATCCCGATGATTATCTCGGCCCTATTTGGGACCGCTTGGCCGAGGGTGCATTCCACATTGCGCACGGCGGAGACTCGAGCTTCCTCGATTCTTGGTTCTTGCCGGCATCGGCAACCTTCGGCCCCTCTTCCGCGTACCCTTTCATCCGAGTCCGCCATCTGTTTTGCCTTCTAACATTCTTTTACCAGGTATTTCCAACTCGCTAATTTCATTTTATGTTGCATATAGGTTAATGGCTCCGAAATCTCGCCTCCAAGAAAAGGACCGAGGCCGAGGAATCGGACTCTTCTAGTCCACCCGAGGCTCGTGTCGTAGGTATCCCCGGGTGTCCCATGAGGTCTTGAAGACCCGGTCCTTGATGTCGGATACGATATTGCCCGTTTGGATCTACCCGCCATGGAGGGGTGCGTCATACGCCGCCGGAGGCCGACGAGCCTATTTGTGCGGAACGGGAAATAGGCGGTCCCAATTTCTTTTACTTTTACGGGACTATCTTACTCGGGTCGGTGTTTGCTTCCCTTTCACCCATTTCCGAGATCTTGCCCCCTGTTGCACCTGAGACTTGCCCCGTCTCAACTTCATCCGAATGGGTGGGCTTATTTTGTTGCGTTTGAGAAACTGTGTCGCTCCTACCCGGTTCCGATTCCCTGCTCAACCAATCTTTTCTTCTATTACTTCGGCCCTTTTACCCCTGGCTCTCCTAAAGAAAGTGACAAGCTAAAAGGGTTGGTATCTCTCCGCGTTAATCCCGAGGAAGCTCATGAAGCCCTTCTCTGATTCGTTTAAGCAGTTCAAGATTGCGTTCTTCAAGGTTGTCGCCGTGCCTGGTAAGCCAACCTGGTTTTTAAAGGGGGTTGAGGCTGCCGACGTGGAGTGGCGTTTCCCTCTATATTGGATGGAGAGTCACCATAAAGCTACTCCCTCATCCTTCCAAATTTCGAAAGATGAGCTCCTGCCAGAGACGGCCCCTCATGTCCCTAGGTTGGACGCCTACGTGGAGAAGTATGGCGTCCAGAGTGCAGCCTTTTTCATTTCCGGGGAGGGATTTAGGCCAATCCCTTCTACTTGTAGGAGTCCCTCCTTCGCCACGTTATTTATCTTTCGGTAAAATTTGGTATGATGTTGGAGTAATTTGCGTTTATTCCTGACTTCCCTTTATTTGTCCTTTTCAGCTCAAGACATGAGGGCTCTTCTAGGTTACTTGAAGAAAGTGAATCCGGCCGCGGCATCATCGAGTCGTCGGGCTCGGAAACGGGCCGTCCCTGTTAAAAATCCGTGCCCGAGGCTAATGCCTCTGTTGTGACAAAGAAGACTAAGGTCTCAGGCGGCGAAGAGTCGGCTCCATCCATCCCCTCCGGGCCATCTCAGGAAGTTGTTTCCGGTACTTTGAAGAGGAAACAAGTCGTTGTCTCTGTGGGTGAAATTGTATCTACGGTTGTCGCGACTACTCCTTCGGCATCGGTTCTCCCGGCACCTTTGCCAACTCAGCCTCCTCCACCTCCTTCTACGGGGCCCTCACGTCCTTCTTCCGTGCTTCCTCGCAGCTTCATATGAGACAAGGGAGTGACCAATGAAGCGGACGTCGCGTTTCTCCCCCCGGAATTTATGGAGAGCCGGGCCTTGTCCCCGCCTAGCGTTGAAGAGGTGTATGCAAAAGACAACGATATTTATGCAAATGTTGGGGCTGCAAGCTTATGTCCTTGTGAGGGAGAAGTATGCTTTGGTGGATGAGAGAATAAATGCCCGAGAGCGTCTCGGGAAGAGGTGGCGCCAAGCGAAAAGCTCGGAGGAGGCCGTGTCAATAAAAAAGGCCTTGGCCGAGTCTCGAGGCCAAGCCGCACATTTTGGAAGAGGAGCGGGATGCCGCCCGGAACGAGTGGGATGCTTCTAAGGCCGTGGTCGTGAAGATGGATAAGGATCTTCTACTGGCGTGGGAAGGGGCGGAGAAGTCGGCCTCCGAGTGTGCCCGGGCCCAGAAAGTGCTGGGCGAGAGTATTGAGGCGGTGAAAGCCCTTCAGAAGCAACGTGATATGCTGTCCACTAAGCTTACAACAACCGAGGAGGCCCTCGCCGTAGCGCAGCAGGCGCGCTTGGAGTCCGATGAGCTTTTAAAGCAAACTGCCAAAGATTGCTTTGACAATGCTCTGGAGCAGCTCCAGTTCTTGAATCCGACGATGAAGCTTAACGTGGACGGCTATGATTTTCACGCTTTTGTCGAGGACGGAGTCTTAGTTCCGTATCAGTCTCCTTCCGCCGACGCGTCCCTTTCCGAAGAAGAGAGAGGAGAGTCGGACGCGGAGAGCGAGGCAACCAAGGGCTCTCATGAGGCCGGCCTGTCTAGTTAACCTTGACTTCGTTCTTTGGTGGGCGTCTGTGCCCCTTTATTTTGAACATTTCCGGCTTTTGTGCCATTCTGTACATATTTGTAAGACTATGGATGAATTATTTATTGGCCCTTCTGCCATTTCTTAAATTCCATAATTGAGATTTGTTGACTGTAGTAGATACGAGTCGTTTACTCGACCAACACTAAGGTGTGGGAGGATGGGGCAGGGTTGTATGTTTTAACGTCTGGGGGTGTTAACTTAACCGCACTACCTCGTTCCGGCTTGACTAGTCGGAAAAGTTGATAGGAACCGAATTAAGGGCGAGGCCGTCACATGTCAACCGAGGTGTCTATTACCTCAAATCGACATTTTGACTTGATCGGTCGGAATGACGATGACTGCTTTCTTAAATCGGGTGAGCGTTGACGCGTCAATTTCGTGAAGGCCACGTATGGCATATTCGCCGAGCTCTTACCAATGCACGTCGGAGTACAACGGCCGGTGTCATACATCTAGATGTTTTATGTTAATGATCGGGTGTGAGTACCTCGGTGTCGGGTTTTGGACCGGGCTTAATGGCCTCGGTTTCATGCTTAAGCAAGTAATTGTGCACATTGACGCATTTCCTTGATGGATTCCTTCATTAAATAAAACAGCTCAAAAGAGCGTACAAATGGTCATGAATTATTCAGATGCAAAATAAAGAACAATTGGAGAAACATAAGGGAAAGTAAGAAATAACCGAACAGTAGCCTTGGTGTCTACGGGGCCGAGCCTTGACCTAGCTGTAATAGATCTTTAGCTTATCCGTGTTCCATGTCCTCTTAACCGGCTTCCTTGCCGGGGTTTCGAGAACATATGCCCCAAAGATCGAGTTTTTCTTTAACCCGATAGGGACCTTCCCAATTTGCTGCCAGTTTTCCATCTCGGGAATTCTTGTTTCCGATGTCGGCCCGCCGAAGAACCAGGTTACCTCGGTTAAAGGATCGTGGTCGAACCTTTCGATTATATTTTGCCGCGAGTAGCCGCAGCGCAAGTTCCGGCAGCCATGTGTTGTGATTCGAATCTCATCAATTAGGTCCAGTCCTGTCTTTAGGCGTCGTCATTTGACGCCGGTCCTTCCTGTCCGGCTTTGATCTTTCTCCATGATGGCTGCCCGATTTCAACCGGGATCATTGCTTCACATCCATAGGTCAACCGGAATGGGGTTTCCTGGGTCGAGGACTGCACACTCGTCCTGTAGTCCCATAGAACTCTGTGGAGCTGTTCGATCCAGCTGGAGTCGGCCTTTAACATGCGTTTCTTTAATCCGTCAAGAATGATCTTATTAGCCGACTCGGCGTTAGCCGATAGATTGCGGATGTTCGATGGAGGAGAAGTGTTGCTGGATGTCCAAGTTGGGCATTAAGGCCTGGAATCTATGGTCCGTGAACTGGGTTCCATTATCAGTGACGACTTCAGCAGGTATCCCGAATCGAGCAAAGATGTTATGACGAACGAATCTCATAATTCGAGACGAGGTGATCGTAGTCAATGCCTCCGCTTCAATCCATTTGGTGAAATAGTCTACGGCGACAATGAGCCATTTGAGCTGTCCAGTCCGGTTTGAACGGTCCGAGGATGTCCATTCCCCATTTATAGAAAGGCCAGGGGGCCGGCATCCCTTTTAACTCCGTCGGTGGTGGCCATAAGATCCCAGCGTGTTTCTGGCAACTGTTGCACCGCTTGGCGGCTTCCATGGCGTCATGCTTCATGGTGGGCCAATAATAGCCGGCGCGTAATGCCTTCCTTGCCAAAGCCTTGCCCCCTATGTGTTGGCCGTTGCATCTCTCATGTATCTCGGTCAATACGTACCTTGCTTCGGACTCACCGAGGCATCGCATCATCAGGGCAAAGTGCACTCCTTTTCGTAGAGCCGATCATCGACCATAGTGTAGATGGCGGCTTCTCTCATCGCCTTCTTTGCTTCGGTGGAATCTGTTGGGATGATCCCCCTTTCCAGGTAATCTTCGATTGGCTTTCTCCGATCCGTGGCGGACGAGATTGTCATGACTCACGTGGGCTCGGCCAAATTCTGTTGGATCACAGTTCTATGACTCCCCGGACCTTTGGTACTTGCGAGTTTGGAGAGAATGTCGGCCCGGGCATTCTCTTCTCTCGGGATATGAGAGACAATCACTTCTTCGAACTCCGTCATTACTTCTTTTGCTCTGTTCAAGTACTTAGCCAACAGGGGGCCTTTTGCTTGATAGCCGCCATCAATACGTGCGGCGACAAGTTGTGAGTCGGTGAACACCTTAACTCGCCGCGCTCCGCTCTCTTTTGCTTGAGACAATCCGGCTAAGAGGGCCTCGTACTCGACCTCGTACTGGGCTTTCAACAATGACTCCTGCTCCACTGCCTTTTGGATTGGAAGATCCGTCTACAAATACCTTCCCGAATTCCTCGCTAGCCATAATCGAGTCAATTCCCCGATGAAATCGACCAATGCTTGTGATTTGATCGCATGCCGGGCTTCAAAAGTGATGTCGAACTCGGACAGTTCAATTACTTGACTTGTCATTCGCCCCGCAGTCGGGTTTGTGCAAAATCTGCCGGATTGGCTGACTGGTCCAGACTACTATCCGATGTCCCTGGAAGTATGGCCGAAGCCGTCTCACCATTGTTAGTAATGCGAACGCCATCTTTTCCAGCTTCTGGTATCTGAGCTCAGCGTTTTGTAACGCTTTGCTCACAAAGTAGATGGGTGTCTGTCCGCCTCGGTTTCTCTTACCAAGGCGGCGCTTACCGCCTCGTCTCCCACGAGATAGGTACAAGAACAAGGCCTCCCTTGCTCCGGTTTCGTTAGCACCGGAGGGGTTGCCAAACATCGCTTAATTTCTTCAAAGGTGTTTCACAATCCGAATTCCATCCTCCATGAGTCTCTTTCTTCAATAATTTAAAGAAAGGTAACGCCTTCTCGGCCGATCTGGGTAAAAATCTTGTCAGGGCCGCCAAGCGACCTGTTAATTGCTGAACTTCCTTCTTAGGGTTCGGGACTTGCATGTCTAGCACGACCTTGCATTTGTCCGGGTTAGCCTCAATCCCTCGATCGGTCAGCATAAAACCTAGGAATTTCCCGGCGGGCACTCCGAAGGCACATTTGGCCGGGTTCAACCCGATTCGTATCGTCTTAATTTTTCAAACGTCGCTCTAGGTCCCGGATATGCTCCTCTCCGGTTGTTTTGACTTCACGATCATGTCGTCTATATAGACCTCCACATTTCGTCCGATTTGGTCCTCAAAGACGCGGTTCATCATTCGTTGGTACGTAGCTCCGGCGTTCTTCAATCCAAATGGCGACGTTGTAGCAATAGTTAGCCTTGTCGGTCATGAAGGCGGTTTCCTCTTGATCCTCCGGGTGCATGGCAATCGATTGTAGCCGGAGTAAGCATCCATAAAGGAAAGCAACCGGTACCGGCCGAGTTATCAACGAGTTGATCAATGTTGGGCATAGGGTAGGAGTCTTTTGGACATGCTTTATTCAGATTGGTGTAGTCAGTGCACACCCTCCATTTGCCGTCGGTTTTAAGACCATGACCACATTCGAGAGCCAAGTTGTGTATTTGTCTCTCGATGAATCCGGCGGCAAGGAGCTCTTCAATGTGACTTTCAAGGGCCTTCTGCCTGTCATCTGAGATATTCCTCCTCTTCTGGGCCACTGGCTTCGACCCCGGCCATATGGCGAGTTTGTGGCAGCAAAAGTGTGGGTCGATATATCCTTGGTTCCCAGCGTTAATCTGAGGTCAATATATCCTTTTGGGAAGGAACGCTCTCCATTAAACCCGATTAGGGTGGATTTGCACGGCTTTGGGTCTTCAACATCGAGGTGCATCCTCTGGTATGCGTCCCAGCTTATGATGTCGGCCGAACTCCCTGCATCTACGAAGATCCGTTTGACTCGGCAATTTACTACAATTCCGGTGATGACCAATCCATCTTGGTGGCCGGGAATAACCTCCTTGAGCTCTTCGTCCGTGAAGACTAATGGGGTGGTTTCGGTTTCTATGAGCTGCCTTTAAACTTTGGTACATCTTTTATCGTCGCACCTCCCGCAGTATTTCTTGCACCGGCTTATAGTATCTCCACCTCCTCCGAAACCACCGATGCCGTTGCATTGGAGATCGTCACGGGAAACCGTCGACAAGGCCGGTTTTCCGTTTCTTCTCGGGTTCCGAGCGTCCGTAGCCGGACTCCTGCTTCGGCAGCTACTATTCCGCTTGCTTGTTTTGCCTTGAGTTTTGATGACGTATTGGCGAAGTTTCCCTTCTCTCACAAACTTTTCGATAACATCCTTGAGTTCAAAACATTCGTCGGTGGTATGACCGGACCTTAAAATCGTGGAAAGTGCAAAATTTTTCCCGATCAGTAGTGGACCGGTTTCGATAGGCCTCGGCTTGGCCACCCTTTTCATCTCGGTCTGGGCTACCTCCTTCCACAGCTGCGAACGCGGAACATTCAAGGGGGTGTAGTTGCCGTATTTCGCCTTATTATCCGTCCTCTCTTGTCGGGGTCGGCTCTCTCTGCCGCGTTTGCGGGGTTCCGGCTTGTGCTTGTCCGTCAGATCCCTTCTTTCGGGCGATGAATTCCTGGCCTTCTCAGGTTCATCAGCATTGGCAATTTCCATTTGC
Source organism: Acacia acuminata (assembly GCA_019022655.1). Taxonomy (NCBI): domain Eukaryota; kingdom Viridiplantae; phylum Streptophyta; class Magnoliopsida; order Fabales; family Fabaceae; genus Acacia; species Acacia acuminata. Next base: position 480,011 of record JAFJYI010000166.1, read on the forward strand.
TCGACATCTAGGTACTTCTTTGCTTCGGTATATAATTCAATCAATGAATATACTCGATTCTTGCACAGATGTCTGGCCAGGCGTGTCGTTGGGTCCAGACCGTTGACGAGGCAATGTACATGGACCTCTTCGGATAATGAGCGTACTTGCATTGCCGTGTCTCTGAACCGATCTAGGTACTTCTGCAACGTCTCGCCTTTCTTTTGTTTTACCTTACTCAACGTGAATTGAGATTTTGGTTGTTTCTTCTTTGGTGGCAAAGTGCAATTCAAACTTACGCCCGAGGTCTTCAAAGTTCCGAATGGAATTATTGGGTAATGAACTCAACCATTTGTGGGCCGGTCCGGTTAACGTGGCCGAGAAAAGCTTTAAGATGACCGGACCTTCTATTGACCGACCCACATCAACTTTTCAAATATCTCCAGGTGGTGACGTGGATCCCGGGTCCCATCGTACTTGGGAAGATCGGCTAGGTCAAAATTCTTCGGGTAGGGGGCCGTGGCCGTTGCACGGAGAATGGGGTCCCACCCGAGCGCCAAGTACTTCATCTTATACCGCCGCGGTGACCTCGTGTCCGAGGCGTCGTGATTGCCTCTCGAAGCTCATCCGAGTCCCGATCAAGGTCTCGTCTTCCCGACTATCAAGGTTACGGTCTTTATAACCATCATGGCGGTCTTCTCGGCCTCGATCTTCCGCATCCGGATCGCAATTGTCTCTCCTTGTTCCTTCGGGGTCGGCCGGGCGTTCTCGCTCCTTTCTTGCTTCCCCACATTCCCCGTCGCGGGCCCACCTATTCGACTGGCCGGTACGCGGACTCATGTCTGTCAGTGTACAACCTCCTTTCCCTTACGAGAGCTTCTCTCGGGTTCCGCGTTGAAACATGTTTTCGAGCTTTTCCTAATCATTAATTCCAGAGCCTGAAAATCCTCTTGCCGTTGGAGGTGATCTAGTTTTTCCTTGTTTTCGAACCTCGAAGCATCGACTCTTGGGTTCTCCTTAAAATGTGGACGTCGGTGTCTAGTACCTGAGCGTTTGGAGCCGGGGCCGTCTGGGCTCGGTCTCTTGGCAGCACCTCTTGCGAAGGTTCGTCGTTGGAAGGAGATGTGCTCTCCGTGTCAGTAACGTGACCCTCCGGAGTCTTTTCTCGTGGAGGTTGATTTAGTGGTAAAGTGCTTTCATCGTGCGACCGGTCCGATCGCTGGCCTTGCCTGTGGCTTCTGGTGTTGGCCATTAGTGGTCACGGGGATAGAAATTTAAGGTCCCCCGGCGCCAATGTTCGTTATAGAACACGATGTCTAGCCAAGGGTCGGTATATTGATCTTGGATGGATAGGCTCGCTCGAATATCTATGGAGGAGATAACCGGGAGAGGGTGGGATCACCGTACACGACAAAGGGGTGATGTGTGTGCACGGTGAGACCTGTATGTAAATAGTCTAGGTTAGAATGTGTGCACCTTGTTACCGTCCTCCCCGTATTTATAGAGGTGTCCGGGTGCGATATCGGGGGCACGCCATTAATGGGGTACGCCATTAATGGGGCGGATATCGGGTACGCCATTAATGGGACGTGTCATTAATGGGGCGAGTATCTCTACAGCCGTTACGATATGGATGGATCTTGCCTAGCCGAGATTTCCGGATCTCCACCTATGATTAGCGGATCACGCTTCCTGGCTCTGTCTGGGCCGTGCTATGGACTTGGGACTTTTGGGCCGGTCCGTAACAGAAATGATATCAACGGAATCAACATTGGTAATTTCCAATGGATTTTTTTTTCGTTGGAAATTCCGTCTCAAATACGATGCTTTTTTGTAGTGGGAGAAGTCCTTATTATCACATTGGTTCATATTATAAGTCCATTTCAACTAATCTTATATACTACTTCCTCTGATCCTAATTATAAGAGCTAGTTGACTTTTTTGGAGAGATTAAGGAAGCTAATTAAATTACTTTAGAGTATTTTTATTTTTATTTTTCTTCAAACTAATTAGTTTAACTAATAAACTAATATATAATCTAAGAATACACAACATATGAAATGATTAAGTACCTTATTTAGCTTCCTTAATTTCTCCAAAGAAAGTCAACTAGCTCTTATAATTAGGACTGAGCTAGTAAGAATTAACAATTGAGTCATTAATATGAAATAATATATATATATATATATATATATTTTAAAATTTATCCTTATTAAAATTCTCTCCTTATACATTTATAGATCATTCTCACCCCACTCTCTTGCATCTCTGTTTCCCACAATAACTAATTAAGGAAAAATTAAAAAAAAGGGTTATTCATAACTTCTAAGTGGGCTTTGATATATATAATATATCTGACATATAATTGATGCCATGTGATGGTTATTTCTACGTTATATTCTACCAGATGAAGAGCAGCCACAATTTGTTGGCAGAAAAAAACAGAGAGAGCAGCCACATAATTTATTATTAAAGCAGCCATATGATAGTTATACTTTGTATTTTCATTTCTCTACATCTATATATATATATCTGTGTGTGTACGTATGTATCTGTATGTGTGTCTATATATATATATACATACATATATATGTGTGTATGTGTAGTGTGGGTATTAAAAAGAGCAGCCATGTGATAGTTATACTTTGTATTTTCATTTCTCTATGTGTGTGTGTGTATATATATGTATTAAAAAGAGCAGCCATATGATAGTTATACTTTGTATTTTAATTTCATCTCTCTCTCTCTCTCTCTCTCTATATATATATATATATTTATTTATGTATGTATTTTAATAATTCCAAAAGATATTATCATAATTTGTTATTAAAATGGCTTTAATAGGATTTTTTTTTTTTTTTTTTTTTTTGGGGGGGGGGGGGGGGGGGGAATATGGCTGCTTTTGTTTTATTTTATCTCTTTTTTCCTTAATTTGCGAAAGTAACTGCTTTTCTTCGTGGAGAAATGTATCACAACTGCCAAATGAAACGATGATCCAAATATTATGAATGGCTGTTCCCAAAGTGACAAAGTATATCATATGATTAAAAGTTGCATGGATGCATGAATGAGTGATAGTAATATAGTAAATCTTTTTCAATAACTTAGAAGGAACAACTAATTATGATGTATAAACATTTTAACTTGTTAGCAATTAGGTAGCATTACTTTGTGCGGTTGAAATATACTACATCCATTCCTAAATATAAGACTCGGTTCATTTTTGTGTGTGGAGAAATCAATAAAATTAGATAAATTACTTGAGAGTATATATTTATATTCATCCTTTTTTGTTCAAACTAATTTAACATACTACGATTCTATGATTGCGTAATTTATTTAGTTTCCTTAATCTTTCCAAAAAAAAGTTAACTAGATCTTATATTTAGGACCTGATGTAGTGTGTGTGTGTGTATAAGGGAGGGATTTTTGTGAAGCAGCATTGTTATATTGTGTATTGTCTTCATAATCCCCAATATATATATATATATATATATATATATATAAATGTATGTATGTATGCATGCCTTTTCCTTATTGCATTATTTATTTCGGAGGTCACTTCTTTGACTGAACATCACAAAACTGATTCATTATCTAAATAATACGTTCGTGTTTAATTTTATCTTTCTGGTTTTGATGGTTTCTAACAAGAAAATATTTGTGTTTATGAAAATAAATCATACATTTCTTGGGAATATGACTAGTCTAATGAAAACTAATTTGAAGCCTATATATTAACTTTAAAAAGGAATCCATTTGATCATAGAATATAACACTCTATGAAGAATTTTTTTCCTTCAAAAAAATGAGTTGTGTTTGCCCAAAGAAGCATTCAAGGTGCACTTTTTCATGGATGATAAAATTATGATATGATTGATTTTTAAAAGTTAATATATAATGCACAAGAATGAGTCACCAAATTAATATGTATTAATTTTTGAGATGTGAATGAAGTGCTGGACTAAGCTTTGAAATATAGAGATCTATCCTCATCAAATCAAATTATCAAACTATAAAAAAAAAATCCAAATGAAATTTTAAACAATAAAATAATTAAACGTAGGTTTTAATCAAATTATGATATGATATTGATCATATTGACCGTAGTATCTGTTCTTATAGTTGAAATCAAACACTCACTGAGGTAATCAAACAAGTAGATGTTCATAGTTGAAATTAATAAACTATGAGATTAAGTACAATACAAAAAAATTTAACTGGAAAAGATATTATATTTAATTATAAAGTAAAAGTTGAAGCTTATAGTCTAAGCAAATATTCATGGTAATTAATTATTTTAATATTTGTATTCCATCACACCAAGTAATTCACTGGACTATATCAAATACTTAGCTTTAATTACTTTTTAAATATTCAGATAAAAAATTACTTTTGTAGTGTGACTACTATATATGCAGAATAATTTAATAATTTGTCGTGTAACGGTGTAGTATTCTCAAGTGATAAAGATGGAATAAAATGTTGATAGCGATAAAGTTTAAGCCATCTATTATTGGTGCGACAAAAAAGTTATCTAATAATTTATAAATGCATGGATATGGGATTGCAATAAATCATGTTAGAAAATTTCCCTCGTGTATAAAAAAAAAAAAAAAATCCCTCCAATCAGTATCAAATCCGTCTCGAATATGAATTAGTTGGTAATGCTAAGCTAATTAATCACTAGAATATTTGTTGAAAAAAAGATAATAAATATAATTTAAAGAGGTACCCGTAAATCGTAATTTTTTTTTTTGCCATGTCCCCCCCCTCCCCCCTTTTTGCCATGGTCAATTGTAATAGATAATAGATAGACACCCAACATCAATTTCTCAAGTATAGTAATATCATTAAAACAAACAATAAATTATAAAACTACAACAAAATCTTACAAGTAATAAATAATACTTCTTTGATTCTAAATATATGATATAATTTACAAGACAAATTACATTACAAACTATGTCATATATTTAGGATTTAGGATGATAATAATTACCCAACATCTCATCGGCATACAAGACAATTGATAAGATTCAATATTTTTCTTTTAAAAAAGAATTTTCTTTTTATCTGGTTCCTCTTCATGTTATATTGTTCCAAGTATTGACCAAATTCAATAATTCAATGTTTGCTCATTACAATTTGCCTCATTTTGATTTTGATTCCTATAATTTCAAACCATAAGTCTTAATCCTTCAAGTATCTTTTGGTATAAAATGTTAATATCTATATTTTATAAAAATATGAGCTATATAGTTTGCTTATCAAATGACTAAAATCTATTATTTGAAACTATAGGAATCAAAATTAAAATGAGAATAGACTATAAGGACTAGATACTGTATTAACCATTTTTTAATTAAACTTGCTTTGTATGCTAAAGTTATAAAAAGTTAAAAACTGAGTCCTCAAATACTTATTTGAAAGACAAAAGTCTCTATAACTTGCACTAACCCGAGTTGATTTTGGTGAGCGGCATACAATTAAGATCTCTACGCTTATTGAAAACAGGTGGGCCCAACTATTAGTCAAAAATTGCAAGCTTGTGCCCAGAGGAAGTCAGCGCATATCTTATTGACCAGATCTCTCTCCTCCATTATTATTTTTCGATTTTCGTCGATTTTTTTGACCAATAAAATCATGTGCTCGCACGTGCTAACATTGAACCAAGACAATTCAAACCAATACATCTGTTGCTGCCCTCCGGGACCAAAATACCAATCCAGTCTTTTATTTTATAATCAAGTGTGGAAGAAATTTTTGTTTCTATATGTAAGTTCATTTAGAGAGTTATTAATTATTGTTTTTCAATTTTATTCTTATCCAATTCTTGTTAAAAAGAGAGAAATAGAAGAGAGATTTCAGAATGATTTGTAAATATAGAGAGAAAAAATGTTCATAAGGACAAAATTAAAAAACTTTATCAATTTGAGACATATTTATGGACTTGATCGATTAGGTTTGTGAGATTTAGTTAAAATAGATTTATAATAATGAGTTGGGGACTTTCAAATATCCCTCATGTATTAATAACGAAGAGTAATTAGCTTGGTTAATCTCTCTTAAATTACAAAATAAAACGAAAAGAAAATCAACTTTCTCGTTGTCCAAAGCAAATAATACTCCATATGTGGAGGAGCAGCCGAGGGCTCTCTTTCGCTCTATATATATCTTTCTATTTCTGTGTTTGTAAGTGACTCCAAAATCAAAGCAGTAGTGAGACAGCAAATTATGGCTTTAACTAGAGGTGACCATCATGAGCAGAAGGATTGTGAAAATGGCATGCAACACTTTTCTGATTCATCTTCTTCCATGAGAGTACTCAGCTCAAAGACGAGCAAATCATCTAATAATAAAGCAGCAGGCATAGCAAAACGAAGATCTCGAGCTTCTAGGACAACCCCAGTGACCAAGCTTAGAGCCAACGCCTCCAACTTTAGGGCTCTTGTCCAACAATTCACTGGTTGCCCTACCACTCCTTTGTCCCTTGGTGACCCTTTTAAGGGCCCCATAACCCTAAACTTCCAGCGAGGAATCCGAGAAATGCAGACTCATCTTCACAACAACAACACACCTACTTCTTATGACGACGACAACAAAAACAACCAGGTACTTTGTGTTCGTTTTCACCATAATCATCAACAGCAGCAGATACAGTCACAGGTTTTAGATCATCATCAAGAGGTGCAGAAAATTAATGTTGTTGATGATGATGGTGATGGTGATGATGATGACTGTGTGATAATGGACAAGGTTACGAGTACTAGTGGTGATTCTTCTTCGTCGTCATTAAGTGACTGTGGACTGGAGGTCTCTCATGATCTTACTACTACTGATTTTGAAGGTCTCATGGAGGATTTTAGTTTGCAGGATCTCATTGATATGGACAATGATTTAAGTTTCTTTGTGTGATTGTGATAATTATCATTCAACAGTATTGTATCATATTAGTGGGTTAAAGCCAAATCCCAAACTTCATCAAGACTGAGTTATGAATAATGATCAAACCAAACTGTAGACTTGGCTTCTGTTTTAATTTGTCTTCTGCTTCCTATGATTATATATAATTAACCTAAATATATAATTTGTCTTCTGTTCAAATGATATGTATGTATGTATGTATGTATGTATGTATGTATGTATGTATGTATGTATGTATGTATGTATGTATGTATGTATGTATTCTTCAAGTTCAGCGTTTTCTTCTTAACGCTTACATCAGTTAATTATGTATCTTGCTTGTGAAAAGAATCGCCGTCAGCTAAACGGTGGCGCATAATAAAGTCATTCGTAGTACTACCCGTCCGGCGGCGGTTCTAATTAACAACTTGTTGAATAGATAGGAGAGTTTGTTTTGTTCATGAATGTAAGATAACATTCTTTTCTTTTCTTTCCCTCATTTATTATTTTTTCTCAAGCTGCCTTTGTTGATTGCATACGTATATTAACAACCTATAGGGAGAAATACTGTACAGTCCTTTATATGTCATTTAATCACCAGAAAAATATTTCTCATTGGCCCTTCATATAAGACATATTTAGAGATTTTGATCTTGGTCTTAAATATACGAAATAGTTTTCAAGTTTTTTTTTTCAATTTATTCTTATTGATACTCCTTTAACAATAAGTAATGAGGGAGAGAAGAATAAAGGAATTAAAAAAGAGATGATTATAGTGTTTTAGAAAATACATAGAACCACATTAGGTAATTAATATATTTTATAATATTAAGAATAGCAGGTTTGCATGTTGCTCATTTGCTGAGTGATTTATTAGTGCTTAGATTGCTTACATGGTACTGCATAACAATTCTGTTGAACCAATATGAATAGTTTCCAAGGAAAATGATTAAATTAGAGAAACCTACCCACATATTTCTTGCAAATAACAACTACCTCCAATCCAAAATATAAGTCGTCTTTTGTAAGAATTCTTTGATTCATAATATATAAGTTGCTGGAAGAGTAATTATACTTATTTGTTAGTTTTGCCCACGATAATTAATATTTAAATATGTTTCATTATAAAACCTCATTTAATATGGGTAAAGTTCTTTATATGTCATTTAATCATAGGAAAAGTACTACTTCCTTCAGTTCTTAATATAAGATATATTTAGAGAGTTGATCTTGATTTTAAATATAAGATATAGCTTTCATATTTGTTATTTTTTTTTTTAAATTTACCTCTATTATTCCTTCAACAATAAACAAGGAGAAGAGGGAATTAAGGAAGATGATTATGATGTTTTATAAAATACATGGAATCACATTAGGTAAATATGCTTTAAGGTGAAGATTCAGATTTAGCAATGAATGATTTTACTATAAGCACCCAACACAATTATCTTTTTTAGGTGTAAAAGTAGACTTAAACATTTTTAAGATAGCATATATGGCAACCCAATTAACTTTAGTTTTACATTGTGATTTTCAACCGTCTTCTTACTCTCAATTATTTTAATATATTTTTAAAAATATGTGCCTTTTTAAATCTCTACTCCTCCAAATTATCTTTTTGCATTGTGGGTCCCACCTTTTTTATTTCTTTCTCTCCTCATCCACAATTAAGTTTTGTTAGTGAAAAGACAATAATGTCCTTATTTTACTTTTTCATAAAAGCATTTACAAGAAAAATAAAGAGATTTACAAGATAAATAAAGATATTCAAAGAGAACCAAGGAATTAACAAGAACATTTTAGCTCTTCACAAGATAAATACAAGAATTCACAATACAAATGAGGGTATTCACAAGACAAATAAAGGGATTTAAAAGAATTCAAGGATTCAAAAACTTTTGGTCATTTACAAGACAAATAAAGAAATCTACAAGATAAATATAGGCATTTATAAGACAAAAAAAATTTATGTCTAATTTAGACCAAACAAAAGATACTTGTATTAGGTGCTCAAAGCTAAATAGTTTATTGCTAAATTTGCATATTCGCCCTTCAAAAATATAATAAAATAATAGAGAGAGAGAAGCGTAGTGGGACGTATAGTTGAAAAAGTAACGGAAAGTTAATTAGGGTTCACGTTGTTACCATATTAACCTTAAAAAATGTTTATATCTACTTTGCCCTCAGAAAAAGATAATTGTGTTGGGTGCTTATAGCAAAATAGTTCATTGCTAAATTTGCAATTTTGCCCTATGTTTTATATTAAAGACCGGAGAGAGTATAACAAAGTAAGTAACATGCAATGACAATATATAGTACAAAAAATGGCATCAGATTTGCATGCTTCTCACTTATTGAGCGGTTTTTTAATAATTAGATTGCTTCTTACATGGGACTACATAACAATTTTGTTCAATTAATATGAATAGTTTCAAAGGTAAATGATTAAATTAAGGAAACCTAACCACATTTTTCTTGCAAGTTTGAAAATTTCTTCAGTGTAATAAAACAAATTTACCGAGTAAACCACTCTTTAATTTCAGATAGATAGTTGAAAATGACTTATATTTTGGATAGAAGGAAGTACATAATTTCCATAAATTATGCGAATTAATTAACCAAGTCTTACATTTTAGAACAGAAAGAAATATTATTTTGTTTAGCTTTTTACGAGTGAGTGTTTAATGGTAGGTTCTTCATATGCTATCACATCATGTTATAAAAGCGGCCACCTTGTTTGAGTCTGAAAATTCCTTGGGTAATTATTTGGTATTTAGCACTATCCATGAATTCTAATTTGACTCTCCCTTTATCCCGAATGTGGGGAAACTCTTTCATTGTTTGTGTATTTCTTTTTTCTTTCTATTTTAATTATTTTTTGACAAAATTGGAACTGCAGGCTTTATAAATAGCAGGGTTAAGAAAAAGATATATACCTTGCACTCAACTGTGATCACTGATTTTGTGTATCATTTCTAAGACAACTCTGAGCTCAGTCATATGCTTCAGCTTTCCAAAAGATTCACAATCTCTTGATTATAATTTTGATTATTCTATTAATGCGGATATGTTTATATGTTAAATTAATTAATGTGCTGCAATATTAAATATATATGTTAGAAACAGTGCGCCATCAGGGTTTCCTAAACGTCAAAACTTAAGACGTAATCCTATAAATCTACACGTATCCCATTCCTTTATATATATATATATATATATATATATATATTGTCCACTTATACTGTGTGTTTGTTTCTATGTGCAAGTAAAATGTTGCATAATTTCATAACAAAAAATAATTTTAAAACGTTATTAATTTGAGTTGCACTTTTTATCTTCACAGTACCCCAACGTTGATAAATTAAATTTGGTGGGGATGTTCGATAATATCCGGGATATATAGCATGGGTTTATTTAAAATTTTTTTTCCCATTTGAAATATAGAGATCTATCCTCATCAAATCAAATTATAACAATAAAATAATTAAACTTAGGTTTTAATTTTACACACAACATTGATATTGATCATATTGACCGCAGTATCTGTTTTTAGGGTTGAAATCAAAGACTCAGTAAGGTAATCAAACGCGTAGATGTTCATAGGTGAAATTTCTATACAAGTACATAATAATTAATAAACTATGAGATTAAGTACATTACAACAAATTTGACTGGAAAAGATATTATATTTAATTATAAAGTAAAAGTTTGAGCTTATAGTTATGATTTCTTTTCAATTAATTGTGAACATGGGTTTGGTTTATATAGGTGAAATTAAAGTACACAGATTGTCTTAAAACATTTTTCAATTTTAAACAGAGTGAAATTCTTCTAAGCCCATGACTGGGGAGGAGTATCTAAGCGCATATTCATGGTAATTAATTATTTTAATATTTGTATTCCAGTACACGAAGTAATTCATTGGATTATACCATATAGTTAGCTTTAATTACTTTTTAATATTTAGATAAAAAATTTCTTCTTTAGTATGACCACTGTATCTGCAGAATAATTTAATAATTAGTTGTGTAACGGTGTAGTTTTTCAAGTGATAAAGATGGAATAAAATGTTAATAGGGATAAAGTTTAAGCCATCTATTATTGGTGCAACAAAAAAATTATCTAATAATTTATAAATGCAAGGATATGGGATTGCAATAAATCATGTTGGAAAAATTTCCCTTGTGTATCAAAAAAAGAAAAGAAAAAAAGAATTCCCTCCAATCAATCTATCAAATCCGTCTCGAATATAATTAGTTGGTAATGCTAATTGCCAAGCTAATTACTAGAATATTTGTTGAAAAAAGATAATAAAATAAAATAAATATAATTTAAAGAAGTACCCATAAATCGTAATTTTTTTTGCCATGTCTTTTTTTTTTTTTGCCATTGTCAATCGTAAATCGTAATAGATAATAGATAATCACCCAACAATAATTTCTCAAGTGTAGTAATATCATTGAAGCAAACAATAAATAATAGAATTACATCAAAATCCTACAAGTAATAAATAATATTAATTATTGTTCAAAATAAATAAATAAATAAAATTAATTATCCAACATCTCGTCGGCATACAATACAATTGATAAGATTCTATAATTAAAAGAATTTTCTTTTTATCTGGTTCCTCTTTATGTTATATTGTTCCAACTTTCCAAGCACCGACCAAATTTATAATTAATAATTATTACTTCCTCTGATCTTAAATATAAGATGTATTTATCTAATTTGATTAGATTAAAGAAGTTAGTTAATATAACATGTATTTTTTAAAAGATTCTCGTCATCTTTATTAATTCTCTGATCCCCTCTCATTTTTTATTATTATTGATGGAACATGAATAAGGGTAAATTAGGAAAAAATTGACAAATGTGAAAACTATATCTTATATTCCCTTTTAAAAAAATTATAATCATTTTAGGGGTTATTAATTACACCATTCGGTCCTTATAGTTTGCCTCATTTTGGTTTTGATTCCTATAATTTCAACCAAGAAGTCTTGATCCCTTAAGTATCTTTTGGTATAAAACGTTAATCCCTATTTTTTATGAAAACCTGAACTATTTTTCCTATCAAGGGACAAAAATCTATGATTTGAAACTATAGGAACCAAAATCAAAATGAGAGTAGACTATGAAGACTAGATACCGTATTAACTATTTTTAAGGGTAAAGTATCATCTTTGCCTTGGAAGTTTTTACCGAGGATCAATGGGTATCAGAAGTTTATTTAGGAGTAATTTTACCTCGAAAATCTACAAAACGTAACAATTTTGCCCCTCTGTTAACTTTGACCATTAAGTTTAACTGATATGCACATGCGGCATGCCACCTCATCAATCAAAATAAGGTTAAGTATCATTTTTTGCTCTAAGTTTTCGAAGAGCAAAGGGTATCTAGAAATGTTTTTAGGAGCAATTTTACCCCGGAAGTTTACAAGACGTAGCAATTTTGCCCCGCTATCCCGCAATATTAAATTTGATTATTAAATCTTTTAAAAACAAACATGTCATACCACCTCATCATCCACATCACTTAGCCGACGTGGCATCACACCTTGTCATCTCTTTCTTGTTGAAGGAATCATCGGTATTGAGGGCATCACTTAGCCTAATACAACGAGCATAAAGAAATGAATACGGAAAGAGATCAATCTCGTCTTGTTGAGGGAATAATTGGTATTGAGGGAATTAAAGGGATATACAAACTCAACAAGATCGGACTGAAATGGAGGAAATCTCGTATTCTTTAAGTTGTAGAAGGATGTAGAGGCGGGAATCGAGGGTGCAGAGGAAGAAGCCAACCTTGGAAAGGTTGAGCTTGGCCCGGAGAGGAGATCCTTGAGAAGTTGAGTCAAGGCCGCTACAATTTGTGAAGCCGAACCGGTTAAAGGGACTAAAATCTCCGTCACAAAACCTGAGGAAGCATCATTGATGATCTAAGCAAATGAAACACAAAACGAGATATGAATTGTCCTGAAAATTGGTTTAGTTAGTCAAAGCGATAGTATTTACCTTTGTATAAATTGATCTAGGTCATCCTCCCCTAAATCACTGGAATTGCTACGTTTTATAAATTTCCGGGGCAAAATTGCTTATAAATTTTTTTTTTGCATACCCACTGCTCCTCAGTAAAAACTTCCGGGATAAAAATTATACTTAATCCTATTTGGATTAATGAGGTGGCAAACATTGGTGCCACATGTATATATCAGCTTAAACTTAACAATCAAAATTAATGGAACGACAAAATTGTTACGTTTTGTTAACTTCAGGGGCAATTTTGCTTAAAAAAACTTTTCAGGCATTCTACTAATATTCCCGGCCAAAATTTCCAGGACAAGAATGATATTTAACCCATTTTTTGATTAAACTTGCTTTGTATGCAAAAGCTATAAAAGCTGAATCCTCAAATACTTTTTTTTTTTTTTGGGTAATATGAATCCTCAAATACTTATTTGAAAGACAAAAGTCTCTATAACCTGCACTGACCCGAGTTGATTTTGGTGAGCGCCATACAATTTAGATGTCTGCGCTTATTTCCATGGGAGTACCAGTAGGTTACTGGAAACAGGTGGGCCCCGCTATTAGTCAAAAATTCAAGCTTGTCCACAGAACAAGTCAGCGCATATCTTATTGACCAGATCTCTCTCCTCCATTATTATTCGCAAAATGCATATGGGCCTTCTAAAAGAAAAAATCTCAAAAAAGACCCAAAGATTCTGAAAATTCTAAGAAAGGTCCCAAGGCTTTTTCTGGTATAAATTCATTAAAATGTTAGTTGTTAACGGGGCTGATATAATTGTTAACCGGGGCTGATATAGTTGTTAATGTGACTGATTTAGTTGTTAAAATTTTGTTGTTAATGCGACTGATTTAGTTGTTAACGGGTATTGATTTAGTTGTTAATGAGATTGATTTAATTGTTACCGTTTTAATGAATTTATAATTTAAAAGGCCCGAATATTTTTTGGGATTTTTAGAATCTTTGGGCATTTTTAAAGATTTTTCTGTTAAAAGGGCCTCCATATAGATTTTCCCATTATTATTTTTCCATTTTCGGAGATTTTCTTCATGAATTAAATCATCCTAATGTATACTGATTAGAATGTTATCAGATGATTAAGATATTAAGTGGAAAGAGAAGCTAGTAGAAACACTTTTTTCCCCGATTTTCTATATTAAATTCCTCGCCATTTAAAACTAATTAATACTAAGCAGACATGTTTTTTCCTTTTTAATTTTAAAAATTTGCATGACAGATCAACACAAACCAATAATATCATGTGTTTACACGTGCTTACATTAAACCCAGACAATTCAAACCAATAGATCTGTTGCTGCCCACGGACCAAAATACCACCCAGTCTTTTTGTTTGTTTGTTTTTTTTTTTAATGATCAAGTGTAGAAGAAATTTTTGTTTCTAAACATAAGTCCATTTAGAAAGTTATTATTGTTTTTCAATTTTACCCTTATTAAAAAGAGAGAAATATGAAAGAGATTTGAGAATGACTTGTAAATGTAGACACAAAAAATGTTAATAAGGAGAAAATTAAATAATTTTATCAATTTGAAATATATTTATGAACTTAATTATCATTCTTCGATTTGTAAGAATTAGTTAAAATAGATTTATAACAGTGAGTTAGTGTAAGTCATTTTCAACTCTCCCTCATGTGTTTTTTTTTTTTTTTTTTTTTTTGTTACAGACAAGATGAGACGAAGATAAAACTATGAAACTATAACAGGGGAAATAATCCCAAAACTCTCTTGTGCCACCAGCGCACCCAACGTCACAGGACACTTGTCCAGGAAAGTAGATCTCGAAAGGCCATGCTTGGCCAATGCATCAGCCACTTGGTTCTTTTCACGAGGGACATGCTCAATGTGTAACTCCCAGCTATTCCTCATAAGCCGACCAATTTTCCAAAGTAGTAGATTCCCACCCTTTTCCCATAAGTGATCATTCAGCAACTCAACCAGTTCTTTTGAATCAGATTCAAGACGGACTCTACGGAAACCGAGCTCCCAAGCTAAACTCATGCCTTTGAACATCGCCCACTCCTCAGCCTCAATCACACCACAGTTTCCCAGGAAGTGTGAGAAACCAGCAACCCAAACCCCCTCATGATTCCGAATCACCCCTCCACACCCAGCTCGACTCGTTGAACCAGAAACCGCCCCATCCACGTTCACTTTAACCCAATCCTTATCCGGAGGCACCCATCTCATATCAGAGGAAGCCACGGGTTGAGCACACGTTAGCTGTGTGTGCTGCAAACTAAAGTTCCTCCAAGTGTTGGCCACTACAATGGCCGGAAACTCAGGCTTATGAAACTCTTCATCAAAGATGGCCTTATTTCTCCATTTCCACAAATACCAGACAGCTACTCCCCAGATGATATGCCAGTGACCATCCTTGAGAGCTCCAAGATCTCTCTTTAGATTCAGTTTTCCCCAGTCCTGTAAAGAGGAAGCGAAAAAAGGTGAATAATGACTAGGATGGAGAAGAGCTTGCCACATTTCACTTGCATATTCACAATCACGCAGCACATGAAGGCTGGTCTCATCTTCAGATTTACAATGAGGGCAAAGGGCTGATTCTTGCGACCATCTACTTCGCCAGCGATTTGTAGGGAGTCGATTAGAAAAGGCCACCCATAAGAATACGCGAGTTCCCCGCCTTTCCACTGCCAGATAAGCTTGAATAATGGGTCATAGTCACTCCCAGAAATATTTTCTAACTGATGATAAGCGCTCTTCACAGTAAAGATCCCACTACTTGTACCGTTCCAAGCTAAAATATCCTCCCCTGCACTTGGAAATGGAGGTACAGTAGCAATGAACTTCTGGACCACAGAGGTTGGTAATACCGAAGTTAGTTTGTTGAGATCCCATCCCCCATACGACACCCAATCAAACACTGAACTGAGCTCCTCATCCCCAGACAGGGTGCGTGTGCAAACCTCCTTCAGAGTTTGGTTTGGTAACAACCACTTGTCAGTGAAGAACTTCACACTCCTTCCATTTCTAATATGCCATATTGAACCCTGCTCAATGACCTCGCGTTGCTGCACAACGAAGCGCCATAACAGCGAATCATTCCTCCTTTTACACAAAAGAGTGTCTTCATCGCGACTCATGTATTTACTGAAAAGGACCTCAGCCCACAGACCCTTGGACCCACTAAGTAGCTTCCATGCAAGCTTGGCCCCACATGCATCGTTGAAGGAGGTAAGTCTCCAAAAACCAAGCCGACCTTGATTTTAGGATTTGATCCCATCCAATGGGGTGGAAACCACCAGGGGAATCAGAATTACCCCAAATAAAATTTCTCTGGATCTTTTCCACCTCATTACAGATAGCCACTGGAATTTCTCTCCCTCATGTGTTAATAATGAAGAGAAGTTAGCTCGATAAAGAAAAGGAAAAGAAAAAAAAAATCAACTTTCTCGTGATCCAAAGCAGCTGCAACAATTGGAAAAAAAAAAAAAAAAAAAAGCAGCTGCAACAATAATACAAGAAAAGCCCATATGTGGAGGAGCAGCCGGGGACCCCCCCCCTCTCTCTCTCTATATATACTATATTTTCTATTTCTGTGTTTGTACGTGACTCCAAAATCAAAGCATTAGTGAGACAGCAAATTATGGCTTTAACTAGAGTTAATCATCATGGGCACAAGGATTGTGAAAATGGCATGCAACACTTTTCTGATTCATCTTCTTCCACGAGAGTACTCAGCTCAAAGACCAGCAAATCATCTAATAATAAAGCAGCAGGCATAGCAAAACGAAGATCTCAAGCTTCTAAGAAAACCCCAGTGACCCTCCTTTTCGCCAACGCCTCCAACTTTAGGGCTCTTTTCCAACAATTCACTGGTTGCCCTACCACTCCTTTGTCCCTTGGTGACCCTTTTAAGGGCCCCATAACCCTAAACTTCCAGCGAGGAATCCGAGAAATGCAGACTCATCTTCACATCAACAACACACCTACTTCTTATGACGACAACAGCAACAACCAGGTACTTTGTGTTCGTTTTCACCAGAATCATCATCAGCAGCAGATCAGTCACAGGTTTTAGATCATCATCAAGAGGTGCAGAAAATTAATGTTGTTGTTGATGATGGTGATGGTGATGGTGATGATGATGACTGTGTGATAATGGAGAAGGTTACGAGTATTAAAGGTGATTCTTCTTCGTCGTCATCAAGTGGCTGCGGCCTGGAGGTCTCTCATGATCTGACTACTACTGATTTTGAAGGTCTCATGGAGGATTTTAGTTTGCAGGATCTCATTGATATGGAAAATGATTTGAGTTTCTTTGTGTGATTGTGATTATTATCATCCAACAGTATTGTATTACATTGGTGGGTTAAAGCACATCCCAAACTTCATCATCACTGAATTATGAATAATGATCAAAGCAAATTGTAGACTTGGCTTCTGTTTTAATTTGTCTGCTACTTCCTATGATTGTATATAATTAGCCTAATTAATCTATATATTTATGATATTCTTCAAGTTCAGTGTTTTATTTCCCCTTCTTAACGCTTACATCAGTTAATTATATATCTTGCTTGTGAAAAGAATCGCCGTAAGCTAAACGGTGGCGCATAATAAATTCATTAGTAGTACGACCCCTCCGGCGGCGGTTCTAATTAACAACTTGTTAAATAGCTAGGAGAGTTTGTTTTGTTCATGAATGTAAGATAACATTCTTTTTTTCCTCCTCATTTATTCTTTTTTCCCCAAGCTGCCTCTGTTGATTGCATATGTATATTTAAAACGTATAGGGAGAAATACTGTACAGTCCTTTAAATGTCATTTAATCACAGGAAAAATATTACTCTCTGGTACTTGATATAAGACATTTGGATATTTTGCTTAAATATACGATATAGTTTTCTTATTTTTCAATTTTTTCTAATTTATCCTTATTAATACTCCCTCAATAATAATCAATGAAGAGAAAGAATGAAAAAATTATAGAAGATGATTAAAGTATTTTAGAAAATACATAGAATCACAATATTAGATAAATATGTTTTATAGTATTAAGGATTGGAGGGAGTATAACAAAGTGATCAGCAACATGAAATGATAATATCCCTGTACAAGAAATGACAGCAGGTTTGCATGCTGCTGACTTGTCGAGTAACTTTTTTAGTGCTTAGATTGCTTACATGGTACAGCATAACAATTTTATTTAATCATTATGAATAGTTCCCAAAGTAAATGATTAAATTAGAGAAAAAATAATAATTGTCCATTTATACTGTGATGTTTGTTTCTATGTGCAAGTAAAATGTTGCATAATTTCTTTTACCCAAAAAAAAAAAAAAAAAAAAAATGTTGCATAATTTCATAACAAAAAATAATTTTAAAACGTTATGAATTTGATTGCACTTTTTATCTTCACAGTAACCCAACGTTGATAAATTAAATTTGGTGGGGGTGTGTATATGGGACTTTTGCAAAATCATACACGTCGGTATTTGAACAGATGATGAAGAAGAAGCATGAACCAATTTCAATCACCTCTACCTCTCCCTTATGACCCCACAACAACTACAGGTTGCTCACTCAAATATCCTCACGAACCATCCTTCCTAGTAACCTAACAATGAGAGTAGTTTTCCACCAAGGGGCCAGTTTATGCCTAAATATATACGATATAGTTTTTATATTTTTTAAATTTTTTCCTAATTTATCTTTATTAATACTTTTTCAACAATAACCAATGAGGAAAAAAGTGTTTTAAAAAATATATATAATTACATTAGGTAAATACATAGAACTCATGTTTAACAATAATATCAGGGATAGCATGGGTTTTATCCACCAGCACCCTATCCATCCAACCCTCATCCTCTTATTCACCCTCTAAGGGCACCTCAAGCATCCATTCCTCCAATTACTATTGTATAGTGCTACTCCCTCCTATCCCTATTATAACATATTTTCTAGAATGACTGACACTACAAAAAAACATGCTACGTAATTTCATCGGTAATAAATTTCCGACAAACCAAAGTCCGTGGAAAAAAAACATGGTAAAGACCTTTTCCGACGGAATTTTAGTCTGTCGCTAATTACCGACGGAATTTCGACGGAAAGATTCCCCGCTGTGAATTAGGGATGAAAATCAGCAACATAAGAGTGCGTGGTAAATTTGCCACGGATTCTGTGAAAATTACTCACAGAATTTCAGATGGAATTTTGTGGGTCATTTCCCACGGAATATATTTTTTCTTAAAAAAGAATTATGGGAAAAGGAAGACTTCTAAAGAAGTTTCTATAATTATTACTTACATTGTAAGAGTACCAATCTTATTCAATATACACCAAAAAGGATTTTTTTTTCCTTAAACAAAAAAGAGGTACATGGATCCCATCCATAATAATGATGGATTTTACTCCGATGTAGAGTGAGATTCTTTTCCTCCAAGTATTTGGATTATACTTCTAAAAGTATGATGTCTTTATCACGCTTTGAGATTTCTTCTTGCTTTGCACGCAGCTCTTCCATGTGCAGCCCAAAAACCTCTTTGATCAAAAGTTATTAGAAGTAGGGATAGGTTATTTTGCCCATCTTTGCCTACATCTCTCAATCCTCTTAGATTATAATCTCATCTAACGGTAAAGATTTGAGGAATAAAATAAACTCTTTTACCCTTTTCTCTCTCCCACCGCCTCCCACCCTCTCTCTCTCTCTCTCTCTCATCCGCTGGTGAAGATTTGAGTATTCCTCTTCTTTGTAAATACAAACTGAGACCAGGGGATATTCAATTTGGGCTTTCCTCATGTTCATGAATCATGTATAGACCTCTTGTTTGTGGTGAAATTCATTGGTTGATTGTATTTCTTGTAATCGTTACTTCTAATCTTAATTTGGGCTTTGTAACACTGGAATAATGCTTCTCTCCCTAGTAACAACAGTGGAAAACTTGGTATGGGCGGCTTTTGATGTATACGCAAACCTAAGTTAACATGTAATGCCCTCTGAAATTTATTCTAACATGTAATGCCCTAGTATGATGAGACCAAACCAGCCACTACGCCCCAAATTCTGAAGCTAACTTTCAAGAAGAAAGACATTTTCAAACTGCTCTACAGGAAGATATTTTCGCAAGGGACGAGTTCGTATATGCCAGCGGAGGAGA
This sequence comes from Acacia acuminata, assembly GCA_019022655.1. Lineage (NCBI taxonomy): Eukaryota > Viridiplantae > Streptophyta > Magnoliopsida > Fabales > Fabaceae > Acacia > Acacia acuminata. The sequence continues at coordinate 500,062 of JAFJYI010000166.1, forward strand.
GAGAGGGGGTGGGAGGCGGTGGGAGAGAGGAAGAGGTAAAAGGGTTTATTTTATCTATCAAATCTTCACCGTTGGATGAGATTATAATCTAATGGTATTGAGAGAAGTAGATAAAGGTAGGCAAAATAAGGGTAGACAGAATAACCTATCCCTTAGAAGTATTAGTTCTGCTTGTTACAGATTTAAACTATCCCACATTTAGAGTAAGTATGAATGCATCCCCTAACCTTTCTCTCCATCCTGGAGAGAATTTGAAATTGGTATAATACAAATTGGAATTCCCAGGAATAATGAAATGCACAAGTTTTGAAAATAAAGATGATTATATTTTATGGGAATGGGGAAGGGGTTGATATAGAATATCAGCAAAATTTATCAAACATATGAAACTGAGTTAAAAAATGTAAGACACAATGATATTCAATTTGACATTTCTCAAGCCTCTATAAATAGTACCAACATAGTAAGACACAACTTTGGGCACTCTGGAGGTTTGGCTTACTTACATCTTGGATAAATTTAAGTGGACTATGAGTTGGTGTCTCCAGCTGTGCAACTACTCTAGACATCTATGAGAGAAATGTATTATCTACGGTTAAAAAAAGGGAAAATTATAATAAATTAAGGACCTAGAATAAATAATATTTATTAAGAAAGACTATAAAAATGGTAATTATTTTGAAGGATCAGAAATTAAAATATTAAAATAGAAAGACTAAATTGTCCATGTGTTATCTCTAGATCATCTTCTTCCTAGTCTTTGCCATTTCGAAGGTAAGGTTTTTCAGGTTTGGGTTCTCGCTGATATGAAGCAACTATGAAAGAGAATCAATTATTAAAGCAATCCAAGAGTGATCCAAACACTATTCAAGTTTTCCTTTATGCACATAATGCAGAATCAGCTAGGGACATAATGCTTATTGCTTTTTTCATATCAGGCGAAAACAATATATTGACTGTGGGATACAATAACTAACGTAAAAATATGCCTATTGAAGATTAGAAAAGAAATGAAAAAAATTAAGATCAACAAAAACAAGAATGTTACTGGGAAGAAGTCTGGGAGGTGAAGAATTGAGAGTCACATACTTAGATGCAAGTTATCAACAAAAAATGAAAAAATGTTAATACAGATTTTCTTACAAAAAGGCCTTTTCTTTGTAATACAATTTCACAAATTATTCTAGTGAAACCACTAGTATGTCAAAGATTAAGTCGCCTTGTTTTGGAGGAATAAGGTAATTTGAATTGATATCTATTTGTTATTAATTATCAATCACTCCAAATCCTTAGTTAAAAAATATCACTTCAAATTCGGTTAGAGAGAAGATAAGAAATCCGACTAAGGACAATTTAGTCTTTCTATTTTAATTTTTAATTTCTGATCCTTCAAAACAATAATTATTTTTATGGTCCTTCTTAATAAATATTATTTATCTTAGGTCCTTTATTGTAATTTTCCCTAAAAAAGTGAAAATAAAAAATAAAAAATCTAGACAGCCAACATCTTGGTTGCAAATCCTGTATACTTTTTTTTTTTTTTTTTTTTTTTTTTTTTTTTTTTTTAATCAAAGCAAATCCTGTGTACTGGATAGAATGATATAGCAGATATCGTGTCAAAATGAAATCTGCATTTATTATGAACCAGACTTCATGTGATTAAATCTCTTCAATCTTTCTGAATTTGTTTGTTTTTTTCGGCACCAAGTGTATGATAATAACTATTTTGTTGATATCTTTTCAGGTTTTGTTTGCCCATTTGTGCCGCCGCTGCCTATAGTTTTTTTTTTTTTTTTTTTTGATACAGATGAGTAAAAGGAAATTAAAACAGAAACACTAGTGGGGAATACATCCCAGCATATCCCGATTTATCCCAGAGACTAAAAACTCTGGACAAGCATCATAAAAAACAGAGCCCGATAGTCCTCTCTTCGCCAAGGTGTCAGCCACTGCATTAGCCTCCCTTGGAAACCGCTGCGTATAGTTTACATTCTCATCAATTGTGTATGGGTAGAATTCTGGGCTTTGAAGGCCTGAAAAAGGACTATATAGTTCCTTGCTTGTGACAGTAACGTTGTTTAATTTTTGATTTTCTTTTGGGCGACAAATGAAGGCCAAGAAAGAATTTACAGTAGCATATTGACCTCCAAAATCCTAAATTTCATATAAAACACATAAACTAAAAGGTAAGTTCAAAAATTCAATGAGGGCTTGAGGTTTATTGAACAAATTAAGGGGATAATTGCTGGTTGCTTAAATTGAGATACACTGTGATCTTTATATCTTCCTGGGTTTCTCCCAAGTTTTTAATTTGAAAAATGAATCTAATACTTTTCCAAATGGTAAGGTCTAGTATTTACAGACACTTGCATTTTTCAATCTAACTTTTAAGTTTTTTTATTCCTAGCACATCACAACCTCAATTAAAAGCATGTAAGTTCTAGAGTATGTTGTAGTAACTGTAAAAGCTTTGTTACAGCAGCATATGGAAATATAATTAAAAATTGATGTTCATGTTTTCTCTTTATGCAGGACAATTTCTTGTCAAATTTGAGAAGTTTACAACCATATACTTGTGCATTACTGCTGCATAGGGGACTATACTGCCCAGCAAGTTTCTAAACATACCACCTATGAAGCACCGGTTCCAACACGACGTTTTTGATATGTTCCCGATACGCGTGTCCCATACGTTACTTCAAAAATACTAAATGTTAAGCCTTGCATTTTCCGATACACAGCGTGTCCGGTACGTTCGCGTGTTTGATACGTTGGAAAAAAAATTTCTGAAGTATCAGTGCTTCATAGCATACCACCATTGGTTAGTCATTTTTGTTTTACTCTAGCGAAATCAATGATAAGCACATATTTTATGATTAAATAGGTGTATATTTTATGAGAATTGATTGGAATTATTGATATTATATACCTATTTAATTATCTTTTATTGACTTTTCCATCATTGAATCAAACTTAGGATCAAAGAATAAATCAACATAAAATCTACTTATTTCCTATCATATTTTGTAGGGAATATTACTGATTTGGAAAGAAGTAGAAAGAGCAATTAAAAGGATATGCAATCAGTCAAACTTAGTGGTCTCCCGCAAGAAAAATAGAAACAAAATCAATTGCGTGATCTGGTGGAGTAAATTACAAGATATAAGATATCTTTGTAATAAGAAAAGGAAAATCGTGACTCAAGACCTAAATTATAAATAGGGAGGTAGAGACAAGAAGAAGGAGGAGAGGAGGAGAGAGACATAGAATGAGAAGGAACGAAGAAGCAGAGGAGTAGAGGTGAGCATTCCAGTTCTCTTCATCATCTCCACGAAAGACGAAAGGATCGTGGAGGCGACAGAGAATCTTTTTTCCTCTCTTTCTCTTTATTCTTTGAACCTGGATTTTTTTTTCTCTTTTATTAGTTTGAATAAAGTCATGTGTGGCTAGTTGGTTTTGCAACCTAGAGAACCTATGAACTTGTTTGGGTTTTAGAGATTATTCCCACTTGTTGGTTTTGCTTGATTTTATTTTCAGTTTATTTTATCCCGTGTTCATTGTTATTGCTTATTGATTGATCACCATTGAGCATGTTTTGGGGATTTAGGGTTGGACTTGGAAGAGGGAATCCTAAATTGACATTGGGATTAAATAATGTGGAATTAGGTTTAAATTTAACGTGAAGTTAGGTTTTAATCTAATTTGCGTCTAGGATAGGAATATACCTAGAAGCTCCGCATAGTCCAATTAGAGTGAGCCCGATTTAAAAAGCATCTTATTTAGTTGTGTGAGGCATCGCATAATTAATTAAGGTAGGTATATAAGTGGATCGGAAGGCATTTATAGACATTAATACTCTAGATTAGCTAATTAAGTTAAGTCAAAATTAATTTAGTGGGGATAAAATCTAAAAAACCAAACAAAGGATTGGTGACTCTAGGTTACTCGTTCATTAGTGTGTGGTTAGTTTTGTTTTAATTTTAGTTTTAATTTCTTTTCTCTAAATTAAATTTATTTGGTTTTCTCAACTTAAACGAAATTGTGAAATTAATGCTCAACTGAAGGTTGTGATACTAAGTCCTCATGGGAACGATATCTTACTTACTCTTTATTACTTGATACGGCCCGTGCACTTGCGGAGTTTTTTAGGCTTAAAGTTCTGCCCTATCAAGTTTTTGGCGTCGTTGTAGTATAGTGGTGAGTATTCCCGCCTGTCACGCGGGTGACCTGGGTTCGATCCCCGGCAACGGCGCCAAAAACTTGATAGGGCAGAACTTTAAGCCTAAAAAACTTCGCAAGTGCACGGGCCGTATCAAGTAATAAAGAGTAAGTAAGATATCGTTCCCACGAGGACTTAGTATCACAACCTTCAGTTGAGCATTAATTTCACAATTTCGTTTAAGTTGAGAAAACCAAATAAATTTAATTTAGATAAAAGAAATTAAAACTAAAATTAAAACAAAACTAACCACACACTAATGAACGAGCAACCTAGAGTCACCAATCCTTTGTTTGGTTTTTTAGATTTTATCCCCACTAAATTAATTTTGACTTAACTTAATCAGCTAATCTAGAGTATTAATGTCTATAAATGCCTTCCGATCCACTTATATACCTACCTTAATTAATTATGCGATGCCTCACACAACTAAATAAGATGCTTTTTAAATCGGGCTCACTCTAATTGGACTATGCGGAGCTTCTAGGTATATTCCTATCCTAGACGCAAATTAGATTAAAACCTAACTTCACGTTAAATTTAAACCTAATTCCACATTATTTAATCCCAATGTCAATTTAGGATTCCCTCTTCCAAGTCCAACCCTAAATCCCCAAAACATGCTCAATGGTGATCAATCAATAAGCAATAACAATGAACACAAGATAAAATAAACTGAAATAAAATCAAGCAAAACCAACAAGTAGGAATAATCTCTAAAACCCAAACAAGTTCATAGGTTCTCTAGGTTGCAAAACCAACTAGACACACATGGCTTTATTCAAAAAAAAAAAAAAAAAAAAAAAGAAGGAAAAAAACAACTCCAATGACTTCTCTAGACCTCACTTAGTAACCGGGGGCACTTCATCACCAATGTTGGCACTCGCGTCAAACGGTAAAGTCAAAGAGGGTTATGAGTTGGGCTAAAAGCCTCTTGAGGTGCTTGTTGGAGTAACTGAGTAACCGGTGTTGCATCACCCATGTGCAGGGTCGCGTAAAAAGGGGACCTACAACGGCTCAAGAAAGAAAAAGAAAAAAAAGAAAAAAGAAAAAGAAAAAAAAAGAAAAAATAAGTTATTTCCTACCTGAGGATCCTTAGTAAATTAAATGAAAATCTTGGTTTTGCAGGGCATTTGAATTTTTCTAGAGGAGTTAAGTAGCATGATATCCCTCTTCTAATCTTATTGTTGCACTCACCGCTTGCCGATCTTTTGATCATGGGACGTTAAGAGATTGTTGCACTCTATTGGCTTAGTGACTTATTTTTATAAGACATTAACTTAAATAAGATTTGATGATATGATCCAAGTATGGTATTTTTTTGCTCTCGTTTAGGAATTTCATAGGCAATGTTCTTTTTAGATAATGAATTCTCTTTCTTTTGCTTGAGGACAAGCCAATGTTTAAGTGTGGGGGAGTTTGATAAGTGTATATTTTATAATTAAATAGGTGTATATTTTATGAGAATTGATTGGAATCATTGATATTATATACCTATTTAATTATCTTTTATTGACTTTTCCATCATTGAATCAAACTTAGGATCAAAGGATAAATCGACATAAAATCTGCTCATATCCTATTTTTAATGCGGAAATATTAGCTGATTTGGAAAGAAGTAGAAAAAGCAATTAAAATGATATGCAATCAGCCAAATTCAATGCTCTCACGCAAGAAATATAGAAACAAAATCAATTGCGTGATTTGGTGGAGTTAATTACAAGATATAAGATATCTTTGTAATAAGAAAAAGAGAATCAGTGACCCAAGACCAAAATTATAAATAGGGAGGCAGAGACAAGCAAAGAAAAAGAGGAGAAGATCGGGGAGATGCAGAACGAGAAGGAACGAAGAAGCAGAGGAGCATAGGCTGAGCGTTTCAGTTCTCTTCATCATCTCCACGAAAAGACGAAAGGACTGTGGAGGCGACGGAGAAATTTTCTTTCTCTCTCTCTCTTTATTCTTTGAACCCGAGTTTCGTTTTTGTTATGGATTTGAATAAATCCATGTGTGGCTAGTTGGTGTTGCAATCTAGAGAACCTATGAACTTGTTTGGGTTTTAGAGATTATTCCCACAGATTGGTTTTGCTTAATTTTATTCCTAGTTTATTTAATCCCGTGTTTATTGCTATTGCTTAGTGAGTGGCCACCATTGAGCATGTTATGGGGATTTAGGGTTAGACTTGAAAGAGGGAATCCTAAATTGACCTTGGGAATAAATAATGTGGAATTAGGTTTAAATTTAACGTGAAGTTAGGTTTTAATCTAATTTGCGTCTAGGATAGACATATACTTAGAAGCTCCGCATAGTCAAATTAGAGTGAGCCCGATTTGAATTGCACCTTAATTAGTTTGTGAGACATTGCATAATTATTTGAGGTAGGTGTATAAGTGGACCGACGGGCACTTATAAACATTAATACTCTAGATTAGCCGATTAAGTTAAGTCAAAGTTAATTTGATGGGAATAAAATCTAAGAATCAAATAAGGGATTAGTGACTCTAGGTTGCTCGTTCATTAGTGTGTGGTTAGTTTGTTTTAATTTTAGTTTTAATTTCTTTTCTCTAAATTAAATTAAATTTGGTTTTCTCAACTTAAACGAAATTGTGAAATTAATGCTTAACTAAAGTTGTGATACTAAGTCCTCGTGGGAACGATACTTTTCTTATCACTTTATTACTTGATACGGCCCGTATACTTGTGGAGTTTATAGGCTTTAAAGTTTTGTCCTATCAAGTTTTTGGTGCCGTTCTTCGGGGACTTGTGTGCCACAACTGTCTTAGTTGGAATTGATTGAGCATTAGTAGTTTGAGTTTGAGTTTGTAAATCTTTTATTTTATTTTTTAAAAAGAAAATAAAAAAAAAATGGATTTCAATTGGCAACGAACTGGTCTTAATATTGAGAAGGAGATGAATTCTTCGTCTTCTATACAAGATGAATTGATTGCTATTTCAAATTCTTTGAATGAATATTGGCAACGTAAAAGGAGCATAAATGATGGTTGTATTCCATATGTTGATTCTTCTCAATATGCTTGCATGTCTTGTGTTTATTGTGGAGGGAATCATTTTTATGAATATTGTCCATATAGTACAACTAGTCATTTTGTGAGAGATGATTTCACTAAGAGCCAAGCTTGTTTTGATCATTCATTTTGTCCTAGTGAAGGTTTTGAGCAATATAATTTTAGGGATCCACATCTTTATTGTTCTCATGAAAATACCCCTCCTTTTTACTCTTATCCACCTATTGAAGAACACACCATTGAGTATAGGGAAAAATCTAATTTGGAAAAATTATTTGAGCAGTATGTGGAAGCATCAGAGAGAGCTAGTAGATAGCGAAAGGAGATGTTCTCTAGCATTGAGTCAAGTCTCCAAAATATTAAGGTATATGCGAGTCAAATGGTTTCTACCCTTGAGACTATGGTGCAAGATAATCCCTTAAACATGGTTACCACTTCTTATGATGATAATGATTATTGTGAGGAAGTTGAAGGTATGGGATTGCATGAGACTATGGATAAGGTAGAAAGTGATTGTGAGCTTGACATTGATTTAGATGAGAATATTGGATGTTTAGAAGAGGTTTATTTGTGGAGCCTAAGGATTGTGATGTTGGTGATCAAATTGATGTAGATGTCCCAATTGTTGTTGTTCATGAGCCTCCTCTTGAAGTGTTGACTCTTACTGATGAGAGTCAAGTTGATTTTATTGGATGCTCTAAATTCTTGGAAGTGCCTATATTTATTTTCAAGGATATGCATGTTGTGCTTTATTTGAATTCAGTGATTGCTTGTAATCCAAGATTGTCTATGATTAAGGAAGTACAAGTAATTAACTTGAATGATCAATTTTTGTGTGAGATACCTTGTTGCTTGAAAAGGAATGAAGACAAGGTAATTATAGTGTTTGATACTTATGATTAGTGGTTTGTTTTGAAAAGTCCATTTGAAGACTATAAATTTAGCGCTTCTTGGGAGGCAACCCAAGGGTTTTGCTTGCATATTTTATTATTATTATTATTTCTTTCTTTCTTTTTAGTTTTATTCAGTTTGAAGAAAATCACTTCTCTTGTTCTTTGCAAGGTCTTGCTTGAGCACTCTCTTCTCCCTAAAAATTTGAAATATCATGGATGGTACTAGGGAAAGCATCGAGTTAGAGGCCTAAACCAGGGAGTACTAGTTCCTTTCCTCTTTATATTTTTGCAACATTGAGGACAATGTTTGATTTAAGTGTGGGGGAAAGGGATATAATTTATTTAGTTATGCTTGTCCTTATGCAATTGAAAAGATTTTTTTTCTTATTTGAGATTTTTGCATTGTTGATGATTGACCTTGATTTTGAGCTTTCCCCATCTTAGAGAATATTATCAAGTGAAAGATTAAAATAGAAAAAAAAAATGTCTCAACCAAGTCTCTAAGCCTTGAGTTTTTTTTTTTGCAATCTTGAGATGGACTATGAGAATAAGGATTAGTTTGTAATGTGAGCAACAGATTATTAGTTCATGGATATTTTGCTACATGATTTCTTTATAAAATTAGATGATGACCTTTGCCAACTAAGTAAGACTTTTGTGTAGGGAAATGACTCAGAAAAAAAAAAGACTAAAAAACAAAAAAACAACTCCAATGACTTCTCTAGACCTCACTTAGTAACCGGGGGCACTTCATCACCAATGTTGGCACTCGCGTCAAACGGTAAAGTCAAAAGAGGGTTATGAGTTGGGCTAAAAGCCTCTTGAGGTGCCCGTTGGAGTAATCGAGTAACCGGTGCTACATCACCCATGTAATGTGGTCGCGTAAAAAGGGGAGCTACAACGGCTCAAGAAAAAAAAATTAAAAAGGAACAAAAAAATTAAAAAGAAAAAAAGAAGAAGACAAAATGAGTTATTTCCTACCTGAGAATTCTTAATAAATTAAATAAAAAGCTTGGTTTGGTGGGGGCATTTGAATTTTTCTAGAGAAATTAAGTAGCGTGATATCCCTCTTCTAATCTTATTGTTGCACTTATTGCTTGCCGATCTTTTGATCATGGGACGTTAAGAGATTGTTACAACTCTATTGGCTTAGCGAGACATTAACTTAAATAAGATTTGATGATATGATAAAAGTGTGGTGGTTTTTTGCTCTCTGTTTAGGAATTCCATAGGCAATGTTCTTTTTAGATAATGAATTCTCTTTCTTTTGCTTGAGGACAAGCCAATGTTTAAGTGTGGGGGAGTTTGATAAGTGTATATTTTATAATTAAATAGGTGTATATTTTATGAGAATTGATTGGAATCATTGATATTATATACCTATTTAATTATCTTTTATTGACTTTTCCATCATTGAATCAAACTTAGGATCAAAGGATAAATCGACATAAAATCTGCTCATATCCTATTTTTAATGTGCAGGAAATATTAGCTGATTTGGAAAGAAGTAGAAAAAGCAATTAAAAGGATATGCAATCAGCCAAATTCAATGCTCTCACGCAAGAAATATAGAAACAAAATCAATTGCGTGATTTTGTGGAGTTAATTACAAGATATAAGATATCTTTGTAATAAGAAAAAGAGAATCAGTGACCCAAGACCTAAATTATAAATAAGGAGGCAGAGACAAGCAAAAAAAAGGGGAGAAGAGGAGAGAGACATAGAACGAGAAGGAACGAAGAAGCAGAGGAGTAGAGGCATTCCAGTTCTTTTCATCATCTTCACTAAGGACTGTGGAGGCGACGGAGAATTTTTTTTTCCCTCTTTCTCTTTATTCTTTGAACCTGGATTTTTTCTCTTTTATTAGTTTGAATAAAGCCATGTGTGGCTAGTTGGTTTTGCAACCTAGAGAACCTATGAACTTGTTTGGGTTTTAGAGATTATTCCCACTTGTTGGTTTTGCTTGATTTTATTTAGTTTATTTAATCCCGTGTTCATTGTTATTGCTTATTGATTGATCACCATTGAGCATGTTTTGGGGATTTAGGGTTGGACTTGAAAGAGAGAATCCTAAATTGACCTTGGGAATAAATAATGTGGAATTAGGTTTAAATTTAACGTGAAGTTAGGTTTTAATCTAATTTGCGTCTAGGATAGGCATATACTTAGAAGCTCCGCATAGTCAAATTAGAGTGAGCTCGATTTGAATTGCACCTTAATTAATTTGTGAGACATTGCATAATTATTTGAGGTAGGTGTATAAGTGGACCGACAGCACTTATAAACATTAATACTCTAGATTAGCGATTAAGTTAAGTCAAAGTTAATTTGGTAGGAATAAAATCTAAGAATCAAATAAGGGATTAGTGACTCTAGGTTGCTCGTTCATTAGTGTGTGGTTAGTTTGTTTTAATTTTAGTTTTAATTTCTTTTCTCTAAATTAAATTAAATTTGGTTTTCTCAACTTAAATGAAATTGTGAAATTAATGCTTAACTAAAGTTGTGATATTAAGTCCTCGTGGGAACAATACTTTTCTTATCACTTTATTACTTGATACGGCCCGTATACTTGCGGAGTTTATAGGCTTTAAAGTTTTGCCCTATCAAGTTTTTGGCTTCCTCGTGTAGCTTTAATCAATCATTAATAAGTAGTTCATCAAATACAATAGGATGTTTAACTAGGAAATATAAGAGGAATGTATTGTTGATTGATAGGCAGAACTTTAAGCCTAAAAAACTCAAGACGGGCCGTATCAAGTAATAAAGAGTAAGTAAGATATCGTTCCCACGAGGACTTAGTATCACAAACCTTGATTGAGCATTAATTCCACAATTTCGTTTAAGTTGAGAAAACCAAATAAATTTAATTTAGAGAAAAGAAATTAAAACTAAAATTAAAACAAAACTAACCACACACTAATGAACGAGCAACCTAGAGTCACCAATCCTTTGTTTGGTTTTTTAGATTTTATCCCCACTAAATTAATTTTGACTTAACTTAATCGCTAATCTAGAGTATTAATGTCTATAAATGCCTTCCGGTCCACTTATATACCTACCTTAATTAATTTTTGAGACATTGCATAATTATTTGAGGTAGGTGTATAAGTGGACTGACAGGCACTTATAAACATTAACACTCTAGATTAGCTGATTAAGTTAAGTCAAAGCTAATTTGGTGGGAATAAAATCTAAGAATCAAATAAGGGATTAGTGACTCTAAGTTGCTCGTTCATTAGTGTGTGGTTAGTTTGTTTTAATTTTAGTTTTAATTTCTTTTCTCTAAATTAAATTAAATTTGGTTTTCTCAACTTAAACGAAATTGTGAAATTAATGCTCAATGAAGGTTGTGATACTAAGTCCTCGTGGGAACGATATCTTACTTACTCTTTATTACTTGATACGGCCCGTGCACTTGCGGAGTTTTTTAGGCTTAAAGTTTTGCCCTATCAATCAACAATACATTCCTCTTATATTTCCTAGTTAAACATCCTATTGTATTTGATGAACTACTTATTAATGATTGATTAAAGCTACACGAGGAAGCTGGCTGTTTCATTCTAGCTACACGAGCTTCTGCCTATAACAGGGCTCGAGTCATTTAACTAGTAAGTAGTAACCAATTAGTTGAAATTATTGTTGAAAATACTTTAGAAGTAGAAATTTTCACAAGGATCAGAATCTGTGTAACTAACATAGAATATCTGTAAAAGTACAACAATTCTGTATAATATAAGAAAAAAAAACTCATAAGACTGCCGAAAATAATAATAATGAAATTGATGAAATCCGAGCCCAATGCACATTGTCTCCTTAAAACAATTTGTTCTCTCTATATGGATGCCCAAAGATCATGAACAATTGTCTCCCAAGATAGAATAGAATGGATTACTTCCCAGAATGATGACACTATCAATTAGGAGCCCCCACGAACGCAACCAAATACCAAAAAAATCACACGGATGAGACTTATGGCAGAATGCATTAAACCATATGTATGAGAGCGTAGTATTGGAAAAACGAGTTAATTTTTCTGTCATACGCATGTCTATTTATAGATGAAGAAACAATCAAATAGACATATGTCTGGCTAATTGATGTGACCGGCCGTGGCGAACCAAAGACCCACTTCTTATTCATAACCCATGGGGATTTATACACAAAATCCAACAGAAATTCAACATGAAAAAATACAGAGACAACAGAGATGAGATATTATTCCCAAAAGTAAGTTGTAGGTGGTAATGAGATGAGATACTATTCCCAAAAATCAGGGGACGGAAAACCCAAACTGGCATTAGAACTTCAAAGAAAATACTCAACAAAGAAAAACAAAAGAGAAGGTTAACCTAATCACTCACCTCAATTTTTCTTTGCCGCTAGAGTGGTGGCCGAATGACCAATAGAGACAAATTGACCTTCACTTAGTTGATTGAAGAAGGAGAGTGGTCGATTGAAGTCAAAGAAGTAGATGGAAGTCAGCGAAGGTAGAGCTTGGCCTTTTGGCAACATTAGATCAAACTTCAAAAAAGGTGGGGCTTAGGGTTTTCAGACGACATCACGGCACCTTTTAATAAGAAGCTCAACCTTGCCGTTTGACATAACAAATCCACCTTCGAAGGTACAAGAAACCAGACATTTTAGACTCCTCAGGGGATGGCGGCTCGACATTTTTTCGGTTAGAGGCTAACACATTCTCTACTTTTCGAGTTCTCGATCTGCTTTCGGTGAAAGAAGAAGCTAACTTCAGATTTATGATTAATCTTACCAATGGAATTCCATCAGTAACATTTAATAACTTTTTTTTAAAAAAAAAATTTGTGATAGAAATTTCTGAAGGACTAATTCCGTCTGAAATTACCGACAGAATTCAGTCGGTAAGTCCTTTAGAAATGATACCAACAGAATCAACGACGTAGTGCCACTCATACTTTTTTGGGGTCAGAAATTCCATTTCAAATACGGTAATTTTTTGTAGTGGTAGTAGTCCTTATTATCACATTGGTTCATTTCAACTAATCTTATATATTAAGAAATAACAATTGAGTCATTAATATGAAATAATAATTTTTTAAAATTTATCCTCATTAAAATTCTCTCCCTATACATTTATAGATCATTCTCACCCACTCTCTTGTATCTCTGTTTCTCACAATAATTAATTAAGGAAAAATTAAAAAAACGGTCATTCATAACTTCTAAGTGGGCTTTGATATATAAAATATATCTGACATATAATTGATGCCATGTGATGGTTATGTCTACGTTATATTCTACCAGATGAAGAGCAGCCACATAATTTATTATTAAAGCAGCCATAATTTATTATTAAAAAGAGCAGCCATATGATAGTTATACTTTGTATTTTCATTTCTCTACACACACAGATATATATATATATATAGATGTATATATATGTATGTATATATCTATGTATGTACGTGTATTTATTTTAACAATTCTAAAAGATATTATCATAATTTGTTATTAAAATGGCTATAATTAGAATTTTTTTTTTTTTTTTTGGGGGGGGGGGGGGGTGGCGGCTGCTTTTATTTTATTTTCTCTCTTTTTTCCTCAATTTGCGAAAGTGACTGCTTTTCTTCGTGTAGACATATATCACAACTACCAAATGAAACGATGATCCTGATATTGTGAATCGCTGTTCCCAAAGTGACAAAGTATATCATATGATTAAAAGTTGCATGGATGCATGAATGAGTGATAGCAACATAGTAAATCTTTTTCAATAACTTAGAAGGAACAACTAATTATGATGTATAAACATTTTAACTTGTTAGCAATTAGGTAACGTTACTTTTACTGTTGAAATATACTACCTCATGTCTTAAATATAAGACAATTGACTTTTTTAGTTTTTTTTTAGAGAAATAGAAAACTAAATAAATTACTCGAGAGTATTTATATTAATTTATTTTCAAACTAATTTGTGTAATTTATAAACTAATGTATAATCAATGATACACAATATATACTATGATTAAGTAATTTATTTATATTTCTTAACGTTTCCAAAAAAAAAAATCAACTGTGTCTTATATTTAGAACTGAAGGTAGCGTGTGTGTGTGTAATTAAAGGGAGGGATTGTTGTGCAGCAGCATTGTTATTTTGCGTAGTGTTTTTATGCTCCCCAATATGCATGCCTATTCCGTATAGCATTATTTATTTTTGAGATCACTTCTTTGATTGAACATCACGAAAATGGTTCATTATCTAAATAATGCGTTCGTGTTTAATTTTATCTGTCTGGTTTTGATGGTTTCTAACAATAAAATATTTGTGTTTATGAAAATAAATCAAACATTTCGTGGGAATGTGACTAGTCTAATGAAAACTAATTTGAAGCCTATATATTAACTGTAAAAAGGAATCCATTTGATCATAGAATAGAACACTCTATGAAGATTTTTTTTCCTTTTAAAAAAATGAGTTGTGTTTGCCCAGAGAAGCATTTTTTTATGGATGATAAAATTAGGATATGATTGATTTTTAAAAGTTAATAATGCACAAGAATAAGTCACCAACTTAATTTGTATTGATTTTTGAGATGTGAATGAAGCGCTGGACTGAGCTTTGGAATATAGAGATCTATCCTCGTCAAATCAAATTATCAAATTATTAAAAAAAATCCAAATAAAATTTTAAACAATAAAATAATTAAACTTAGGTTTTAAGCTTTACATACAATATTGATACTGATCATATTGACCGTAGTATCTGTTCTTACGGTTGAAATCAAACACTCACTGAGGTAATCAAACAAGTAGATATTCATTGGTGAAATTAATAAACTATGAGATTAAGTACATTACAAAAAAAAAAAAAAAAAAACTGGAAAAGATATTATAATTAATTATAAAGTAAAAGTTGGAGCTTATTATTTTAATATTTGTATTCCATCACACCAAGTAATTCACTGGATTATATCAAATACTTAACTTCAATTACTTTTTAAATATTCAGAATTTCAGATATAAAAAATTACTTTTGTAGTATGACCACTATATATGCAGAATAATTTAATAATTTGTCGTGTAACTGTGAAGTTTTCTCAAGTGATAAAGATGGAATAAAATGTTGATAGCGATAAAGTTTAAGCCATCTATTATTGGCGCGACAAAAAAATTATCTAATAATTTATAAATGCATGGATATATTGCAATAAATCACGTCAGATAATTTATCCCTCCAGTCGATCAGTATCAAATCCGTCTCGAATAATGAATTAGTTGGTAATGCAAAGCTAATTACTAGAATATTTGTTGGAAAAAGATAATAAATATAAAATAAATATAATTTAAAGAAGTACCCGTAAATCGTAATTTTTTTTGCCCTGTCTTTTTTTTTTTTGCCATGGTCAATCGTAATAGATAATAGATAGTCACCCACCATTAATTTCTCAAGTATATTAATATCATTCAAGCAAACAATAAATAATAAAACTACAACAAAATCCTACAAGTAATAAATAATAGGGTTAAGGTGCAAAAATATTCATGTGATTTTTTTTAAAAAAAGTGCACCCAACATCAAAAAAAAAAAAAAGTGCAAAAGTGACTATCTGGTTAGAAAGTAGAGCAAAAATGCTCATTGGTTGTTAGTTTGACTTTTTTGTATTTTAAAGCTAATATGGACAATGACTTAGCTAAACTTCATCTCAGTTGGCAATGGAGAACTGGAGAAAATTACAGAAAAGGGCCCAGATAGTTTTGAAAATTATAGAAAGGTGGCAACGGCGGAGATGAGCGGCCCGATGGGTAAGATTGGGATTGGAGAGAGAAGGAGATTTGGAGATAAAAGAACTGAACTGTAATTTCCAAAATATCCATGCTATTTATTTTGCACCAGTTCTCTACTGTCAGCTGGGATAAAATTTAGTTGAGTCATCGTCCATGTCAGCCTTAAAAATACAAAAAGTCAAACTAATAGCCAATAAGTATTTTTGCTCAACTTTTATAACAACATAGTCACTTTTACACCCCAAAAAAGCATTTAGGTGTTAGGTACACTTTTGAGAAAACCAAATGTATATTTTTGCACCATAACCCTAAATAAATAATATTAATTACTCAACATCTCGTGGGCATACAAGACAAGTGATAAGATTCTATGATTAAAAAAAAAAAAAATTCTTTTTATCTGGTTCCTCTTTATGTTATATCGTTCGAAGGACTGACCAAATTTATATGAAGTCTTTAGGGATTTTCAAAACTTTACAAGTGATAGATCATTTCGAATCTTGGACTTTTATACTTGTAAAGTGCCTTAACATTTTAACTACGTAATTAATAATTATTACTCCTTCCGATTATAAATATAATATATATTTACCTAATTTAATTATATTATAGAAATTAGTTAATAAACATGTATTTTCTAAAAGACCTTAGGCCTCGTTTGGATGTACTTTTTTTTTTTTTTTTTAAAAAACTTTTTTAATGCAAAAAAATGTCTTTTTAATTAGTTTATGTGTTTAGATCATTTTTTTTAAAAAAAGCCAAAGTCTCAAAAAAAAGTCAAAATGCTCCTTTTTTTAAAAGCTCCAATTTGGAGCTTCAAAAAAAGCATTTTTTTTTTTAAAAGCTCATCCAAACGGGCCCTTAGTTATCTTCCTTAATTCCTTTATCCCCTCTCCTTTTTTATTATTGTTGGGGGAACACCAATAGGAGTAAATTAGAAGAAGAAAAAAATTGACAAATGCGAAATCTGTCTTATATTCTTAGAAAAAAAAAAAGTATAATCCTTTTAGGGATTAATAAAATATTTGGTTTTTATAGTTTGCCTTATTTTGATTTTGATTCCTATAATTTCAAATCATAAGTTTTGGTCCCGCTAATATCTTTTGGTTTAAAACGTTAATTCCTATATTTTATAAAAATCTGAACTATTTTGCTTATTAATTGATCAAAATCCATGGTTTTTGAAACTATAGGAAAAATGAGAGTAGAGTATAGACTATAAAGATTAGATATTGTATTAACCATTTTTTAATTAAACTTGCTGGGAATGCAAAAGCTATAAAAACTGAATCCACAAATACTTATTTGAAAGACAAAAGTCTCTATAACTGGCACTATTCCGAGTTGATTTTGGTGAGCGGCATACAATTAAGATCTCTACGCTTATTTCCATGGGAGTACTTATTGAAAACAGGTGGGCCATACTATTAGTCAAAAATTCCAAGCTCGTGGCCAGAACAAGTCAGGGCATATCTTATTGACCAGATCTCTCTCCTCCATTATTATCTTTCCATTTTTGGAGATTTTCTCGACGAATAAAATCATCCTAATGTATACTCATTATAATATAATAAAGGGCTAATCTTTTAGTCTTTTAAGTTTTGAATTATACTTTTGGTCCCTTAACTTTATAACATTATACTTTTAGTCTATAATTTAACATCATTAATTTTACTAACTAAAATGCAAACTCACGTGATAACGGTGTGAATTTAAGTGATGATTGTGTAATTAAATCTTTATTAGGCTTAAATTTAAAATATGGGTAAATTGAAGAATATATAAAATTTATGTAATTAAATGCTATTAGTCATCACTTGAGTTCACTGGGTCACAATTTTCCGATAATAACATTAACGATGTTAGAATTTTAGACCAAAAGTATACTTTATGAAGTTAAGGACCAAAAGTATACCTTATGTAAAACTTAAAGGACTAAAAATATGATTTAGCCTATAATAAAGGTTGTCAAACTCATGAGTCACGAGTATAAGTAAATTGACGTAAACTCATATTATGAACTCGAATCTCAAACTCATAAGTGTTCACTTTTATTATTAACTAAATATTACTAGTGCATAATTAAATAATTTAAATATAAAAATGATAACAATTTGATTTAAATATATTTTAAATCTATATAATTGAAATTAAATCAATCAACATTCATTACTTATCATATTTAACACACACAAAATTCTATGAATTTATATATAAACTTGTTAATCATGACCAAATTTAAAAAGTTAACACAAGTTTAAGAATAAGTTAACACGGTTTTATAAGCTTGAATGGTAAAAATGGTAAACTCGGTGTATAAACTTGTGAGTTTAATCGAAGTTTACAATTGGACAAGTTTCTGGTGAAAGGACTCGACTCATTTTTATAAGCTAAAAATGTAGAAACGATGAACCTGGGAAAGTCAACTCACGCGTTTCACAACAATGATTAGAATATTATCACATGGTTAAGATATTAAGTGAAGAGAGAAATTAATAGAGACACTCCTTTCTCCGATTTTCTATATTAAATTCATCGCCATTTAAAACTAATAATAAGCACACATGTTTTTTTCCTTTTTAATTTTAAAAATTTTCATTAAAGATCAACACATACCAACAATATCATGTGTTCACACGTGCTTACATTAAACCCAGACAATTCAAACCAATACATCTGTTGCTGCCCTCGGACCAAAATACCACTCCAGTCTTCTTCTTTTTTAATCAAGTGTAGAAGATTCCCCCTAAATATAAGTCCATTTAGAGAGTTATTAATTATTGTTTTTCAATTTTATCCTTATTCCATTCTTGTTAAAAAGAGAAAAATAGAACAGATATTTGAGAATGATTTATAAATGTAGAGAGAAAAATTGTTAGGAGGGACAAAATTTAAAAACTTTATCAATTTGAGACATATTTATGCACTTAACTATCATTCTTCGGGTTATGAGAATTAGTTAAAATAGATTTATAATAGTTAGGGACCAGAGTGGTGTAAGTCACTTTCAACTATCCTCATGTGTTGAATCTGTCTTAAATTTAAAAAGAAAAAGAAAAGAAAATCAACTATCTCGTTGTCCAATGCAGCTGTAATAATACAAAATAATACAATAATACACCATATGTGGAGGAGCAGCGGAGGACTCTATATATATATATATATATATATATCGTTCGATCTCTGTGTTTGTAATTAAGTGACTCCAAAATCAAAGCAGTAGTGAGACAGCAAATTATGGCTTTAACTAGAGGTGATCATCATGAGCAGAATTGTGAAAATGGCATGCAACACTTTTCTGATTCATCTTTTTCCATGAGAGTACTCAGCTCAAAGACCAGCAAATCATCTAATAATAAAGCAGCAGGCATAGCAAAACGAAGATCTCGAGCTTCTAAGACAACCCCAGTGACCAAGCTTAGCGCCAAGGCCTCCAACTTTAGGGCTCTTGTCCAACAATTCACTGGTTGCCCTACCACTCCTTTGTCCCTTGGTGACCCTTTTAAGGGCCCCATAACCCTAAACTTCCAGCGAGGAATCCGAGAAATGCAGACTCATCTTCACAACAACAACAGACCTACTTCTTATGACGACGACAACAACAACAACCAGGTACTTTGTGTTCGTTTTCACCAGAATCATCATCAGCAGCAGATACAGTCACAGGTTTTAGATCATCATCAAGAGGTGCAGAAAATTAATGTTGTTGTTGATGATGGTGATGGTGATGGTGACGATGATGACTGTGTGATAATGGAGCAGGTTACGAGTACTAATGGTGATTTTTCTTCGTCGTCATTAAGTGGCTGTGACCTAGAGGTCTCTCATGATCTGACTACTACTGATTTTGAAGGTCTCATGGAGGATTTTAGTTTGCAGGATCTCATTGATATGGACTATGATTTTGGCTACTTTTTGTGATTGTGATAATTATCATCCAACAGTATTGTATCATATTAGTGGGTTAAAGCGAATCCCAAACTTCATCATGACTGAATTATGAATAATGATCAAAGCGAACTGTAGACTTGGCTTCTGTTTTAATTTGTCTTCTGCTTCCTATGATTATATATGATTTGTCTTCTGTTTTAATAATCTATATACACACACACACATACACATATACATATATTCATATTCTTCAAGTTCAGTGTTTTATTTCCCCTTCTTAACGCTTACATCAGTTAATTATATATCTTGCTTGTGAAAAGAATCGCCGTCAGCTAAACGGTGGCGCATAATAAATTCATTGGTAGTACGACCCCTCCGGCGGCGGTTCTAATTACAACTTGTTGAATAACTAGGAGAGTTTGTTTTGTTCATGGATGTAAGATAACATTTTTTTCTTTTCTTTCCCTCATTTATTATTTTTTTCTCAAGCTGCCTTTGTTGATTGCATACGTAAGAAATACTGTACAGTCCTTTACTCCTTCATATGTCATTTAATCACCAGAAAAAAAAATATTACTCCTTAGTCCTTGATATTAGACATATTTAGAGATTTTGATCTTAGTCTTAAATATACGATATAGTTTTCATATTTTTCAATTTGTTTTCCTAATTTACTCTTATTGATATTCCTTCAACAATAATCAATGAGAAAAGAGAATAAAAGAATTAAAAAAGAGATAACTATAGTATTTTAAAAAATACATAGAATCACATTAGGTAATTAATATATTTTATAATATTAAGAACAGCGGGTTTGCATGCTGCTCACTTGCTGAGTGATTTATTAGTGCTTAGATTGCTTACATGCGACTGCATAACAATTCTGTTTAATCAATATGAATATTTTCCAAAGTAAATGATTAAATTAGAGAAACCTACCCACATATTTCTTGCAAATAACGAACTACCTCCATTCCAAAAGATAAGT
The DNA here is from genome assembly GCA_019022655.1 of Acacia acuminata. Classification (NCBI taxonomy): domain Eukaryota; kingdom Viridiplantae; phylum Streptophyta; class Magnoliopsida; order Fabales; family Fabaceae; genus Acacia; species Acacia acuminata. Next base: position 520,841 of record JAFJYI010000166.1, read on the forward strand.
CATCTTTTGTAAGAATTCTTTGATTCATAATATATAAGTTGCTTGAAGAGTAATTATACTTATTTATCAGTTTTGCCCATGATAATTAATATTTAAATATGATTCATTATAAAACCTCGTTTAAAAATAAGGGTAAAGTCCTTTATATATCATTTAATTGTAGGAAAAGTACTACTTCCTTCAGTTCTTAATATAAAATATATTTGGAGGATTGATCTTACGTTCTAAATATAAGAAATATTTTTCATATTTGTCAATATTTTTTAATTTACCTCTATTTATATTCCTTCAAGTTTCAACAATAAACAAGGAGAAGAGTAATTAAGGAAGACGTCTATGGTGTTTATAAAATACATGGAATCACATTAGGTAAATACGGTATGTTTTAGGGCAAAGGTGCAGATTTAGCAATGAATTATTTTACTATGAGCACCCACACAATTATTATTTTTTTAGATGTAAAAGTTGACTTAAACATTTTTAAGGTAGCATATATGGCAACCCAATTAACCCTAATTAAGTTCCGTTACTTTTTATATTACGTTTCTCAACCGTTTTTTCACTCTCAATTATTTTAATATATTTTTAGAAATATGTGCCTTTTTTAATTTCTACTCCTCCAAATTATCTTTTTGCATTGTGAGTCCCACCTTTTCACTTCTCTCTCTCCTCGTCCACAATTAAGTTTTGTTAGTGAAAAGACAATAATGTCCTTATTTTACCTTTTTCATAAAAGCATTTACAAGACAAATAAAGAGATTTACAAGATAAATAAAAAGATTCAAAGAGAATCAAGGAATTAACAAGAACATTTTGGCCTTTCACAAGATAAATAAGAGAATTCACAATAAAAATGAGGGCATTCACAAGACAAATAAAGGGATTTAAAGGAATTTAGGGATTCAAAATTTTTTGGTCATTTATAGATAAATGAGGAAATATAGGCATTTGTAAGACAAAAAATGTTTATATCTAATTTAGACCAAACAAAAGATACTTGTATTGGGTGCTCAAAGCTAAATAGTTTATTGCTATATTTGCACATTCACCCTTCAAAAGTCTTGATCCCTTAAGTATCTTTTGGTATAAAACGTTAATCCCTATATTTTATAAAAACCTTAACTATTTTTCCTATCAAGAGACAAAAATCTATGGTTTGAAACTATAGGACAAAATCAAAATGAGAGTAGACTATGAAGACTAGATACTGTATTAACTATTTTTAAGGGTAAAGTATCATCTTTGCTTTGGAAGTTTTCGCTGAGGAACAATGGGTATCAAAAGTTTATTTAGGAATAATTTTACCTCAAAAGTTTACAAAATGTAACAATTTTGCCCCTCTGTTAACTTTGACCATTAAGTTTAACTGATATGCACATGCGGCATGCCACCTCATCAATCAAAATAAGGTTAAGTATCATTTTTGGTTCAGAAGTTTTCGCTGAAGAGTAGTGGGTATCTAGAAGTGTTTTTTAGGAGCAATTTTGCCCAGGAAGTTTACAAGACGTAGCAATTTTGCCCTGCTATCCCGCAATATTAAATTTGATTATTAAATCTTTCAAAAAACAAACATGTCATACCGCCTCATCATCATCCACATCACTTAGCCCAATATGACGTGGCATCACACCTTGTCATCTCTTTCTTGTTGAAGGAATCATCGGTATTGAGGGCATCACTTAGCCTAATACAACGAGCATAAAGAAATGAATACGGAAAGAGATCAATCTCGTCTTGTTGAGGGAATTAAATGGATATATACAAACTCAACAAGATCGAACTGAAGAATGGAGGAAATCTTGTCTTCTTTAAGTTGTAGAAGGATGTAGAGCCGGGAATCGAGGGTGCAGAGGAAGAAGCCAACCTTGGAAAGGTCGAGCTTGGATTCGGAGAGGGAGATCCTTGAGAAGTTGAGCTCAAGGCTACTAGAATTTGTGAAGCTGAACTGGTTAAAGGGACTAAAATATCCGTCACAAAACCTAGAGGAAGCATCATTGATGATCTAAGCAAATGAAACGCAAAATGAGATATGAATTGTCCTGAAAATTGGTTTAGGTAGTCAAAGCGATAGTATTTACCTTTGTATAAATTGATCTAGGTCATCCTCCCCTAAATCGTTGGAATTGCTACGTTTTATAGATTTTCGGGGCAAAATTGCTTATAAAAGACTTTCGGATACCCACTGCTTTAAAAACTTCCAGTATAAAAATTATACTTGAATCCTATTTGGATTAATGAGGTGGTAAGCATTGGTGCCACATGTGCATATCAGTTAAACTTAACGGTCAAAATTAACAAAATGACAAAATTGTTACATTTTGTTAACTTCAAGGGCAATTTTGCTTAAAAAAAACTTTCAAGTACCCAGCCAATGTCCTCATCCAAAATTTTCAGGACAAGAATGATATTTAACCCATTTTTTGATTAAACTTGCTTTGTATGCAAAAGCTATAAAAGCTGAATCCTCAATTACATATTTGAAAGACAAAAGTCTCTTTCACTTGCACTAACCCGAGTTGATTTTGGTGAGCGCCATACAGTTTAGATGTCTGCGCTTATTTCCATGGGAGTACCAGTAGGTTACTAAAAACGGGTGGGGCCCCGCTATTAGTCAAAAATTCAAGCTTGTCCGCAGAACAAGTCAGCGCATATCTTATTGACCAGATCTCTCTCCTCCATTATTGTTTTTCCATTTTCGGAGATTTTCTCCACGAATTAACTCATCCTAATGTATACTGATTAGAATGTTATCAGATGGTTAAGATATTAAGTGGAAAGAGAAGTTAGTAGAAACACTTTTTCCCCCGATTTTCTATATTAAATTCCTCGCCATTTAAAACTAATACTAAGCAGACATGTTTTTTTTTTCCTTTTTAATTTTAAAAATTCGCATGACAGATCAACACAAACCAATAATATCATGTGTTTACACGTGCTTACATTAAACCCAGACAATTCAAACCAATAGATCTGTTGCTGCTCTCGGACAAAATACCACCCAGTCTTTTTGTTTTTTTTTTTTTTTTTTTTTTTAATGATCAAGTGTAGAAGAAATTTTTGTTTCTAAACATAAGTTCCATTTAGAAAGTTATTAATTATTGTTTTTCAATTTTACCCTTATTAAAAAGAGAGAAATATGAAAGAGATTTGAGAATGACTTGTAAATGTAGACACAAAAAATGTTAATAAGGACAAAATTAAATAATTTTATCAATTTGAGATATATTTATGAACTTAATTATCATTCTTCGATTTGTAAGAATTAGTTAAAATAGATTTATAACAGTGAGTTAGTGTAAGTCATTTTTAACTCTCCCTCATGTGTTAATCATGAAGAGGAGTTAGCTCGATAAAGAAAAGAAAAAAAAAAAAAAAAATCAACTTTCTCGTGATCCAAAGCAGCTGCAACAATAATACAAGAAAAGCCCATATGTGGAGGAGCAGCCGGGGACCCCTCTCTCTCTCTCTCTCTATATATATATATACTATATCTTTCTATTTCTGTGTTTGTAAGTGACTCCAAAATCAAAGCATTAGTGAGACAGCAAATTATGGCTTTAACTAGAGTTAATCATCATGGGCACAAGGATTGTGAAAATGGCATGCAACACTTTTCTGATTCATCTTCTTCCACGAGAGTACTCAGCTCAAAGACCAGCAAATCATCTAATAACAAAGCAGCAGGCATAGCAAAACGAAGATCTCGAGCTTCTAAAACAACCCCAGTGACCCTCCTTAACGCCAACGCCTCCAACTTTAGGGCTCTTGTCCAACAATTCACTGGTTGCCCTACCACTCCTTTGTCCCTTGGTGACCCTTTTAAGGGCCCCATAACCCTAAACTTCCAGCGAGGAATCCGAGAAATGCAGACTCATCTTCACATCAACAACACACCTACTTCTTATGACGACAACAGCATCAACCAGGTACTTTGTGTTCGTTTTCACCAGAATCATCATCAGCAGCAGATACAGTCACAGGTTTTAGATCATCATCAAGAGGTGCAGAAAATTAATGTTGTTGTTGATGATAGTGATGGTGATGGTGATGATGATGATGACTGTGTGATAATGGAAAAGGTTACGAGTACTAAAGGTGATTCTTCTTCGTCGTCATCAAGTGGTTGCGGCCTGGAGGTCTCTCATGATCTGACTACTACTGATTTTGAAGGTCTCATGGAGGATTTTAGTTTGCAGGATCTCATTGATATGGAAAATGATTTGAGTTTCTTTGTGTGATTGTGATTATTATCATTCAACAGTGTTGTATTACATTGGTGGGTTAAAGCAAATCCCAAACTTCATCATCAGTGAATTATGAATAATGATCAAAGCAAATTGTACACTTGGCTTCTGTTTTAATTTGTCAGCTACTTCCTATGATTGTATATAATTAGCCTATTTAATCTATATATTTATGATATTCTTCAAGTTCAGTGTTTTATTTCCCCTTCTTAACGCTTACATCAGTTAATTATATATCTTGCTTGTGAAAAGAATCGCCGTAAGCTAAACGGTGGCGCATAATAAATTCATTAGTAGTACGACCCCTCCGGCGGCGGTTCTAATTAACAACTTGTTGAATAGCTAGGATAGTTTGTTTTGTTCATGAATGTAAGATAACATTCTTTTTTTCCCAAGCTTCCTCTGTTGATTGCATATGTATATTTACAACGTATAGGGAGAAATACTGTACAGTCCTTTATATGTCATTTAATCACGGGGAAAATATTACTGGTTCTTAATATAAGACATATTTGGATATTTTGCTTAAATATATGATATAGTTTTCATATTTTTCAATCTTTTCCTAATTTATCCTTATTAATACTCCCTCAATAATAATCAATGAGGAGAAAGAATGAAGAAATTATAGAAGATGACTAGGGTATTTTAGAAAATACATAGAATTACAATATTTGGTAAATATATTTTATACTAGTATTAAGGACTGGAGGGAGTATAACAAAGTGATCAGCAACATGAAATGATAATATCCCTGTACAAGAAATGACAACAGGTTTCCATACTGCTCACTTGTTGAGTGACTTTTTAGTGCTTAGATTGTTTAGATGAGACTGCATAACAATTTTATTTAATCATTATGAATAGTTCCCAAAGTAAATGATTAAATTAGAGAAAAAATAATAATTGTCCATTTATACTGTGATGTTTGTTTCTATGTGCAAGTAAAATGTTGCATAATTTCATAACAAAAAATAATTTTAAAACGTTATTAATTTGATTGCACTTTTTATCTTCACAGTAACCCAACGTTGATAAATTAAATTTGGTGGGGTGTGTATATGGGAATATTGCAAAATCATACACGTCGGTATTTGAACAGATGATAAAGAAGCATGAACCAATTTCATTCACCTCTACCTCTCCCTTATGACCCCACAACAACTACAGGTTGCTCACTCAAATATCCTCACGAACCATCCTTCCTAGTCCACCGCCGGGCCAGTTTATGCCTAAATATACGGTATATTTATTTTATTTTTTTCCTAATTTATCTTCATTGATACTCCCTCAACAATAATTAATGAGGAGAAACAATGAAAAAATTAAAGAAGATGACTAGAATGTTTTAGAAAATACATATAATTACAATAGGTAAATACATAGAACTCATGTTTAACAATAATACCAGGGATAGCATGGGTTTTATCCACCAGCCATCCAACCCTCATCCTCTTATATATTCACCCTCTAAGGGCACCTCAAGCATCCCTTCCTCCATTCTCGGTACAATTGGATAACCTACCATATCACCCCCTTCCCTGGTTCGAACCTTTTTCTGACTCCGTTCAAGCGCATCGGTTTCCTCCTGATACTGCAGAGCCTCTTGGTCACCGTTCATGTTCTTAAAGCGTTCATTCAGAGCTGAAAATACTAATTGTTCTATCTCTCCAATTACTATTGTATAGTGCTCCCTCCTATCCCTATTATAACATATTTTCTAGAATCAATGACACTACAAAAAAAACATGCTATTACCAACGTAATTTCGTCGGTAATAAATTTCCGATAGACCAAAGTCCGTGGCAAAAGATACCATGGTAAACATCTTTTCCGACAGAATTTTAGTCCGTCGCTAATTACCGACGTAAAGATTCCCATCGTGAATTAGGGATGAAAATCAGCAACATAAGAGTGCCTGGTAAATTTGCGACGGATTCCGTGAACATTACCTACAAAATTTTAGACAGAATTTTGTGGGTCATTTCCCGCGGAATATTTTTAAAAAAAAAAATTATGGGAAAAGGGAGACTTCTAAAGAGGTTTCTATAATTATTACTTACATTGTAAGAGTACCAATCTTATTCAATATACACCAAAAAAGGATTTTTGTTTTCTTAAACAAAAGAGGTACATGGATCCCACCCATAATAATGATGGATTTTACTCAGATGTAGAATGAGATTCTTTTCCTCCAAGTGTTTGGATTATACTTGTAAAGGTTTGATGTCTTTATCACGCTTTGAGATTTCTTCTTGCTTTGCACGCAGCTCTTCCATGTGCAGCCCAAAAACCTCTTTGATCAAAAGTTATTAGAAGTAGGGATAGGTTATTTTGTCACCTTTGCCTACTCCTCTTAATACCATTAGGTTATAATCTCATCTAACTGTGAAGATTTGAGAGATAAAATAAACAATTTTACCTCTTCCTCTCTCCCACCGCCCCCACCCTCTCTCCCCTCCGCTGGTAGTATTCCTTTTCTTTGTAAATACGAACTGGGACTATGGGATATTTAATTTGGGTTTTGCTCATGTTCACGAATCATGTACAGAAAATTTTGCAGTAACCTCTTGTTTGTGGTGAAATTCATTGCTTGATTGTATTTCTTGTAATCGTTACTTCTAATCTTAATTTGGGCTTTGTATCACTGGAATAATGCTTCTCTCCCTAGTAACAACAGTGGAAAACTTGGTATGGGCGACTCATGTTCACGCAAACCTAAGTTAACACGTAATCCCCTATGGAATTTATTTTAACATGTAATGCCCTAGTATGATGAAACCAAACCAGCCACTACGCCCCAAATTCTGAAGCTAACGTCCCAGAAGAAAGACAGTTTCAAATTGCTCTTCAGGAAGATATTTTCGCAAGGGACGAGTTCGTACATGCTAACGGAGGAGAGAGAGAGGGTGGGAGAGAGGAAGAGGTAAAAAGATTTATTTTATCCCCCAAATCTTCACTTTTGAATGAGATTATAATCTAATGGTATTGAAAAGGGTGGGTAAAGGTATACAAAATAAGGGTAAGTAGAATAATCTATCCTTTAGATGTATTAGTTCTGCTTGTTACTCCCACATTTAGAGTAAGTATGAATGCATCCCCTAACCTTTCTCTCCATTCTAGAGAGAATTTGAAATCGGTATATAATACAAATTGGAATTCCCAGGAATAATGAAATGAACAAGTTTTGAAAATAAAGATGATGATATTTTATGGGAATGGGGAAGGGGAAGGGGAAGGGGTTGATATAGAATATCAGCAAAATTTATCAAACATATAACTAAAACTGAGTTAAAAAATGTAAGACACAATGATATTCAATTTGACATTACTCAAGCCTCTACCAATAGTACCAACATAGTAAGACACAACTTTGGGCACTCTGGAGGTTTGGCTTACTTACATCTTGGATAAATTTAAGTGGACTCTGAGTTGGTATCTCCAGCTGTGCAACTACTCTAGACATCTATGAGAGAAATGTATTATCTACGGTTTAAAAAAAAGGAAAAATTATAATATAGGACCTAGCATAAATAATATTTATTAAGAAGGACTACAAAAATGATAAGTATTTTGAAGGACCAAAAATTAAAATATTAAAATCGTAAGACTTAAGACAATTTTGCTCCCCCAATACATATGTCGAAGGTTTATGAGCAATTTCCTCCCAGGATAGAGTGGATTATTCGTCTTCAGAAAGATAGCTCTGTCAATCTGAAGCCCAAGTGAATTCAACGAGTCTGCTTTCGGAACACACAAAATGTTTTGTATATGCAGTATGCAAAAGGAGTGTATATAGAAAAAATCAGATATGACTCTGTGACTAGGGAACCCTATTTATAGATAACGAAAAAACTTGATCAGATGGACTCGTCTGTTGTAGCGAATTGGTGCGTTGTGCAACCAGACGCACCAGAACAGAACGAAGAGAAGCGACTCGTGTCTCTTGTCGGGAACCGGTACGTCTCACGAACAGACGCACCACAACGGAGGGAACGATCCGAACGGATCGTAATACGCAGCCGCTGGTTTGGAAAATCTCGGAGGGGCAAAATCATAAATATCAAAAGTTTGGGGTCAAATTGGAAATTCAAAATATTACTTTTTATTTCACACACTGCGAACCGGACCGGGCAGGCGAGTGGGCCGCGCACGTGTGTGTGGCGGACTAAGGGTCACCTAAGTCCTCACCCCTCCACAAAGTGAGTTGGCCCAAGGGCCCATTTAATAGGAGTAAAGTTGAGGCTCATTTACTCTCCAACTTTTCTCTAACTAATCAATGTGGGACTTCTATCCATACACACATTCCTTCTTCCTTTTCCCTCTTCTTTTCCATCCTTCTTCTTATTCATAACCCATGGGATTTTATCCTAAATTCTAACAATTTGTCTATCTAGATATACATATATCAAATATAATATTGATATTGATCATATTGACCGTAGTATCTGTTCTTATAGTTGAAATCAAACACTCACTGAGGTAATCAAACAAGTAGATGTTTATAGGTGAAATTAATAAACTATGAGATTAAGTACATTACAAAAAAAAAAAAAAAAAAAAAAATTAACTGGAAAAGATATTATATTTAATTATAAAGTAAAAGTTGGAGCTTATAGCTAGTCTAAGCGAATATTCATGGTAATTAATTATTTCAATATTGTATTCTATCACACCAAGTAATTCAATGGTTTATATCAAATACTTAGCTTTAATTACTTTTTTAATATTCAGATAAAAAATTACTTTCGTAGTATGACCACCATATATGCAGAATAATGTAATAATTTGTCGTGTAACGGTGTAGTTTTCTCATGTGATAAAGATGGAATAAAATGTGGATAGCGAGAAAGTTTAAGCCATCTATTATTGGTCCGACAAAAAAAATTATAAATGCATGGATATGGGATTGCAATAAATCATGTCAGAAAATTTCCCTTGTGTATAAAATATACATACATATATGTATATACACACACATTTACATTTACATATATATATATATATAGGAAAAAGTATTTCTCCAGTCATTTAGAGATAAGTTATCTCCGTGACCCCTAAAACTACATCGTTTTGGATTAATAAAAGGTGTGTTTGTAATTTTATATGAATTAATAAAAGGTGCAAAATTATGGAAACACCCTTCATTAATCTAAAACGACGTAGTCCTCGAGGTCACTAGAGATAACTTATCTTCGCCATCGGAGAAATCCTTTACTCATATATATATATATATATATATATATATATATATCCCTCCAATCAGTATCAAACCCGTCTCGAATATGAATTTAGTTGGAAATGCTAAGCTAATAACTAGAATATTTGTTGAAAAAAGATAATAAATATAATTTAAAGAAGTACCCGTAAATCGTAATTTTTGTGCCATGTATTTTTTTTTTTTTTTTTTTTGCCATGGCCAATCGTAGTAGATAGTCACCCAACATTGATCCATTAATTTCTCGAGTATAGTAATATCATTGAAGCAAATAAACAATAGAACTACAACAAAATCCTACAAGGAATAAATATTAGGGGTAAGGTGAAAAAATATAAATGTGATTTTTAAAAGTGCACCTAACACCAATTTTTTTTTTTTGTGCAAAAGTTATTATGTGGTTAAAAAATGGAGCAAAAATACTCATTGGTTGTTAGTTTGACTTTTTTGTATTTTTAAGGCTGACATGGATGATGACTCAACTAAATTTCATCCCAGTTGGCAGTGGGGAATTGGAGAAAATTACAGAAAAGGGCCCGAGATAGTTTTGAAAATTATAGAATGGCGGCGAAGAGGCGGAGACAGGCGGCCTCGATGGGTAAGATTGGGATTGGGAGAGAGAAGGGCTTAATTGTAATTTCCAAACTAGCTATGTCATTTTTCGTAATTTTCTCCAGCTTCTTTTCGTCATTTGGAATAAAATTTAGTTGAGTCGTCATCCATATCGGCCTTAAAAATACAAAAAAGTCAAACTAATAGCCAATAAGTATTTTTGCTCCACTTTTGTAACAATATAGTCACTTTTGCACCCTCATAAAAGCATTTGGTATTAGACACACTTTTAAGAAAATCACATATGTATTTTGACACCATAACCCTAAATAAATAATATTAATTACCGAACATCTTGTCGGCATATAAGACATTGATAAGATTCTTAAAAAAAAAAAAAAATCTTTTCATCTGGTTCCTCTTTATGTTATATTGTTCAAAGGACTGACCAAATTTATATGAAGTCTTCAGGGATTTTCAAAACTTTACAAGTGATAGATCATTTTGAATCTTAGACTTTTATACTTGTAAGTTCAAAACTTTACAAGTGATAGATCATTTTGAATCTTAGACTTTTATACTTGTAAGGTGCCTTAACATTTTAACCACGTAATTAATAATTATTACTTTCTTTGATTCCGAATATAAAACATATTTATCTAATTTGATTCGATTAAGGAAGTTAGTTAATATGATATGTATTTTGTAAAAGACCCTAGTTATCTTCCTTAATTCCTCAATAGGGGTAACTTAGGTATAAAAAATTGACAAATGTGAAATCTATGTCTTATATTCTTAGAAAAAAAAAAAATTATAACCCTTTTAGGGATTAATACAATGTTTGGTTCTTATAGTTTGTCGATGAGCACAAATAATACCAGGTTTTTCCTATACTAATAGACTGAATTAAAGGTTAAATCCAAGCTTAACCATAGATAATCTAAGCAAAAAGGCATACATTCATGATATAGGGACTAAGGAGTAGAAATCATTTGCATGTGCTGAGAACGGAACAATTTACTGTGTTTTTTAAGGGAAATCGTATAGCAAGGCTGATACGATGCTATAGCATTCTGACAGCGATTCGAAGTACAATACAAGGCATCTTGATTGCTATAGCAAAGTAGAGGAAGCAACGCTATGCGATATGTTTTCTGACCTTTTTATCCAGATGATTTCAGGAATAAAATAAAGGGTGACATTGACAGATAGGTTGGCAACGTAACGGAATAGAAGATGTGGAGGATCGGAACTGAAAGATTTGGAGAATCCCGCAGAATCAATAGATATGATAGATTCCGACAGATTAGGAAAGGCCCAGCTCGCTATGACTTAAGCCGCAAGAAAAGACTGATTATAAAAGGAAACAGGAGAGCCAACCCTAACAGAGTCGGAGAGCCCTAGAACGAGATTCTGACTTTCGTCAAACTCTAGAGAAGAGTGAGAGATTTCACAAGAGCACGATACTTCCAGGACCGCCCAAAGATCTTTCCTCGCGGTGCGACGGAACGAAGAAGACGTGGAGTGGTGACGTGACAGACCTCAACCACGCCGTCGGAAATTCCATCAAGCTTTCTATTTTCAGTTCTTTTTATCTTTGTTTTATTGATCATGGGTCATTCGTTAGTGTCTGCTCTGTGCGTCCCTTGTCAGTCATGAACTAAACTTTATATGACTGGACGAGGATGAGTCTTTAAGTGTTGAATGAACCCAGTTGCAGTTTCTTAATTCAATAAATTTGGTTTGTGTATCGGCGTGCTTATTACTAGTCGGTTAACGGAAGTTAAGGGCTAGATCTGTGGCCTCGCCCATCGCGGCAAGGAGTTGGGGTTAGACCTCTGAAAAACAGTGTTTGCTAGGCCGCCCGTGCACGGGTGACCTATTATTGTAGGCTTCAGGAATGGGTCTACCTCTCATAACTATTACACCCTGAGCGTAATGCAGGTCTGACTAGAAAGTTGCCATAGGAATATGGAAGGAGTATAGTTAGTATCAAATGTATCGGACGCGGAAGCTTCAGTAGATTATAGTGGTGGGTTAACCAAATAGCTTTGCAGTCAGTGTCTATGCTGTAGCAATTGCGGAAGCTGTACAGTGTAGATGCTATAGCATTGGGGGTAGAGCAACTGGTGGATTGAAGCACTAAAGGATGATTCTGAGTCCAGCCTGACTTCTCACTGATATCTTCTCTCGTTCATAGATCTTTTGTTTACATTTGCTAGTAGCATAGTTACGAAACCCCTCAACCAATTATATCTATTTTCTATTTTCACAACTGTCATAGCATCGGTGCGTCATTCCTCAGTATCTCGTCTCTGTGGGACGATACTCTACTTACATTTTATTACTTGTTCGACTGGTTCACTTGTCATCAAGGAAATCGACCAACATTTGCCTCATTTTGATTTTGATTCCTATAATTTCAAACTATAAGTTTCGGTCCCTCAAGTATCTTTTGGTTTAAAACATTAATTCCTATATTTTATAAAAATCTGAACTATTTTTCTTATTAATTGATCAAAATCTATGGTTTGAAACTATAGGAACTAAAATCAAAATGAGAGTAGACTATAAAGATTAGATATTATATTAACCATTTTTTAATTAAACTTGCTGTGAATGCAAAAGCTATAAAAACTTGAATCCACAAATACTTATTTGAAAGACAAAAGTCTCTATAACGGGCACTAATCCGAGTTGATTTTGGTGAGCGGCATACAATTAAGATCTCTATGCTTATTTCCATGGGAGTACTTATTGAAAACAGGTGGGCCATACTATTAGTCAAAAATTCCAAACTCGTGGCCAGAACAAGTCAGCGCATATCTTATTGACCAGATCTCTCTCCTCCATTATTATTTTTCCATTGTTGGAGATTTTCTTGAGGAATAAAATCATCCTAATGTATACCGGTTATAATTAAGGTTGTCAAATTTATGAGTTTAAGTAAATTGATAAAAACTAGATTTATGGACTCAATTCGTAAACTCATAAGAATTTACTTTTATTATTAACTAAATATTACTAATGTATAATTAAATAATTAAAATACAAAAATGATAACAATTTGATTTAAATATATTTTAAATCTAAATAATTGAAATTAAATCAATCAACATTCATCATTTATCATATTTAACAAAAACATTTCTATGAATTTATATATAAAGTTGTTAATCATGACCAAATTTAAAAAGTTAATACAAGTTTAAGAGTAAGTTAACACGGTTTTGTAAGCTTAAAATATAAAAATGGTAAACTCAGTGTATAAACTTATAAGTTTAACCGAGTTTACAATTGATACGAGTTTAGTGACTCGACTCGTTTTTTGTAAGCTAGCTATAGATGTAAAAACGATAAACTCGGAGAGTCAACTCACGAGTTTAACAACAAGGATTAGAATATTATCACATAATTAAGACACTACAAAAAAACACCACATTAGCCACGGAATTTTGCCACGGAATTGATTCCGTGGGTAACTGGGATGCATTTGCCACGGAAATTCCGTGCCAAAATTCGAGACGGCATTTGCCATGGAAAGGCGTGGCAAATTTTCAATGGAAGATTTCCGTGTCGAGTCCGTCATTTTGCCTTATTGGAGACGGAAATTTGACACGATATAATCCGTGGCCCGGCTTTCCGTGGGTAATCACAACGTATTAGGGTAAAATCATAACCACATTTTCCCTGAATCTTCATCTTCTTTGACTGAAACAAGTACTCTGTGATCGGAACTTGCGCAACTTCTCCGCAAGCTGTCTCGTTGTCCCCTATTCCTTTTCAGCTCATCTGGCTTGCACTTTGAGGATGAAGGATGAGCCGTGGTAGAAGAATATTGGGGATTTCCAAAGGCCCGATGAGAAAGGCGGAACCTGTTCCCAAAAGGCCCGATGAGAAAGGCGAAACCTGTTCCCAAATGGAATCCTTTTATAAGCCTATTGATCGAATCCATCAAGTTCTTTTAGGTTTTAGGCGGATTCTTGCCGTCTTGGTATTGGATCCACTTCAACCGGACTCTCGAATCACATTTTCCATCTTCATCTTCTTCGGTTCAGACTCAGGCATAATCGTGGCAGGCCAACGCAAGTCGCAGGTTTAAGGCTATAAAATCATATCTTCTTCTTCGCCCCTTAATCGTGGGTAGACGCAGACGCGCCTATATCGTACCCCCCTTAATTTATATATATATATATATATATATTTTTTTTTTTTTTTTATTTGTAAATCTTAAAATTTAAGGCTAAATCAAAGGCATATATAATCGTTCCGGGTGGCATATCCGGAGACTCGCATACAAAGCATACATCGATCTAACTTCAGAAATTCTCGTCCGCCTCTAATTCACGATAACCAACGGTTGCTCAGTCTTAAATCAGAAATTCTCGTTTTCTACTTTCCTTGTTTTCTACAAATTTTACTACTACCTTAAAGAAAGAAATGTGTTTTTCTCACTATTATTCTGTAGTTTCGAGATTATATGTGCTTGTTAGATCTACACCTCTTTTTCATTTGGCCTTGTGAAATATTTTCAACCGACCGACTGCTTTGCACATAAATGAAAGACCTCGATCCAAATTGTCCCCCATGTTTACCCAAGCGCCCCTATTCATACCCCTGGACAATAGTATCAATCGAGTAAAAATTGTTACAAGACATTTTTTACTGAAGCTGCATTCTTGACTAGATTCGATGAATTTTACAATGCTACCAAACTTTTCTTTTTTGGCATAAATAGAGGCTATCAACAGTACCAATTATCAGCGCAATTCTAGTGCTGTAAACTAGCGGGGACATTTGTAATCTTGAATTATATTATATTTCGTTTTGAACTTGCTCTTGGTATATATAACATACATGATGCCTTGAGTAGGTTGCTATTTATTGTTTATTGTCATAGGCTTTGAGAGATGCTTTATCTCTTGTTATTTCTTATAGGTGGTGACGATAGAACTAGGATATTTATACCCTTCCCTCTCATGGGTCCATTTCCATACTCTCGCTTTCATATGGTTGATCGTCAACATGTTTTCATGGAAACCCTTGTTGCACCTGTTACCTTTGAGATTGATCGCCAGTTGCTATTGTGGTAAAGAATACATTGTTCAGTGGGAGTGGAGAAGAATTGTAGTGTTCCCAAGGTGGTCTTATGATATGATATTGTAATAAAAGCATTTTGGAAGGAAGTTAGTTTAGTTGATTAGACGAGCGGCATTAACCATTAGTGGCATTAGCCATTTAGGAGCAGCAGTAGCCAAACATGAACTTAGCCGTGTCTAATGACTAATGAGCCCTAGGGTGATAGCTGCCCCTCTTTTAATGAACCCCTCTAATGCCTATATATATATATGGCCATCTATTGTAATTCAAATTTGCATTGCTAATAAAGTCTAGTGTATGATATTGATGTGGAGTTCGAATCCATTGGAGGGCTGGAAAAGATCAAGCAAGCTTTATTTGAGCTTGTTATCGCCTCTTAAACGACCCGATTTGTTTTCTCATGGCAAGCTTCTTGAAAGATTGTATTCATAGAGGAAGTTTTGGTGAATTATTTTATATAACGGTTCTAATTAATCTTATGTCTTCATAGCTCGCTTATCTTTGTCGTGAATGAAAATTGAATTATGTCGGAACCTTGTTTGTGGGCAAGGATTGATGGAATTCATTTTGTTCTAATTAACTAGTACTTAACTTTCAATTGGGGTGTGTGTAGACACCAAATCTTGCAAGTTGCAAGTATACAGTCTTTGAGGACCTGTTTGGTTCACTCTTACTTTGGTTAGAGCATGAAAACATATATCGACAGTCTTTGTTTGCTTATTATGAACCGAATGCATGCGGGTCAACTCCTTGTTTTATGCTATGGTAGAAATCAATGTTATATATTCTATGAACGTCACAAAATCCATAAAAGTTACTGCTATCATAAAATAATTTTCAAGCATTTTATCGGAGATTTCCTATTTTTTACTTGATTTATTTAGTGAGCTTGATGATGCTTTACTTGACCTTTGTTCTTTTCTATAGAAAATCGAATATTCGAGCCTTTATATTAACCACTTATTGCACTTTTAAGACAATCTATGGTTATTGGTGTCTCGCAAAATTCATAATCACTCAGATGATCATAAATGCCATGAAGTGAGATATAAAATGTGAAACTAAACAAGGTATGGCATTGCTGGTAAATTGCTACTAAGCACAAGAGTGTGCAATTAGTTTAACTGATTGCTCATCATGGGTCTCGTGAATTCGATACAAAGGCTAGAAAGAATTTAGTCCACTCGCTGGTCCGTATTGTTGAGACATAAAGTTAACTCCAAGCATTGCTGTGTGGAATACATTGAACGTCACTCTGAGTTACTAGACTTTCTCGTTGTATGGTAAGTGTTAAATTGCATAACATTTTTTTTTAATGTATTCCCTCTTCTCTCCAAGACAAAGTGAGTGAAACAGAAGCCGCTTTCTGGTCTTGTTATATCTGGTCTTTTTTTAATATTTTGGTATATGTCACAGTGTGTTTTACAGTGATAGAAGTATTATATATTCTTTTTTATATATATATATTTTACTGAGTTAAATATTTATACTGTGTCAAAGACACTTTGATTCTAAGTGAAAAGTTAGTTTAATTTGGATCTTTGATTTTTGATTAGAAGGAACATGAGAGGTTGTGAAGTTTTCTGAAGTGAAGTGAGAGTGTTAGTATGCTTAGTTAGATTTGGCTTATCTACTTCACTGCTGGAATATTAAATTGGTTGACATTTATTGAGTTAATTAACTTTCTTTAGTATGTGGGAATTAGTTGATTGAGACTTATAGGAAATAGTGATATCCTTATTCAGAAGTTTTGTTGGTAGCTTTTTCACAAGGCTTTATCTGTCTTTTTTTATGTCAACAAAGTGAGTCAATTTCTTTATGCCCTTAGAAATAGTTCTTATATTAAAAAGTTGGTAGTTTTATGCCAACTGTTTGAGTTGCATTCGTTTGAAATTAGAGCGCGGATGATAGTGAATGTTGAAGCTTGGGACATCTATAAGTGCATACTTTTCTTTGCCATGTTCTGTTTTGGATTGATTAGAAATTAAGTTAGAGAAACAAGTATTTCTTATGGTAGCTTTCCTCGAAACTGCTTTAGTTGCATTCAATAGAAATTAGAGCGCGGATGACAGTGAACGTTGAAACTTGGGACATCTATAAGTGCATAGTTTTCCTTGCCATGTTCTGTTTTGGATTGGTTAGAAATTAAAGTAGAGAAAAAAGTATTTCTTATAGTAGCTTCCAAAAAATTGTACAAGTTGCATTTATTTGAAATTAGAGCATGGATGATAGTGAATGAAGCTTGGGACATATATAAGAGGATACTTTTCTTTGCCATGTTCTGTTTTGGATTGGTTAGAAATTAAAGTAGAGAAAAAAGTATTTCTTATAGTAGCTTTCAAAAAAAACCTGCATTATTGGTAATTCTTTTATATGTCCTGTCAATGCCAAATTGTTATTATTAGTTCCCTTATCTGTCTTCTTTTTTTCTTTTCTTTTTTTTAATTTTTGCCCAGATTTGTCTTTTTAATTGTCTAATTCTTGTTGTAAATAAAGCTATTACTAGCTAAGGCCTAAACGTTTTTTCCCCCTTGCTCTTACTAAGTATTAGGTTTGTGTTGTATGGATGCGTTGTCAACTTCTTGCTGGGTAACAAGAAGTTGTGCTACCTTTCTGCTGAATATTGACTAGCGCTGTTGGTTTTCACCTATTAAATACTATTCCCCTTGCTTCTTATTTGTTGGTAGCTTCATATATGTTGACCATCCTAAGTAGCTCCTTTTTTTCCTATGCATGATTAAAGAGAAGTTAAATCAGATGAACTTGTATGAATCTTATCTTGGTCTATCATGTTCCTTTTCAGAGACAAAAGAAAAGCTTTAAAACTCTCATACACACAATCCCTTTATCTTAAAAGAATTGGGGAATATCTAAGCTTGAGTTGCTATTGTATCTTATTATAACCTGTATGATTAATTAGTAAGAATTAAAGAACTGATAAAAATTTAAAATCGACTAGTTCTTGTTTTTCGATTTTCAAAATTACTTTATTTCCTAGTACCGCGTGTGATATTATCTAGCACCAATTTAAGTTGTTTAAGTTTCAACAACTTTATGATTAATTTTGTTGTAATTTCTCCCTTATCCTCTCAAACTAAGAGATTGAAACCTTGATCATTTGGTGAAAGAGGCATTAGCATTGCATTGTTGTAATTACCTTTCGCTGAATATTGACTAGTCTTGTTGGTTTTGACCCCTTAAAAATAATGTTGCTGATGAGCTTAAAGATTCTTAAAAATGAATATCAGTTACATAAATTACATATAGCATAATTATACATGCTATATATATATAGAGAATCATTTACTAGCCTATCGATGCATAATTTCTGTTTTTCAGCAACGTTTTGCTTCTTTATCAGTTTTTCAATCTGTTTTTTATTTTTATTTTTTTGGGGTACTTATTTTATGTACTTGTTTTGCGGGATGAATTTTTGAGACAAAAGGCATCAATCACTTCGAGGGAGGCAAGTGTCCAATCTAATGAAGATGAACTCAATTTATGGTTAGAAGTTGCTCGTGGTAAGAACAAGAAAGGTCGAATCTATGGCCTTGGATCTGAAACTCAACATGTTGTCTCTTCTACCTCAACTCCTTTCATCAATTCTTTGGGGGATTTTAACGTTCAACAAATGCAAACGAAGATGACACAAATGTCAGAAAATTATGAACAACTGAAACAAGAGAATGCACAACTTAAACAAGCAACCGATTTAATTATGTCAACATTGCAAGGATTGGGGATTCAGTTACCCACTTTATCTAACCTTGCCAATCAAGGCGCTGCCTCTACCAATGCAACTGAAGACGCTGAGAATGAACGTTAACAATTTTCATTGTTTATGATACTTGTGACTGAGAACATGTATTTTCCCTTTTTGGAATTTGAACTTTGTACTTTGAACTTGTGTGATATTTATCTCTGTTTGATATATTAGTTATTTAGAATTTGTTGATTTCTCTAGTTATATGTACAAGCTAATTTTTTAATTTAAGCGCTGCAAAATTGTTAACAAAAATGGTTAAAATCAAAGGGTGAAAGTAAAAGTGGAAATTCGACATTTTCCACAAAATTTGCCAAGGAATATTCCGTGGAAAAAATTTGCCACGGAAATTTCCGTGGCAAATTTCGTGGCAAATCTCCCACGGAAATTTCCGTGGTAAAGCTTTTCCACGGAATATTCCGTGGCAAATTCGTGGTAAATTTGCCACGGAAATTTCCGTGGCAAATATTTTCCACGGAATATTCCGTGGTAAATTTCCCACAGACAAAAATTCCGTGGCAAATGTGCTTTGTCACGGTTGTTTCTGGGACGGATCTTATTCCGTGGGAAATCCGTGGTAAAAGGAATTAGCCACGGAATTCCGTGGCAAATTTCCGTGGTAAAGAAAATTAGCCACGGAATTCCGTGGCAAAATTCCGTAACTAATGCGGTGTTTTTTTGTAGTGAGATATTAAGTGGAGAGAGAAGTTAATAGAGAAACTCTTTTCTCCGATTTTCTATATTAAATTCATCACCATTTAAAATTAATACTAAGCACACATGTTTTTTTCCTTTTTAATTTTAAAAATTTGCATTAAAGATCAACACATACCAATAATATCATGTGTTCACATGTGCTTACATTAAACCCAGACAATTCAAACCAATACATCTGTTGCTGCCCTCGGACCAAAATAGCACTCCAGTCATTTTTTTTTTTAATAATCAAGTGTAGAAGAATTTTTTTTTTTCCCTCAATACAAGTCTATTTAGAGAGTTATTAATTATTGCTTTTCAATTTTATCCTTATTCAATTCTTGTTAAAAGAGAGAAACAGAAGAGATATTTGAGAATGATTTATAAATGTAGAGAGAGAAAATGTTAATAGGGACAAAATTAAAAAAATTTATCAATTTGAGACATATTTATGCACTTAACTATTCGGTTTATGAGAATTAGTTAAAATAGATTTATAACAGTGAGTTAGGGACCAGAGTGGTGTAAGTCACTTTCAACTATCCTCATGTGTCAATAATGAAAAGTAGTTAGCTAGTTAAATCTGTATTATATTTTAAGGAAAAAAAAAATCAACTATCTCGTTGTCCAAAGCAGCCGTAATAATGCAATAATACTCCATATGTGGAGGAGCAGCCGAGGACTCTCTCTATATATCTTTCTATCCCTGTGTTTGTAAGTGACTCCAAAATCAAAGCAGTAGTGAGACAGCAAATTATGGCTTTAACTAGAGGTGATCATCATGAGCAGAAGGATTGTGAAAATGGCATGCAACACTTTTCTGATTCATCTTCTTCCATGAGAGTACTCAGCTCAAAGACGAGCAAATCATTTAATAAAGCAGCAGGCATACCAAAAAGAAGATCTCGAGCTTCTAAGACAACCCCAGTGACCAAGCTTAGGGCCAACGCCTCCAACTTTAGGGTTCTTGTCCAACAATTCACTGGTTGCCCTACCACTCCTTTGTCCCTTGGTGACCCTTTTAAGGGCCCCATAACCCTAAACTTCCAGCGAGGAATCCGAGAAATGAAGACTCATCTTCACAACAACAACACACCTACTTCTTATGGCGACGACGACGACAACAACAACCAGGAACTTTGTGTTCGTTTTCATCAGAATCATCAGCAGCAGCAGATACAGTCACAGGTTTTAGATCATCATGAAGAGGTGCAGAAAATTAATGTTGTTGTTGATGATGGTGATGATGATGACTGTGTGATAATGGAGAAGGTTACGAGTGCTAATGGTGATTCTTTTTCGTCGTCATTAAGTGGCTGTGGCCAGGAGGTCTCTCACGATCTTACTGCTACTGATTTTGAAGGTCTCATGGACGATTATAGTTTTCAGGATCTCATTGATATGGACAATGCTTTATTCTCTAATGATTTAGGTTACTTTGTGTGATTGTGATTATTATCATCCAACAGTATTGTATTATATATATTAGTAGGTTAAAGCAAATCCCAAACTTCATCATGACTGAATTATGAATAATGATCAAAGCAAATTAGTAGACTTGGCTTCTGTTTTAATTTGTCTTCTGCTTCCTACGATTATATATAATTAACCTAAATAATCTATATATACAATATTCTCCAAGTTCAGTGTTTTCTTTCCCCTTCTTAACGCTTATATCAGTTAATTATATATCTCGCTTGTGAAAAAGAATCGCCGTCAGCTAAACGGTTTCGCATAATAAATTCATTATTAGTAGTACGACCCCTCCGGCGGCGGGTCTAATTATCTTGTTGTTGAATGGCTAGGAGAGTTTGTTTTATTCATGAATGTAAGATAACATCCTTATTTTTTCTTCCCTCATTTATTATTTTTTCTCAAGCTGCCTTTGTTGATTGCATACGGATATTAGCAACGCATGGGGAGAAATAATGTACAGTCCTTTATGTCATTCAATCACCGGAAAAATATTACTCATTTGGTCCTTAATATAAGATATATTTAGAGATTTTGATCTTAATCTTAAATATACAATATACTGCATCCGGTCCTAATTATAGGACAAAGTTTTGCACTACAAACTTTGTCCTATAATTAAAACTGGAGGTAGTATTTTTCATATTTTTCAATTTTTTTTTAATTTATCCTTATTGATAGTCTCTCAATAATAATCAATAAGGAGAACGAATTGAAAAATTAAAGAGGATGACTAGGATATTTTAGAAAATATATATAATCACATTAGATAAATATGTTTTACAAAATTATAATAAGGACTGGAGGGTGTATAACAAAGTGAGCAACAGGATACGATAATATCTTGTACAAGAAATGACAGCAACGTAACTTTGCATGCTGTTCACTTGTTGAATGACTTTTTAAGTACTTAGATTGCTTATATGGGACTACATAACAATTCTGTTTAATCAATATGGATAGTTTCCAAAATAAATGATTAAATTAGAGAAACCTACCCACATATCTATTGCAAATAACTAATTCCCTCCAATCCAAAATATAAGTCGCATTTTGTAAGAATTCTTTGATCCATAATATATAAGTTGCTTGAAGAGTAATTAATACTTATGTGTTAGTTTTAGCCACATAATTAATATTTAAATATGATTCATTATATTTTTATGTTTTTCTTAAAACTTTATTTAATAGGCGTAAAAATCCTTTATATGTCATTTAATCACAGGAAAAGTACTACTTCCTCCAATTCTTAATATAAGATATATTGGGGAGTTGATTTTGGTTCTAAATATTAGACATATAGTTTTCATATTTGTCAATCTTTTTCTAATTTACCCTTATTGATATTCCTTCAACAATAAACAAAGAGGAGAGGGAATGAGGGACTTAAAATACATGAAACCACATTAGGTAAATATGGTAAATACATGGAATCACATCAGGTAAATATTTTTTAGGGCAAAGATGTAGATGTAGCAATGAACTATTTCACTATGAACCAGGGACGGAGCCAGGTTTTGAGATTTGTGGGTGCACAATTAGTTGTGAGGTTCGGGGGTTCGGGGCGCCCCAAAATTTTTTTTAAAGAAAGTTTTAAATGCATACAATAACATACTGTTTTATGAAATTAATAATTACATGTTTTTATGTTAAATAAAAGTCAATCGATCATTTGCTCTGATCAACATCTCAAGATAATACAAAATTTAGGAAGTAAAGAGCTCCTTACTTGGTAGTAATATACTGGATAACTCTCCTACTCAAACAAAGGTTTCGCTAAAGAGCCAAGAAAAACAAGTGAAAAGCTTTAAAAGTTCTTTGAACTTGTCTTTAACAGCTCTCCAAGGGAGGAGGAGTGGGTGAGAGATTTGGGGATTTGGAAAAAAAAGAAAAAAAGAGGAGGAGTGTTCGAAAAAAAAAAAAAAAAAAAAAGGAGGAGGAGTGGGTGAGACGTGAGAGATTTGAGGATTAGAAAAAAAAGGGGAGGAGGAGTGTTCGACCAAGAAAAAAAGGGAGGAGGAGTGGGTGAAAGATTTGGGAATTAGGAAAAAAAAAACACAAGGGAGGAGTCGAACCCGGGACTTGTAGGTAATGATAGAAAGTCTTAACCATCCAACCCAATTAGATATGTTATATTAAAAGTCCTGAACAATATATATATATTTCAAATTGTGTATGTCTGCACTTGGTCCCATAGGCACTAACGTAGCTCCGTCTCTACTATGAACACCCAACACAATTATCTTTTGTTGGGTGCAAAAGTAGACATAAACATGTTTAATGTAGCATATATGCCAACTTTGTTAACCCTATTTAACTTCCATTACTTTTTTACAATGTAAGTCACATCCATCTTCTCATTCTCTATTATTTTAATATATTTTATAAATATGTGACTTTTTTAATCTCTCTCCTCCTCCACAATTATCTTTTTGCATTGTGGGTCTCATCTTTTCCTTTTTCTCTCTCCTCATCCACAATTAAGTATTGTACGTGAAAAGACAATAATGCTCTTATTTTAATTTTTTTATAAAAGTATTGGTAAGACAAATAAAGATATTTACCAGGCAAATAAAGAGATTCATAGAGAACCAAGGAGTTAACAAGAATATTTTGGCCTTTCACAAGAAAAGTGAGAGAAATTATAATACAAATAAGAGCATTCACAAGACAAATAAGGGAATCTACAATATAAATATAGGCATTTATAGGACAAAAAATATTTATGTCTAGTTTTGAGCCAAAAAAAAAAAAGATAATTGTGTTGAGTGCTCATAGCGAAATAGCTCATTGCTAAATTTGCGTATTCACCTTTTTAAAAATATATTAGAATAATAGAGAGCGAGAAGACTAGTGGGACTCACAGTGAAAAAAGTAACATAAAGTTAACCAGAGTTAACGGTATGGTGTTGTCATATATGCTACCTTAAAAAAATATTTATGTCTACTTTTGCACGCATAAAATATAATTATGTTGGGTTCTTATAGTGAAATAATTCATTGCTAAATATGCACCTTCATCCTATGTTTTATATAAGGACCAGAGGGAGTATAAAAAGTGAGCAACATGCAATGACAATATCCAATATAAAAAATATCATCAGGTTTGCATGCTGCTCACTTATTTAGTAGCTTTTTGGTAATTAGATCGCTTATTATGTGGAACTGCATAACAATTCTGTTCAATTAATATGAATAGTTTCAAACGTAAATAATTAAATTAGAGAAACCTGCCCACATTTTTTTTGCACATAACTAACTCCCTCCAATTCAAAATATAAATCACCTTTTATAAGAATTCTTTAATCCATAGTATATATATAAGTTGTTTAGAGAGTAACTAATGATTATTAGTCAGTATTACCCACATAATTAATATTTAAATATGGTTCTTCTTTTTTTCTCTTCTTCAAAACCTCATTTCATATGTGTAAAGTTTGAAAATGTCTTCAATGTAATAAGACAAATTTACCGAGTTAACCACTCTTTAATTTCAGAGAGATAGTTAAAAAAGACTTATATTTTGCATATATAGGAGGAAGCACACTATTTCCTTAAACCATGTGAATTACATTTTAGAACAGAAAGAAATATTATTTTGTTTAGCTTTTTGCTGTTGTGTGTTTAACGGCAGGTTCTTTCATATGCTATCACATCATGTTATAAAAGCGGCCACCTTGTTTGAGTCTGAAAATTCCTTGTGTAATTATTTGGTATTTAGCACTATCCATTAAAATTCTAATTTGACTCTCCCTATATCCCAAATGTGGGGAAACTCTTTCATTGTTTGACAAAATTGGAACTGCAAGCTTTTATATATATACAGCAGGTTAAGAAACCAGATATATACCTTGCACTCAACGGTAATCACGGATTTTGTCTATTATTTTATAGACTACTCTGAGCTCAGTCATTTACTTCAGCTTGCCAAGAGATTCACAATCTCTTGATTAGAATTTTGATTATTCTAATAATGCGGATTTGTTTATGTTAAATTAATTAAAGTGCTGCAATATTTTATATGTGTGTGTGTGTTTGAAACCCTGCGCCATCAGGGTTTCCTAAACGTCAAAACTTACACGTAATCCTACAAATCTACACGTATCCTATTCCTTTTTTAAGATAAAATAAAATAAAAATAAAAATAAAAATTGTCCATTAATACTGTGATACTTGTTTCCATGTGCGAGTAAAATGTAGCATAATTTCATAACAAATAATAATTTTAAAACATTTTTAATTTGAGTTGCACTTTTTACCTTCACAGTACCCTGGTGTGTGTATGGGACTATTGCAAAATAAGTCCGTGCATATGCTAATTTTTTATGAATTTTATTTTTGGTGAACAAAATTTGTGAGATATATATATATTCATCCTCATGACTCATGAGAAAAGATCAAGTTGGGAAAGAAACTAATGGAGTCAGATATTTTGTCTGAATGATAAATTTTCAAACTTGTAGCGTAATATGAAAAGAAAATAATGTCCATCGTGAGATGATGTGAAACCAAAAAAAAAAAAAAAACAATTAATGTCAATAGTACTTGAGAATCTCAGACCCAACCATTTTTTCAAATGAAACATGCACATAGACATGGACCATGTGGTGAAGTAAACATGTCTGTGTCAATGTTCGTGTTTATTCTAAGGTCCAAAAGAATATTTATTTGTACGTGCGACAAAGTTTTCCAATTGACAAAGTTTTGGTCAAATTTTCAATTCATGTGTTTTGAAGATAAGGCAATGCCAAGAAAAATATGACTATAGATTTTTCTATTTTTCAGATGATAAGCACGCCTTCTTTTAAAAAAATTTATCTCTAATTAATTATATGTATTGCCTTTTTCTTATACATCATCCATCGTTACCTTTTTTATATACATTTTTTTTATTAGCTTTAACTAATTTTAACTGATTTTTATATCTACGTAAATAAGTTTTTTTATAACTTATGTAAAAATAATATAAGAAGTACTTTATTAAAAAAAAAAATACTTCATCAAACATATGGAAACAAATTAACTAAATTTTGTGTATTTCAAACTTCCAACGCAGGGATCAATGATGGATCGGTGGCAGGTGCTGACTTTGATTAATAAGAGAAAACGATGACTTTTTTTGGCTCCATTTTCATGGAAGAGCCTTTTGCTTAATTACGCCACACTATTTATTAATTAATTAATTAATTTTTTTGCAGGGTTTCTTTACTTAATATTATTTTGCCCTGTCATTTATTGGCTGCCGGAATTATTTGTGTTAAATTAATGTGAAGATGTAACACTGATTAATATTCACACGTACGGGGCTATTGTTTGTTTTTAATATCCCCGTTAAGGGTTATGTATGCTTCTTTACAAGTAAAATATTACTTCCCTTCCTAAATATAAGAGTTAGTTGTCTTTTTTTAGAAGATTAAGAAAATTAAATAAGTTATATTAAAGTATTTATATTTATTGTTTTTCTTCAAACTAATTTGTCTGACTCATAAACTTATATATAACTGAGAAATACACCATATATGTTATAATTAAGTAATTTATTTTGCTTCCTTAACCTTTTTTAAAAAAAAAATTAATTAACTCTTATATTAAAGACGAGATGTAATATATAATTCAGGTGAAAATGGAGTAGACTTTCCTCAAGTGAAGTTGGAAGTTTCAACATCAAAAATCACATTAAGAAAATTATCACTAATTGGAGTTAACAATATTTTTTTATTTGATTAAATTTGATTAAAGGTTTCCTATTGTTTGTTTTTAATATCACCGTTAAGGGTGATGTGTGCTCCTATACAAGTAAAATATTACTTCCCTTCCTAAATATAAGAGTTAGTTATTTTTGTTTTAGAGAGATTAAAAAAACTAAATAAGTTACATTAAAGTATTTATATTTATTATTTTTTTAAACTAATTTGTTTGACTTATAAATTGATATATAATTAAGAAATATACAATATATGTTATGACTAAGTAATTTATTTTACTTCTTTACCTTTTAAAAAAAAGTTAATTAACTCTTATATTAAAGACCAAAGATAATATATAGTTCATGTGAAAATGGAGTAGACTTTACTCAAGTAAAGTTGGAAGTGTCAACATCAAAAATCACATTAAGAAAATTACCCCTAATTGGAGTTAACAATATTTTTTTATTTGATTAAATTTGATTAAAGGTTTCCTGAAGTTTACGAAATATTAGAAATGTTATAAAATTTTACAACAACTTTATTTTCTTCTATTAACATTCGACAAAAATTTAACAATGATGGCTGCATTTCAATTTTCTAACACATGATTTTGTCTGTTATGAAAATAAGAATGCAAGAGATATTTGAGATGAGAGAGAGGCAAAGAGTGAGTGTTTCTTATTTCATCCCATATCACAAATGTTTGTACATATCTCTATTTATGGGACCCAATATTGAAGAATAACTCTATGAGTTACAATACATAAAAAGGATAAGTAAGCAATATAATTGTACAATTAGATGTTACAAAGATTAAAGGTTAGAAATTCTTCAATTTGGGGGTTATAAGCTATGGCGCCATTCAATATGGATGGGAGGTAAGGAGTCTTATTCTTGGATGTTATGAACATCCATATAAATCATAGTATTCATAACACTTCCTATTGGATGTCCATAAGCTATTATTGTGCCTCATTAAAATCTTATTAGGAAAAACTCATTGGGACGAAAACTTAGTAAAAGAAAAAGAGTACACAATGCATACTAAAGCTGCCTCAACTTGTTAGTGGGACAAAACATTGACCAAGGAAAAGAGTTCAACATGATATATATACTCCCCCAAATATGGTGATAATATCAAGTTTACTTCTCCAAATTACAATATTATTTATACTCCCCCTAATAATAACATCATTTTTATTCCACTTAACAACAACATCACCCTTTGTCATTTTATTTTAATAGTGTTATGATTTCTCATGTTGATTATCTCCAACATCCTTTCAAGCATATCTTCCATATATATCTGAAAATCACTAAGATATATCTTGCACCTACATGATCAATTTGTTGTGAGGAAAATAATCTAACATAACTATTTAATAGAATTATCACTTCAAATCTCAATTTCATTGTGCACTTGCATATCTGCTGGAACTTAGTCATAACATGAAATATCAACATGTGTAAATATTATAACAGAATAAATATATAGGCCCTCTATAATTCAATATATTTTTGTAGGAAAAATCATCATAGCAAAATTCATAATTTTTTAATGCATTTAATAACTCGATATACTAGTCAAGTAAAGTGTAGAATTATTCATTTCTAATTTTTTTAGTAGATTATATATACTCAAATTATTTTAATCGATATAACATTTTGTATATTGACTGTTATTCTAAGACATGCTTCTAACATTTTTGGATCCTTTTAGGATTCTCGCGTAAATTTCACTATTTACGGAGCCATATGCACAAGTTATTACAGCATTCAATAGACACATTTTTTATTTTTATATACTCCCAGATTTATAATATATGCAAAAATTATTACATCCACCACCACAAATTAATATATCTCAAAATAATCATCACCAGAGATTTGTGAAAATCTTTATTTTCACTTAAATATTCATATATCACAAACAACTTTGTATTTCAAGTGTTTGGATTGCAAATCCATAATTTTGAAATATTGGAAGAACCATAATCATATTTTCGTTGCATTTTTTTCCCTTTTCTCTTTTGGCCAATCACCTTTTTGTCTAGCAACATATTTATGTATGAGATCATTATCTGATCACGTGATATTATTATCAAAACTATTGTCGACAACTTATTTTTCTGTTCCTTTTTTCTATGACATAACTTATTGAGATTTCTTTATTGTTTGCAGGTACCTAAATCTCTTTTGAGATTTTTGCAATTAGTTATATCTTGACCTTTTCTGAAGTATCTTCTTCATTAATATGATCATCTTAATTATTTGTTCATTTCTCTTTTTTTATGAACCAATTATTCTCTCATACTTCGGACATGTCTCACATTCATTTATGCTTATCATAGCATTTTCAACTGGAATATGAGATTTAGTAATTCTCATTTAGGTAGTAATTGCATCTAGCAAATTTTATGCAATATTTCATGAATGCAAAACCTAATGAACTTTTTGCTCATATTTCTATATTCGAGGATCTATATTTGATAGTAATAATGCACTCCTTTTATTCTCTTTTCCAGCTATTCAATTTCTCCCCCTCATATTAAGAAAACTTTGTTGAATGACAATTGACTAATTATGTAGTATAAGTTTCCTAAATCCATTTGTTTCTATTAGAAACATCATTTTGTTTCATTTAGAGACAAACAAGGAGAATGAGGTTCTTACCCAACATTTATTTCAATTTCCTTTAACTTTCCATCTATGTACATTGTGGTGGATCAATAGGAATACACATTCAAACTTTTTAAGATGGAATATACTTAGCTCCTGACCAAAGACAATTTTATCGCGAGAATTTGGTTTGCTAGTATATGTAAGATCAAATAAAATAGAAATTTTGTTCTCATAAGTGTTAATCTAGCTATTTATGGAGGTTTCAATGAATGAATTGTATAATCTAGAAATTATGCTTAACATGATAATTTATTCAAACATTCCTACAAACTTTTGGTCACAAACTAATAGTAATATCACACACAACCATCTTATAGATGTACCTATCAAAATTATTGAACATTTATATAGTTTACATGTTATTTGAATGGGCCCATATATGTTAATTTGATTTATTTCTAGAAATTTGGAGATCTATTCCAAATCATAAATAATGATATTCTCATAATCAATTTTCTTTGAGAACATGTAGCACATCATAATTTTTGAATTATATAATGTATTGGCTATTCATGAAGAATTTTCTGAGTCTTCAATGGACGTCGATATATAATATTTTATAATTTATTGCATCATATATATGACACAAATGATTAAGCAAGTCATGCTAATAATAAATTTGTATGAATCAAGAAACTTCGATTTACAAGTATCATGTTCCTTTGCCAACATTAAACTTTACAACTTTCATATCATATTGAGATAAAATCTTAATTTGACATCCATTTTTAGAAAATTAATTAGGATTTGTGAGGAATTATATGAGTACGACTTTTCAATATTAACTTACACTTGTATTCTAACAATCTCCTCCTCAAATATGAGTCTTATAAATATACTTCAGTATATAGTATGTCAATAGCTTATTTTTCTCTTGGAAGTTCAAGTATTTCATACCTCACATACAATCATAGATTTTAATCTAATTGGGCTATCACTTTCAAACCCTTCAACGAAGCAAAGCTTTTATGTAAATCTGTGGGTCATACATTTTTGGGGTCAATTCTTCTTCTGCCCATAAAAAACACTTTCATTAGTTATTTCGGAACTATACCAAGTTTGTTACATAAAGTTCTTCAGAAACTACTACATATTATTCCATCAAAATATAATTTCATTACTTATTAATAATATACTTCAATTTGCTTCTTTTGATACACATTTGACACATGAATATAACATATTTAAGGTTACCCACAACATACATATTTTCTTGTAATCTTGTATGATAATAAGTATAATTGAATCCCACATCCCAATTATAGAAATTACTTAAAAATTTACATTTATCCTTCTCAACTAATCATAATATATGTATTTAACAAATAATACATTCATCCTGCTCCTGCACACCAAATTATAACTCACAAGGTATGTTATGGCAAATTAAACAAGTAATGAAAACAACCTGGACAATTGTCTTCACCATTACAATATGTATAAAGTATTCATATTCATATGTTACAATGCAAAATAATATATATATATATATATATATATATTATATTCATAATGTAAATTGTCTTCACTCATATGTTATGTTTCAATATAAATTATGGGCTTAATATTATTTGTCACTTATGTCTTATTTGACCGGTAAATATAACTCGAAAAATATTCATGCAAAAGATTTAAATAAATATTAATAAAGTAAATATACGTAACCAAATGCGTTTAATGTTGGTGATAAGTTTGGGAAATATGATATTCATGGAATCATATTAACAAGGAGGTTACGTATTATTAAAATCAATAAATTCATCAAGCAAAATAAATTCACTAGGTAGAAAATAAGTTACCAATATAACACAACATTGTTGGAAAAAAAAAGGTGAATTTTTGGTTTTTTTATTATTATAAACAAAGTGAATATTACTCATACACATATATAATACAATAATTACATAGTAACAACACTTTAATATAATATTAATAAAGGACAAACCAATAATCCGTTAATATAAATATATGTGACAAATGCCATACATGCTATGCCAAATTAATAAATAAAAAAATCTTGTATCACTAAGGCTATGTAAACAAAACTTATAGAGAAGGAACATACCTTTCATAAATCATAGCCCTCTTTGTTTTATCTTCGATATGGTAAACAACAAACTCACAAACTCTTAAATATCCATCTCATTTCTCACATACAAATACATCTTAAGGATATATAGGACTGTTAGAAAGCAATAATTGTACCATTAAGAGACATTTATCAAAACTACAAACTCAAACACTACTAGAAAATGTAAAGATAGCGACGAAATTTTTTCCGTAGCAAATTCATGAAACTTTGCGACGGAATTATTTTTCCGTCGCAAAGTAAAAAAATTTGCGACGGATTTCGTAATCCATCGGAAATGGGCGGCCAAAATGGCCGCCCTTACTGTAAGTTATTGCGACGGATTCTATATCCGTCGCAATCTTGCAACGGATCCAGATCCGTCGCAAAAGGACGGCCAAAATGGCCGCCCTTTTTTGGCTCAAAAAGGAGTTTGCGACGGACAAGAAGTCCGTCGCAAAAGGGCGGCATAAAAGGCCGCCCTTTTGTTGCTTTTTGCGACGGACTCATGGTCCGTCGCAAAAAGCATTTTTGCGACGGACCATGAGTCCGTCGCAAAAGACGAGGTCATTAATGACCTCGTCTTCCCCGCCTTCCCCGACGCTGTTTCCCTCTCCCCCCCTCCCGCCCCCCCGCCCTCGGCTCCCCCCTCGCCGCCCTCGGCTCCTCCCTCCCCCCGGCTCGCGCCCTCAACTCGCGATCCCGGCCCGCGCCCCGGCTCCTCCCCCTTGACCTCGACCTTCAGCTCCTCCTCCGCCCCCGGCCGTCGTGCGGCCCACCACCCTCGGCTCCTCCCCTTCCCTCGGCTCATCTAGATGTCCACTACCCTCGGCTCCTCCTCCCGTGGCCTCTCTTCCATTTTTGTAGGGTTTTTTTTTTTTTAACACTTCTAAATAATTTTATTTCGAGATAAAAAAACTATTGAGTGCACGCGACTTAGTACTAAGATCTTCACAAGGGAATTATCAAACAAATCCTAACACTTATAATTTTACAGTTAGCTTGAAGTATATTTTTTGCTTATAGTTATATGATATCTATGTTAGATTTGCTTTGTTACATAGTGGAAATATGTATGTTGGCGAAGATTATCAATTATATGAGTTTAGATTTTTTGTTGTTTTTTTAGTATCTTCTTTGGTGAATCTATTAATTACATAAAGATCTCTATACTCAATGTGTTTATTAATTTGGATTATACTTATAGTGTGTAGAAGATTTCATGATTTTTTTAATTATTGATTTTTAATAATTTTGATTTTTTTTAATCTTGCATTGTTTTTTGGGATGAAAATAAATTACAAAAGTAATCAAAGCCTTATACCGCTAAACCAACCCTATGTTGGTAATAATATTTTATTTTAATTAGTTTACTTTGTGTACATGTTATTTTTTTTTTTTGTTCCCTTTAAAATAAAATATTCCCAAATGTATAGGATATTAATTTATCTAGCACTTTTTATGTTAGGTGAAAGTATACTTTTTTTTATATATATTTTTATAGAAAGTTTGTACTTTCAAGGCATTTTTAGTATTTTCAATATTAAAAATTTATTAATTTATTAATTTTTGTTTGGAATTATAAGTTTGCAACATAAACTCACGCTTAAATGAAAAAAGGAGCAATAAATTGCAATAAACATTAGAAGTCGTAAAAAACGAAAATTGGAAAAAAAAAATTTATTCGGCTAAATATTCTTTTTAAAAATATCTTATAAATATTTCTAAAAAAGTATACATGGAAAAAAAATACCAATTGCACTTTAAAATTTCAAATCAATGGTTTATTTATTAAAATAATTTGTAAATTGATAAATTTTATACTAAATACTTATTCCGTTGAATTGACCACTTTTATATATTTGTTGCATGTTGAGATGTTAATTAAGTTAGTAACTCGAACTAGCTAGGAAATATGGAAGGCAACCATGATAGAAGTTGGATGTACAATCGTCTAAGCGAGAGAAGACAACTAACTCTAGCATTCTTGGCGGGTTTGAAAGAGTTCATCGAATTTGCTTTGGCACATTCACCTAATTCAAGTAGGGAGATCGGTGTCGTGTGTCAAATGTAGGTGTTTAAGATTTCAAGATTTTGAGGAGGTTAAAATCCATTTGTGTAAAAAGGGCTTCATGAAAGATTATGAGTGTTGGGAATGTCATGGCGAAGTCCGACGTACACCGACACCGAGTGGTTATTACGGGACAAAGTAGTCATCGAGACAACCTTAATCAATATGAGCAGTTGGTTATGGACGCCGGGACCGTCGATCGGCCGATATTTCGATCCCGTTACTCATGCCGAACCGTCATACATGGGAGAGGAGACCAATACACATAGTCAACCATCATACATGGGAGAGGATCCTCATCCGGAAGCCGATAGGTTCTATAAAATGCTCCAAGAAGCGCAACGTCCGTTATGGGAAGGTTGCGAACACTTTGAAAATAGTGAATATTCATCGCTATCGCTACCCTAGCAACACTAAGCTTGAAGACCGATCACCATATGAGTGAGAGGAACTACAACGAAATGATGCAGATCATAAGCAAGGTTGTTCCCAAAGACAATAATTTGTCGAAGGATTTTTACCAAGCAAAAAAAAAAGGTGAAAGAGCTTGGGCTTGGATGTGAAAAAATTCATTGTCGCCCTAGAGGATGTATGTTGTATTACAAGGATGATCTTTGAGTGACCAGTTGTAAATTCTGTGGACATGATAGATATAAAGTTGTGGGGAAAGGAAGGAAAATGACCCGTCAAGCATTAAGCAAGATGTGGTACTTTCCTCCGGTTACTAGACTTCGTGAGATTGTATGCATCGAACAAACAACTACTCACATGAGATGGCATCGGGAGCATCACGGGGATGAAAATTTGTGACGCATCCATCGAGGCCGAAGCATGGCGTAAATTTGACGAGGTGAATCCTTCCTTTGCTATGGATCCCCGTAATGTTCGTCTTGGTCTATGTTCGGATGGGTTCGCTCCTTTTGACAATACGGGCAGGAATTATTCCTGTTGGCCCGTCATTGTGACACCGTACAACCTCCCACCTTCTATGTGCATGAGAAGAGAGTTTTTGTTCCTTAACGCGTTAATCCCTGGGCCATCCAACCCAAAAAAGAAGATAGATGTGTACCTCAGGCCTTTGATAGACGAGTTGAAGATGTTGTGGAGTGAAGGGGCAGGAATTAATGTGGACGATAAATGACTTCCCTGCATATGGTATGTTGAGTGGCTGGCAAACGTCCGGAAAGCTGGCATGCCCGGTATGTCTTGAACAGAACATGGGTTTTAGCTTGCAACACGGTCACAAAGTCCGTTGGTTTGACAGCACCGGCGATTCCTACCCCGATAATCCGTTCGGGAGAAATAGAAAAGACTTTACGTGAAATGTTGTCGAACAAGCGAGATCAACCTCGTCGTTTAAGTGGCCAAGAAATATGGGACGGGGTCAAGTACATTCAAAGTGTCGAAAAGGGGGCTGCTTCCGCGTGAACCCGAGCGATATGGCGTTGATCATCATTGGAACAAACGCAAAGATCTTCTCGGGGAACTACCATATTGGAAAGATCAATTGTTAAGACACAACCTCGATGTCATGCATATCGAGAGGAATGTGTTTTGCAATATTCTCGTACATTAATCGTGATGGACACAAGGGCAAGACGAAGGACACAATCAACGCAAGACTAGACATAGAAGCGATTTACAAAAGGCCTCGCTTTGCATTTGCTTTGCTTGAGAATGGCACGGGACGGATTCCAAACCTAGAGCGCCTTACACATTCAACAAAGAGCAGAATTTAGAATTGTTGCAATGGGTTAAAGATCTGAAACTCCCGAACGGTTATGCGTCAAACTTGAAAAGATGTGTCAACATGCACGAGGGGAAGTTATTCGGGATGAAGAGTCATGATTGTCATGTTTTTTTTCAGAGATTGTTGCCGTGGGCCTTCAAAGCACTATCGAATCATATATGGTCTATTCGACTGAATTTTCCATGTTCTTTAGAGAAATCGTGCTTCGAGCTTAATGTTGAAAAGTTACGACACGGAGACGAGCATGCCCATAATGCTATGCAAGTTAGAGATGGTGTTTCCTCCTAGCATGTTTGACTCAATGGAACACTTGCCTGTTCACTTGGCTTACGAAGCAAGGGTAGGAAGGCCACAACAATATAGGTGGATGTATCCGTTTGAGAGGTAATACATATATTTCTTTCGCGCGTTATTAATTGACCGACATGGTGCTTTAATTTATAAATACCCTCGATATTCCATTGTAGGTTTTTACGCACACTTAAACACAAGATCAAAAATCCAAGGTACGTTGAAGGATCTATGTTTGAAGCATATCTAGTCGAAGAGGCCGCAAAATTTGCGTCATACTATTATCCCCCGAAATGATGACAAGATGGAGAGGGGTACCTCGCAACGATTCTGCGGTGATACGAGTGATCAAATATCAATATTTAATTATCCAGGGCGAGTCGTGGGAAAACATTGGAGGTCAACTCTTGACGGAAGAGATAAGCAAGTAGCAGAGTGGTACATTCTAAACAACCGTGAAGAGGCCGCCCGATACTTAAAGTAAGATTTTTTTTTTTTTACTATTACGGTAAGATTAAAGTATTAACTTCAGTTCTTTGTTACGTTTCTACTCTAATTGGGTCCGATCGGACAATCCTTCAATGTCGGTGTCACAAGTTGATCAATACACGAACTCGAGTTTCCAAAATGGTTTCGTCAATATTTCGTGAAAAATCGACGAGATCCCAATAAAGTTGCGTGGAGTTTATCTTATGGAGCTGCAATTAGTGTTACCCGATGCAACAAATATATAATCAATGGGTATCGATTTTTTCGTTGACGCGGACGCAGTACACTATGTTGCAATTACGGTGTATGTTGTCGAGGTGACCAAGTTGGCGGGGTGGAGACTAACTACTACGGGAAGTTAGTTGACATAATTCAGTGAGTTACCCGTGGGACAAGGTGGTGACCCTTTTTAAATGTGAGTGGTTTGATAACGGTCCGCGTGGGACAAAAGTGGACAAACATGGAAATATTGAGATCCACCGGACAAGGAGATATACGGTTAGTTATGACCCATTCATCCTTGCTCAACAGGCAGAACAAGTTTACTATACATCATACCCTACATCCCGCCAAGGGTGGATGGGAGTTATCAAAACCAAAGCACGGAATATTATACCTAAGTCGAAAGAGTCGGAAGCAAATGACGGCATGAAGGAACCGTTCCAAGCGATGTGGAACATGTATTGCCCATAAACATCTTCGACGACGAAGTACCAAGGAATCTCTTTGATTCTACTGCGGATTTAGAATTGATTCCTATACAAATTGACGATCGGGAATCGACGATGAGGCGTAGTGATGTACTCGATAGTGAATCGAGTTCGATGACTATGAGACTTCGAGGAAGCCGTGCAAGCGGATGTCGATGAACAGAATCGTCCGGTTGATTTGTGTTAGTTCTTTGTTTCGACGATATGTTATACTACATAAATTGTTACTTCGCTACTATAATATTAACCAAATATCTTTTTTTTCTTATATTTTTTGACATTATGTCTATAAGTGTTCGAAATGGAGCATCCCGGGAGGACGTTCAAGTAGTGGACGTGGTCGTGGTCGAGCCCGACCCCTTCCTATAAGAGGGGGTAGGGCGACGCCATCCGCTCCCTCCGGAGGTAGAGGGTCGCACTTCCCCCAGGTGCCATTTGATATGTCATCTTCACCGTCGGGTTATATTTCATCTTCACCGTCGACGCTTCATATGTCGTCGTCACCGTCTACCCACACCGATCCACAAGAAGGGAGACAACAGGTTTACTTTACCATTTCGATTGATTTACGTATGTTTAGTTTCCGAAATCATCTATGTACAAATATCTTCAATATTTCACATTCCTTCCTTAGCACACCGCGTCGCCTCATAGCCACGTCGGGGAAGAATGTAGTTCCTCCGATACACCAATATGGGGCACAACAGATCCTTCGACGGGAAGCTTTGGATCCGTCCCGACGGCGATGAGTAAGTCATGCCAAGTTACCAATAATGTTACAAATTTCTTCTCTAATTGATTTGTATGCTAATATTTGCATGATGTCCTCTCGTCTTGACATTGTGCCTCATAATCCGGTGGGGATTTCATCTCGGCCCAATTATTCCGTAATTACAATCATCCTTGGACCAAGTGGAAAGAGATTCCTAAGGACAATCGAAATGCTTGGTTTAATGAGTTCTTGGTAAGTTATTTGTTTTATGGTTATTAATTAAGTACTTTTAAAATTTGGAGCACTAATTGTTTGTTATTGATTTTCAGGATAAGCATATGTCGTTGTTCGAACATCGTGAAGATCTGAAAAAAGCTTATAACTACAGGGCAGGTCGGTGGTTGTCTCAAAAGCTTTATTCATTGAGACAGGCAAGAGGCAAGAAAGATTGGATTCCATAGCAGACTGCAGACGAATTATTTGAGAGTTGGGCCACCGATGCGAAGTTTCATAACACAAGTGCGAAAAATAAGGAAAATAGGGCTAAAATGGAAGGACCGTCATATGTTGGCGGCTCCATTCCAATTAGTGAGCATCGATGAAAAGTTGTAAGTACACGCTATTTCTATTTAGGTATCCAATATTTTGTACTTTGAAGTGCTTAATTAATGTCATCATTTGCGTTTGCAGTTAGAGTCTGGGGAAGTTCCTGTAGGATCGATTGAGTGGGTTACCTTTGAGCGCACCCATTCCCGGCAGTCTGAAGGGAGTGAGAGGCAGTGGATTAACCCAAAGGCGCAACAAGTAGCGGTTAGACATTTATTGCCTTTATTACTTATTTATGCACCACCATATTTATTTCATTTTACATGTCTTATTTGTTATGTATTTTTGTACTTGTAGGAAACCTTTCGAAGTTGTCACAAGAGAGAGACCCCACATCCTCTCACCCGATAACGAGAGCCTCGTTCTTTGAGGCTACAAAGCGGATTTAACAAGAAAGGGAGAGTCTTTGGATACGGTGCCTCGCGACCGATCGAAGCAAACAAAGCGCTCCTTATGCGACATTGAAGGTGTTTCTTCAAGTAAATGTAATACATTTAATATTGATAATTTCCATTCTCTTTGTCCATTCAAATGAAGTTCAAATAATAAATGTACTTCATAATGTTTTTGATGATGAGTCGAAGAAGATGAAGGCTTTGGTGCAGGAGCAAGCAACACGATGACTCGGGGAATAGGAGATGATGAGGCAACTAACTCGAGAACGAGGAGATAATGAGGCAAAAGATGATTCAGGAACGAGAGATGATGCAACAGCAGATGACCCAACAAGCGGAGATGATGCAAAGAAGAAGAACGGTGATTCAGAACGAGAGATGATGTAGCAGCAGATGACTCAAGAAGCGAAGATGATGATACGATGCGGCTTCAACTCAAGTCCCTAATGAAAGACAAGGGTTCGGGGGTCGGCTCCGGTGATGATGACCATGCTTGGTGATGATGATGATCACAATGTCATTGTTTAGGATACTTTTTACTATTTGCTATTTGCAACATTATTATATATATTTTGTTTTCTCTATGTAAACTCTTTGTAATTGTTATTATATCCATGGTACACTACTTTTTGTATTCACTTTTCTGAAAAAAAAATATATATTTTTTAATTTATTAGTTTTGCTACGGAATTTTTTTCCGTAGCAAATTCAATAATTTGCTACGGAATAGTTTTCCGTAGCAAATTTTCGCAAATTTGGGAATTTGGAAAAAAATTCCATAGCAAAATTTCGAATTTGCTACGGAAATTTTTTCCGTAGCAATTTGCTACGGATTTTTTTCCGTAGCAAATTTGCTATTTTTTTTTCCGTAGCAAATTGCGACGGATATGAATTTCCGTCGTAAGTTGCAACGGATTTTCATTTTCCGTAGCAATTGCTACGCGGTTTTTGCTACAGAAAAATTCCGTAGCAAATTCGTTTTGCTACGGAAAAAGCCTATTTTGCTACGGAATTTTTCCGTTGCAAAACTTGATTTTTCTTGTAGTGAAATATATTCTCACATACATATACATTGGTATATATTCATACAAATAAATTTCAAAATGTCCAATAATTCCCATAATATCAAATACCTATAAATGCTAATAAAAATTAAATATCACAATATGGCTTGAGGTTATTTCTTTTGGTTTTACAATAACTTTGATCATCTTTCTCCACAACTTATCGTTTTAGGCATCATAATTACTCTTGACATTGTTTACAATTATCTTGTGGCCTTTTTGGCTTTCATAACCATTTTAGCCTTTACTTTAAATAGGTTGATACATATGTGTCTACGACTCTGTTCATATTATAACATTTTCTTTATGACTATATGAATTCTAGTCATATTATAATAATATCCAAGACAAAATATTAATGTCTTTCAACTATCAATGCTACCAATGCAATGTGATCATAGGTTTATTATCACTCTTAATTATAAACATGTTCCTTGCTTTTAATAGCTCATCGTCAAAAAATATCTCAAAGCTAAAGAGATTTTTTGTTGTTAAAGTGCCAATTTTTTTTTTCTTGTTAGATCATTCACTGAAACCAATAGCGTTCATTTACATAAGAATCATTACAGAAGTGATATGACTTTTGATCATCCAATCACATGATCATAAACATTACGTGACTTTTAGTCACTTGATCACCTAATCATGATTCATGAATATTATGGTTGTTAGACATAAAATAAAATTAAAATAATGCTATATAACAAAATAAAGTAAGTAAATTCAAATTCATAATCAAATTTAAACAATGAAAAGCCATATATAAATTATATTTAAACAATGAATAAACCCATATATAAATTATATTATAGAATTAGATATAATACTATGATAGATATAAAACATAATATAACATAACTATATATCAACTAATAATATGTATACTTATAATTTTTTATATATATATATATATATATATATAATTGTGCGTGTGTGTCAATTATAGCGATGTGACATGATAATAAACAACAAATAAGGTAACGTAAAAATAAATAAATAATAACTAGAAAGGTAAAATAGATCATGTAAACTGAGAATAACAAAAATAATATTAAATATTAAATAATGTAAAAATGAAAATATACTCCTAAACAAAATGGTGTTAAATGGCAATAAAATAACAATAGAATATAAAAAACACACACAAAATAGAATATAAAAAACACACACACACACACACAAAACAACATAATGATTAAAATGTACAAGAAAGAACAACATAAAAACATGGGAAACGGAAAGAGATAATAGAATAGCAAATTAGAAATAAGCAGATGAATAGAAAATTTAAATTGTATATGATAATTGAACAAGAGGATAATTAGGTACCCCAAAAAAAAAAAAAAAACAAACAAATAGAGCATGATGTGGATAATATCAAATACTATATTACAATAGGTGATGCTAGTCAGTAGTAATGATCATATTGATAGATCGACCATAATTAAAGGGACAAGAGATATTAATCTGAATAGAGAAATATTATCACAAAAAGAATAGGTAGTGTAAAAGAAAATAATAATGTAAACAAGAAAGATAAAATAACATAGAGAATAAACAACATAAAATATATAGAATGAAAGTGAGAAAGTTAGAGAGAAGAAGAAAAAGAAAAATAGGTCATACACTTCTACAATGAACTCATACTGATAACATGATATGAAAATAAGAATACAAGAGACATTTGAGATGAGAGAGGCAAAGAGAGAGTGCTTCTTATTTCATTCCTCATCACAACTTTGTGTACATACCTCTATTTATAGGACCCAATATTGAATAATAACCCTATAAGTTACAATACATAGAGGACAATTAAGTAATATAATTATACCATGTTATAAAGATTTAAAGTTATAAACTCTTCAAATTTGGTGGTTACAAGCGACAATATAAAAACAAAGGTATATTAAGTTATGAACTCTATTTCATTCCTTATGGCTTCAATTCAGGACAAAATAATCCCAATTTGTACGACATTATGAACTCAGCTTATAACTTTACATAAAGAAATCTATGAAATTATTAATAATAAAATTCAATTACAAGGTATATTAAGTTAAGGGGCAAGAGCCAATATATGAATATAATCTAGCTATAAAATTTGGGCAAACAAAAGCAAAAGCCGTTGCCAAAATTTGACCTGAAACAGTGAGAGAAGTGCTGTTCCTGAATCCCCCATCCAAAGTGGGGCAGCCAAATCTTCTTCTCATAAAAAAAACTATAAAAATGAATCCAACACATTCAAGCTTAACTATATAGAAAAATAATGGGAATTAGATTCATGGGCCAGAGAGTGAAAATGAAATCAGATTCATTTCCCTCGCTTGATACAACCGAAAGCTTGAACTTTCCAAATACTTTACACAACTTTCCACTTCTCATTACTCAGTAGAGAGAAACTATAGACCTCAATTATTCTGCAATTTCCCCTTCCTCCAATTCCTCTGGCACAGGACATATTCCACTAACACCACCTAAATCTCTTCCCTCAACTTCTGGTTCATGGGTATGTTCACCTTCATAATCAATAAATTCTTCAGGAT
This sequence comes from Acacia acuminata, assembly GCA_019022655.1. Classification (NCBI taxonomy): domain Eukaryota; kingdom Viridiplantae; phylum Streptophyta; class Magnoliopsida; order Fabales; family Fabaceae; genus Acacia; species Acacia acuminata. Next base: position 562,955 of record JAFJYI010000166.1, read on the forward strand.
TAATAAGAGACATGAGATCAGAGTAGATGTCCATATAATTACTATCAAAGTTAAATGGCATATTTTCAGATAAATCCAGGCCATCGCTTTTGAGGGAAGAATGTGAAAGATTTCCAGCTGTGTCTACTTCAGGCAGAGGGTTATCTGATGAAATGTTTAGTGCTTGCTCAGAACTCTTGTTTTGGCTAGGCATCTGATGTGATAATTCTGAATCTAAATGCTTCAAGAGATCAAGAATCTCAGGATTTGGGGAGCTGTTGTCATCTTCTATCTCCTCCTCCCTGAATGGTATACCTTCTGGGCTTTGGGCACCATCACGATCATTTTGCAGTGGTTTATGTATAGTGGGATTGACAGGCTTGATGACTTTAAAATTGACGTTGTGAGAAGGCAGAAAAACATGAATAACAGGGAATTCCAAAATGGTTACATTTGCCAATTGCTTTCTAATTGGGGCTTTCATGTCCAATTCTTTAAAGGATGACTTGAGTCCCTGTATTAACATGAACAAAGATAAAAAGTTATAAGTGAAATAAAAATGATTGGTCATACAATCATAAAAATGATCTAATATCATTATAATACTTTCATTTAAGTAACCAATAGGTAGCAAGGAGCAAGCAAACCCAGAAATATAAGCTGAATGGATGGTAATTAGAAGTGTGCGAAAAATTAGTATATTTAATAATTCATGAGCCATATAAAAATAATTTCAAAATTATTCCCTTCAGTCAAGTCAACAGAACAATAACATGACGATTTAAAATTATTAACAAGAACTAGGGATGTGAACTCCACCGCAAAGGGCTCATGTACTTAACCAGAGAAGAGGTAACAAAAACAACCTTTGGGTGCTTTCGAATGAAAAGCTTCAGGCAATCCAGCTCCTCTACACAAAATTTCCTTAATTGATGATTCCAAGGACCAGGCTTAAGATGCTTCTCCAGAATAGTGCCGAAGCTTGCATTCTCATTGACTCTGGAAATCATGAGAGCATAATATCCTCTCAAAAATTGTACTCTCTAGACTCTTATATCAGACAGTAAAGGATGTAAACAGAGAAGCATCTTTATCAAAAGATAAGAACTTGGCAGTGAGGCTCACCCATGGTCAACTAAAACAATATCTGTTTGGTGAAAACGCCATTCAATTGTCCAAGATATTAACTTCTTCCTGCAAGAGTTGCACAAATAGATTCTTATTTGACTTAAAACATGAAGTTCCCCCCTCAGCAAACCTAACTGCCTAAATAATCTAAGCTCCAAACAGACATTCAGAAAACATCAGATAACCATTAACTACATCGCATAATAATAATAACCTGCTGTCATATCGAGACTGGTTCTTCTCTCTTTTTGACATCCCTCTAAGAAGAAGCAGTAGCTTAGTTTTCCGGCTCCCTGCAGCATCTTGGAGGCTTTTAAGTTGCAAAGGCATCATAAAATGAGAACCAAATTTAGTTCTCATCCTTCGAGCAGATTCAGCTATCCTCTTCATATCCTCCAGCAAATTATAGTCTAGATTGAGGAAATTTCCAAAAGAAAAGGATCATAATAAATAAAAGTCCACGTATTGGGAAATTCTAAGAATACATACAAGCATAATTATTAACATACACATCAATGAAACATCAATGAGTCGGAAAAACTTTTAAAAGACAAAAAGTTGAAGGCCTAGAAAGTCCCAAAATAAGTAATAACATGACAAATGACCAAGAAAAAATCACTTATGTAAAACATGTGGAATACTGAAAGAATGGCTAAGCTAGCCAATTGCAGCAAATGATCTAGGCATGCAAATTTTTCCGCTTATGTAATCAACAAGGTCCTCAAGGTTTAAAGGCAAACTAGAGACTTTAATTTACCGGATAGTAGGAGGTTGTCATCAAACTGAGAAATAGGAACAAATTGAGTCTGATTCCTCTTGCCACTGCATCCGGTGCGTTGCTTGTGAGCTTTTACACAAGGAAGACTGCATGAACGTATGGAGCAACCAGGACATTTGTATTTCCATGGGTTAGACTTGCATTCTTCACACAGTTTTGTCTCTTTGCATATGCTTCTATCTTTTTCTTCCATTCGTATATTCTTACTGAGTTCAAAAATCTCAGGTGCAACAACTACGGCAACAACAACTATAGAACAACCTTTCAAAATTGGCTGGTTCTTTTAACATGAACGGCTTAAATACCTGTATTTTTTTAGCACCAAGGACAAACATGCTGGATAAGCAACCCGGAATGATGATTAAAGCAATATCATTCCTAAATCATAGGGCACAAAGTTTAACGAACTGAAAAGTTAACACTGGTTTTGGCTATGTCACCTAAATATGATGATAGAAGCATCTTGCTGACTCCATCAATCTCATTGCGAATGAAACACTAACAAAATTTGTCATGAAAGAGGCTTTTGTGAACCTTACCTCACTCCGTCGAACCGACAATCTCAGTATTCAGTGAGCTGAAATGAATCTAGAGAAACTGCAGCTATCGTCATTTTCTGCTTCCTCGAGCTTCGATTTCCTTGTTTTTCCCTCCTGCTATTCCTCAGTCGCTTCGCACTTTGGTCCCTCAAGAATTCTCTTATATCTCTCCGACGCTTTGTGGCTCATCTATCAAGCTTGCCCTGAGCAGTGAGGTTGAGAGGTATCAATCACCACCAGAAACCGTTAAACCAGCTCACTCTCCCAGAGGCTTCTTTTTCTGTTGAGGTCAAAAACTGAAAACCAAAGAGAAAACCCTTGTCATGAAGGAGGGACGAAAGAAACTACCAGGGATGGATGTTTTCCGTTAAACCAGAGCTAGGTTTTGAACGAGAGACCAAAAAATACCAGGGATGGATTTTTTCATTAGGGAACACAGAGAGACAATGGAAGGACGATGAAGAGTGGAGAAGGAGACGCCCAAAACAAATCATCAACATAATCAAACTTAAACTTAACACAAGAATATTGTAAGAAGCTGATTTACAGATTATCTGCAGATTCGCTGTTTCGCAAGCAAGAAGACAATCAACGGTTCCTATTTCCTAATATACTTAGATAGTTAGATGGACTACTAGTCTACCACCACAGAGAAGCAAGAGAGCCACAGAGGTTCATACCACTGCGACTGTGACGGCGGAGACGCTAGCAGGTGAAGGCAACCAGGGGTGCATCCAAAAATTTATAGAAGGGGGGCACCATTGGTGGGGGATGTGGGGGCCAGCCCCGAAATTTTTTTTTGAAGTAAAGCTATATTACCACTACCACTTGACTTTGTAAAAAAAGAACTTACATACCTTTCCATCCTAAAAAATGGCAAATAACAAAAATAAATCAATAAATAATATAATGATGCTAAAACCGATCCTAAACACAATTAACTAACCAACAAAATGAAATGATAATTAAGCCACCACTTGAAATCTTCACAACATCATCAATTCAATAACTAACCAACACAATGACATGATAATTAAGCTAATTAAGCACAATGTAATATTTAACAAAGATTCAAATAGATCCAATCTCCAAATGCATCAAAATAAATCAGTCAAACATTATAAAATTCATCCTAAAACATAAGAATCACAAATAAAATGCCGGAACAAAATCAGAGAAGCCACTACAATAAACACCGGAAGAATTAACAGAAAATCAGAGAAGCCACACGCATGTTAAATTAACCTATTAGCTAGCAAATTAGGAGTTCAAAGACGAGTAGCTAGCAAATTAACAGAGAAGCAGAAATGTGGCTGGATTTGAACAGGACACTGCATAAGAGTAGCTAGCAAATTAACAGAGGAAGCAATGGAGAAATGATTTAGGAGTTCAAAGATGAGTAATTGATTCCTGAGAACAGATTGACAAGGGCGGTTTAATACAGCATAAAGGGACTCAATTTCCGCAATTTATACAAGGCATCAAACAGAAATTTAAAGGGACAATCCAGACTCCTCATCCTCTTCAAGATCCCCAACGTAGATAAAGTAAAGAACCCAAATGGATTTGAGCACAAAATCAGAGAAACCATGACTGTAATGAGTTCAGAAACAGAGGAAGCCACGGCTTGGAATAATGGAAAGCGTGGGAAGATGAAACTCGCCTGAAGAATAGAGGAATCTTGGTGGTCGGAAATCTCCCGTCTCAACAATCAGCAACAGTCGAGAAGAGCAAGAGAATCTGGGTCCGAGCTTCTGCTTCTGGGTCGTGCCGATGGACGACGGAGTCACGGAGGTGAGTGGCGATGGACTTCCGAGCTTCTGGATGTCCGGCACTTCCCTGTCTCTGTATGGCTATCTCGGCGTCTCGCTAGGTCATGAAAGATTGAAGGAGCAAGGAGTTTTGAGCAAAAAAAAAAAAAGAAGCAAGGAGCAGACGCGGGCTTGTGGAGGAAGGAATAGAAGGGAAAAAAAAAATTTTAAAAAAAAAAAGGATTGAGTTTTTTAGGCTCTATTTTGATTACATGAGCTTGAGTTTTAATGGATTGTGAGTGGCATTAGGAGTAGGACTAGAAAAAGGATTGAGGCTATTAAATTATGTTTGGTAGTAAGTAATATTTGATGGGAATACTCTCATTAATTTTATTTTATAACCTACCATAAATGATGAGATTACAGTAATATCTTTGGTCTAACGCTAAACCTCGTCACCCATCTTTGAGCAATTTAGTATTATTTTTAGATTTTATTTTTTTTAACTAAATTACAAAATGATGGATTGATTGAGTCATAAAAAGATGCATCAAATCCTAAATTTGTATAGAAAAACAAAAATACTTTTACATTATTTGATGATATTTGATATAGACATTATTTAATTCTATTCATTCAAATATAATGATAATATCTTAGATTTGTATTTCTAAGATAGGTTCAATATGAGTAAATATTAATATAGAATATAATATCTAAAGTTGAGATTTTAATTATGTGAAAATTGATTATTGAGAAAAGCATATTGAAAAAAAAAAAAAAAAAAAACAAATTTGTTAATTCACAACGAACCAAATATATCGTTGAGATTCTAAAAATTTATTCAACAAATTAAAGAGAGAAATTTAAGGCAAATTCCGTTGAAACAAAGATTGTAAACTATAATTGTACACTCGAAGATTTTCATGTCAACATAGAAGAAGAAAATACTAGAAAGGAGGGAGATAAAGGACGACGACCACCGCTGACAAAGATGGAAGGGGAGAGTGATGACCTGAGAAGAAGAAGACAAACGAAGATGGGGGAGAAGACGAGCATGGAGAAGTGAGAGAAATCAAGCGGCAATATGAGGAATAGGATGAGAGTATTTCAAGCCGAAAATTATTATAAATAGGGACAATCTTGTCTCAAAATTGTCCAATTCCAACACTACTTCAGTAATACCAAAGGGAAGTGGCTTTGTAACAATCTCACTTTCTTGGTACTCCCAATAAACCATGTTTATCTTCAAATCCCCAACTCAATCCCAATCCAAATCCCCAAGTGTTTCGTACCAAATAGGGCTAAGGTTTGAAGGGGAAGATATGCCTATATTTAATACCCGATAGAACCTCAAACAGGATGGTCTCATTTGAAAGGATACTTGTTCTTAAAAAAAAACTTAATGTGTTTAGCGAAAAAGCTTTAAAATTTTATAAAATGATTAAATTTTAAAATAATTACCGGTATATACTCTCTTACATTATATATACGATTTACATTCTAATTTTGAAGACCAATAATAAATTTTTTATTAAATAAACTTAAAAAATGAATTGTATCGAGAGCCAAAAAGTTGAAACCCAAAATTATATTTTCTCTTTTTATTTTTGTTATTTATATCATCTTTTTATTTTTGATTTTATCCTTCTTTGCGTCTCTGCAAAATATGGAATGGGCCCCATTTGGATCAAGGAAAAGCCAGTGCTGGAAAAGGAAAATTCAAATTTTCCTTTGGCGCGAGCGTTTGGATCTAATTTTCCGCAGGTGTCAATCTCCCACATTTAAAGGAAAATGAGTTCCCACCATTTCCCAGCACTTTTGAAAATGGGCAAAAGTCCCATTTGCCCCTGTTGCTCTTCGTCTTTTCGGTTCTAGTTTTTGTGTTCCAGAGAGATTGTTGCAGTCGAGGATGATTGCTGCCTCCAGCGGCAGCAGAATGAAACAACAGATCGTTTGTCGACGACCATATGCCCTAAGTCCAAACCACGTCTCTCTTCCCCTGTTTTAGTTTGTGTCTCCTCTCTTCAAGGAAGATGAACAAAGGCGGTTTGGCTGTGTGAATGTGGGCAAATGTGGAGTTGAAATGCTTCACACTTGAGTGCTAGAAATCTACACTCGAGTGTGTTGGATTGTGCACTTTGGGGGTGTGCACACTAGTGTTGTTAAAACGTAGTGTCAACGTTAAAACGGTAAGGGTGAGCAAAAACGTAAAAACGGAAACGTAAGAGTTTACTATGTACTACAAAAAAAAAATCCAACATATATAAAACTAAAACACACCAATATATTAAAATCATCACAAATTTAAGTCCAAACACTTAAGGAAATAATTAAGTTCAAACTCAATTATCATAATATATATTAAAATCTCAGTTCTGCCCCACAAATATTTTGAATATTCGAACTTAAGTCCCTTCTTCAAAATTTCCAATGTTTGTAGTTAGGTCCCCGGTCAAAAACTCGTTTTGACCGGGGACACCGATCGAACCTAGCGTAAAACACGTGAAGCAAGCCGAGGATCCGGGGATATTAAGACGCCGACACATTGAAAGGGGGGAGCACCTGGACCGAGAGCTGACGATAGACCATCGACCTTCTTCTTCTTCCTCTCGCCGGCGACACGCCCACCTCTCACCGTCGCCGGCGAGCCACGTTCCTTCTCCATTCTCTCCAACTTCATAACCACACCACGTGTCTCGTTCTCGTCCATCGCCATTCGCTCCAACCTCCACCGTCAGCCTCCCTTTGTTCTCTTTCCACCACCACCAACCTTCACCATCGACTCTCCTTCCTTTACCCTCCACCACAGTCGCGAGATCCGACGTTAAAAAAATTTCTGAACGGCTAACACGCCGTTTCAACCGTTTCCGACGTGCCAGAACGATGTCTCGATCGTTTCGACTCTGATTGCGTCTCAACCATCGTGTCAACACGTTTTTCGTCGGAAAAACGTAAAAACGCCCATTCCAACATTTTGGAACGACGTTTTAACAACAATGGTGTACACTCGATGTGCACTGTGCATTTCAATTATGCATAGTGTACACTCGAATGTCTGTGCACTTTACACTGGTTTAAAATAATATTTTATTTTTAGGGGCAAAATGGTATTTTGCCTCATTTTTCTACCTTATTTTCTTTCAATCAAACAAAAATTTTCCTATTAAGTCATTTTCTCAATTTCCATTCTATTCTTTTCCTTTCCATTTCTACCCATTCTTCGAATCCAGACACGCCCTTAGTTGCAGGGGAACCTTATATATATATCGAAGTGGCATACTGCGGAGCAAATGCCTTCTTTGCATCTTTGGCTACGATTCTTGTTAAATTGATAGTAACAAGCAAGAGCATGCTTGATGGAGATTCTTGTTAAAATGGGTTTAGAAGCATTACAATTATATTTTCAAGCTCACTGCACGTCGCGGCAATTTTGTCTCTTTGGGATCTTACGACAAGGAAAGGTTTAGAATGTGCCTTGAATTTGAACGTCTCTTCAATGGCTACTCTCGCTGGTGAAGTTTCGGTCTTTGCAGACACTAACTTGGGCACTCGCATTGCTTTGAATGTCCCTCAAGATATTACTGCTGGAGCATTCAAAAGTAAAGCAAAATAACATCTTTTTCCTGTTATTTCTCTTTTTCTGTTGAGTAAAACCCACTGAATGCATTATGTAATTCCCTTGCACGAGAAATTTAAGGTTGTTTGTTTTTCTTGTCTAGTTTTGCTGTTCAAAATACAGTGTTTTCTTTTTTATCTAAGGGCCTTCAGCTTTAGGGTTCACTGTTAACACAATTTGGATCCTTGTCTTGGTCTGTGCTTGAGTTTCTTTGTTGTGTTTAAGTTATTATCTCTGGCTGAATATTACTTTCTTGTGAAGAAACTTGTGAGCATCTTGAGAATCCCATGTGTATGTTATGCAGATTTTTAATTTAGCAGTTGCTCATAAACCTATTCTTTGTGTAAAATAGTGATGATACTTAAATAGTAGCGTTTCATAATTCATTAGCTGATCCAAAATTAAATACTCAAACCATCCATCTCCATGTCCAACCTGCTCTCCAATACAAGTCCTCAATGATGATAAATAATATGTCCTACTACTACTGTCTTACTATTGAACTGAAGTTTAAACCAGGCCAAGTATGTCTTTGAGCTCTTTAATGATAGGTGTTAATGTTATAGATAATGCAATATCTGCTTGTAATGGTAATGATTGCCCTGTCCTTTGAATATTTTGTCATGTTTTTTTTCACATTTCAATACGCATAAGATGTTAGTTACTGATTGATTTACCTGAATTTTAACTGATCCTGGGTTTTGTTACTTAAGCTATGAGCTCTTCCGTTTTGGAACTTATAAGGCCTTATTGTTTTGCATCTACAAAATGTACGGAATTGCTTCCCGGTGCACTAGGGCTTCACCTGTTAAAACAAGTGTTATATGACATTCTTAACCTCCTATTTTGCTTAGTTTCTTTACATACATTATGTTCTGCTGCCTTTCTTGAACATTGACAATTTCATTAAACTGTTTTTGAAATAATAATAATGAAAGGTGTAAAATTACTGTTCAACCTTGATTTGGTTTAAGCTTTTGTGCAAAATAGTTGCATGCCCTGGCCTAATCGATGTCCTTATACCTCTGCAGGAGACTTTGAGAGAGTTCACTTCATGTGTCTGCCAAATTCAGGAAAGATCCAAGTTAATGGGTTAATGGTACGTGCAGTTGCATGTTTTAATTTACACGTAGCATTTGCAGCATCACAGAACTGAAGTAGAGTTTTAAGGTGTTCTCCAATAAAGCATGGTATTGAAGTAGTCAATCATGTTTTTGTCAGAGAACCTGCACCTATGATTTGTCGTTTGTAATATTCGCACCCACAAGCTTTTTTCCCCCCTCCCTTTCTTCTTTCCTTTTCCTTCTTTTTTCTCCCTGATGAATTACCACATGCTGTGCTAGGTCAAGCGAAAATTATGCTTTTACTACTTGCCTGATTCACTGCCTCTAAAGTATGTCTTCCACAGGATGCGAAGCGCATGGTTTCTTCATGTGGAAGCGAGTCATTCGAAGAATTTTTGTGTTTTACATTTACCCAAGTCTGCTCCTACAAATCATTTTGAACCTCAGGACTTCCTAAACTGCAATGCTGATGATGACAAGGCAACAGGCCATAGTGAGGACAGAAGTGTTCATATTGTGAAGGAAAAGAAGAGGAGGAGAAAATTTAACAAAAAGCACTTGCAGAATGCTGCCAGTGCAATGCCAGAAGGATGCTCTTGTAAACTTGAAGAGAGATCCACAGGTAAAAATTACAAGAGTCCGGTTGTCATGCCAGAGAATGAAGTTGAGATACCAGTGAAGCCGAATGCTAGCTCAATGCAAGGAAGTCCCAGTAAGATGTCGGCAGAAGTGTTATCAGTCACAGGTATCATCGATAAATATTTTCCTACCAGTAACAGAATCGACAATTTGAGCAGCCCTTCGTTCTCAGATGTTACATCTAGTGCTGTTTATGAGGAGGTTGGTAATCAACCAAGGGCAAAGAACCTTGAAACACCTCCTCTGAATGTCTCATGTGCGCCATTATTGCATGTTAACTCGGTTTCAGGAACTTCACAGGATAAAAGAAGAGAATCTAAACTGAGGAAGCGCCTTCTTTCTGCTTCTCAAAGTCTGGGGGTAAGTCCAAATAAGCAGAGCCCCTCACTTTCTTTGTGTAGATTTAAAGATGAGAAACTGTCACTGCACAAATCTCAAACTATCGGTTTGCTATTCGACATCAGCGACAGCGATGATTGACATCTTTGCAGAGACTTTCAGGAGTGTGTTTATAAAATGTTATTCGTTGGGCTTTGATCTCTATATGTGGGCATAGGCTCAGAGTCAGAACATTCTCAAGACTTCTGAAAGGTACTTACACCTACTTTTCACATAGAGCTTGTGCTTTGGCAATAACACCAGCAGCAGCAATAACAACAAACTTTATCCTACTAGGTGGGACTGGCTTCATAAATAGCACGGCACTATTGTGTTGTATCAATAACCAAATCTTTAAATAGATTGTTAATCAAAAGGTTCAGTTCGTTGACTTCATTGAGTGTTCTTTACAGTATTCCTCTTTGCCTTTTTCAGAGGACTCCATATTGTCTGATATACCTTTCTTACAAACGCTTCCAACAGCTTTGTTTGTACATGTCCAAACTATCTCAAATGATTTTCTACCATTTTCTCTTTCAATAGGCACCACGCCTTCTCTTCCTTTGATATAATCATTTTGAACCCCCAACTCCATGTTCCTTTAGAGCTTAACATTCACTACCATATAAGTAAGACTGAGTTCATGAGCTTATTGTTTAGTATTGGTGATCAAAAGTCTTAAAAACATTGAGATTTCAGCCTGTAGAGATACACAAGGAAGCAATGATGTGAGGAATTGGCTCACAGTTTGTAGCGTTCTCGGAGCTGTTCATCAAGCCGTTAACCATTCAAGTCAACAGCAAGTGATTTCTCAACCACAGAACTTCAATCTTCAGTTGATCTTCTTTGAGAAAATCTCAGTGTTAACTGAGTTCTAAACCAACCAGATTCTCAGCTCAACAAGTTCAGCTGTAAGATATTCATACTTCTGTATCAATTGATCAATTAGTTCAGTTAATTTATTATGTACATCAGAAGTATAGAATTTGATCTGGGTTTTATTCGGACATGGGATTTCTCATAGATTCATATTGGAGTTCATGTAAGATTACAAGGTGATAATGTGTAAAATACTAGCCACATAGATATTGGCGAAATCCAAGATCCCTTTGTTTGTTTTCTCTGTAAAATTAATTCAGGCTTATTTTTCTTTCTTGCAGTCATATTTTTCTAAATAAATTCCGTTAAATATGACATTAAATTCAAATTGTAAAGTATTAGTGCACCTAAAATATGAGAGTATGTGATATATTAAATTAAAATTATAAAAATATTAGACAATTAGTCCAAGATGTTTTAAACTTATATTGGGCTTCATGTCTTTCTTGATTTTATCTTTTGTTTTTCATCTATATTGTCATTATTTAAATTGAAATTTTAAATTCTTAACCTAAAATTTTGTTCAAGTCAATAAATTATCTTTAAAATATGCATGTAATATATTTATAACTTGATTTCCTATAATGTGCTTTTGCATGTGGCGATAAAGATTGAAGAACAATAAACACATGAAAAGGGAGAAAAAAGGACTTAAAAGTGAAAGGGAAAAATAATGCAATGAGAAATCTGCAACAGAAGAATCACCGAAAGTGTCTAAAAGAATATATTATTATACTACTTTCAATTGAGCAATCGATTGAAAATTGAACAAGTGTATTTTTGTCTTTTGTTGAGTTCATAAGTAATTATCAGTATACTTAGTTTAATTAACCTTTCCATGTTTCAATGGTTACTTCCAATTAATTAACCTTTCCATGTCTAAAATAATATATTATTTTGATGTGTTCGGATTTAGGGACATGTTTGAACTTTGAAGTGAGCCAAGCAAATAAAAATACAATATATTTATTTTATTTAATCTAAATAAAAAATTACTCCCAGCAGCTAGTGTTAGATTTTGCTATAAAGAGTTCAAATCCTTCTACAATTTGAGGACCTTTTTGTTGGTGATTTGTAAGTGTATCTATCAGCAATTTGAGTTTAGAGCCATATTCTGACTTTAACAAGTCTGAACTCAACTCACTTAAACTTTTCATACTAGAAAAAAAAAATTGAAAGGGAAGAAGATCTTGCTATTTATTTACGGTTAGCAAATAAATGGAAAAAATGAAGTGAAAAACAAAAAAGTAGGATAAACAAATTAAAACTACTGAAGTAAAAGATTCTTTAAAAAAATTACCAAGGGCAATTAGTTCAGATAGTTTGACACAAATTCAAGTTTGATTTTTGTATGTAAAAATTGTTTAAATTGAGTTTGATTTTTGTATTGAGAAAAAAGACAAATTAGCCAAAAAAAATCATTCATTTTGAAATTTACTTGTTTGATATTTTTGAGTAAATGAGACATGCTAATACAATTTCTAAGAATTTGCTGATTATTATTAAGGAGCATTAAAAAAGACAAATTAGCCAAAAATGAAATTATTTCATCATTCATTTTGGAATTTAAATTTTTGATATTTTTGAGTAAATGAGACATGTAACTTTTGTTACCTTTGTCGAAATCTGAACACCTTACAAGTTATAGACGGTCATCTTATATTTGTGTTAAAAGTATTTCAGACTTTTTAAATTAAAACATATTTTCACTTTAGTTTTAGTTTTACAGGTCTATAGAACAATTTCAGAGTTATATAGGTAAAGTGTAATTATTAGCCAAGGGTTGATTCAAGTGGAGATGTTTTGGCTCCCTAAGCATAAAGTGTTGTTTGAAACTATGAAGGTATGTGAAGGTATAAGTATAAAATGCTTTGAATAAGATATGTTTAAATGAATCAATAATATTTGAATTTGACTCAGTCAGAAAGTCATTATTAAAAAAAAAAGTGTATATCATATTCTTTATGAAGATCCCTAGTGACATTCTCCCGAATGCTATAGCATACTTCTTTAATCCTTAATGTTGTTAGGAATATGGAAATGTATTTTATATATATATATATAAATAAATTAAGAGAGGGGTTGGGCTCACCCAGAATTTGAGGACAGGGCAATTGACTCATAATCTACATGCACTTGATGCCGACCTGAGAGTACACATGCCTCTACCTCAGCTGGCCCAGTGGCACCTAGTTTGTTTAGTCATGTAGATGTCTCCCCCAGTGCCACGATGACCAAAGAAATCAAATCCTCTCTTTTTGTAAGAGTGTTCGACCCTTCGATCATTTAACCCCACGAAGCGGGATAGAAATATATAAATATGTATATGTTATTGTTGTATTTGTTATACTTATGTTTATGAGTGGCTTGGCCCATTAGCCCAAGGTATACAGTGTTCTATATGTGAACCTTAATCTTCTTTTTTTTTTTTTTTAGTATAAAAAAGTTTAGGTGGGGGTAGACATCGATACTCATCGTCAAAGTTCAAGGATATCGAGACTCAAAAGTACTTATAAAGAAGACTTACAGATCGTCGCCTATTAATGAGCGTTTACAATGTTCTACATGTGAACCTTAATCTTCTATAAATACAAAGGATGAGGATCAATAATCTTTCATCCTGTTTCTCACATTTGTTGGTCCATAGTATGTACTTTTCAAATATAATACTTAGTTTTGAAGTGCAATTCGGACTTCATAAAATATCCTAGAGTTGCAGCGTAATCTTTTAAAATTTTTGCAACTCATTTTTAACTAATGCGACTCATTTTTAACATGATTGATTGGATGGATATGATTTAGATGATGATGGATAATGAAAGTGAAAAGGGCAGCATCACATTAATTAATAAATTATGTGCCATATCATTTTACAATTTTCTCCTTTTAGAATACTTTAATTATAACAAAAATAAACTCTGAGCCTTGGAAAAAGTACTCTACTTATGATAGAAGTTAGAAGGTTCACTTAAAATAAAGGGAAAATACCTTTAAGATCCCAAAGAATCAAGAAAATATTAAAAAAGTCTCACAGAAAATTTCGATGTCAAAATAGTCTCATTAACAACTCTTTTAGTAACTTTTTAATAATTCCATTTATGAGTTTTAATAATTTTTTAGGACCTTTTTTATATCAGTGGGACTTTTTTAATATTTTTTTAGTCCTTTGAAACCTTAAAAGGTTTTCGCCAAAATGAGAGACAGGACGTTGAACAGGGAGAAATAGAATAAAGATGACCAATGGACTAAGAAACTGCAGAGAACTTAAGCTTAGGGAGGAAGCAAGTTCCAAGATTTTTCACCCTACACGTATTGCACTTCTTTCCTGGTAGGCCACTCAAAGAATTCTTAATTCTCTTTTTTTGGTTTATTTATTATTTATTACTCGTGTTATGATTCTTTTCTTTCCTCGTAAGCACTTGATGCTAGATTCACGTAACATTTTTTCCAAGAGTGCAAGTTGTCATTTGTGCCTCCTATTACTTTAGTATTTCTTTTTTTATTTAAAAAATGACTTTAAGATCCTTAAATTTATTTTTTTAATAAATTTGAAAAGTGTACCTTTAGCTTCTTCTTTTTCGTTGTTGTAATTTTATACGCTAGTTCATTTCGATCATTAATTTCATGAAGTGTCTCTTTAACATTTTAATCCTAATGTTTTTAATATTAAAAAAAATGCTGAAATTGAAATTTTAAATGTTGATAAAATATCTTTAAATGCTGAAATATTTTAAATTTAATTTTTAAAATACCAATTATTTTTAGAAAAAAAAAACCATTATTTATTAATAGGGAGAGAGTTAGCATTTTTTTTTTTAGGAAAAAAAAAAAACTTAGAGTTTCCTCAAGTTACTGTGGACTTGACTAATATTTGTTGGGCTGTGAGTGTTAGACTATGTTTGATTTGAAGGGAGGGGAATTTCTCTTCTTAGTGTGAAAAGTCAAATATAACCATGATGTAAAATGTTTATGCTGAAAATGATGCAAATTTATGGTCATATCTGACTTTTCACACTAAAAAGAGAAGCTCTTCCTCCCCTCCCTTTAAATCAAACGCAACTTTAAGGTTAAAACCCTCCAATAAATATATTTTCCAATATTTAAAATTGTATTCTCCTCCTCTATAGAGGCAGATCACTTACCATCTTATCACTAATTAACACTAATTGTGAATACTTTTATATTGTAAAATGATTTTTAATATATTTTTTCGTTTGGAATTTTTTTTATGCAGTTTAAAAGGTACTTTTTGATACTCTGAAAAAGCTAAAAAGATATTTGTTTATTGTATATTTCTCTTTTTCTGCCATCCGGGAAATATTTCATTCATAGGCTCCCCGTTAAGTGGGCATGGCGGTTTTCTTGAGGAGGAGGTTACTAGCTTTACATTTCACAACGTATTAAATTAAATACGCATTTAATTTTTATATCTTGATTATATTAAAAAAAATTGGTGAATTAGATTTTGGATTCTCAAAATTAGTATAAGTCATATACCCAAATTATTCTAAAATTCTAAGTACGCATATCATCCTCGAAGGAGAGAAACTAAAAGTAATTTTGTGGAAAGTATCAAAATACTCTTAATATTTTTCTAAAAATATATTGACCAGTATGTATCTATTTATTTTCGTTTGATTTTATTTTTTGTTTTTGTTTTTTAATGCCATATAGGAAACAGTTTAAAAATAACTAATTAAGCTACTAATTTTGTGATCTAATGATAAGAATAGAAATTAATGTGGTGAATATCCCAGTAAAATTATGCTTTTTTTATAAAATATTAAAAAATGGCAGTGTCATTTCAAATTCTGTTTCAAACTTTATTCCTTATATTTTGGCAAAAAAAAAAAAAAAATCCTTAATCCTCATATAATTCCGATAATAACTTTGATCCACATTTGTCATATCATGTCTTGATCCTGATCAAGAAGCTGTGATTAATAATGTTGTAATCAATAATAAAACAAATAAAAAGGAGAAAATTCCAGAAAAATGCATTGAAAATTACAAAAAGACAAATATGTTATTTCAATGTACTAAATCCAATATCAGGATTGCTGGACCAATTTGAGATTACATTATCTTGCCAAAAAGAGAAAGAAAGACACGTAACTGGCAGGGATAGAGGCGGTGAGGTGGTTGACTGAGGGAGAAAGAAAGAGCCGGTGATGAGAAAACGAGAATGGAAGAGGGAGGAATTAGGAAGGACATAATAGTAAATTAAAAACATTTAGAAATTCCAATTAAATACTTTAAGGCTGATTTGGGATTAGGATAATTGGACTCATAATATAGGTTTTAAACAAGGTTCTGAAATCCGGACCGATTATTAAACCGGTCAGTGTATTAAATCAAGGGTCAATGGGTTATACCGAAGTCAAAACAGAGCTAACACAAGGCTAAACCAGTGAGAAATTGAAGATTTCAGGATAATTAACATGAAATTTTATAGAAAATTAAAGCCCCCTAGCCTGGTTCTTTGTCGGACCGACCACTTCACCGGTTTCCGGTCAGACCTAGGATTTAGAACATTGGTTTTAAAATTTTTGACAATATTTATATGGGACTATCCCGATAAAAAGTTAAGCTTGGGGTCCGAAATAACATTTCAATTTATAATCTTCTTCCCTTGTTTTAGGATAATCACTTTTGAATTTGTTTCTCTCTCAAATACAAATTCATTAGTACTTTACTATTATAAACAACATTTTCTTTAAAAGAATATTTTTTAGGGAAAATGATAGAAAAAGAACTTTAAAATTATAAAATCCTACATCAGGTATTTTCTATAGAATGAGTTGTGAATTATTTACTAAGTCTTGTTATTACCTTATCAATTCTCAATAACAAATCGATTTGAGATTTTGTAATTTTAAAATCCTTTTTTTGTTATTTTCCCTATTTTCTATAAGTAACAATGTAAATGCATTTGTATGAATAGAGAAAAATGTGATTTTGTATATTACTCCTTCCAATCCTAATTATAGGAACACTTTTGTAGTGTAAAAAGTGTTCCTATAATTAAGACCGGAGGTAGTATATAATATTTATTTTCAAATTTTAGTTATCTTCCTTTAATACCTAGAAGCTAATTCAAATTATATAATGTATGTTTGGGTTAGCAGGAGAAACTAATTTTTCAATGTGATTTACCGTACACGAGGTAAGTATGTTAGATGAGTTTTTTCCCCCTTTTTCATTTGATCAAGAGTTTCCCTTTCTGAATATTAAAGTGTAAAGAGTTTTCACATCTCTTAACAAGCGCGCTTCCCAAAATTAAACTTGTGTTCTTCTCCTTACGAGATAAGATCGCTTATCATATTAACCAACAACTTGTTATCATATGAGATGAGTTTTGTCTCAGCTTATATAAACATACTTTTTAAACGTCAATTCAAATAGGCCCATATAATGCGTTGGAGGAGACATCCCATACCTGGGTAAAACACAAAATTTGGAATTAATTCCCATGTGGTTAATGATCTACTTCAGTTGATTAACACTGAGATTGACTTGGGTGAGGTCAACCCTTGCACAAAATTTATATATACAAAAAAAGAACAAAACAATAAATTGGGTTGCACAAAGAAATAATGAAAAAAGACTGGCAAACAAATAATTGTTAAAATAACTTAGGGTTAGGATGTAAAAATACATATGAGGTTTTATTAAGAGTGAGTTCAACACCAAATATATTTTTTAGAGCAAAAGTAACTATGAATTTCCAAAATAAGTGCAAAAATACATATAAACCATTTGTTTAAATTTTTTAAGGATTAAAATGTAAAAATACACATGAGATTTTGACAAAAGTGTGCTCAAAATAAAAAAAAAATTTGAAGGCAAGAGTAACTATGAACTTCCAAAATAAGTATAAAAATACACATTGACCGTTAATTTAATTTTTTTAGAGATTCAAGTATAAAAATACTTATAAGATTTGCACAAAAGTGTGCCCAACACAAATTTTTTAGGGGTAAAATTAGCTATAAACTTCTAAAATAGTAGTAAAAATACAAATTAACCATTTATTGATGGGCCATTTGAATTTTTTGACTAAAAATGATGACATCGAGGACGACGTGGATGATTAAGAAACAACTTGAAGAGAAGTATTTACATACTCTAGGAGTACCGTGTTATCTAAACTCTTGCCTAATAAAAACATAACAACTTAGATCATTTTGATCTTAGTTGGCTAATGGTTCATATAAACAAATTTAAATTTTATCTTTTTTAAAAAAAATTGGTGGATCATTTTGTTGTAATTTTTAATTAAGAAATTTTTTTTTTGGCTAAAAACAAGATAATTTTTTTTTTTTCGGATGAGTCATCACCCAACTAGGATTAAAATGATGAGTTGTTATGTTTTTATTGGACGGAATTCAAATCACATAGTACTCTTAGAGTATGTAAGTATTTTTCTAAATTGAATTAATAATTTTGTAACTGGGCAAGGGAAATTAATTTGCACCTAACCTTTTATCTTCGACTCATTACTTCTTTTGGAAGACAGAGGAAGCAAAGAAGGGTTAGTTGGAAATTAATTTCCTTTCCCGATGGCATCAAATCATTATTTTACGTTGTTTCGATCATCCACGTTGTCCTCAATATCACCATTTTTAGTAAAAAGAAAATAAAAAAACTATCAATTAATGGTCAATATGTATTTTTGCACGTATTTTGAAAGTTCATAGTTATTTTTACCCCTTAAAAAAAACATTTATATTAGACGTATTTTTAAGAAAATCTCATGTATATTTTTATACCTTAACCCTTAAACAAAATCTAAGAAACGGTCAACTAACAGTTAATATATATTTGTACACATATTTTAGAAGTATATAGTTACTTTTACCCCTAAAAAAAATTTAACGTTGGGTGCCCTTCTAGAAAAGTATCATATATATATATATATATATATATATATTTTTACACGTTAACCCAATAATAAATTATGTTACAGTTCGTAAAACAAGAATGCAGTCTCTGGGACTCACATGATGTTTTGAATATATATTTATTTATCCAAATAAATAAATTGGCATTTTAATGTTTTATCCAATAAAAACATGCACAATATATTTGAATGATGTGACCTTAGGGCACCTCACGATCCAACCTAGCTACGACTACGAGGTCTTGCTACAACTTCTACTTATTTATTTTTTTTATTATCAAATCTACAACTTCTAATTATAGCCACATACATGTTAAAATACAAAGTAAATGATGAATACCCGAGGTTATACCTTATTCGGCCATATACCTAAAATAAAGAATATCCTAACCTACTATTATTAACATTTAGCGATTTTTATTTATATATACGTTGGAAAGTTATATAAAAAACTAACAAGTGATAGTTAAGGCGGTAAGTAGTCTCATCCCAAAAGAAGGAGAAGATAAATTTAATTTTGGAAACGTAATTATTGGGAGAAGTGAAAACTCTTCATGCTCTAAGTTTTGAAAAATGTTTTTTTTGATTAGTTTATATTGAAAATAACATTGGTTAAAAAAAAAAAAGTTGAAACAATTTATTAAGAGATTATGATTTGTTATTATTATTTTACCATTTACTGACATGGCGAATAAAATAATAAAAAAGTAGACACATTTGCGGTTGAGAAGAGACTGATTTATTTATTTTTTTATAAGAAGAGACTGATTTATTTTAAAATGTAGAGAAGTATTTTTTTTTTTTTTTAACAATGTAGAGAAGTATTCATAATACATTTCAACTCATGATATACTGTTAATTATATTTTTATTTTCATATACTTCAGAAATTTAACAAAAATATAGGTGTGAATAAATTTTACAAATTGTTTTGCTATTAATAATCTAATTTCATATTTTAACTAATAAGTCTTATGATGTAAAGTTGATTTTATCATTTTCATTAAAAAAAGTTGTAAATTAAAATAAATGTTTTGGGATTCAATTTTCTTAATAAAGAATCAACTTTCCAAAATTTTATATATTAAAAAGAGCAGGGAAATAAAGAAGGAAAGGAACCAAAACGTGTTCAATAAATATTTATTTCCTTCCTGCTTGCCATTTGTTGGTGTTCTCTGTGCTAGTATTTTCTCTCCTCTTCGTTTCCATAGTTAGATTTCTTCCCTCATCTGTCCTTTGAAGGCCGTCTAGTTTCACTCATATATGCTCCAATTCTTTCATTCTTTTCAACAATTCGATATATTTCTGATTGGAGTCTCGGCTTTTTGATCAATTCTCGATTGCTGGGGATTGATCGACTTCGTTGATCTTTCTGATTCCTCCGATGCTTTTAGTTCCAAATGAAGTTTAAAAGGAAGCGGGCACTCGAAGTGGTCAGTGTTTTCGATAGTATTATTTGTTTTCCCCCTTTTTAGCTTGATATTTGTTCTGATCAAATTCATGATTTTCTTGTTATTTGAGTCAATTTTTATCTGGGGTTTTATATATTATTTTGATAATTCTATTGCCTTGTTTTACTGGTTTTTCTTCCTTTATTTTCCTGTTAAAACTGCTTCCGAGGATGGTTCAGATACTTAATAAAGTGATCGTTTCTTATCTTCTGTTGCCAATTCGAGTGCAAGTGTGCAACCCTATTGATATCTATATTTATGTTGTATTTAATGATGGGAACTTTTGATATCCACTTTTGGGATTGGAAAATAAAAACATTCCCCGAAAATTGATGAAATATGAAATCACGGGATCTGTTCTAGTTTCTTGCAGCATAATACTGTCATCAAGTTGCCTAATTTCTCGTTTATTTATTTTTTTCTTTTTAAAATATGTGTTCGTAAAGGTATATGATTGTGTTCTCTTATGTTGCGTGCATATTTAAATTAAGCTAGGAATAAGTCTGTAAAAGTGTACTCCCCAGAGCTTTATGTGGGTAGAAATTATAATCCTTTTAAATTTATATTTGGGTGGCACCTTTGAAGGTACAATATGAGATGTTATAAGCTTTTCATATTTGAATGGTTCAGTCTTGTTTCCTTTGTATAAACTAAAATTCATTTTGGCAATCTAATGCTCTCATGTATGAGTGGGTTCATGATGGTAATATGAGAATAGGTTTCTTTTGTCAGCTATTCACTGCCTTAAAAGTTTTCTTTTGGTAAGCAATTGCTTTTACAAGTAAGGCAGTTGGTTTTCTATGCATTGACTGCATCCATCGACCTATTATCTCAGACAGTTTATTAATGAACTACAAGTGAGTTTCTAGTGGTTAACGCATTTCTATGTTCTTAATGTATTGCCATTTCTACTCCTATACTCCTATTTTTTTCTTTAATATACTTGTGATTTTTTTCCTTTTTAAAAGATTTTACCCTCTCCTTTTCTTATGTGGTCATGTGCATTATTTGTTGCCCTGTCAGTTTGATGTTGATCATTCAGTTCATATGTGATAACCGGCTTTGTCTTTGACTTGTCGCAGCCTCCAAGGATTAGATCGTTTATTGATAGTGTTACTGCAGTTCCACTTGAGAAGATAGAAGAACCTCTGAAAGGATTTGTCTGGGAGTTCGATAAGGTTTTCTAGTGGCTCTTTTCTGATTACAAATGTATATTTGTTTCTTATTGCTTTGATTTATTAGTATCTCTTCTCTCTGTGCAGGGAGATTTTCATCACTGGGTTGATCTTCTTAACCATTTTGATTCATTTTTTGAGAAGTATGTTAAACCAAGGAAGGATCTGCTGATTGATGACAATTTTCTGGACCTAGATCCTCCCTTTCCTAGAGAAGCTATACTTCAAATTCTTCGTGTCACAAGAATAATTTTGGAGAACTGCTCAAATAAGCATTTTTATAGTTCATATGAGGTATGCAATCTTTTTCTTCCTTGTCTAACCTTATAAGATGAGGGCTGATGTGAATATCATCATTTTCTTTTTGCCGGTGATTGCAAGTTTCTGACTAGTCTATAATATCTTACAATATGCTTTGAAATGTTATTCTTAGCTATAAATTGCATACTTCTTTGCCCTTCTTCTCACTATTTATTTATTTTTGAATCTGCAGCAGCATCTTTCGGCATTGCTTGCTTCTACTGATGCAGATGTGGTTGAGGCTAGCCTTGAAACTTTAGCTACCTTTTTGAAGAAAACAGTTGGAAAGTACTCCATCAGAGATGCTTCGCTCAATTCAAAGCTGTATGCTTTTGCACGCGGATGGGGAGGAAAGGAGGAGGGGCTTGGTTTAATGGCATCAGCTGTGCCTGATGGGTGCGACGAAGTTGCATATGAATTGGGTTGTACCCTTCATTTTGAGTTTTATGCATTAAATGAATCATCCAGTGACAGCAAAACGGCAGAACCTTCAATCCAGGGGTTACAAATTATTCACTTAAGTAATGTCAACAAATGCGCAGAAACTGATCTTGAGCTTTTGCACAAGTTAGTTACAAAATATATGGTGCCTGCTGATTTAAGATTTTCTTTACTGTCAAGATTACGGTTTGCAAGGGCTTTTGGTTCTCTGGCTTCTAGACAGCAGTACACTTGCATTCGCTTGTATGCTTTTATAGTTCTCATTCAAGCATGTGCTGATGCTGATGATCTGGTTTCTTTCTTTAATGCTGAGCCTGAATTCATCAATGAATTAGTATCCTTGCTAAGCTATGAAGATGCTGCTTTGGATAAGATTCGGGTTTTATGTGTGCATTCTTTAGCTGCACTTTGTCAGGTCCGTTCTCGCCAGCCTACAGTACTGACAGCAGTTACATCTGGTGGACACCGTGGCATTCTATCTAGCTTGATGCAAAAAGCCATTGACTCTGTCATTAGTGACATCTCAAAATGGTCGGTTCATTTTGCAGAATCTCTTTTGTCACTTGTCTCTGTGTTGGTTTCATCATCTTCAGGGTGCTCAGCCATGCGTGAAGCTGGATTTATCCCTACTCTGTTACCTCTTCTTAAAGATTTGAATCCTCAGCACTTGCATCTTGTTGAAAAGGCTGTACGGATTTTAGAAGCTTTTATGGACTATAGTAATCCAGCTGCTGCATTGTTCAGGGACTTGGGAGGTTTAGATGATACTATATATCGGCTGAAGATGGAAGTTTCACATGTGGAAAATGGTGCAAAGCAGCCAACTGAAAAAATTGAGTCTTGTGTAAGCACTGAACAAGTGGCTGGAGAAGTCTCTCATGAGCTTGTTGAAATGCAGCCTTTGTATTCTGAACCATTAATTTCTTATCACCGGCGATTGTTGATGAAGGCTTTACTGCGTGCGATATCTCTTGGAACTTATGCTCCTGGAAATACTTCTCGTGTATATGGATTTGAGGAGAATGTGTTGCCACATTGCTTATGCATTATCTTCAAAAGAGCGAGAGATTTTGGTGGTGGAGTTTTCTCTCTTGCAGCTACTGTCATGAGTGATTTAATACAAAAGGATCCAACCTGTTTTCCTGTCTTGGATGCAGCTGGTCTTCCTTCTGCCTTCTTGGATGCTATAATGGATGATGTTCTTAACTCTGCAGAAGCTATTACATGCATCCCCCAGTGTCTGGATGCCTTTTGCCTAAATAGTAATGGTCTCCAGGCTGTAGAAGATCGGAATGCTTTGAGGTGTTTTGTCAAAGTGTTTACTTCTCGGACATATATGCGTGCTCTTACAGGTGACACTCCTGCATCTTTATCTGGTGGATTGGATGAATTAATGCGCCATGCTTCCTCATTGCGTGGACCTGGAGTGGAAATGCTAGTTGAGATACTGGAAACTATCTCAAAAATTGGTTATGGAGCTGATGAGTCCTGCTCTTCAACATCTGCTCCTATGGATATGGATAATGTAGAGACGAATTTGAATTTGCCTGAGAACAAGGAGCCATCTAGCTCAGATGGCATCGAGCAAACAGTTGAGCCATCTTCTGAAGCATCAATAATGAACATTGAATCATTTCTTCCTGATTGTGTCAGCAATATTGCTCGCCTTCTTGAGACAACTCTACAGAATGCTGACACATGTCGAATATTTGTTGAGAAAAAGGGCATCGAAGCTGTTCTGAATTTATTTACCTTGCCTTTAATGCCTCCTTTTGTAGCTGTTGGGCAGAGCATATCTGTTGCCTTTAAGAACTTCTCCCAACAGCATTATGTTTCTCTTGCTCGAGCTGTATGTTCCTTCTTGAGGGAACGTCTCAAATCTACTAATGAGCTTTTAGATTCAGTTGGAGGGACTCAACTTGCTCTAGTAGAATCTGCAAAGCGAACAAAAGTGTTGGGATATCTTTCTAGCCTTGAAGGTGTTCTAACCCTTTCTATATTTTTGTTGAAGGGAACTAGTACTGTTGTGTCTGAATTGGGGGCTGCAGATGCTGATGTATTGAAAGATATTGGGAAAGCATACAAGGAAATAATTTGGCAAATTTCTTTGTGTAATGATTCGAAGTCAGATGGTAAGAACACTGAACAAGAATCTGAGACTTCACAGGTAACACCTAATGCTGTTGAAAGAGAAAGTGATGATGATGCGAACATTCCAGCAGTGAGATACATGAACCCAGTTTCTTCAAGGAATGGTTCACAGTCGATGTGGAGTGGAGACCGTGAGTTTCTGTCTGTGGTTCGTTCTGCAGAAAGTTTGCATCGCCGTACTAGACATGGAATTTCACGTTTAAGGGGTGGAAGGACTGGCCGTCACTTGGAAGTTTTAAACATTGATTCTGAAGTACCTTCTAGTGCACCAGAGACAACTTTTTCCCAAGATTTGAAAAAGAAAAGCCCTGATATTCTTGTGTTAGAAATTCTTAACAGGCTAGCATCAACTATGCGCTCTTTTTTCACTGCTCTCGTCAAGGGATTCACTTCACCCAATCGTCGTAGGGCTGACACAGGGTCACTGAGTTCAGCATCAAAGACTCTTGGAACTGCCTTAGCTACAACTTTTCTTGAGGCTCTTAGTTTTTCTGGGCATTCTACATATGCTGGACTGGACACATCACTTTCTGTAAAGTGTAGATACCTTGGGAAGGTTGTGGATGACATGGCAGCTCTCACATTTGACAGCAGGCGCCGCACTTGTTATACAGCCATGGTGAATTATTTTTATGTCAATGGTACATTTAAAGAGCTGCTTACGACCTTTGAAGCTACAAGTCAATTGCTATGGACGCTTCCCTACTCTTTTCCATCATCAGATGCTGAAATTGAAAAGAAATGTGAAGGAAGCAAGCTGTCCAGTAATATTTGGCTACTCGATACATTACAAAGCTACTGTCGTTTGCTTGAGTACTTTGTAAACTCATCATTACTTTTATCCCCATCTTCTGCTTCCCAGGCAGAGCTCCTTGTTCAGCCAGTTGCAGTTGGATTATCAATTGGACTATTCCCTGTACCTAGGGATCCAGAAACTTTTGTTCGTATGCTGCAGTCTCAGGTTCTTGATGTGATTCTACCAGTTTGGAATCACCCCATGTTTACTAGTTGCAATCCTGGTTTCATTGCATCTATTATTTCCCTTGTAACACTTGTATATTCTGGTGTTGGAGAAGTGAAGCGAAATCGCAATAACATTGTGGGAAGCACAAATCAGCGTTTCATGCCACCACCACCTGATGAGGCAACCATTGCCACTATTGTGGAGATGGGTTTTTCAAGGGCTAGGGCAGAGGAAGCACTTAGGCGTGTGGAAACAAATAGTGTTGAAATGGCTATGGAGTGGCTGTTTAGTCATACTGATGATCCTGTCCAGGAAGATGATGAACTTGCACGAGCACTGGCTTTGTCCCTTGGAAGTTCATCTGAAACAACTAAAGTAGATAATGCTGAAAAGACTATGGATGTGCTTATCGATGAGGGGCAATTGAAGAAACCTCCAGTTGATGATATTCTTGCTACAACAGTGAAGTTATTTCAGAGTAGTGATTCAGTAGCATTCCAGCTTACAGATTTGCTTGTAACACTCTGCAGTCAAAACAAAGGAGATGATCGTCCAAAAGTATTATCTTATCTTCTTCAGCAGCTAAAACTTTGTCCGAAGGATTTTTCAAAGGATAACTGTGGGTTAAGTATGTTATCACATATTATAGCACTGCTGCTTTCTGAGGATGGAAGTACAAGGGAAATTGCTGCTCAAAACGGTATTGTGTCTACGATAATTGATATATTGACAGATTTCAAAGCCAAATTTGAGCCAGCAAGTGAGATAACTGTTCCTAAATGCATTAGTGCTTTGCTACTAATATTGGATCACATGCTGCAACTAAGGTCCAAAACTGATAATTTGGAAGGAACACATACTGAATCTCTTCCTGACTCGTCTGGGGATCTTGGTACTAATGGAGAGAAGAAAGCATCTTTAGCTGTGGATGAGAAACAACCTAGCATGACAATTGAGAATATGCTGGAGAAATCTACAGGCTATCTATCAATTGAGGAGAGTCAAAAGGTGCTGGATATTGCTTGTGATTTGATAAAACAGAATGTTCCTGCCATGGTCATGCAAGCTGTTCTGCAGTTATGTGCCCATTTAACAAAAACACATGCTTTAGCCTTACAGTTCCTTGAGAATGGAGGCTTGGCTTCTCTTTTTAATCTTTCAAGGAATTGTTTTTTCCCTGGATATGACACTGTTGTGTCAGCCATAGTTCGACATCTCCTTGAAGATCCTCAAACACTGCAAACAGCCATGGAATTAGAGATAAAACAAACATTAACTGGAAATCGTCATGGAGGGCGTGTCTCTCCTCGATCATTTCTGACTTCAATGGCACCTGTTATCTCTAGGGATCCAAATGTTTTTATGAAAGCTGCAGCAGCAGTTTGTCAGTTAGATACATCAGGGGGACGGACAGTAGTTGTGCTATCAAAGGAAAAGGAAAAGGAAAAGGAAAAATCTAAGTCTTCAGCAACTGAAGTTGGGATATCTTCCAATGAAGCTGTTCGGATACCTGAAAGCAAGTCACATGATGGATCAGGAAAATGTTCTAAAAGTCACAAGAAGGTTCCTGTTAATCTCAGTCAAGTAATTGATCAGCTTCTTGAGATTGTGCTAAAATATCCTTTTGTAAGTGGTCAAGATTCTGAGTGTAACTCCAGTTCCATGGATATTGATGAGCCTACCATGAAGGTGAAGGGTAAATCCAAGATTGAAGAGATGACAATGTTGGAGCCTGAATCTGAAAGATCAATAGCACTGGCCAAGGTGACTTTTATCCTCAAATTGTTGAGTGACATTCTCTTGATGTACGGGCATGCAGTGGGAGTCATACTTAGATGGGATTCTGAAATGTGTCAACTTCGTGGGTCCAATCAACCGGATAATTCTGGACATAACGGGATAATCCATCATGTGTTACATCGGTTGCTACCTCTTGCTGTTGATAAATCTGCAGGACCTGATGATTGGAGAGGTAAGTTATTGGAGAAGGCTTCATGGTTCCTGATAGTTTTGTGTGGCCGATCTGGTGAAGGGCGAAAGCGTGTAACAAATGAACTTGTGAAAGCTTTGATGTCTTTTTCAAATCTGGAGAGCAACTCAATGAAGAACAGCTTGTTGCCAGATAAAAGGCTTTTAACTTTAGTTGATCTAGTATATTCTATTTTGTCCAAAAATTCATCATCTGCCAGCCTACCCGGTTCTGGATATTCACCTGACATTGCAAAGAGCATGATAGATGCTGGAATCATTCAGTGCTTGACTAGCATATTGCAAGTTATGGATTTGGATCATCCTGATGCTCCCAAAATTGCAAATCTTATACTCAAGGGTTTAGAAGGCCTTACCAGAGCTGCTAATGCCAGTGAGCAAATATTTAAATCTGATGGGATTAACAAGAACAGATCTGCTGATTTAGATGTTAGACATGATGCCCAAATTTCTGCACCATCTACTGCTGAAGTAGTGACACATAATCAGAATGCAAGCAATCAAGAGGCTCTGAGAGATACAATGGATGATGTGCAACAAGATCAGAGAACTTCCCAAGGTGATGATCATGCTACTAATCCTAATCAGTCAGTGGATCAGGATATGAGTGTAGAAGGGGGGGAGCCAATGGCTCCAAACCCTCCAATGGAAGCTGGTATGGATTTTATGCATGAGGAAATGGGGGAGGGTGGTGTCTTGCATGGCTCTGATCAAATCGAAATGACATTTCATGTTGAGAATAGGGCAGATGATGACATGGGTGATGAAGATGATGACATGGGTGATGATGGTGAAGATGATGAGGATGATGATGAGGGGGAAGATGACGATGAGGATATAGCAGAAGATGGTGGAGGAATGATGTCCCTTGCTGATACTGATGTGGAAGATCATGATGACACCGGCTTGGGAGATGAGTACAATGAAGAAATGATTGATGAAGACAATCTTGAATATCGTCTAATAGAGGCTATGCGGAGACCTGGTGAGGTCTTAGTTCCTTCGCAGATAATTGAGCAACCTGGACCTGCAAGTGGCTTTATTGATGTTGCAGCTGAACCTTTTGAAGGGGTTAATGTGGATGATCTTTTTGGTCTTCGAAGGCCTTTGGGTTTTGAACGCCATCGTCAAACAGGTAGATCTTTTGACAGATCTGCCACTGAAGTCAATGGTTTTCAACATCCTCTCCTTGTTAGGCCACCCATTTCTGGGGGTTTCTCGTCAATGTGGTCTTCAGTTGGAAATTCTTCATCCAGGGATCCAGAAGCTTTGTCTTCAGGAAATCTGGATGTGTCCCATTTCTACATGTTTGATGCGCCTATTCTTCCATATGATCATGTGTCAAGTAGTCTCTTTGGAGATCGTTTGGGTGGTACTGCACCCCCTCCTCTCACAGATTATTCTGTGGGTTTAGACTCATTGCAACTACCAGGAAGAAGAGGGTTAAGTAATGGTAGGTGGACTGATGATGGTCAGCCACAAGGAGGTGCACAAGCAGCTGCCATTGCACAGGCAGTGGAGGAACGATTTTTATCTCAGCTGCACAGCATTCCTCCTACTAGCAGTCCTGTTGAGCAGTCGAATAATACTGGAGTACAAGAAAAGCAATCTGACGCACCTTCATCTCATGATGGTCCAATACTGGCAGCAGGAACTGACTCTACCACTCAACAAGTCGAATGTCAGCAGCAAGAAAATGTTACTGGATCGGCACCCCAGCAAATAAACCTGTCTGTCAATGGTGCTCCTGTTGAGGAAGAAGTCAATGCAAACTCTGGTCTTAGAGATACAGTAGGATGCCAACAAGGCAATGAGCCCATGGCAGTTCAACCACTTTCACTGAATGTTATGTCAGATGGTAATGACAGATCAGAAAATGAAAGAAATGGCAATATCGCTGAGGATGAAACTATTGCCCAGGAGTTTGTTGGCTCACCTGTAGATTCTCATGTCGATCTACCATGCGGAACAGGTGCTGATGCATTTGCAAGTGGTGAAAACTTGCCAATGGGTTGTGATGGAGCTTTAGTTAATGATGGTCAGACCAGTAATCCTCAGATGGTGGGCTCTGTTTCGGAGATGCCTGATCCAGTTGATGGCCATGCATCATCGATTGATGCAAATATTGATGTTGAAATGATGGGTATTGATAATGGAGGAAATCAACCACAGCAACCAACTCCTACTGTTGAACACGAGGGGGATGAGCAACCACCTCAAAATACGGAGGTTGCTTTAAATGCTACTCCGACTGACCCAACTAGTGTGAATGATGAAGCTTCTGGTGCCAATACTATTGATCCCACCTTTTTGGAGGCATTACCTGAAGAATTGCGAGCAGAAGTTCTGGCCTCACAGCAAGCTCAATCTGTTCAACCTCCAGCTTATGCTCCTTCTTCTGCAGAAGATATTGATCCTGAGTTTTTAGCTGCTCTTCCTCCAGATATCCAGGCTGAGGTTCTAGCCCAACAAAGAGCTCAAAGAGCTGCCCAGCAGGCTGAAGGACAACCAGTTGACATGGATAATGCATCTATAATTGCTACTTTTCCTGCTGATTTGCGTGAAGAGGTTTAGATCCTTATTTCACCCATGTTATAACTGAGATACTTGTAAGTTGTTGAGATATAATATGATTATTGCTTTATTACAGGTGCTTCTCACTTCTTCAGAGGCAGTTTTGTCAGCATTGCCATCCCCATTGCTTGCTGAAGCTCAAATGTTGAGGGACCGAGCAATGAGTCATTATCAGGCGCGTAGCCTTTTTGGGAGCAGCCACAGGCTTAACAACCGAAGAAATGGACTGGGATTTGATCGGCGGCCAGTAATGGATCGAGGTGTTGGAGTTACAATAGGTAGGAGGTCTATTCTTCCAGATAACTTGAGGGTGAAGGAGATTGAAGGTGAGCCGCTACTGGATGCAAATGCATTAAAATCTTTGATCCGTCTTCTACGACTGGCACAGGTAATTGTTTTCTTTATGGTTGTCTTCATACTCTAACAGCCTCTCCTGCTAGCTGCAAAATAGTTTTCTTTTAATTCCAGTTTCTTGCCCCTCTGTTCAAGGTTTTATGATTTTCATATATTGTATGGAATTTTGTCTTGTATGATTCGGCATTGTACATTAACATATGTTTTCCCTTTGTTTTGTCAGCCTCTTGGAAAAGGTCTTCTTCAGAGGCTCCTTTTAAACTTATGTGCCCACAGTGTCACTAGGGCCACTCTTGTTTGTCTTTTGCTTGATATGATCAAGCCCGAAGCTGAAGGTACTGCTAGTGGATCAGCAACATTAAGTTCTCGGAGGCTTTATGGTTGTCACTCAAATACAGTTTATGGTCAATCTCAATTATTGGATGGTAAAATTTGCGCACAGTTCTATTTAATTTGCTTGTCCTCTTCTAGAGATTCCAGTTTACTTTTTGCTAATGCTCATATTTTGTACTCATAACAGGTCTTCCTCCCTTGGTGCTCCGTCGAATTCTTGAGATTCTGGCTTACTTAGCTACAAACCATTCTTCTGTTGCAAATATGTTGTTTCACTTTGACCAATCAATTATTTCGGAGTCTTCAAGCTCTTTTAGGGATACTGTGAAGGAGAAAGGGAAGGAGAAAGTTATTGAAGGGGAGCCTTCTGAAAAATCGGCTGGCAACTTTCAGGCACCAGATGTTCCCCTTATTCTCTTCTTAAAGTTATTGAATCGACCCCTGTTTTTGCGCAGCACTGCACATCTGGAGCAGGTCATGGGTCTGATTCAAGTTATAGTACTAAATGCAGCATCAAAATTAGAAAGTCAGTCTCAGTCTGAAAAGGCAACAACAGGGAGCCAAAGTTTAGTTGCAAGTGAAGCCTCAGGTGATTTTGAGAAGGATCCTCCTTTAGTGGAGTTGGACTCTGACAAAAAAGATCAGCATGCTGGCATGGATGCATGCCATTCTAATGCAAAGAAGAACATAGATCTGTATAACATTTTCTTGCAGTTGCCACAAGTTGATTTGAGCAATCTATGCAGTCTTCTTGGTCGGGAAGGGTAATGTTCATATCCTTTTTATTTTTAAGCTTACTGTTTCTGTTTAGTTCATTGAGCTATTGTTGAGCTTGAGACTTCGTACAATTGTCTTTGTACATTTTTATCTCTTAATTTACTTTGTTCCTTTTTGGTTGTTGAGAGAACTATTGACAAATCTGTGCTATTTACTTGTTTAGTCTTTCAGATAAAATATATATGCTCACTGGTGAGGTGCTGAAGAAGTTGGCTGCCAATATTCCTCCATATCGGAAGTTTTTCACTTTAGAGCTATCAGCTTCAGCTCATGCTTTGACAAATTCAGCAGTTAGTGAACTTATTACCCTGCAGAAAACAAATATGCTTGGCTTGAGTGCTGGCTCGATGGCTGGTGCTGCCATTTTGCGTGTGCTGCAAGCTTTGAGTTCACTAACTACGCTTAATTCTTCTGGTGACATGGATATTGAAAAAGATATAGATCAGCGTGAGGATCAGGCAACTATGTGGAATCTAAATACTGCTCTTGAGCCATTGTGGAAACAATTGAGTAATTGTATTAATGCAGCTGAGACCCAGCTAGGTCAGAGCTCATTCTCTACTACCATGACAAATATCAATGTTGCTGAGAATCTGCAGAGTTCCTCCACTCCACCCCCTCTTCCTCCAGGAACACAAAGGCTCTTGCCTTTTATTGAAGCATTCTTTGTTCTATGTGAAAAGCTACAAGCCAATGAATCCATTGTGCAGCAAGATCTTGGTAATGCAACTGCAAGAGAAGTCAAAGAGTCTACTGGTTGTTCTGCTTCAATTAGCGGTGATTCACTGCGAAAACTTGATGGTGCTGTTACATTTACAAGGTTTTCTGAGAAGCATCGGCGTCTGTTGAATGCTTTTATTAGGCAGAATCCTGGTTTGCTGGAGAAATCACTTTCCATGATGCTCAAGGCACCAAGGTTGATTGATTTTGATAACAAGAGAGCCCATTTCCGCTCTAGAATCAGACAACAACATGAGCAACACTTGTCTGGACCCCTGCGTATAAGTGTTAGGCGAGCATACATTTTGGAGGACTCGTATAATCAGTTGAGGATGCGTCCTACTCAGGATCTTAAAGGACGATTAAATGTGCAATTTCAAGCTGAAGAGGGTATTGATGCCGGTGGTCTCACTAGAGAATGGTATCAGCTATTGTCAAGGGTCATATTTGACAAGAATGCTTTACTTTTTACCACTGTTGGTAACAATGCAACCTTTCAGCCCAATCCTAACTCTGTCTACCAGACTGAACATCTCTCATACTTCAAATTTGTGGGCAGAGTGGTATGTCTTTGGTTTGATGGTCTTGTGAATTTGTAATCTTAGAACTACCAGTTTGTTTTTTTTTACTGTCACTAGAGCTATATATACACCAAAATCAATCATTCAGGTCGTCATTTAACAACTAAAGCTTTCAGTTTGGGTAGAAATTTGACAGTTTTTTCAATCTGATGTTCAGGTGGGGAAGGCGTTGTTTGATGGGCAATTGCTGGATGTTTACTTCACCAGATCTTTCTATAAACATATACTTGGTGTTAAGGTGACATACCATGACATTGAGGCTGTTGATCCTGATTACTACAAGAATTTGAAGTGGATGCTGGAGGTGAGTTGTTATGGCAAATCCTTTCTTAATCGATGTTTATACATCTGTATTTTATATATAATATAAAACCTATGGAGAATTATCCAATACATTAGCCGTAAACTGTGTGGCTAATCTCATACTCTACACAAATCATGTGACCCACATTCTAGTTTATTGTTATTTTCTTGTTTTTCTATTTGTGTTGACAATTTTTTCTTTGTTCTATGCACACCAGAATGACGTGAGTGATATTCCTGACCTTACGTTTAGCATGGATCCTGATGAGGAAAAGCACATACTTTATGAGAAGAATGAGGTATATAAACACTTCGATTTTGATTATTTGACTTCATAGAAGGTTCAAACTCAATGCATATATTTTGATCATATCTTTTTTCTATTTCTTTGCATTTTCTGAAAATTATTATATAGGTAACTGACTATGAGCTTAAACCTGGAGGACGAAACATAAGAGTCACAGAAGAAACAAAACACGAGTATGTGGACCTTGTTGCTGATCATATTCTGACTAATGCTATACGTCCACAAATCAATTCTTTTCTAGAAGGTTTCAATGAATTGGTGCCTCCAGAACTTATATCTCTCTTCAATGACAAGGAGCTTGAGCTACTTATTAGTGGCCTTCCAGAAATTGATTGTGAGTTGGCTTCAACATTAATTAATTACAGAAATTCTATTTTCCTTTGACTTGTCTGAATGGCGTCATTCTTTTTACAGTGGATGACTTGAAGGCCAATACTGAGTATACAGGTTATACGGTGGCATCAAATGTTGTCCAATGGTTTTGGGAGGTGGTCAAAGCTTTCAGCAAAGAAGATATGGCTAGACTGTTGCAATTTGTGACGGGAACATCAAAGGTGATTCAGTGAAAGCATTGTATTCTTTGTGTTTATGATGCCAATTTTTTTCTTCCTTTCAAAATTTTACTCGTCCAACTTTGGCAAGGCATACATGATTTGCTTCTTTTAGCTTTAGCTATTCATCTCATTTTCCTTCTTCCATCACTTGGCTATCTAGGGCCAACAATGTCTGGGTATGGTTAGAGTTGAGGTCAAAATCAAGCTGATTGGACAACAGTTAGGTTAAAGATATGCCTATGATTGACCATATTTTCAGTTACCTTGCGTGTTCGTGAGCTTCAGTTTTTCTCAGTTTGGGCAGGTCTATCTGGTAACCGTCATCTGAAAAAAAAAAAAAACGAGGATTCCCAAAAACAATTGCAGATGAAACTAACAAACCTGAGAAGCAGAATAGCGAACTTAGTAGTTAATTGACCAAAAAAGCATCAACCCAGTTTGTAACTTTCAAGTTCACAAAGAGAACACAAATTATGAATATATCCTCCAATAAATCATTACATCATCTAGAAAGGTTCCCTATGAAACAATAAATGAAAAGCTTCGGGGATAACTTATGGTAGAAGGACCAAGAATGAGTAGTTAAGGAGTATGATAGATTTTTGTTTATTTCACTGGGAGTTGTGATATTAATTACGACTAACACCTGGGCTGAGGATGTAGGGTCTTCTGGGCAGAATGTGCGCCTCTTTCCGTTTTTATACCTCAAGCTATCCTACTGACTCTTTTTTCCAGGTGGTTGGATGCTAGATTAATATTATAATGTGTATAATTTGGTCAGGGTTGAGCTTTGTTCGATTTCAACTCATATGAACATATTTGATGTATAATACAATTTTCTGTTGGAGAGAACAGATACAGTTCCAACTGTGAATCTTTTCTGTTTGTTTTTTTGCCCCCTTACCCTGTTACCTCCATCTAACTGAATGGGGAGATATATATCTATAAACTTGGGTTGTGAATTTATTGTCCTATCATGGTACAGAATGCTCAGATTATGGGAGAAGAAATAGCATCATTTGCTAATATGTTATCTTCCTTTTAGTAGTGATGCAAATAACTTTTGGCAAATTTTAGAATTGTGTTTTGGACTTGGTTTTCAGGTTCCATTGGATGGCTTTAAGGCCTTGCAAGGTATCTCTGGACCTCAGAAGTTTCAGATTCACAAGGCATATGGAGCACCTGATAGATTGCCATCCGCTCATACTTGGTGAGTTGTTATATCTATGGCATTGTTTTGCTTGTGCCCATTGTCTTTCCCAATCAATCTATATATGATTACTTGGAATTATAACTTCTCCACATGGACTTTCACCCTTACTGGTTTCTTTTACCTTTTCCCCAATTGTCCTCAGTTTCAATCAGCTTGACCTTCCTGAATATACTTCCAAGGAACAGCTTCAAGAACGATTGTTGCTTGCCATCCATGAAGCTAGCGAAGGATTTGGCTTTGGTTGATCATTGTTTCTGTGTCAGTTTGTAGCGGCTGCGGCTCTGTCATCATCATGTCTTCAACCTGCCATTTTAGAGGTAAAAGACATCGTTTCCCTTTCTCTCCCTACCATTAATCCTATAGGTTGTAGTTTGCTAATCTCACATCGTGTTTCCTTATGACTTATAGCTCAAATATATAATCTAATCTAAATGGAGAGTCCTATATAGGAAATTTTCTTCTTCTCCCCACAAGATAAGGGAAGGATATCTAACTTTTGGTTGCAGAATATTCCCTAATTTATGGTTCCTTTCTGTTTGTTCAGAAGATCACGTCGGAGGCAGGCTCTTATATCAGCATCAAATTCCCAGGCATTCTGATGCTTCCAAGCAAAACTGGCTGGAATACATCTCTTTTTTCTTGCACATTTCTTGCTATGCCTAGTTTCGATTATTTTGCAGTCTTCAGTGTAATCTTCTTTGGCCAAGTAGCCTTCTATTTGCTGCTAATAAGCTAGAGAATGTACAGATTTTGGAAATAACATGATAGTTGTCTTTTTTTTATAATGGAATGAGTTTTTATTCATTCAAGATAAAAGGACCCTGATCAAGATGATTGCTATGACTATGCTTAATTGATTCATCCATTTTGAGCTAGCCCTAGTGATCAGAATTTTCACCAATGAAGATATGAACGCTTTTTTCAGAAAGATTTTAAGGATTTGATGAGGTGTAAAAGGGAATAATTGGAGGTGGAAACTAAAGATCCCATGCCCACCATTTTCATCACCTTGAATTCTCTTTTCTTCCTTGGTTTTTCTGGATCTGAAAGACACTAGAATGAGCTGAACAGTGAAGCTAAATAGAAATTAACT
The DNA here is from genome assembly GCA_019022655.1 of Acacia acuminata. Lineage (NCBI taxonomy): Eukaryota > Viridiplantae > Streptophyta > Magnoliopsida > Fabales > Fabaceae > Acacia > Acacia acuminata. The sequence goes on from JAFJYI010000166.1 coordinate 598,891, forward strand.
TGTTTAGTGTCCCTAATCCTGCAATAATCATTTTTTTGGTAATGAAATCTGGAATTCATAACTCTCAGAAAAGAGTACAAATCACATAATGGGATGATCCTTTAGTTGACATATATTTAAATAACCATTTTTACGACCATATTGTCTAATTTATTAATTAAAATAGATTTTTATCTGACAAAAAAAAAATGATAATTTAAAATTACATTGATAAAACAAAAAATCATTTTTTAAAAATACTTTTCGTTAGTTGAGACAAAGATCCTTTCAAATACTTTATAAATCGTAAAAACACTTTTAAAAAGTTAAAACAAATTGGCAATAAAATTTCGACATTTGATTTATGAAACATAACTACTCCCTCTTGTTTTAAATATAAGACATAGCTTTCATATTTGTCAATTTTTTTTTCTAATTTACCATATTGATGTTCCCTCTATAATGATTCAGGAGGAGGAGGAGAGGAAAAGAGGAAATAAAGGAAAATGTTTAGAATGTTTAAAAAAATATAAATTACATTAATTAATTAACTTTCTTAATCTAATCAAATTAGGTAAATATGTCTTACATTAAAAATAGGAGAGTATCTGAAATGTCAAAACTAATATGCAACTGGGTTAAAGTTTAGTAGGTTTTATAAAATTATTAACTTACAGGATGTCATGTGTATCCTATGTTAAAATTAATGGCAAATGGTCCATAAAAAAGGGGGGGGGGGGGAATGATTGAGTTTAAATTTGAATTTTAAAATGTCAAGGATTTATATGTCACTAATCATATCTAAGGTTTAGTGCAATAGGCCTAAGGCCCCTCTGGCTAATCTCACTGCTCTAAATCAGAGTGCTTTTCTGAAGGGTATGCTGGTTGTGGACATTTTGTCTCAAATCCATTTAGCTGGAAAAGGTATAAGAAAACTTGCTGCATTGAAAGTTGATTTTTCAAAAGCTTTTGATAGACTTTCATAGACATTCATTGCAGCATTTATTACTAGAATGGGATTCCCTAAAAAATGGATTGATCTCATCCAACAATGCATTACCACTGTCCAATAACCTTTGTGATCCATCATTCAAGAGGAATTCGGTGGGGGATCATCTTTCTCCTTATTTATATATCTTAGCTGCTAATGTTTTATCATGCCTCATTTCCTCCTTGGAAGAATTTGGTTCATGGAGGGGTATCAAAATTTGTAATGTTGCTTGCCCAGTTACAAATGTGCTATATGCAAATGACTCATTATTCTTCTTTGAAGGCTCTCAAGAATGTTGTGTATAAGTTAATTCTGCACTATCATTGTACTGCAATTGGTCAGGTCTGCAGATCAACAGAAATAAATCTAATCTTGTTTTCAGCCCAAATATGCCACGTCACTTGAAATTGGACTTTTCAAGAACTATCAATGTCTACTTTACTTAAAGGTTGGGGAAATTCCTGGGGACCTAGATGATCCTAGAAGAAATAAGACTTCACTATACGAGCAAGTTCTTCAAAATATGGAGAACGGAACTAAGACGTGTCGGCCCCGGTTGTTATAGCAAGCTTCTAGACTCACTTTCCTTAGATCAGTCCTCTCTTCTCTCAACACACATGTCATGAGCTGCTTGTGAATATATGTCGAGCCAATGATAGTAAATGTATAATTTCTTGTGGGGCTCACAAAGAGATCATCGAAAAATGCATCTGTTAAGGAAAGATTTCTTTTCCTTCCTATTGATCAAGGTGGCCTAGGATTAAGACACACTAAGCTCTTCAACCAAGCCCTTTTGGCTAAATAGATATAGAGAATTCCATGCTTAGATCCTGATTCTATTCTATACTTTACCCTCAGAGTGAAATACATTGACGATTCATCTGAAATTTTAATTAAGAGGCCTTATAATACATCATAGATACGGAAAGGTGTTTCAGGATGTGTTGATATGATTGTAAGCAAATTCAGATGGAAGGTAAGTAATGGTAGAGGTATCCCCTTAAACCACCCATTGTGGTGGCCCATGCAAGTTAGATCTTCTGATTCAGCTACTGTTAGCAGAGTTTTGGATCTTTTAATGCATGGTCACAATCCTTTTCAACTGTATCAGTGGAATTGTCCACTCCTTCGTAGACTTTATTCTCCTTCCACTGCGAACCACATTTTTCATTTGTCTCTCTTAGTAACTGCACATTCGAATCAGATATTTTGGAATGGTAATTCATGTGGAAATTGTAAGGTTAAAGATGTCTATCTTCTCTATGCTTCAGATTCAGTTTGCACCTATCATCTTCAAGATCGGTTCTGGAAACTTCTGTGGTCTATTTCCCTTCCTTTTAAGAATTTATTGTTCATTTGGAAATTGCTTCATAATGTTATCCCATCCTTTGAAGTCTTAAAGCAGCATCACCTTAATGTTTCTGGTGAATGCCCTTTTGGATGCCTTCACATGTCTCTATGCTAAAGCAATCTGGTTTGGTTGTTTCTCAATCCAATTTCAATCATCATCTTTTTTGGAGTTCCAATTATGGTTGAATGACTCCCAAAGTTTGTTATTCAAGAATGGAGATATCATTATTTTAAAGGGTATTATCATTCTTATAAATACCATATGGCACAAAAGAAATAATGCTCTACCTCATGGATGCATAGATCATCATGTATAAGTCATCAAGGAACTTCAAGGAAAGATTTCATTTACAATGCTTCACTCTCATATTCACATGGCAAATAGAAGTAAACATTCAATCAAAAATCGGTCAACGAATGTAGATGAATTCAATTCAGTAGACTGTATAATCATTCTACGCAAACTTAGGAAAACAAGAAAGGTCAGAGGATGCTATGCGCAGACTGAGGTGGACCTAGAAAATTATAGAAGGGGGCACAACTAGCGGGGATAATTGGGGGTTTTGGGCAAAGGTGCCCCGATTTTTTTATTATTTTTTTTAAAGAAAGTTTTAAATGCATTAAAAAACAAAAGAATATAAACAAGAAAAAAAATATTTATGAATCAAGTGAATACTGATGATGTAATAAGGGAAACAATTATTTTACAAACCTGTCATTTAGAAAAGTAAGACTAAGTACTGTTAGAAATAAATGCAGCTACATAAATTACAATGAAAGGTTGGCACTCAATAAGTTTAAATACATATATTTTAATAAAAAAGTATATTACAATAAAAATAATTATAATGTCATCCTCTAGGCCTTATTTTTTGAAATTCCATCATAATTGTCTTATTATCAATGCTATCAAATACATCTTTTTTCAATATAAGGCACAAAACAATCATTCAACCATTTATCCCCCATCTCATTACGAAGTGCAGCCTTAAGGTATTAACGGTGGGCAATCATTCAAACATGTATTAATTATTATTAAAAAAATCTCAAATTCAAGTGCCCCTTCTCTAACAAGTGGGTCCGCCCTTATGCGCAGATATGCTGTTAATTCTGCATCAATTCATTTGGAAGAAGCAATGTCAAAATGATCCATGGTTTTACTACAAATGTCTTCAAACCTATCATATGGATTAAAAGACACAAAATGCTTTTTCAGGCAAACAGCCTCAGATTGAAGAGTTGGTGCTTAGGGAAAGCTTTTATCTGCATAACAACAATCCACTCAACCAGCATTAATGTGGTGATTCAGGACATTCGTCTCTGCTCAAAGAATCTTATTCTTTCCTCATACCGGCCCTATTGTTCTGATGGAGAGAAGAACCTATTATTAGCTTTTCAGGAAATTTCTAAACGAACAATTTCAACGAAATCTTTCAATTTGTTATTTTATTATGTTCAACTCTATGTATTCCTTTATCCGTAGAATACATTGAATGTACAGAAATGGCTATAACAGAGTTTATGTTATTCGTATTAACAACTACTCGAGGATGAATGTTTTTATGCAGTGCCAACGATTTAATAACTATCTTTGTAGCTCTAGAATATTTCAGTTTATGCTCCTATCTATTATCTGGATATACCAAGAAAGATGTACGGTCTAATGAGGCCACTACGAAATATTTACTCATGGGTAGGGCAAACTCTTCTTATTGCTATTGTTATCGCTAATGATTAAGATAGGCTTAATTTGCTGCATTTTAGTTCAGTATCTTTGGTTTCATTGTAAACTTCATGGTTTATTAACATCATTTTTTTTCTTTTTTAAAGAAAATGCCACTAATCTAAAATTCAGTGTTATCAAAAAAAAAAAAAAAAAATGTTCAGTTAAAGTTACAAAGTTGCCTTCCCAAAATGCCCCTTTAAGTCCCACACAGTGACCCGAGTCGCCAGTCGCTACTAAGTACTAACCAGCGTTAATACACGGAAAGCGGCTCCTCCGCCCGTTCTTCCACGTATATTGGGCAGCAATTGAGCTTCAAATCATTTTTGCCTTCCTTGCTTTCTTGCAATCTTAGCAACCCCAAATGTAGGACAACAAGCTATCATCAATCTATCTCTTTCAATCAAGTACTCAATTTCCTTCCTTTATTCTTTTCTCTTTTGAATTCTACTAAATTGTCGGTCGTGTATTCGATTATGCTCTGAAAATTCTTCCTGGTAATGTCGGAGATTACTATGTGCTGTATAATATTTCTCGAAATTGGTGTCTGTCTCTGCTCTTTGAAGCGTGTGGGGAAGAATAAGGGCGGAGAGAAATTTTTACATTGTGGATTATTTATGAAATACTTCATGAAATTGAGAGCACCAGGGCCTCGTCTTGTTCTTTGTGTAAAAAAATTAAGATTTAACTGTCAACATGGATATTCTGTGTCAATGCTTCATAGTTTGCGAGTTAGTATTTTGGAAAATTGAAAGTAGTGATATAGCAAATAGCTCTGTGAATGGAAACGGACTTGAGACTCATTCTTTTTTGCGGTAGCACAGTTCTGCAAGGTCAGAATTGCTGAGATAAAAGAGATGAGGAAACTAAGATGGGCTATGGATGGAGCAGGATTTTGGGATTTGGACGTCTCTACCCCCAAAACACTTGATGGTTTGGCTTCTCCAGTTCCTGGGGACCCAATTCCGTTGGGTCTATCCAGAGGAACAAGGCTTTCAAGGCCTAATCAAATTGATTTCATGCAACGCTTCATGCATGCACCCCTTATTCCGAGCTATGCCAAACCTCAAGGCTTGAGTCTGCAGCGCGTGCTCACCATCCCTTTTTCTGATCGCTGGTAATTCCCTTGTCCATGTACCCTGTTCTCTACCAGAGTTTGAATTTATTTGTATTGAAAAAATTGTGTGTTCGCCTTGTCATGTTCTATTCTTTTATGGATATTTACTTGTCAACATTTATGGTTCATGGTTTGGTAAAAAAAAAAAAATGACAGTAATGGTAAAGCAAAGACCCTGGGTATAGAAATAGATTTGAGAATTCTTCCAAAGATACTTTAACCTGTGAGCATTTTATGGAGGACGTTATTAATGAAGGCAGTAAAGGTTTGCATCAATTTATGTAATACTGTCTCTTTGTTATAAGTGGTCTGTGAAAAATCCTCATGGAATTCATAGATATTGATATTTAAGCCTGCTAGTTTTGCAGGTTTGTAACTTTTCTAGGGCAGTTCAATTTGCAGAGATTTATCACCTCTGTTAAAAACAGTGGAGAATCTCGTGGGTCTGTATCCTCATGGTTGAAATCCCTACAGAAACACCTACAGGAGAAATCCTTATATGCCCTAAATTTCTGTTCAGATTTCCTTTTGACACCTGATGACACTCTGCTTGTTGGCTTAGATGCTTATGGTTATACCAATAAACGGAGAATCAAGACAGTTCTTCATCACAAGGTGATTGCTATTATAAAATCCTTATACCATGTGTTCTGTTCTAGATTTCCTTATCAGATTAATTGTGCCTTTCCATTTTTTAGTATTACGTGCTTTTCTTGTATCACTGAAGTGAATAATAGAGTGCTTAGGATGATTCATTCCATTAGGGATAGAGTATGTATCCTGGGGAACAAATTTCCCATGCTCAGTTGACCACGAGTTTTGATTGAACAATACACTTTACTCATTGTAGGCTACATTCACTATTGCTTTCACTTATTCACTATTACTTATGTGAATTGAGCTATCTTACTGGGTTTAATTCTTATAGAGGATTTGATTGGTTTGTGGTTTGTAGTTTGCTCATCATGACCTAATGGTAGAGGCAGTTTGGCCTGGTCTTTTTGTCGACAAGACTGGTAATTATTGGGATGTCCCATTTTCAATGGCAATTGATTTTGCTTCTTTAGCTACCAGTGACTCTGCTGCTAGTTATCATCTGTATTTGCACCAAAATATGGGGACGCCTGAGCAGTTTGAAGGCAATCAAAATCAAAGTAATGCAGTGCCTCCTACCCTACTTCCAGGATTGGCCATCAAAAGTGCCTTTTCTTACAAAATGAACATTGACTTTTGGAGAAGCACAGCTCGAAAGTTGAAATTGGTGCAGCCATATGACTTTTTTCTTTCAAACCCTCATGTATCTGCTACTGGGATTATTGGTAAGTTGTTTTATTATACATAAAATTTTCACATGTACATTCCTGCCCTAAAATGTGACAGCTGCTATGCTTTAGATACACAACCTTTTGCCTAGTGAATGAGTGAGGAAACTGTTATGCATTATCTTTACTAATCAGAACATCAACTCTTCTACCATTAGAGGATTAAGGATTTTAACTGAGCGATTGAGGTGGGTTCTGCTGTCTGAACTAGGACTAAGATTACGATGCCAGGGGTGCTATCATGTCATGTATGGGCATAAAGCCATGAATTTTATAGCATTGAGCTTATTAGTTCTTTGAATTCCTTGTTATCAGGTGTGGCTGTGACCGCCTCTGTGGGAGAGAATTCGGTAAGAGCAGTAGTGGAAGATGATCAACAAGGATCCAAAGGATATTATCTTGAGGCTTATGGAATGAAGGCCTCCTGTCTGGCAGATATATTTGCATCCGTTTCATTTGCAGCTCAATATGGGAACTTTCAAAGGCCTTTTCTAGACCTTTCCAGGTTTCAGGCCCGGCTGGATTTTCCTTCTGGTTTGAAATTTCTTTCAGGTGCAACAAGTGTTACACAAGATCTTCTCAATTCTCAGAAGCCCAACTTGGAATCTGTTCAGGCAATTTGTCCTAATGCTACCTTTTCCCTTCAGCAGCAGGTACCTTCATTTCTTTCAGTTATGAGATTCCTCATATGCTTAAGTTTTGCATGATGACAGAACCTTTTATGAAATGACAGAATTAGCTCCGAAGATACATTGCTGGAGAAACTTAACTTGTTCACATCTGATTGGTTTCCGATTGATTTTTCAAAAGCTAAAGTTTCTTGAGGAAATAACATATATTCTTAACAAATATATTTATTTTAGGGCCCATTTGGTTTAGTAGAAAAATAATTCAAGGATGAAAAATAATCTCTATGTCCCAACCAAACAGGTCATTACTGTCTTGTCCCTCTTGCCGTCTTGCATATTATTCTTTTCTCAGTTTTTCTGTGAACTCTCTTAGCACTACAATTTCTCTTATGGATGCATCTAAAACTAATAAGCAGGGGTACTCAAATTGATACAAGACACACTGACTTGAACAGTCGAGCATGAACAACGATTAACCACAAAGTGTTTAAAAGTTTTTCCCCCTCTACAAAATAAAAAATATATAATTTTAGTAAAATTTATAGTGTTATGCAATGAATATTGTATCAGATACAATACCATGATGCTATATAGATTTTTAAAGCTGCTCTTGATAACCAAAAAAATATTGTGTATCATGCAGATTGTTGGTCCTCTAAGTTTCAGAGTTGATTCAGAAGTTACAGTTGATCTGAAGAACCCAAAGTGTCCTATAGAAGTAAAGGAACCCATATTTGCTTTTGAATATGCATTGCAAGTCCTTGGTTCTGCAAAAGCAGTAGCTTGGTATTCCCCTCATCGCCAAGAGTTTATGACAGAACTTCGTTTCTTTGAGACATAAGCCATAGGCATTCTTTTGAGTTAGAAATATGTTATGTTCCTCCATTTTTAAAAATGGTTTTGCTCATCCAAGTAATTTATTCAATTGTTCCATCAAGATTGTGATTTGCCCCATGGTCCCTTGAACTTGAAGGGATTACTTATCAGACGATCATACTATTTCTTCTCCATATGAATTTTTTTTGAAGTAAATATGGTCAGGCAAAAACGCATGGATGTAATCAGTGATAAATGAATGTCATTTGTTTTTACAGTTACATTTTGCGCAAACACAATAGACCATACTAAGAATTGACAAGTTATGAACATTTGGAGATAATTGACATTTTTTGAGAAGATTAAAAATACAATTCTCTTAAGATGCATGAGTTAAATTGCCAGCAAGTTTGATTTTTATGAACATATTGTTTAAATTCTCACAATTAAAAATTAAAATGCCTTTGTCCAAAAGCTTCATTAGAAATACTTTTGTAGAGTTTTAGAATCAAATATACTTTAAGTCCGATGATCTTTCTCATTCATTCGTGTGGAATAAATAGATTATAATGAGATACAATCTGGTGTAACAGATTGAGGACTTCTAGGGAATTCAAAAACTGAAAAACTAATCTGATCTAACTAATTGCTAGTTTCTAGGATCTGATCTTTGACTAATCTAATAATGTTTATTTACAAATAATATAATTACCACACTCCCCCTCAAGTTGGATCATAGATACTCATCATGTCCAACTTGCATACAAAGCCTTCAAATATGTCCCTGGTAGACCTTTTGTGAGTATATCGCAATTTCGTAATTTTGTAGGTATGTAGGAGAGACAAATAATTCCATCTTCAACCTTTTCCCCGATAAAGTGGCGATCAACATCAACATGCTTAGTTCTCTTTGTGTTGTAATTGGATTCAATGCCATGCTTAAAGCCGCCTTATTATCACGGTAAAGTTTTAATGGAGATTCTATCTTGGTGTAGGTCTCGTCGGCGACCCTTTTTATCCATATTCCTTCTTTGAGTCCTTCGATAGTGATCTTAGTTCGATTCTCGCACTACTTGTGGATACCACTCGTTGCTTGTGACTCGCCATGTTACTAGATTTCCCCATACAAACGTGCAATAGCCGGAAGTAGACCCGTTGTTCTCTTGGTCTCCCGCCCAATCCGCATCGGTGTATATCTCAATAGTCCTCGAGATTAGTTTTTCGAAGAAGAGACCTCGGCCAGAGTTCCTTTGAGGTATTTCGGGATTTTATATGCTTGCATTCAAGTGTTTCTACTTTGGCGAGTGCATGTGTTGACTTGCGTATTTACTCGCAAAGGCGATGTCGGTCGTGTGTGAGAAAGATAGATAAGCTTCCCCACCAATCTACGGTAGCGCCCTATGTCGGTGGTTTTTCTTCCTCTTCTTGTTTCTCTTTCTCTCGCCACCTCTTGTTCGGTTGTCGGTTGTTCTACCTTTTTTTCTTCTTTTTGACACTAATGGGAGTCTTGCTCGGCTTACACCCAAGCATGCCAGTTTCCTTTAGTAGATCAAGGACATATTTCCTTTGTGAAATGTGAATTCCTTCTTTTGACCTAGCCACTTCCATTCCTAGGAAGTATTTCAAGCTACCCAGGTCTTTGACTTCAAACTCCTTGTTTAACGCCGTTTGATTCGATCATTTCTTGAGGATTGTTCCCTGTAAGTATTATGTCATCCACATATACTATTAAGATAGTAATCATACCTTCATGGTTCATAGTGAACATAGTGTGATCGAGAGGCATTGGTTATATCCTTCAGCCTTTAGAACTTGTGAGAATGTCAAACCAAGCTCTGAGACCGCTTCAACCCGTAAATAGACTTATTCAACTTGCATACATTGTTTGCCGTGACCATTCTCAAAACCAGGTGGAAGTGTCATATAAACTTCTTCTTTTAGATCCCCATTTAGGAAAGCGTTTTTGATGTCTAGTGTTGTAAAGGCGGTCGAGATTAACAAAGAACGGAAATAAGGATTCGATCGTGTTGAGCTTTGCTACGGGGGCAAAGGTTTCATTGTAGTCCAGGCCATAAGTTTGTGTAAAACCCCGGCAACTAGTCCGGCTTTGTACTTGTTCAAAGCACCATCAAGCATTGTACTTGGGGGTAAATACCCACTTACACCCTCCGCCTTTTTACCTTGGGGTAAGTCGGTGACATTCCAAGTTTGATTCTTCTCAAGAGCATTCATCTCATCTAATACAAAGATCTTTCCATTCGGGAATTTCAAGTGCCTCATGTACATTGTGGGAATCAACCCGATCAAGGTTAGTGACAAAATGACAATATTTCGTGAGAGATTACCATATGACATGTAGTCTTGAATAGGATGTTGAGTACGAAACGTGTCTTCTTTCTCAATGCAATAGGCATGTTTAGGTCCTTGTTGGCGTCAGGATTCTCTCTCGGTTGGGAGAGTGGTTGAGCCTCAGGCATAATGGACTCTACTACCTTTTTGTTTCTCCTAGAGTAAACCTTGTCATAATATTTGTCTCCCCCTGTTTGTGATGGCATGGTGAGGGAATCAGGTGTGGAGGATATGATCACAGGATAGGAAGGTGGTATAGGTTCAGGTATAGTAGGCTGAGAGTCACTCCAATTCTCCCCCTGACTCGAAGGGTGTGGATAGAAAGGTATGGCTTCAGCAAATGTGACATCGCGACTGACAAAGATTCGTTGGGATTTGGGGTCATAACAACGGTAACCTTTTTGGCAATTGGAATAGCCAAGAAAGATGCAAGGAAGGGACCTAGGGTCAAATTTGGAAGGAGGATGATGAATATGGACATATACGGTACATCCAAAGACACGGAGAGGAAGAGAGTGGTCAAGGTGGGAAACCACATGAGTCTCACGGAGTTTATCAAGAGGGGACATATGGGAAAGGACACGAGTAGGTAGTCGATTGATAAGGTGAGTGGCAGTAAGGATTGCATCTCCCCAAAAATACTTGGGAACATTGGAGGTGTACATAAGAGCACGGGCAATGTCAAGAAGATGGCGATTTTTACGTTCGGCAATGCCATTTTGCTGAGGTGTGTTAGGACAACTACTCTTATGAATGATTCCGTGAGATTTTAGAAAGTGGCTGAAGGTATGATTGAAATATTCGGTGCCATTGTCAGAGTGTAAGACTTGAATGGTAGAATTAAATTGGGTTTGAACATAGTGGAAGAATTCAACAAAGATATTGAACACATCAGATTTTTCTTTTATGAGGTATACCCAACACATGCGAGAGTGATCGTCTATGAAAGTGACAAAGTATTTCGAACATGTCCGGTTAGGTACTCTAGAGGGACCCCATACATCACTATGGATGATGGAGAAGGGACGAGTAGAGTGATAGACAGTTGGAGGAAAGGTAGTGCGATGATGTTTTGCTAGTTCGCACGTTTCACAATGGAAATTGGCATCTTTATTGAATGAAAATTGAGGAAACAATTTTTGTAAATACTGAAAACTAGGATGACCCATCCTTCTATGCCATAACATCAAATTATTGTCTGAAGTAGGGGAGACAGAGGTCTTTATTTGTGATGACAAGGCACTTGCAGAGGAATCATCAAGGTAGTAAAGGCCGTCATGCTCCTTAGTTGTGCCAATCGTCTTCCCGAGGAGAGATCCGAAATATACAATGAGTGGCAAAAAAGTGAGCGTAACGGTTTGTATGTTTTGTCAACTTGCGATTGAAAGGAGATTGTATGCCAAATGAGGAACATGAAGAACAGAATCAAGTTTTAAGTCTCTTGTAAGAGGAACGGTACCGGTGCCAAAGCAATGGAAGCACTAGAGTTATTCGCCGTACGAATTCGATTATTACCACCAAAGGGGAATAGGAAGTAAAGTTTCTTGATTCGAGGTCATATGATCGAGGCGCGGTGTCTACAATCCATTTCGACGAGAGAGGATGATGATATAAGGGTAAGATGATCATTACCTTGTTTGGCGATAGTGGCAACCGGTCCTTGAGAGGATCGTAAATTTTTCAGCAAGTTGAGAAGTTGACTCATCTGTTCTGTATTGGGAGAAGGAGGTACGGATCCGTGGAGTTTCCAGCATTTGTCCTTGGTATGACCAATCTTCTTGCAATGATCACACATTGGACGAGATTTGTTAGAACCAGAACCAGAAGAGGGAATGTGCTTACTGATTAAACTGGACGCTTCTGGTCCTGAAGAGATAGCCTTGAGAAGCATAGTTTGTCTTCGGGACTCTTCACGGCGAATCTCAGAATACACTTCCAGGAGAGAAGGAAGGGACGAATTACTCAATATTCTTGCTCGAGCATCGTCAAACTCGAGTTTAAGCCGCGAGAAAAATCGAATCCGATCGTGTTGACATTCGAAGGTGGCGAGTGGCATCGTGGAAGAATCCCATTTATTTTCAACCATTTGATCTTCTTCTTGCCAGAGAGCGACAAGTTCAAACCAGAATTCAGCAATGCACCGAGAGCCCTGAGATGACTTCCAGATGCGACGACGAAGATTAAATAGTTGGGATAAATCTTTGGCATCGACGTAAGAGTCGCGAACAGCATCCCAAATATCCTTGGCAGTAGGGAGATACATGAAGCTTCGTTTAATCTGAGGAGACATGGCATTGATAAGCCAAGAGCGGACAAGAGAATTATCGTATCCCATTGAACCCAGTTGGTGAGTTTTGATCCGACGGTGGTTCGATCTCTCCGATTAAAAATTTCCGTTTTCCACGTCCACCGATAGATAGCAAAACGGCCGTGCCCGGTCATGATAATTATGAAGGTTCAGTTTTTCTGACACCAACTGGCTATCGGAAGAGTGGAGAAGATTATCGCTGGGCTTGGGAGGTGTTGTTGTATCATTTGGTGATGCCATTGAAGGTGCAGTGCAAGGTAAAGTGAAGCACGGTAAAAAAATCCAAACCAAATGAACAGTGATAGCCCAAAAATAAATTGAGCGTGGACTGATTGGAGGCCCAGACGATTGGAGGCCCAGACGATTGAAGGCCCAGATGGTTTGAGTAACTTATTGGGCTTGAGAATTGAAGGCCCAGATGGTTGAAATTGAAGGCCCAGATGGTTGAAGCAGCAAAGACGCAACCCGATATCGTGAACCTGAGATGATGAGTCTGACGCTGACGGGATGAGTCTCAGAGACTGGTGAGCCCGAGGGAGGACTGCGGTGGTTCAACAATGGCGGAAGGCGACCGCCGTCGGAGTTGCAGAACACCACTGGTCTACGATCTGAGAATCGTAAACCTGAATGGCAAGGCGTCGAGACGAACCTGAGGGACCAGTCGAAGCCGGTGAGGACAAGCTCTGGAGAACGACGTCGGACGAGAGGGATGGCTTCGGACGAGGCTTGACACAGACACCACTGCACTGGGATCGTCGGAGTCGTACTACTCTGCTCGGAGATAGCGCCAACAATGATCGAAGCCGGTAAAGACAATTCCGGAGTGATTGTTGATGGTGATTGTTGAATCCAATGTGCGACGCAACCAGAGACCGATAATGGACTCTCAGACTCTGAGGAAGCAGTCGATTAGGATGATGATGCCAGGACTCGCTCGAGAGTGGGCTCTTCGGATGAGTGAGGATGCCGAATGGAGACGAGCTGGACTTGAGGAAGTTTGAGGACGTCACAGTGGGTGACGACTTGGATCGAACTCGAGGCGGAAGCTTTGAAGGATTCTACAGTATGGCTTTGATACCATGTAGAGTTTTAGAATCAAATATACTTTAAGTCCGATGATCTTTCTCATTCATTCGTGTGGAATAAATAGATTACAATGAGATACAATCTCGGTGTAACAGATTGAGGACTTCTAGGGAATTCAAAACTGAAAAACTAATCTGATCTAACTAATTGCTAGTTTCTAGGATCTGATCTTTGACTAATCTAATAATGTTTATTTACAAATAATATAATTACCACAACTTTCAACTTCGAAAACAAACCCCACCTTCTAAGAAGTCAAAGTAATTCCTCTTGCATATGAAATAATATTACTAGTAATGTAAAGAGGCAATAAGTAAAAGGTAAATATTCCGCAAAACTCAACAGCTTTATACTCGTTGGGTTAAACAAATAGAACTTCATTCGAAATTACATCTTGGAAAAAGTCTCTCAAGAGTCAAATTTCTATCCCAGGCCCTCAGCAAAATCAAATTATACGTCAAAAAGTAATTCCTACAATTGGGATCTTCCTTTTGTAGCTAATCAAGAAACACCTCTGTTGACTCATACGACCACAAGATAATTGTGTGCATCAGTGCATCACATCTCAGCTTTTAAAGTATCATCGTTTCATAGGCTGCTAAATACTGTCAATAAAAAGGAAGTTTGCATTTTGTAACACTATGATGTCTACCAAAACTGCTAGCAGGGCGACCTGGTGGAAGTAATAAGTGATTTTCATTGTAGTTGACAGATACAAGGCAAAGGCCATGCGGAGGAGTAGACAACGCGTATTTTGCAAGCTCCTTGCGGTCTCGAGATTCCAAAATCATCGGAACAATGTCAGGAGGGATTGCTTCCTTGCCGATTTGTAGCAACAGAGCCACCTGCATGGCAAACAGATGCACACAATTTCTAGCATTTAGTTGGAATAACTAGAATAAATTTAAAATGCAGAATAACCCTTCACATAGATTAGGCCTAAAGTAAACTCTTTACCATGTTTCGTACTTGTCTGTATAAGAAACCGGAGCCTTCAACTTCTAGCCGCAAAAGTGGTCCCTAAAAATAGTCATCAGCTTTATATAAGATTTCTTTCGGCTTCGAATGTTGTAAATTTTGGATTCTCAGTAGCAACTAGGTATTTAACTTTCGAATGTAACTTCCAGCTGGTAAATCCAAGATTTAACTGTCATTAAACTAATATTTCGGGACTTAACTGTCATTCTCCCTAGTTATTATTGGGATTAAACTGCCATTTCAGAAATGAAATAATAGCTAAAAGTGCAGAAACCTTGTGCTAGAGATAGACTATTACCATATCTATCACATCAAATCTGAATATTTGCTTCACTGGATCTTGTACCCGATCATTGTGGGATGCATTGGCAAAGGCAGAGAAGTCACACTTGCCAATAAAATATTTTGCAGCTTCTCTCATGACAGTACTATTGAGTTTATAGACACAATGATAAGCAAAGTGCCGCTGAAATGGGTCCATGATCGCATCATTGTATATCTTGTAATGGTAAACCTTACTTATTGCAGAAAATCGAGCATTGAATTCAGGCAATGCTGGGCTAATCTCCCTAACTCGGATATCAGAAGGAAGAAGGCCATTCAAAGCTGCATGAACCTCTTCCAAGCTGTCATAGTTGAATGGTGTGGTGAAGTGTGCAACCTGCAGCAGCGTTATGCTTGTAATTTATGGAGGACTTAGATTTGATCCTATGCCAGCCAAAAAAAAACTACATTTGGTCCTTAAATTTTAAGACCCGAACATATAAACATATATTCAGTTTTATAGCCTAGATCCTCCCAATAGAATTTGAGCAAGGTTTCTTATTTTCTTACTTGTAATGTTAAACATTCCAGACCAATAGGAAATGTTGTTTAGCATTTTCGTTAGAGGCTTTGATGTTTAAAAGAGTACTATTTTATGGATGTTTAAAAGAGTACTATTTTATGAAAGTCTTTTATGAGAAAAAACCATAATGCCAGCCTTTTAATTGTAATTAACCTAGACGAATGTTTGATACAGTCTTTAGGTTCTTGTACTTTTAATCAGACTTAAGATGAAGTAGAAAAGCGAAATCAGACGGATTTCACAACCCCCCCGGCCGCGGGGGCGGCGCGGGGGAATGGTACTTTTTCTTCAAAACCCTAGGCTGAATATAGTCAAGTTCAATCTAGTCTGTTTCAAATTAGACAAGAGAAACAAAGATGGACCTGACCCCAGGCATGAACTCCTCTATCCGTCCTGCCAGAACCAACCAAGCAGAGATCCTTCCTGTCTAGCTTTGTAGCTCGAGTTAAAGCGTTTTCCACAACACATTGTATGGTTGGGGGCGAAAGCTGATATTGCCAGCCTGAAATATAATCATTCTTGAAGATAATTAGCATTCAATACTAAAGTCTATAGGTACAACAATTCATAGACCTAATATGATAGTTTATAAGTTAGTTTTCAGCAATGCAATAGAATTCAGAACAAGCTAACTGTAAAGAAAGATACAAAAAAAGTCGCAAAGGCAACCAAGGCCTTCATAAAAGAGAAACTAACCCCAGAAAATGGAAGGCGAAACAGACCTGCATAATTGGTCCCATCGTAAGCCAAAACCAAGCGCCATTTATACCCGGCTTGAGAGGGATTCAAAACATCGTTAGAATCCCCCTGAGGGGATCGTCCATTACCATCGAGATTCTATGAAATTACCCGGAACAAACACTCATTTCAATGAAAACCAAACAAAAACCCAGAAATCTACAATGATTTCGTAAGCATAAAAAAAATCATCAAAATTACATATTAAGCAATCATTACTAGAATAATCAGATGAAGAAATTAAAAGCGGAGAAGGGGGGGAGGAGAATACCGAGCTTGCAATGGAGGAAGAAAGACGAGGAGTGAGAGAAGGAGCAAGGAGGCCAGCTGCAGCGACATTCATCACTCCCAGAAATTCAAAACGCGCTCGGCGCATGGGAAGTGGCAACAGAGAGCATTATAGCGAGTTATCCAACAATTGCGCGGTATTTACAAATCCCTGCCAATAACTTCCAGATTTGAACCTACAATTTATATACCCGTGTTTATTATAAAGTGTCAATTAATAAATGTATTTGAATTTTTTTATAAGACAATTACTGGCTCCTAATGGGTATTAATTATTTTTTTTCTATGTATACCCTAATGGCCTAATTAATAAGGATAATGGGTGAGAATAACAATTAATATAATATTAAAATTTAGTGCAATTAATAGTGATAATATTGAAAATTAATTAAATTTTAGGCCAACTTTATCAACTATAATTGTTTTTATTGGGTTGTGAGAAATGTTAGTTGGTGGCTGTTATAATAAGAACCAATTGGTAAAAGGAATAGTTATAGGCTAATCATTTTAACAGTCTGTGACAATTATGCCCCCTTTTATATCCTAGGCGTGGCTGTTGGCTAACATTTTATAATTGTTACTGATTGGTCCAATTGGTAAGATCGTTAACTCATAAATATAAGGTTATAGGTTCAAATCTCATTGATGTGAAGACTTTGGTAGCTATATATAAATAACTTTGTGAATACTCTTTGAGCGTAAAAGCATACATTCAGCTTAGTGAGCTCCAGAATCCAACTTATATAAACTGTAAAAAACCCTTTTTATAATAGTCTAGTGCAACTAACGAATAAAAAAAAGTAAATATTTAAAATTTTCATTAAATTATGAGTAATTATTCCAAACATTCTCGAGTTTTGTTATAATTTCTCCTCTATTTTTAAAATTAAGATGAAATCTTCAAAAATTTATTAAAATTATAAATATTATAGTCATTTCATCTATAAACACGTTGATTGTTATACAAACCACCATTTTAGGCTTAAAACCAACATATACTTTTCCTATAAATGAAGAATACTTTCACCGGTCGAGAATCACATATATATATATGACGATTATTATCAATAATATATACGTTTTTGAACTGTCATATATAAAAGCAATATATATACTCAACAAAGATAAATAACGGTTTTCAAACCGTGCTTTATTCAATATCTATTATAACGATTCTAATATAACACGTTATGTATTGAAACTTGTTAAGGTCATAATGTGCGTATTATTATCATAATAAAAAAGAGGTTCACGTAAACAATTGTTATATATACAGTAATGCTGACACAATAAGTAACGGTCTCAAATAAACAAAAATTATATAATTTGTAACATACATAACCATTATAAGTATAGATATGCATGGGTGGTATATTGCAACTGTTATGTATTTACTAACGGGTCTAATTAAACAACTGTCATATATAGTATAGACATAAATAACAGCTTTTAAGTAAGAACTATTAAGTTTTAAGACGTTCTATTTTTAAAATGTGGGGCTTCTTACTTGATATCCCCTACATATAATATTGCACAAAATGAAATTATACACAAATTTATATATATTTACAATCATTTATGTATATATACATTAAAAATAAAAGTTTAGAACCTATTTATGATATATACATGAGATAGAGTTTTTTGCTTTGCTTGTTGGACTTAACGGTATAATAGAACAAAACCTTCAACATCAAGTTTAGCCATGCAATCAAGGATGGATCAAGTCATTCTTAACTTTGTAGCTAGGCTCAATAGAACTCCCTACTATAAAGGACCTAAGGGGTGTGCAAGCCTCAAATACAACTTGATAAAGAAGTACAGATCATATGTGACTATAAAAAAATAAATTAATTTATAATAATGTTTTAATAAAATATTAAGAGTAGAGATAAGATACTGAGAAGAAAAAATTAATCTTTTAGTTCGATTAGAACAATAATCAGGGCACCCCAACTACTGAAAAGTTCACACACTTGCGAAATGTGGACTTGAGGGGAAAAAAGAAGAAGAAAAATAATCTTTATCATTCAAATATTAGTTATGACTTAACCACTCAATTATATAACTTAATCCTTCAACTTTTAACTCTTAACTCGATTAAAAATCAGTTTTAAATCCTTTTTCATTTAATAAATTAATTCTTGTCATACCTTAAGTCATCATCTAATCATCCAATTTGGCAAAATCACACCAGCCTGTGTGATGGACAAGTGAAGAAACGTGGAGCTTATTTGAAAGCCCAACTCAGCAATTTTCAAGTGTCATTTTGCCACATAGAATGATTAGATGATGACTCAACCCAACATCATAAGGATTAATTTATTAAATGAATATAAAAATAAGAATGAGTTTTGAATGAGCTAAAAGTTGAAGGGTTGAACTATATCAGGTCATAATTGATTGACTAGATCATAACTGAGTTAAAGTTTAAATAACTAAAATATTAATTTTTCAAAAAAAAAAAAAAATGAAGAGGAGAACATTTGCTTCCCTCTATCTATTTATTGGGTAGGGATAGAAGATTTTTTGGGAGAATTTTAGAAAAATATCACTTAGAATTCAAAATACAAAATAGGTGATATCACAACAAAATCATTACTATTCTTGTCAATCTCATTATTATTGTTGTAAACAGGATTTTAAAATTTAAATAGTCTTTTTTCATTATTTTCCTTTTTTTTTTAGCCATTGATTTAAGTCACCCCTTAAATTTATCGAATGTATAATTTTACTCATAATTTATTCTTTTGCATACAGCCAATTTTCTAAGACTTCATGCAATATGCACGAGTCAAGGGCCAAATATAATGCTAGTACTGAAATAATTAGGATTCAGAAAAAGCCCATGTAATTTCTGTTTTCATTATAATATGATATTCAAAAAAAAAAAATCAAAAAAAGGAGATAGTTAGGATTCAGGGGGAAAAAACTAATGTAATTTTGAGTTCCTTGAAACTGCCTTCATTTTGGTCTTGATCCCTCAATTTGAAAATACAGGCTTTGGTTCTTCAAATTTCATTTGAAATATTGATCCCTTATAACTTGATAAAAACTTGGACCATTTTTCCCCTAGAGAAACCAAAACCAATTGTTTGAAGCTCAAGGGACTAAAACTAAAGTGAAAGCAAACTTGAGAAACAAAAAATGGTACCAACCCTTAAAATTAAATGCAGATCATTTCACATGTGAAATAAAACTTGTCCTTTTAAATTAATGCTCAAACGAGACACTCTAATAGCACAATGCAATCATACCACTAACGAAACATGATTAAAGATAAAATTACATCAAACTAAAAGGAAACACATACATTAAATTATCAAGTTACGAGAACCCAATCCTAATGACAAACAAACAAAAATCTCAATACACACATTAAATTATCAAGTTACGAGAACCCAATCCTAATGACAAAGATAAACAAATAGAAATCTCAATACACACATTAAATTATCAAGTTATAACCCAATCCTAATGACAAATTAAATCTCAATACACACATTAAATTATCAAGTTACAGAACCCAATCCTAATGACAAAGATAAACAAACAGAAATCCCAATCTCATAGATAAATAGATTCAATCTTAAAAATAATGTGAAACTATAGAAAATTGTAGATTAATTTGTTACATAATTTTACTTACTTTGCTAAACCCTAAAAGCCAATCATTGGTGTACTGTTTCAGACAAAGATGAGCAAGAATTACCCATGTCACTACTCAAACACAGCTTTGATGAGTTTCTTGAAGGACACTCACATCAACTGTATTTACTCTTTGCCTTGAGAGGGATTGGAGTCAATGGAAGTTGAGTTAGAATGATAGGCTTCTTGTTGCAGCTTATACGGTATATATATGTTATTAATTTCAACTTAGGTCTTCATTTATTTATTAATTGTAGATTCTAAATTTGAGGAATAATATCGGGAAAGTTGTTTCTGGAGGAATGAAGGTGGTAATAACATGGTGTGTGGATTTGAGTGGCCCTCTTTATGTCTCAGCTTTCAACCCTCTTATGCTTGTCTTTGTGGCCATAGCTGGTTTTCTCATGCTAGATGAGAAGCTATATCTTGGAAGGTATCTATATATAATACCTCTTGTACCAAATATAAGACCTAGTTAACTTTTTTTAAGATATTAATTAAGCTAAATAAGTTACTTAATCATATGATATATTATGTATAATTAATCATCTCATAGATAAATAGATTCTATCCTATAACTAGAAAATCAAACTACATTATATGAGCAGAAGCTAATGATCAGAGTCTCCAACAAGCTCCATCTCATTACAATCCAATAACAATGATCATAATGAGATGAAGCTTGTTGGAGACTCTGATCATTAGCTTATTCTCTGCTCCTATAATGTAGTTTGATTTCCTAGTTATAAGATTGAATCTATTTATCTATGAGATGACTAATTACACACAACATGATATGATTAAATAATTTATTTAACTTCCTTAATATCTCTAAAAGAAGCTAATTAAGTTTTATATTTAGTACAAGAGGTGTGTATATGTATATATATATACCTTCCAAGATATAACTTCTCATCTAACCGGAGAAAACCAGCTATGGTCACAAAGACAAGTGTAAGAGGATTGAAAGCAAAAACATAAAGAGGGTCACTTAAATCCACACACCATGTCATTACTACTTTCATTCCACCAGAAACAACTATTCCTTGTATTATCCCTCAAATTTAGAATCTACAACTAATAAATAAATAAAGACATAGGTTGAAATTAATAACATGTATATATCGTATAAGCTGCAGCAAGAAGCCTATCATTCCAACAACCCAACTTCCATTGATTCCAACCCCTCTCAAGGCAAAGAGCAAACACAGTTGATGTGAGAGGCCTAGAAACTCATCAAAGTTATGCTTGAGTAATGACATGGATAATTCTTACCCATCTTTGTTTGAAACAATACAACAATGACTGGGTTTTAGTGTTTAGCAAATTAAGTAAAATTATGGAAAAAAAAAATTAATCTACAAGTTTTTATAGTTTCACCTTAATTTTAATAATGTCTATCTACTTAATTTTTTTTATCATATTGATACCTTTAATTAATTGGGTCCATGTAGTTTCAGTTGACTATTGACAAAAAAGAAAGACTTAACTGAAAATCTTGTAAAACAATATAAACTTGAAAAGAAAAAGAATTGGAGGAAAAAAAATTGATACAAAAATACCATGTGGTTACAATTTTAGAGCAAAAATCACATCAGCTATTTAAAAAAAAACGTCCCTCAGTGAAGTAAAATTTTCCATTCACTGTGTCCGTTAGTGACTTATGGTAGTCTTGTTTCATCCAGAAAATCTATGGATGAAGCCAATAATTTTCAATTTCAATTTCAAAATCACCGAACCACTTTCAGTTTTACAGGGAATTAAGAGAGAAAGAAGAGACAAGAGCAGGAGGAGGGTCGTGAAATTACCATTACAGGTCTGTATTCATGGTCATTACCAGTCACATATGCTAAGCCGTCGCCGATTTCTGTCACCAACTCGCCCGCCATCAGATTCTCTGTTTCTCCAAAAATAATAATAATAATGAAGTTATGATCTTTCATCAGCTTTAGTTATGGAGATTAATCAGAAATATTTATATATAACCGTGTGTTATGTGTTTAGTGTGTTTAGTTAAAAAACAATATTCTTGGGTGAAACAAAGAAAAACAAAAGTATATTTGCAGAGATTTAAGAATGATGCCAGAAATGAAGCTTTTGCAGGGAGGGAATATGATGAGAGAAGAACACATACATATATATGTATGTCTATGCATATACCGATGCCTATAGTGTGTCTCCAAGAGAGGCAAGCTCTGAGTTGCTTGGCAACTTTCTCGACATTATCTTTGTTAGCTTTGAGAAAGCGTTCAACACAGGCATGGTTATAGAATGTCTCCTGCAAAAAATGAATCAAAACAAACAAAAGCATATAAAGTACAAGTTAAGCATTTGGAAGAAGAAATATAAGTGTGGATTAATGGAGGGGGGAGAGAGATAGAGGGACCTGTTTGAGAGTGAATGGGGATTGTTTTGTGAGGAGTTGAAGAACGGCTTTAACTCTGGAAATAGTATGGTAGCTATGGTCATTCTGATCTTTCTTCCCCATTATTATTCTCAGAAATATTAAGAGAAGCTTGTTTTGAGAACCAGCTTTTGAGAGTGGGAGAGAGAAGAGAGGTAGAAGAAGAGAGCAGGTAGGGAGGAGGTATAAATGGTTGTGGCAATAACAGTGTTAATTTTACTTGCATGGAGTGCTGAGGTGGATTTTGAGCTGGGAAAAGGAGCTATAAACTGATATTTCTTACCACAATGACGCTCCAAGCTTTCCGACAATGGCCCACCGCCGCATCCCCTTTCCAAACAGCCTCGCCGGCATGTCATTGAAAGTTACTGTAAATGGGGTTTCAAACTTTAATGAAGGGACCCCACAGATCAAAGAGCTGATGAAGAATAATAGGAAACGAGGATATTACATTTACTTCTCCTTCTGCTCTTTATTTATGCAAGTTTAGGTGAGTGCCATTAAGAAGGCATTAAATTCGACCCAAAAGGAAGTAAGAAGACAGTAATGGCTGGCAGTTGTCACTGTGAGTTTTCGATGGTTTTTTCCATGGTTATGAAACCGGTCCGGTCAGTCATAGAAAACGGGGTCAGGTGTGGTTTTTTTTTTTTTTTTTTTTTTTTTTGTAAACGTCAAGAGTGAAGACGTTTACAGAGTTCGAGCGAAAAAAAAAAAAAAAAAAAAAAAAGACGTTTACAGAGAGAGAAGGAGAGAAATAGGGCCGATGAGAAACAGATCCGGCGATAACAACAAAGCCGGAGTGAAGAGATCCGTTGAGAAGAGCTAACACCGAAAGAGGAGAACGACTCACAGACTAAGGAGCGAGGAAACGAGATCAACAGCACGCGATGCAAACATCAGGGATAGAAGTCGTTCCGGTGAAGGATTCAGGGTCTGATCCCACGACGTTTAGGGTGCATGTGGTGGAGAAGCCATGGCAACGCGAGGGAGAAACACAGAGAAAAGTGAAAACTGAGAAAGAACAAAGAGAGAAGCATAGGGAAAATGAGAATGAGAAAGAAGGAAGAGGGATATACAAGAGGTGACGGGTGAGTGTTAATGTGCACCGAATGTATTTGACCAGAGGGTAAGAGGGAAGTAGCATTGATGAATTGATGCTTTTTGATCAGAGGGTAGTGCATCGTATTTTTTCATTATTCAATGGATATTCAAAATGGATGTTTTTGACTAGAGGGTAGCATTAAAAATTTTTTTTTTATAATTTCTTATTAATAACCTAAAATATTTACTTTCTTATTGGTTTGGTCCTGGTTTAGCTCCGGTCGACCCATTGACCCTTGACCAGTCTCCGACCGGTTCAAATGACGGCCCCTGTTTTAATAACCTTGGTTTTTTCTCATTTTCCTTTTATTATATAACATGTTTCAAAAAAACTAATAATATGAGTCCACCTCAGCTCTCCCATGCAAACAAAGCTAATAGTGTTAGTGCCACATAAGCAAATTTAACACCATGCATTAATCCCAACTCCAAGTTTTTTTCAAACTATAAAGACCAACCGTTTTAGAAAAAGTTATTTGAGGGACCAAAATCAAAATAAGGATAAACTAGAAAGATTAATATTTCCTCCGATCGTAATTATAAAAACACTTTTGAATTGCAAATTGCACTATAAAAATATTATTATAATTAAAACTGGTAGTAATTATATTAACTCTAATATATAAATACTTTAATAACTCGATCCATTTCTAAATCATTTATATATACGCACATACATATATATATATAAAACAAATACTATTTCAGTAAGGAACCAACATAATCAGTATTTACATTGATCACATGCCAGTGAACCTGTAGCTCCGATAAAAATAGAAGGTTGTGAGCTGTATCACACTATAAGCCACCAGGTCAAAAGCCTGCAAACATGCCATAAACTACCATCCATAGTCACTGTAAGTCACCTATCTCATTGAATTTATTATTGATTGTAGATACACCATAAGTCATTAATATAATTCACCTACCTCGTTGAATTTATTAGTGAATGCATAATTGTATTCACAATTTATTATTTTGCATCCTGCCAATTTTCTAAGACTTCATGCAATGGCCCAAATATAAAAGGAAAGAAGTGATGTGAGAGGAGGAAGCATAAAGTATTATGCAATGTGACTTGACCATCTCTCTATCTCTCTGCTTCAATACTCACGTTCAGAGGCCAGAAAAATAATGAAGCGATATCAGTGATATCAGTGACGGAGTTAGGATTTTTTATTTATGTTTGTATAATTATTGGGGTTTGGGTGCCCCCAAATTTTTTCTAAGGAAAGTTTTAAATGCATTAAAAAATAAAAAATATATAAAAAAAAATTCATAAAATTAAGTGAATACTGATGATGTAATAAGAAAGACAATTATCTTACAAACCTGCCATTTAGAAAAAGTAAGGCTAAGTGTTGTTAGAAATGCAGCTACATAAATTATAATGAAGGTGGGCACTCAATAAGTTCAAGTACATATATTTTAATAACAAAAGTATATTACAATAAAAATAATTATAATGTCATCTTTCTAGATCTTATTTTTAAAAATTCCATTATAATTATCTTATTATTAATGCTTACTAACTTTTAAAACACGTACATTAAAGAAAACAAAAGAGAAAAACGACGGGATTTATGACAAGGAAGGGAAAATTTGCAATGCACTAATTATATATTTGCTTTGCAATACTTACTAACTTTGAATTTAATTTCTAAAAAATTTAAATTGCCACTTCAAGAAAAAGTGACAGCGCACACATCCATTTTTCTTTTCTAATTAAAATTTTTGTCATTAAAAAAATACATATTAATCTAGTTATTACCATATATATAATTATTAATTTTATATATATATATATATATATATATATATCTAGCCTCCAAGCTAAGTCATGTTTGGTCTCTTGTTCCTGCAAAATAATTTACTAATTGTCATTTAATGGAAACCAAGAAGCTCTTAATTAATTTCATTCTTCAGTTTACTAAAAGCACAAAGAAGAAGGCCTTGTTCTTTACTAATTGTCATTTTTAGAAATTTCTTAGACATCTAACCAATATAATATTTGCATAACCACTGCAAACAAGCTTTGAAAAAAAAAAAAAAAAACAAAAAAAAAAAACTTTAATTAAATCAGGAACACAAAATAATGAAACAACATATACAGATGTACACATCGGAGCCATTTTACTGGTGTGTTGTGAGATTTGACAGATTATCACGGCTTTTTTTTTTGGTAAAACTTGGAAGCATTATTTAAATTAGATAAATGTTTTGAAGTTATCTGTCCCCATCATCCTAGCAAGCCTATTTCTCATTTTTTAAATAATTAATTATCATTTTGTCACTGTTTTTAAAATATTTCCCAATGTTCCACTATTTAGTCGACTAAACCAAGATTTAGTCGACTAAAACACGGGCGCTCATTTTTTTGATCGCCTCGCGATTTAGTCGACTAAACCAAGTGGCTTAGTCGACTAAATGGCGGACACGGGAGTTTTTTTAAAACCCCAATAGCGGCATTTGGAACCCTAATCCACCACAAAACCTCCCCAAACCTCTCTCCCCTATGTTTTTTTCACTAAATCCTTATCGAATCCATTCATGGGTAGCGAAGGAAACTTCATTCTAGCATCATTTGCGTCGATTTCGATATGTTCTCATCTCCATTTCGAATTTCCGCCGTTGTTCTTTCGTTTATGCGGGGCTTTTACCTTTTCTTCATCCGATTATTTATTTATTTATATTATTAATATTTTAGTATAAATTATAGGGTTAAATGTGAAACTCTTTATCATGTTCATGTGTGTATAACACGCTCGATAATATTATGGGACCCGTTAGATAATCAACTCCTTTGTCATGCAGTTCGGATCCTATTGGCGCGTGAAGCTATAAAGCAACCATAAAATTAATTTTTTTTATTAAGTTTTTATATTGAGGATTTTTCTGTTACGATTTTTAGTTATGTCCACAATCCTCACTGAACTTTGGAACCTTGTAAAACTCGTTTTTATTTTTAATTATTTGTCTACCTTATATTTTGGGGTTATTTTTTTGTTTTCTTTTTTCATTTTATTCTCATAATCTCATATAGACCGTTAGATTAAAACAATATATTATTCGCATTCAATCTTTTATAAAATTATTTCTATAAACATAAATAAGTAAATTTAAACTCTTAAAATTTGATCTATACCCTTCATAATTGCAATCTGTAATAAATAAAGAAATTTTAAATTATAAAATATAATAATAATAATTTTATAAAATATTAAATCTAAAATATACATTTCATTATCTAATGATGGAGATGAGATGATGATATAAAAGAGGGTAATGAGGATATCATTTTACTATATTTTGATATAGTAACTTTTTTTATCCTCTATAATCTCAAATAGGATATCATTTTCCTATATTTTGATATATTATGAGTAATGTATGAATGCTTGCCGGAGGTAGGGTAGGTACCTCAAGAAGTTGTTGTTGATGAGTTTGAAAATGAAGATATCATTAGGGATTTTCATATCTATTTTAAATCAAGTATCTTAACTAATCAATTTGATATTTTGAATGTAATCAATATAAATTTTAAATTTTAAAAAATATTTCTTCATATTCGGGTTTAAGAAATCATAAAATTAATTTTTTTTATTAAGATTTTATATTGGGGATTTTTCTGTTAGGATTCTTAGTCATATCCTCGATCCTCACGATCTTGGGTGAACTTTGATTTTAAATATAAAACTCATTTTTACTTTTAATTAATTTGTCTACCTTCTAGGGAAATGAGGGTTCGCATAAACGAAAGAACAACGACGGAAATTTGAAATGGAGATGAGAACATATCAAAATCGACGCAAATGATGTTAGAATGAAGTTTCCTTCGCTACCCACGAACGGATTCAAGAAGGATTTGGTGAAAAAAACAGAGGGGAGAGGTTTGGGAAGGTTTTGTGGTGGATTAGGGTTCCAAATGCCGCGATTGGGGTTTTAAAAAAACTTCATTGTCACTATTTAGTCGACTAAGCCACTTGGTTTAGTCGACTAAATCGTGGGGGCAGTCAAAAAAATGAGCGCCTCGCGTTTTTGTCGACTAAATCTTGGTTTAGTCGACTAAATAGTGGCAAGACATTGAGAAATATTTTGAAAACAAAGTGGCAAAATAGTAATTAATTATTTAAAAAATGGCAAATAGGGAAAAAAGCATCATCCCTACACATACACACAAACTCTTTTTTTTTTTTTGGATAATACAGAACATGTTCGAAGCTTAAAACACATACACATAAACTGACAAAAGCATTCACAATACATATAAAGTAAAGTTATTATTTTTCTTGCAACGCACGGAGAATATAGTAAAATATTTTTTAAGAAATTGAGTTTATATTTTTCATGCTTAAATTGTTTCAATATATGTTAAAATCATTAAAGGTCTAAAAATAAAATTGCCCAAGCCTAATGAATTGCATGGTCACTACCAAAAAACACAAAATTACTAACGGAATTTTTCTATCGGTAATTATACTAACCAATTACCAACGAGAAATCTGTCAGTAAATTTACTAATGGATTGTCGATGGAAAAACTCTGCTCGTAAATCTCATTAGAAAAATACAAACTCCAACAAAATTAGCAGTGAAATTTTTTCTGTTGGTAATTACCAATAGATTTTTACTCCATCACCAATTACCGGCAAAAATTCTATCAAGAATTTATCACAAAAATTGCTGAAGGAATACTAACGAAATTTACCGGTGGAAAATTTTTGTCTGTAAATTTTGTAATTTTCTATTATTATATTATAAGTTATTATATAATATAATAACGTAATAAATAATTAACCAATGCTTGGGTCGCTGTTACGTTATAATTAAATTAATAAAACTTGTCCTTTTAAATTAGTACTCAAAGGAGACACTCTACTAGCATAATGCAATCATGTCATCAACATAAACATGATAGAAGATAGAATTACATCAAACTAAAAGGAAACACATCCATTAAATTATCAAGTTACAGAACCTAATCCTAATGACAAAGATAAACAAAACGGAAGTATCAATCTCATAAATAAATAGATTTAATCATATAACTAGGAAATCAAACTACATTATGATAGGAGCATAGAATAAGCTAATGATCAAAGTCTTCAACAAGATCCATCTCATTACGATCATTGTTATTATGAGGGTTACGTTTATGTTGTGTAGAAGATGTCACTGTGATCTCATGAAGGCTTTGTGATGGAACAAGTCGATTCATCTTCTTCATCTCTTTGCCCTTTCCCCACAGAACAGCATATAACCCACCCACAATTAACAACCCACCAATTATACTGCAAACCAACTCATGATAAAATATAAAGTTATTAGTCATATCTCTATTAATTCATGAGCATATTGCCCAAAAAAAAAAAAAAAAAAACACTACCTCCCATCTTAAATATAAGACCCAAATAATTTTTTTGAGAAGATTAAAGAAGTTAAGCATATTACTTTAAAGTATTTATATTTATCATTTTTTATCCAAATTAATTTGTGTCTGACTTATGATATTTGATTTAAGGGTTAAGTGAAAATTTTCCCCATGCCGTCATTCCAGTTAATTTTAACCATCAGATGATCAAATATGCTAAGCTAACATAGTCCAGATGTCATCATGTCATTTTTGTTAAGGTATAAATTTGTGCTGGAAGTTCATGTATCATCTACTTCGTATCTTTTCAGAGTTAGATTAAAACTTTTAGGGAAAATTTGTGCCTTTAAAAAAATGATGTGGATGATATACAAACTATGCTCGGCATATTTAGTCAACTAATGGTCAAAATTAATTAAGAAAATTGTCAGGGCAAAATTGCTCCATTTTTGCACTTATGGGGCAAAATTACCCTTGGTGAAAACTTTTGGGGCAAAAATGCCCATACACAATATATGATATAATTCAGTAACTTATTTAACTTCCTTAATTTTTCTTAAAAAACTTAATTAAGTCTTATATTTAGGATTAGAGGTATTATATATATACATACCTTCCAAGATATAGCTTTTCATCTAACATGAGAAAACCAGCTATGGCCACAAAGACAAATGTAAGAGGGTTGAAAGCAGAGACATAAAGAGGGCCACTCAAATCCACACACCATGTCATTACCACCGTCATTCCTCCAGAAACAACTATTCCCTATATTATTCCTCAAATTTAGAATCTATGATTAATAAATTAATGAAGACGTAAGTTGAAATAAATAACACACACACACATATATAAATAATACCGCATAAGCTGCTGCAAGAAGCTTAATATTCCAACCCAACTTCCATTGACTCCAATCTCTCTCAAGGCAAAGAGCAAATGCAATTGATGTGAGTGCCCCCGAGAAACTCATCAAAGCTGTGCTTGAGTAATGACATGGGTAATTCTTGCTCATCTTTGTCTGAAATAGTACAACAATGATTGGGTTTTAGGGTTTAGAAAATTAAGTAAAATTATGGGAAAAAAAATTAATAATCTACAAGTTTCTATAGATTCACCTAATTTTTAATCAGGTGTATATCTACTTAATTTTTTTTATCATCTTGAATTTCACCCTACTTTTAATTTATTATGTCCATGTAGTTTCAGTTGACTAATGACAAAAAGGAAAGACTTAATTGAGAGTCATGTAAAACCATATAAACTTTTTTTTTTTTTTTGGGGGTTTTACACGTACCAGATAAATATCAGGTGAAACTAATGACTCAATCAAAAATCAAGTAAAATTACAAGGATTTGGATAGTAACAAGTATTTACTCTCGGCACATTGTGCGAGATGAATATAATTTAATTATGATAAAATTTAAAGAATACTTTATAACACTCCCATGCTTAAAGAAAATTCATATAAAGAAAGCAGTGTATTAATTAATAGATCAAAACCAACCCGTTTTCTTATGAATTGAGTATTATAAGTTTGTAAGGATAAAATTGATGATGATTCTTCCTAAACTGAAATATATATATATATATATATATATTTATATATCTGTGTGCGTGTGTGTGTGGTATGATATAATATTCATTTTTAGAGAAAAGACCTGAATGATGAGCCACAGAGAATAAGCACAACCGCTTCCAAGAGAACAAAGTGCAGCCAAGAGAGTCTTAACAGTAGAGGAAGACTGTGGTGATGCCACATGTCTATTACATGGATGCAAGAGGGAGACAAGGAATGAGTCAGTGTCTATTTTTACACCTTTGAAGAATACCAGGGTCATGGCCCCACTTAATGCTGTTATTGTTCCAATGATCTTGGCTTTTCCAGCTACAGTTGGTATATTCGATTTTTCCAAACTGTGTTTACAAATCCAATCGCATAATAAATCTCAATAAATACACCAAAACATAAAAGAAAAATATTTTTTTCAATGTTAAGAAAACTTAATTAACAATATAAATGTAAGTATATTCCACCTAAGAATCGATCTTTTATCTACATATAAAAGTAAATATCATGATCCTCAAAGTATCAGTACTAAGAATATCCGTAAAGAAATTGGAATTGTAACAAAAGTCACAAACGATTACTGATCCTAATGAGGTTTAATCTGTAAGAATAAAACAAAGAAAAAGAATTGAAACTAAGAATAAGAAAAAGAAAGTAATTTGAAACAAAAGGGGAAAAAAAAGCGAAAGTAATTTATTCTTAAAAAAATAAATTTTAGCAATATATATATATATAACTCAACGTATGTAGTTTATTGAATTAAAAAGATTAAATTATATCCTACTGACTTGACAAATATAAGGATTGAATTGTTTTGAGCGAAAATTTAGGGACTAACTTGATAATTGAGAACAAGTTTTAGAATCAAAAGTTATATTTTTACTTAAAAAATTAGAATGACAGTGATAAATGAAAAGCAAACTCACCGGAAGGAGACTGCCATGATAAAGGTGATGACTGGAATAAGATTGGCCATCGCTTCTGATTTTAGAGCCAACGCTTCTAAGTAGAAGTTTTGTGACACTGTTCCTCTATGTAATAATTATACATACACACATCACAATATTAGGAAAAAAATTAAAAGGGAAGAAAGTTGTTAAGAAAAGACTAATAATTAACTTGTTTGTTTTAGTAAATAAATATGTTAATCATGCTTTAAAAAATAAAACTGTCTAGAGGTGTTTTTCTTTTACCGTGAAACTGTCTAGATGTTGATAATTAAATTCCTATTTCATAGATTCTAATAAATAACTTTTCATCATTGCATTTGCAACTTTGAGCTTGAAGACTCTCATCTTAGCGTATAATAAGAAATTATATTAATATTTTAAAATAATTGAAATTAATCAATAAAAAAAATTTAGAATGTGTGTGTAAATATATTTAAATTATATATGCATAGCTCACTTTTATATTTTTTTCAATTGCATTCTCCAATACAATAGCCTTTCCTTGAAATAGAATAATATTTATGTAATTTGAAAATTTTATGCAGAAAGTCAATGTAATTATATTATTTCCAAATGAAGTCTAACACTCTAACTTTTAATCAAAACACACACTCATATATATTATTTCATAAATTTTAATTAGCTAGCTTGTAGTTTATATGAATATTTATTCATTGACAATGATTGTTTCCTTGTGTTGCTTGTCATAATTAGTAAAACTGTAAAACAGAAGGCCTAATAAGTAATTCATAGAACTAAGTCTCTTAAAAAATACACTACCGATTGGAAAAATAAAATATCTACATCACTTATACATAAAAATAGTAAAACACCACCACATAAGTATTTATACAAATAAGGGTAACAGTACATTTTTACTTTTTCAGTCCCCCAATTTTATATAAATTACAAGAAAGGGTATAAGTATTTATACAAATAAGGTAACAGTACATTTTTTATTTTTCAGTCTCCTAATTTTATATAAAATAAAAGAAAGGGTAACAGATCCTAATAAGTACTTATACAAATAAGGGTAACAATACATTTTTACTTTTTCAAACCCCTAATTTTATATAAAATATTATTCTAGTGTTTTAATTTTATAAAGTCTATTTTTATTCCTTTAACCCTAACATCATTAATCTCAAACGTTTTTTTTTATTTATTTATCAATCATTATAATTTTTTATATAATTAAACTGAATATGTTTGTATTTGAGAATATTTTATCAATGTCAGCATTTTTTTTTTTTTTTTTTTTTTTGGAGAATCACCGTAGAGGTCTATTTAACCACAATTAGCCCAATAAGGGCCCCAAGAATCTAATTTTCCCAGAACAGGCCCTAGGGCCCTGATTGGGATTGAATGAATAAAAGAAAAGACCAAAAAACACCCCTGATTTAAAAAGCAAAAAGGAACAAGTCTGGAAATAAAAAGTGAACAGACGCATTATTCAGTTTTGGCGCCCACACGAGAAAGAGAAGAAACCATTGTACAAGGCAAACGCGGGAGAGAATAGGCGGGTTTTTTCGAACCTATATTTTGCTCAACTCGCGAGGAGAGAACATCTATATTACCAATCATCCACTTCGTTCTAGGCTGAACTCATCTACCCATGAATTTTCTTTGTTCTTGAACCTTTTTTCGTTGAAGGTTGGGTGGTGAAAGGTTGGACCTTGGCCAAATTTATGTTATAATTAGATAGGAAAAATGTAAGAAATACTAAGATTTTGCTCAAGATATCATTATCACCATTCTAGTTGGTCTTTAATCATTTTTGGGTTGAGTGGAAAAATGTTGCTCTGTTTTTTGGCATGAAAACAGAGAGAAAGATGTGCTTTTAAGTGGGAATAGGTGCATGGGATGAAGCTACACTTGGTTGAAAAACGCTGAAATGGGATAGTTGTAATGATGACTGATATAGTTGTAAATATGACTGATATAGTTGTTAATAAGAGCTGAATGTTAAAACGCTGTAGGTTGCTCTGTTTTGGGGCATGGAAACAGAGGAAGGTCTGTTTGTTAGGGGGAATGACTGAATGTGAAAACAGTGAAATGATATTGTTGTAAATGTGATTGTTAGAGTTGTTAATGTGATTTGTTAAAGTTGTTAATACTCACTTTATGTTACGAGATCATAATTAAAGATGGCCAAGTACTTTGGGAAGAACATATTTACAACTGACAAACACTTACGAGAGGGCATTTACAAAAGCAAAAACCATATTTACAAACGAGACAAAGCAACATTTACAACAAACTTTAAAAATTTGGATTTTCGTTCAAACTCAAGTCCTAAGCTTATAGAGGGCATTTACAACAGAAAAAGCCACATTTACAAGATAAAAAGCCACATTTACAACAAACTTTAAAAATCTGCATTTTCGCTCAAACTCAAGTCCTAAGCTTAAAGAGGGAATTTGTAACAGTAAAAGCCACATTTACAACATCAAAGTTCGAACGGGTAAGTTAAGTTCGAACGGGCAAGCGTAGAACCGTAAACGTTGGGTACAACTTGTGTCTTTGAATATTTTTAGGGAGAATGACGCATAAATACCAAATAAAATTTCAAAAACCCCAAAAAAGGAAAACAACTGTACAAATGTTAGGTATTATAACTTACCCGTTCGAACTTAACTTACCCGTTCAAACTTAACTTACCCGTTCGAACTTTGATGTTGTAAATGTGGCTTTTCGTTGTAAATGCCCTCTGTAAACTTATGACTTGAGTTTGAACGAAAATCCAAATTTTTAAAGTTTGTTGTAAATGTTGCTTTGTCTGTTATAAATATGGCTTTTGCTGTTGCAAATTCTCTCTTTAAGTTTAGGACTTGAGTTTGAACGAAAATCCAAATTTTTAAAGTTTGTTGTAAATGTTGCTTTTTCTATTGTAAATGTGGCTTTTTCTTTGTTACAAATTCCCTCTTTAAGCTTAAGACTTGAGTTTGAGCGAAAATCTAGGTTTTTAATGTTTGTTGTAAATGTGGCTTTTTACCTTGTAAATGTGGCTTTTTCTGTTGTCCTCAAGCTTAGGACTTGAGTTTGAACGAAAATCCAAATTTTTAAAGTTTGTTGTAAATGTTGCTTTTTCTGTTGTAAATGTGGCTTTTGTTGTTGCAAATTCCCTCTTTAAGCTTAGGACTTGAGTTTGAGCGAAAAATCCAGTTTTTTAAAGTTTGTTGTAAATGTGGCTTTTTATCTTGTAAATGTCGCTTTTTCTATTGTAAATTCCCTCTGTAAGCTTAGGACTTGAGTTTGAACGAAAATCCAAATTTTTAAAGTTTGTTGTAAATGTTGCTTTGTCTATTGTAAATATGGTTTTTGCGGTTGCAAATTCTCTCTTTAAGCTACCTCCCTTCCGGCGTCATCTCACGAGATCAGAACCAAAGAAGCAAGGACAGCCTTCCTCCGTTGCAACACACAGATCGAGCGAAAACAAAAACCCAAAATTAGAAAAACTTACAGATTGGAATCTTCCTCATTCGGCAAGAGCAGATCGACAAAGAACAGGGAATTGAAAGATTCACCAAACTCGACCAAAAACGCCAAACAACCGAAGCGATCTAGTGGAGAGATCCAAACAAAGAAACAAACACCGAGTAGCAAATGATTTAATCAAAACGAGAGAGAGAGAGAGAGAGAGAGAGAGAGAGAGTGTGTGTGTGTTTTGAAATCAGAACCCCCTTCCTTTTTCAGCTTTAGTTAGGGGCTTTCGTGTCTTTTCATTTAACATTCACATGTCAAAAAGGGCCCTAGGGTCTGTTGCGGGAAAATCGATTCTTGGGGCCCTTATTGGGCCAATTATAGTTAAATGGGCCTGTACGGTGATTCTCCCTTTTTTTTTTTTTTTTGTTAATAACAATACTAAGATTAGAGAACTGAAAAGACATTTCATAAAATAAAGAGATTAAAATAAAATATTTTGTGAATTGAAAAGTGTAAATAAGTATCCTAAATTCACAACAGCTTGGACTTGAGTGTGAAAAAGGTAAAATAAAAAATGAGTTTTTTGAAAAATCACACTCAAGTGTCAAGAACAAAAAACAAAAAAGTCTTATAACAGATCCCCTCTCAAAAGATCTCCAGGGACTGAATTCATATTAATTTTTTGGACCTGAGTGTGATTTTCTCTAAAAAAAATTAATAAAATATTGTAGCAAATATAGAAAATGTGTATAATTTGAGGTGTAAAAAAGACTACATAATTTTAGTAAAGTTAAAAATGGAAGGTGGGGTAAGAGTCACTCATTCTCACAATTCTGTATTGGCCTAATGTCCAATAAATAAACACGAGAGTGACCTAATCAACCTTAAGTTGTTCTTGACACCTTGTTACTAAAAGTGAATTCTGAATATTTTGTGTGTAAATTCAACCCCACACATACAGTTATTATATGAACAGAAAATTAAAGCGCACACAATGTAGTAATTAGAGTTAAATACCAATTTTGTTATGGAAGTATTGGTAAGGGGGCACTCAAGACCAGAAGTTTTTTCGGTATCATTTTTGCCCTTGAAATTTAAAAACTTATAATCTTGTTGATCGGTTGATCTCGACCGTTAGATCGTTGCTCTCTTTGTAAACTTCCAGGGTAAAGTTACTCCTAAAAAAACTTCCGGGGTAAATTTGCTCCTAAAAAAAAACTTTTGGGGCATATTTGCTCCTTTTTGTAAACTTTCGGGGCAAAAATGATACCTAAAAACTTCCGGTGCTGAGTGCCCCATTACCAATACTTTCATGGCAAAAATGATATTTAACCCTAGTAATTAACTGTTAACTAATAAAAAGTTAGCGTAATGATTTGTTACTTACCCAAATAAACCACAAAGAAATGCTTGAAACGGTATCTTCCAGGTCATCTTTTTTTTTTTTTTTTTTTTTTTTTTTTTTTTAGAAAATACAGGCAAGCCGAGGCTTGAAAAGATAAAAAAGGACTAGATTACAAGGCTAGCCCTTGATACAACAAACTAGAAAAAGGCTAGCTGCAACAGACCAGTTGGTCTTTCAAAAACATGTGTAGGCATCCGTTAGGAACCGTCGGAATGAGGACAATGTCGGCGTCAGGTGGAGCATCGTGGCCTTCCTTGGCCATGTAATCAGCACACGAGATGTTGTCTCTTGGGGTGTAGTGAAGTTGAACATCCCAATCACTAAAGAGAAGGTCTCTGGTCTCCTTGATAATATCTCTGAGAGGATGATCATCATGACAGCTGTCTCTCATGAGGATATTAATGGCGTCAAGAGAATCAGAATAGAGAAGCATTCTCTGTATACCCATATCCTTGCCGACTTTCAGTCCTACCATGATAGCGTAAATTTCTGCTTCAACGACATTGTGGAGCCCTAGTGGTTTATAGAATCCCATCAACCACTGCCCTTGGGAGTTCCGAATAACACCTCCACATGCTGCTTGGTGTTGGCTCCGCACAGATCCATCCACGTCGATACGAATGATGTTTGGAGGTGGCGGGGTCCAAGACTTCTCGTCAAACCTGCAAAAGTGGAAGATTTGGTGAGATAGTTTCTGGTTAGTGATGTTTTCCGTAAGCAGATAGTTACATAAGTGCAACAACTCCCTGGTATCTTTGCTCTTGCCCTGAAAAAGGAAATTGCATCTGGATGTCCAGAGAATCCAACACCCCAGGCTGAAGACTTTTGTCCAACAGAAGTTCTGAAATCTTCCTTTCCCTGGCTTGTGCTTTGCATTCCAATTGAGCCAATCCTGCAAAGAACCTGTAAAAAATTGGGAGAAATAGTTAGGTTTCAAGATTTCTTTCCACAAGTCCCTAGCCCTCTCGCAATCTCTAACGACATGGATTATGCTCTCCTCAGTATTACATTGGAAAGGGCAAAGGTTGTCGCTAGTAAGACCTCTCCTCACACGAAGGACGTTAGTAACAAGCCTCTCATGCCCAATCTGCCACATGAAAAGTTTGATTTTCTCAGGAA
This sequence comes from Acacia acuminata, assembly GCA_019022655.1. Lineage (NCBI taxonomy): Eukaryota > Viridiplantae > Streptophyta > Magnoliopsida > Fabales > Fabaceae > Acacia > Acacia acuminata. The sequence goes on from JAFJYI010000166.1 coordinate 636,403, forward strand.
GGTCCCATTTCCACATCAAGGTCCAGAACTTATTGATACTACCACGTCTCTAGTTAGAAAGATAATTATAAGCAGATTTCACAGAGAAGCATCCATCTTTTGCAGCTCTCCAAGTGAACCAGTCAGCGGAGCTATTGGTAGGCGGGTGCATTTTAACAATTGTATTAATAATACTAGAAGGAAGCAACCCCCGCCACCTATTAGTATCCCAATTACCATTTAACAGAAGTTGATCTCTCACAGTTTCATTTTCATTAATCATAGCTGGGTTTAGCGCAAAAGCAGCCAGAGGGCGATCCAACGGGAGCCAAAGGTCAAACCAAAATTTGGTATCAGCCCCACTATTGATTCTCCTCCCAACGCCACTAATGAAATTATCCCATACTTGAACAATGGCTTTCCAGACGGAGGAAGAATTTCTCTTTTTGGACACCTTGGGCATAGAAAGGTTCCCACAATTATACTTGGACCATAGGCATTGAACCCATAAGACCTGCCGCTTCGTCAAAAGGCTCCAGCAGAGCTTCATAATAAATGCTTTGTTTTGACGACGAAGGTTTTTGAAACCGAGGCCCCCCTGATTTTTGGCTTGAGTGATTTTATCCCAAGCAATAAGGTGCATTTTTTTCATGTCCGCATCCTGAGACCAAAGGAAGTTCCTAGAGATCTTATCAATTTCATTAATGGTAGAAATGGGTAGGAGGCACGACTACATATAATAGCTGGGTAAGGAGGAAAGCACAGATTTAATAAGAACAGCTCGACCAGCAATATTTAAAAATGTGCTTTTCCATTGGGAGAGCTTTTTCCGGGCCTTTTGCACAATAGGGTGATAAGTAGCCTTTGTAACCCTCTTATGGATTATGGGCACACCTAAGTATTTCCCAAGATCCGGAGCAATTCCAATCCCAAGTAACTGACTTAGCTCTTGTGCCCTATTGAAGTTGACATTGGAAGAGCAGAACATCCGGGATTTGCTAAGATTGACTCTGTGACCTGAGACCTCACAAAAGCTTTGCATTACGTTTCGAATCTCGACCATCTGGCCACATGAGGCTTCAGTAAAAAGGATGAGGTCATCAGCGAAGAACAGATGTGAGATATGAGGCCCTCTTCTTTTAAATACAAATGGTTTCCATCGTCGGGCTTCACACTCAGCTTTGATATAATGACCCAGACGTTCCATACATAACACAAAGATATACGGGCTTAAAGGATCACCTTGTCTAACACCTCTAGAGGGGGTAAAACACGGGGTTTCATCCCAATTCCAAAGGATAGACATGGAGTTAGTTGAGATGCAAGCCATAATGAGCTCAACAAGACTGTTCTCAAGATTCAAACAAAATAGAGTGTTCTTGATAAAACCCCAGTCAAGGCGATCAAAAGCTTTCTCCATATCAATCTTGACGGCAACGAAACCTTTCTTCCTGCCCTTCGATCTCATAGAATGAATGATCTCTTGGGTGATAATAATGTTATCACAACTAGACCTACTGGCAATGAAGCTGCATTGCTCCGAGCTTATGAGTTGATCCATAACATCTCTAAACCTGTTCGCCAAGATTTTTGTAATAATTTTGAAACTGACATTACACAAGGAAATGGGACAAAAGTCCTTCAGAGTAGTAGGATTGTCAACTTTAGGGATGAGCACCACCTTGGACTTATTTATAGAGGACATAATAGAGGGGTTAGTGAAGCAGTCTTCAATGAAGTCACAAATTTTGTCCCCAATAACATTCCACTGGGTCTGAAAGAAGTGAGCTTGAAGACCGTCAGGCCCAGGGGCTTTAAAGGCTCCCATTGCGAAGGTTGCATTTTTAATCTCAATTCTGGAAAATTTTCTCGAAAGCAGGGCCAATTTGTTACTGTCAATGCTTGGGAAATTGGAGCACCAGTTTGTGGGATCTTTCACAGAATTGTCCCGAGTATAGAGATTCTGGAAGAAACTATGGGCCATTGTCTTTGCTGTATCATGATCTTCCACCCATTCACCGACTTCATTCTGAATGGCACCAATTCTTTGCTTTTTCCTTTTGATCATTGTTGATGCATGAAAGAATCTTGAATTTCTATCCCCATCCAGCAGCCATTTACTTCTTGATTTTTGAAACCAGGTGATTTCCTCTTGGCTTGCAACTTTATGATATTCATCCCATAATTTTTTCTCAAGCCTGAACAACCCGGTTTGCAAATTCATCCTCCTGCATCTATCAATTCCCTCGAGGCGTCGAATTAGCTCCTTCTTCTTTTTGGAGAAATTACCCACCCGGTTATTGTTCCATTCTAATGCAGATTTTTGAAATCTTTGAAGACCTTCAAGCCAATTTTGACCACACCAAGCTTCGTTCGTAATGTCTTTAAAATCGTTTTCCAAGGTCCAAGCAATTTGGTAGGAGAAAGATCTTTGGCCACATTTCCTCTGAGAAGAAGGATTTGAATTCACCACCACAACTGTAACATCCCAAATTTTGGGATTTGGAATTTGAATGTTATAAGGGAAATTGAATTGTGAAATTTCCCCTAAAATAATTATGAAATTAATTATTAGAATTTAAGGCATATTTTTTTATAAATTAATGACAAATAATTTTTGGCATAAATATTTTAGAAACAATATTTTAAGGCCAAAAGAAATTTAATTGGACAAGAAAATCCTTAAATGGAAGTAAAGGTTTAAATTTTAATAATTCTCCAATAATTGCAATTATATAAGTAATGGACTTAATTGCAAATAAAAGCCTTGTTGAGAATTAGGCGGGATAATTTTACAATATCACGTAAAATACCTATTTTATTTCTATCTCTTCATTTAAACCACTCCATTTAGGCCCAAACCCATTTCATTATCTGCAGAGATTCATTCCCTTTCATCTCTCAAGTTTAGATGTATCAAAAAATATATATATATATCTCTCAAGTTCTGCCACGTACATATGCATAGAACCTATTTTCTTTTCATTCTTCAATCATTCATTTTGGGCCTGCATATATGAATCCCAGAAGCTACAACATAAAGCCCAACTCATCTTAATGTCTTATCTTCAGCCCATAGCTCAGAAAACACCCCAATCTATTATTTTATTTATTATTTACCTAATACTCCACATCTCAACAACGCATTAAGCTGTCAGTAAACACGTGTTCCCTCATTCTCGGCTATCTATCTACTATTCACGCAACCAGTGGACCATACCTCTCGAGCTCCTCAACTCAGCGATCATCTTTCTCGAGCTCCATGCCAAATAACCACTGTGCTTTTTTTTAAACCGTCAGCTCTTCTATTGGACTGGACCTTTTGGTCCTTATATAAGCCATACTCCTTGTCTCTAATCACCCACGATAGCTTAACAGAACCAGCAGGGTTGAGAGTGAAAGAAAGAGAGCACGAGAGAGAAGTAAACTGAGAGGGAAGCTCAACGGAAAAGTGGGGGATAAAACTTGATTCCCAACAAGCAACCTTAGATTTCGATTAAGGTAAGCCTCTCCATTCCCTTCCCATATCTGGTTTTCTGAAGTTGTTGCTGATTGGGATTTAGGAAAATAGTGAAACACTGATTCTGAAATAGAAAAAAAAAAAAAGTTGAAGTTTGCGGCATGTATACCTCTGTTTTCTTGTTCAAAGACAGAGCACCTATCGCTGGTTGGAAAATGATCATGGTTATCGATGTCCACACTCAAAAACGCTATATATGAAAAGAGAAGGAAAAAACGCTATATATATATATATTAAAGTTGCATGATGAGCGTGTATATATATATTATGAATATAGTTATTCTCTTCTTGAAACGTTGCGACCTGAGAAAAGGAAAGAAACCTATGTTATGTAAATAATAATTTCACATTGAAAACTTGCTTATATATAAATATACATATAAATATATACCACGTGCATGGAGGTAATTAAAAAAATAAAAAAAAAAAAAAAAGAAAAGAAGGAAAGAGAAGAGGTCTCATTTATATATATATATATAGGTATAGGTCACGGTACATGTACATGAAAATTTAGCTTTACTGATTGATACATATATATTTATTGTTGCATAAAAGGGGCCTACTTGTGTATGTGTGTATTTATATATAAAACAAAATAAAAGGAAGCCTGATTAATATATATATATATATATATATAATAGAAACTTAGATCCTATATAATAGGAGTAAGTTGTATCTCGATTCTGTCTTTTAAATTTTAAATTCCCTAGATGCTCTTATATATTTATATATATGTATCATTTATAACAACAACGTACTCCTATTATTTCTAACACAAAATCATATTTTCCTTTCTTTTCTTTATATAACGTCTTGGACTCTTTTATTTATTTATTTTATTACCATTTCTTTTTCCTAATACTAATAACTTTTATTTACTTTATTATTTTTATTTTTATACAATTAATTTAAAACTCTCAGAGTCTATTTCCACATTTTAAATTAAGAGCTTTATAAATACCAATTGTCATGCTCTAATGCATTACATTGTTGTTAATATTTATTTAAGTCCCTAATTTAAAATGTTGATGACGTATTTAATCTTGGAATAGCCTCTAGGAGTTTAACCTAACTCTAGAGTAATAATAAAATAAGTAATAGAAATACCAATAAATAGTGAAATAATAATAATAATAAAATAAAAAGATAATAATTATTATTATTAAAGAAAGGGGAATAAACAATAAAAGGGAATTATTAATAAATAATAGATAAAAATTGGGAATTAATAGTTACAATGGTCTCTCTAATTTTTCAGTCCGTCATAATTTACACACTTCAAACATTCCAAATAAATTTATTATTAAAATTTGTATATTTTAATTTTATGAAATTATAAGTTATAATTTTGTTGTTTTTTTTAATGTGGAGTTTTAGAAGAATTATTAACGATTAGTAAATTGGTTATGGTAGATTGATTTGTGGCGTGTGTTTGAGCTCTTGGATTAGGAGCAGTGTGATAATAGTTAGCTTCGGTGAGAGGTAACCACTTTCCACTTATTATGTGTATTAGTATGTTGTTTGTGAGTATTTGTGAAATAGTTATGAATATATCTTATTAGAAATTGCCTTGTGGAATCTTATGATTTGAATTGTGAAATATTTGCATATATTTATTTATGTATAAGAATTGAGAGTTTTGATATTATGATATTTATTATGATAATTATGGGAAGGGTTGAATTGGGAGGAAATGAAGTAATATATTCCACCACGTGGTGAGGCCTCCATTGGTGCACGATGGTTGGCTTTCTATTGTCCCACCTGTTCAATGAGGGACTGGCCCACTAGTTCAATGAGGGCATACGACACCCCACATGTTCAATGAGGGGAAAAGACCCATGGTCTGGGACATGTGCTCTGGGGATTTTGGCCGGTCCTCATCACATGACCAGTGAGCTTTCGAGTAACCAGTAACATGGATGTAACTTAGCCCATGGGTCTAGTCGGAGGAAATAAGGCGGTTCGGTTGGATTGGTGGGAGGCATCTTGGGAATTGTGTTAATGAAAAATTTTAATACCTAATTTGTGATACACAATTTATGATATGCAATTTTTGTCACATGGATATTCATGAATTATATTTTTTTAATATTTTGTTATATAAATTGTTCCACTTGGCACCTCACTAGCACATATTAGTATTCGTAATAAGTTGGATTGATGGTTACCCATATTTTTCAGGTGATAGCTCTTGTGTAAGTTCATCAGGGAAGACCCCAGAAGCTTAGGCTACTTCTGCCAAACGTAGTGCTTGTCTTTTGGTTTATGTGGGATCATTGTATATTGCCACGTTAGGGCTCATTCGCATACTCGATTTTATTTTGTATATTTTGGTAAATGATAAACCCTTAATTAGTTATTATATTAAGTAATTTTGAGGACGTTACAACAACCCTGTGGTCCGATTCAAATTTAAGCTCATGGCGGACGGTGAAATTGGGAAAACAAGTAATCCAGTCAAGGTTCGTAAAAACCCAATCAATTCTTTCCTTCAACCCATATTTTTCCCACGTGAATCTGTCTCCAAGGACCTTGGCCTCAATAAGACCAGTGTCATCAACACAATGTTTGAAATGATGCATAGAGCCCCATTGGGGGTCCGCTCCTCCAAGCTTATCATTCGGGGACAGGTAAGCATTGAAATCGCCCAAGACCAACCAAGGGAGATTAGAGTTATCAATCGAACGAAGGGAGTTCCACAAGGGAGTTCTACCAGCAGGAGTTGTTTCACCATAAATAATGGACATGAGGGTAATAATGTTACTAGCACGCTCTTTAACCTGACAGTGAAGCAGTTGGGTGGTGGAAGTAAGATAGGTAATCTTAAAAGCCTCATCATCCCACAAAAGCCAAATGCCTCCAGAGAATCCAGTAGCTTCCACTCTGATCCAACGATTAAAACCAAGTTTTCGACAAATTTTATCTGCTCTAATTCCACTTACACGAGGTTCCATAAGACAAAGAATATTAATGCAATATTTATTAACAATATCTTTAATGGTAAGGGGGAAAGACCGGCTACCGGCTCCCCGACAGTTCCAAGAGGCAATAATCATCAAAAAAATTTGATTAAAAAGATACAAGATAAGGTGATGGCTACTTACCTGGAGCCTTCAGCCGCATCCTGCCGACGTTGCTCCAATTGAGTTTCAGGCACCAAGATCCCATTGTTGTCCATGAAATCCGGGGCAATATCCTCATTGGGGTCCCATTGATCGGGTGGCTGGAGGCTCATTGGTTGAGACTGATCATATTCTTGACATCCTCTTCCTGCAAATAATTTACTATTAGTCATTATTAAATGACAAAAGAGGCTCAAAATATTCCTTTACATTTTTCTTTAATTTCTTAAGCATGTACTATCAGATGCATATCAATAATAAGAGAAGTCTTTCCTTTTTTACCTGAAATTTCTTTCTTTAGTTTTAATTATTATGCGTGTGTCATTAATTCATTATACTATTGCTATTAATAATAATGCTTTAAGAACCCCGTCAAACAATGATGAAAGCTTTGAATACGGTAACAGGACTTTTTTTGTTTCTTATAATTAAAGAGAAGACACTTGAGATCAAACTTGTCGCCCCTTGCTTATCAGGATTTTTTTTTTCTTTTGATATTATCATTTGGTGTTTGATTCAGGGTTTGGAGCTGCCCCTTACAATACAAGTGACTCCTTTGAAACTCAAACTCGAGACTCAGAAGGATCTAATAGGGCTTTATACCGTTAAACCGACTCTATCTAGTATTGGAGCAAATATTCCATATGAAATGAAAATACAAATTATGTACACTCCACTATGAAAAGCTTAGTTACCATTCGAGAATGAGAGCAAGAGGAGCCATGGAAGCAGTGGCAAAAATGAAGCGATAAGCAATGAGGACTCTAAGGCTCATGCCGTCGTTGACCGCAAGCTTATATAGCACATTGAGGCCAGCGTACGCCATCTGAATAATCACCATTAAAATAGCTGGCTTCAACTTGTTCAGCTCATTCCACACCTTTGTCATTGTCGTCATCTTCTTCGCAAACACCGCAAGCCGCGTGGGAAGAAGTAAGGTTGAGAATAGAGATGGTGTGGTAAATGATGAAGGTGAAGGTTGATGGGAGGATGGTATTTATAGGAAGGGTATGAATGTGAAGGTTCAATTACAATTTCCTACCGTATCAGTGAACTGGATTCTTTTTGGTTTTCATTGGACTCCAACTCGATTTGTAATTTGAACCAAGCAAGCTCATGTGTGCACAAATGTATTCCCAATTTTTTTCTTGCCATCAATGTATACCCAATTATTTACTTTTTTGTCACAATATACCAATTATATTTAGGGTTTATCGTTTATTATGTCACTTGCCATAAGGTTTTATCAAGTCATCCTAAAACTACATCATTTTGGGAGTTAGGGGAATTAATGAAGGGTGTTTTGATAAAATTCATATAATAAATACAAAAACAAAAATACCATTACACCCTTTCATTAATTCCCTCAATTCCCAAAACGACGTAGTTTTGATATGATTTGACAAAATCTTATGTCAAGTGATATGACAAACGATAAACCCTTATAATTATATAATTCGGTTTTGAGTAATCAACATTTTGAGATAGTCATCCCCACCAAAATCAATTTTGGTATGAGGGATTTGTTAGGAAGATTTTTGTGAATTATTGGATTGGATTTAGAAAAATTAGAGAAGTGGGGTTATAAGTTTTTGATTAATTTTTCTTACTCTTTTATCTGACATTTTTTTTTTTAAATTAAAATTTTACAACTCAATTTCTCCAATTTTTCTAAATCTAAAAGAGAGCCTACAGGTCACACATTTAAAAAAAGAATTAATTTATGTTAAAGACAGTGGCAGACATAGGGAGGTTAGGGGTGGCCGTCGCCCCCCCTAATGCTGAAGCAGTCACCGAAGTAGTAAGAATAGATCGATTAAGCTCCCTCTGTGGCTCTGAAACTCAAGCATCGGCTCTTCTCTTAGGGAAGTAAATGAATCTAGCAGCTCATGGATCTAGAAATAGCTTCAACGAGCAATGAAAATGCTTTTGCCATGGCTTCTACACTCCAGTCCGAGAAGAACTGAAGATGGAAAAAAAAAATCTAAGAGATGAGAATGGCGGAGAGAACGAAGCTCGAAATGAGTCACTACATTGAAATCGTGAAATTGTCAAAAAGTAGAGTCATTTTTTCAGATTGAACTCTCCAGGGTCCTCACTTTCCCTCTATCCACGTGTCAAGCAAGGGGCTTCAAATTTAGTTAATGTGCTCCAACTGGGGGTTCTGTGAAGTTTGGGCAGTAAAATTGAATTCATTCAGTTTTTTTTTTTTTTTTTTTTTTTTTTTTTTTTTTTTTTTTTTTTTTGAGAATAAAATTCATTCAGTCTTCATTTCGGCCTTTTTATACACTTTCAGACGGTAACTTCTCCATTTTACCCCTGAATTTATTACAAAATTACACAAAAGTCCCAAGGGACTTTTTTGATGTTATTTGTATTAACAACATGAAATATTATATTTACAATAGGAAATGCCTATATTTACAATAACATTTAAACACCTGACAATTTACAATAGAAAAAGTCATATTTACAACAAGAAATGCACATATTTACAATAACATTTAAACACCTGGATTTTGAATGTAGAGAAGTCATTTACAACATAAAAGTCTAGATTTACAATAGGAAGTGCTGTACTCACAACAAAATTTAAAAAAATTTGGACATTTACAACAGAAATGTCTATATTTACAATAACATTTAAACACTTAAATTTTGACCGTAGAGAGGTAATTTCCAACCGAAAAAGGCTAGATTTACAATACGAAGTGCTGTATTTACAACAAAATTTAAAATTTAGCCATTTACAACCGAAAAAGTCATATTTACAACTGGAAATGCATTTATTTACAACAACATTTAAAAACCTAGAGTTTATTTGTATACAAATAATATCAAAAAAGTCCATTGGGACTTCGTGTAATTTGGTGATTTCAAGAGATTTTTTTGTAATTTTTTTCGTTTCTTGGAACCTACAGATAATTTTCTCTTTTCTTTTGGGGTCACGCTCACTCCCTCCCACTAAAATCGTTTTCTTTTTTTTCTGGAAAATCACCTCTCAGGACCCAAATAAATAAAAAAATTATAAAGGAAAAAAAAGACTCAAAAAGTCATATTTTAATGAAAAAAGATCCTAAGGCATGTTTTTTTAGTATTATTTCATAAATGTTAATTATCAATGTTATCAAATACATCTTTTTCAATATAAGACATAAAAAAACATTAACAACTAAATCAGTCACAGAAATCTCCCTTTCATTAACAATAATATAAAAAAAATCCCAGAAATTTAAGGGTGGGCACGTGCCCCCAAACAACTATGTGCATCCGCCTATGTCTCAAGATCCAAATAAATATTATCAAAAAAACTCAAAAATATCTTAAAAAAGGATCCTAAGGCATTTTTTTTATTTTTTATATGTTAAAACTATATCAATATAACATTAACAACGAAATAATATCATATGACATTTGACTTTTCTTTAAATCTTTTTTGACAATATTTTAGTAATTTAGACTCTGAAGGGGGATTTTCCCTTCCTTCTTTTTGAGCCAAATACCTAAACAGGGGCAATATTTTAGTAATTTACCAGCTGTCAAATTTTTTTTTTTTTTATAACACCAGCTGTCATTTTGCCATGACCAGGAATCGTACGCTACCCTTTTTTTTTTTTTTCCTTTAGCGCATGCATAGTGTTATTTCCAGAAACAACTTTATGACGAACGCGACGTTTTTCCAGAAACAATTCTGTTTAGGCGAGTGATGGAGAATAGTAGGAAATGAGGGTATTACTTTTGCTTCTCCTTTTGCTCTTTATTCATGCAAGTTTAAGCGAGTGCCATTAAGAAGGCAATAATGGCTGGCAGTCGTCACTTGTCACTGTGAGTTTTCGATGGTTTTTTCTTATTTTCCTTTTGTTATATAGTCCCTCCGATCCTAATTATAAGAGTTATTTACTAAAATTTAGAAAGATTAAGGAGTGAGTTAGTTAAATTACTTAATTATAATTATTTTAATGAAAATACTCCTAATTAAAATTGAAAATTACATCAAGGGGAAAAATGAGCTGAATCGGTAGCCCACACAATTGATACTCTGATTAGTCAATATGTTATGATATCGTTATGCTGTGAAGCTCATAAGTAGCTAGGCTTGTCACTTGATTAATGTGCATTTCAGTACTGCAATTAATTAAAGGAATATTAAAATTATTTTATTTAAAAATAAAAAATAAAGTAGAATATCTCATTTAATAGAATATAAATGTATTGTTAAATTAATTATTGTGGAAAAAATATTGTAGGGGTGATATGGGAAAAATATGACAAAAATTGTTCAAAATTATTTTATAAGAAAAAAGTATAATTGATGTGTATATAACATTAATGAGTTGCAAACATTATTTACTTTATAAAATATATAGGTGTATTATTAAATTATTATTATCTTTAATTATTATTGAGAAAGTATAAAAAGGGGTATTATATGAAAAAATTGTTAAAAGTTAAAACTTACTCTTATAATTATAACAAAAACCAACCCCGAAAAGTCTTTCTTATAATTAAGACCGGGAGGGAGTAACATTTTTGAAAATAACTAATAATATCAGTCCACCTTAGCATCCACCTCAGCTCTCCCATGTAAGCAAAGCTAATGGTGTTGGTGCAACATAAGTAAACTTAACACCAGGCATTAGCCCCAACCCCAAGTTTTTTCCAAACTATAAAGACCAACATTTTCATAAAAAGTATATTTGAGGGATTAAAATCAAAATAAGGATAAATTTTAAGGACCAATAATTATATTAACTCTAATATCTAGATAACTTCATAACTCAATCCATTCCTAAAAAAAAAAGTCATGTAATTTTGAGTTGTTTAAACCAGTCTTCATTTCATTTTGGTTTTGATCTCTCAGATTTTAAATTATAAGTTTTTCTTCTTCAAGTTTCATTTCAATTGAAAAATTGGTTCTTGCAACTCAATAAAAACTTGGATCATTTTACATTTTAGAGAAACAGAAATTGATAGTTTGAAATGGGAACAAAACTAAAATAAAGCCAAACTTAAGAAACCTAAAATAATATTAACCCTTAAAATTAATTGCAAACCATATCACTTGTGAAATAGCTGGTCACCTATACATAATAATAGAAAATTTGCCGTCAAAATAGAAAATCATGACGTAATATTCGTACAGGTATTTTTATAGAAATATTCTCCAAAATACACAACCAATTAGACTAGGGTGGAAAAATAAAACAAAACAAAATATGTTACACCCTTCACCTCTAGTTCTAATTATAAAATAAAGTTTGTAGTATAAATTATACTATAAATTTTATATAATTAGGACTCGTGGTATTATTTAAAAAAGTGCATGCCTTGCAATACTTAGTAACTTTGAATTTAATTTCTAAAAAATTAAAATTGCCTCTTTCAAGAAAAAGTGAAAGCTCACGTATCCATTTATCTTTCTAATGAAAATTTTTGTCATTAAAAGAGTACGTATTAATCTAGTTATTACCATATTATAATTATTAATTACATATATATATATAGCCTCCAAGCTAAGTCATCTTTGGTCTCTTGTTCCTGCAAAATAATTTACTAATTGTCATTTAAGGGAAACCGAGGAGCTCTTAATTATTCAAAACTATTACTAGTATTGTTAAAACTATTATTTATTGAGTACAAATCATTATTCTTTTATTAGTTTGCTCAATTAGTCAATACATTTATTTTATTTGTTTGTTTGTCAAAAAGGAAGACCTGAAGCAAAAGGAAAAAGAGGCAGCCCAACTTGAACCAAGCAACGTCACGTCACGTGTACAAAAATGTATTCCCACATTTTTTCTTGCCATCAATGTATTCCCAATTCTATTTTTTTGTTACAACATACCCAATTATATTTATATAATTCGGTTTTGAGTAATCAATATTTAGAGATAATCAGCCCCACATGGGTACGGATCATGATAGTTAAAACTTCGATTTATCACTGAGATTTTACGTTTTTATGATTTTTTTCATTAAAATGATTTTACTAATTTTCTAAACGTTTTTATGTTTTTACGATTTTATTACGTTACAATTTTACATTTTACGATTTTTCATTCTCTTTCCGTTTTCGAGGTAAAATCTACGTTTCCACTACCATGGTACGGATGGCTTGCCGAAATCAATTTTGGTATGAGGGATTTGTTAGGAAATTTTTTGTGAATTATTGGATTTTTAAAAAAAAATTAGGAAAGTAGGCTTAAAATTTTTTAATTATTTTTTTATTTTTTTATCTTACATTTTCCTTCTGTATTAAAATTATATAACTCCATTTCTTCAATTTTTCTAAATCCAAGAGAGAGCGTAAAGATCACACATTTACAAAAAGAATTAATTTATGCTAAGGACTATTCTAAAAATATCCTAAAGCTATCCTAATAAAGCTTCAAAGTTACTCTAAATGACGCAAATAGATTTTAATTTCTCATAATTAAAATTCCTCGATCAAATTCTACATTTGTGTCCCTAATATATATCAGTGTGTGTATATACTTTTTCTAAACATGATGATGTCTGTGTGAATGCAATGTCCAGCTAAAAAATAAAAGAAATAACATGGACGTTGTGGCTTAACCAGCATTGGGGTTGTTTTTTATTTGCGGAAAAAAAAAAAAACTCTTAGCCCTTATAGTTATAACTCAGTTTCTATATTTATAGTAAGTGTAACTCAATCCCTATATATAGTTTTGACTTGATTTTACTCATTCTTCGAAATTTAGCTCACTGCAACTTGGTCCCTATGGTTTAAACCATTTTATAATTTAGTTCCTACCTTTATTAAATTTATAATTCCATCTTTCTAAAACATAGGGATTATATTATAAAATGGTTAAAATTATATGATCTGAATTGCAACGATCTAAATTTTAGAGATTAGGTTACAGCTAAATCAAAATTATAAGGATTGGGTTGTACTTACTCTGAGAATAGAGACTTAGTTACAATACCGTCAAAATTATAGGGATTAAAGGATTGTTTTTCCCTTCAATTTTTAATGAAAGACAAAATACATTTGTAAATGATACATGTACATCAATTAACTGATTAGATTGACACACACAAAAAAACATGATGGACATGAATTTAAAAGGTTGAGGGACCTATATGGTCTATAGGAGGAACCGTACAAGGTGTTGAAGTTGTGTAGGTCAATGAATTAAAGGATAATATTTATTTTTAAGTATTATAGATCTTGTATCTACATAGAACACGGGGGAGTTGGTGCTTGTTCAAAAAAAGTCCATGTAATTTTTGTTTTCAATTCATTTTTTTCTTAAAAAAGGAGATAGTTAGGATTCAAGGGAAAAAAAAAAAAACTCATGTAATTTTGAGTTGTTTAAACTAGTCTTTATTTTAGTTTTGATTCCTTCAAATTTTAAATTATAGGTTTTGGTCTTTCAAGTTTCATTTTAATTAAAAAATTGGTTCTTGTGACTCAATAAAGACTTGAATTGTAAAATGTTTGAATTATAAGATGCCTTTTCTTCTTGATATGTCTCTCATTAACAAAAGTATTGGTGAGAAATTTGATATTCATAAAGGCGAACATCAACCATTAATTAAATATATAAATCATGTTTTAAAAGAATTACTCGTACATATTACTTTATAAATTTATAAATACAATCTAACACAAAAAATAGACATTTTTGTTTTTGACAATCTAGTAATTTAGAAGTAAGGAAAAATAAATATATATATTGAGAAAAAATCATGTAATTTTTGTCACTAAAAAAAATTATATCAAGTAATACTGAATCTAATTGGAGACAAAAGTGTATCAAAAAACATAATATCTCGGTGTATATTAAGATGAAAATAGTGACATTACGAACACATGCGAGATAAATAATTTTTCTTGAAAATGCCACTTTTTTTTCACTCTGGGGTCAAAATGCAAAGAGAAAAATAGAATAGCTTGAAGATGCCGATTACCTGCCGCTTATAGTTGGTCAAAAAGCAAAGATAAAAAAAAAAAAAAAAAAGGTCAGTAAAAACAGTACCCTTGTCAATGAAAGTAGTGAAACAACAGTAGTATCAAGACCATTAACAACATGGAGATATGTGACATACTGAATATGGAAACATATCATGGATTGAAGAACCACACGAAGCTCAATATTATTTGTATACACAAAAGGCCAACTACATGCAGGCACCTCGGTCATAGTCATATGAGGTACAAAGCGAGGCAGAGGTAAGGATAAAAAGCATATGCGGCCTACATGGTTTGTTAAGATAAATTTCTTCAACTTGGCCATAACATATAGATTTGATCCGGAATAAATACCAAATAATGAATGCATTCATAAAGATGCTTTGTAAAGACGCTTTGTTCCGAGCAAAAAAATAAAGATGCTTTGTAAAGAGGTCGGAGTTCACGAGCCAATGCCTTCATGTTTTACACCTCTGTAGTTTGACGAGTCAAACGAAGCATATTTTGGTAATGGGATGTGAAAGTACGCAAAAACAGGAGCAATTTGTCACGATCTTAGCTTGATCACCCCTCTCGATTCAGCCGAAACCTCACGAGTAGGTAAAGAACACAAAAACTAAGAAAACTTTAGAGAGAGAAAGAGAAATTAGAGAGAGAAGCTCTTGAATAACTCTTGATTGAATTCCCTTGGATTACTTGAAGTCCCCTTAGATGGATTACAAACGAGGGAGGAATCTCCTATTTATAGCCTAACGCCTCCTCAATGAACGGTCTAGATTGAAAACATCCTACGGTCATAAATGGTTCTCTAGAACCTTTCCTACAAATATCTAGATATCTACAATTACAAGAGGTTCTAGAATTTTCTACACAATCCTACTTCTCTATACACATATCTACAATATTCAAGAAGTTTTTAGACTTATCCATACTCTAAGTCTAAACCTCCCTTTAATACTGAGTGTTTGTGAATGCAAAATATCTAGCGTTCCTTTCCGTGTGTGACACTCTCCCCCACCTAATCCAATGACGCCCTCATCATTGTACCGGATCAAGATCATCCTCAATCTTGAATGGGCCTCCATCCTCACACATGAGGCTGCTTGTACACCCTTTTGGAACACATTGGTTTGATGAGGAAGAAGCTTCACGTTCCACCTTCAATTGGCTCTCACACCATAGTCCAGCGATTTCAACATCCACGGGTGAGATCATCTTCTCAACCCCCACAACCATGAAGTCCGTGCCCAGAGCCTTGTACATCGTCGTGCTTCTCCACTCACAACCATGTTTCCTCTTTCCTTGTCTCCAAGGTTAGGACGGAATCCACATCCTCCCCCTCATCCTAGATGCATCCGCTCAATCCATGGTCTACCCCTTCCACCACTTGGGAGTCCTCCACCGAACTAGCGGCCCAGCTTTGGTGTTATCCTTAAGTAGGATATTCCACTTACCCCCAACTTAAGGTATCCCCATGGTAAGTCTCATGTGCCTCCAAGACATAGTCCACCCCTTCCACTCGGGAGTCCTCCACCGAACATGGATCCAGGAAACTCTGGCGACTCTTGCGCCTTCATGATGTGGTCCACCCCCTCCACTGGGGAGTCCTCCACCGAATGTGGAGCCAAGCAACTCAATACCACACTTGTGTAGGAGCATCACTTGCTTCCCTCAAGACATGTCTTGAGTGGAACTACTTCCACCTCCACGAGGCTCACACACCCTCTCCTGAGGTCCACCCAGGGATTGATCCACCCATTGATCAAACCCTTGACTATAGAGTCCATGTCAAAGGCCTTGAGTGTCTGGGATCATACCACTCCAATAACAAGACACGTCCACGGTGAGAGTCATCCCACCTACATTCTACACTTCCCAGGCTCATTTGCCTCAATCCATGGTCCACCCCCACCCACTTAGGGAGTCATCCATTGAACTAAACGACCTAGCCTGGTACTAGGCTTATGAAGGGAGCTTCATTGCTCTTCCACAAGAGTTGTCCCTCCAAAGCTTCTACCCTCACCCATTAAGGTAGCAGCATCCTCAACTTGGTAGGACTTGCTTGATCCTCGGGTCCTCAAGTTGTTCTCTCTCTCTCTATCCCTTCCTTCTCTAGCAACCACAACGTTCTCCGTCATGCCTATCATTCCTGCCTACAAGATGGCTAACACGAACCACGTTCACAGCTTCAAACTAGTTGCTTTGAACCAAAGTTTTGATACCACTTTGTCATGACCTTGAACTTGATCTCCAAATATCTTGCCGGCCTTAGCTTGATCACCCTTCTTGATCTTCGCTAAGTCAGCCGAAATCTCACGAGTAGGCAAAGAACACAAAGACTAAGAGAACTTTAGAGAGAGAAAGAGAACTTAGAGAGAGAAGCTCTTGAATAACTCTTGATTGAATTCCCTTGGATTACTTGAAGTCCCCTTGGATGGATTACAAATGAGGAGGCATCTCCTATTTATAGCCTAATACCTCCTTAATGAATGGTCTAGATTGAAAACATCCTACGGTCATAAATGGTTCTCTAGAACCTTCCCTACAAATATCTAGATATCTACACAATTACAAGAGCTTCTAGAATTTTCAGCCAAGTTTGTTATTTCAATCACTAACTCAAGCACTTGTCAGTGATTAAAGCACACAGGAGGTTAGGTCAAAGCTAAAGCAATTCCGTTGCCCGTGACTTTGCCCCATGTGAAATGTCAGAAGGGATAACAAATGATAGAGGTGAGAAATTGAGTTGGTGCTTGCAGATATTGAGTGGCCAGAGGGAAAATGTCAAAAGGCATTGGTGCTTTCAGCCATAACTATCATAGCTACATTTACGGTATAGTGACTATAGCTCGAGGTCCAGCAAAAAACACTCTTTTGAGCTATGATCTTAATACTAGTTTCTATTTAAATATTTTGACTATAATTAGAATATTTCTATTCGATTTCTTCAAGAAAAACCATCAAAATTATAAAATCTAAAAATAGTTTAATTCAGCACACAATCTGATCTT
Source organism: Acacia acuminata (assembly GCA_019022655.1). Classification (NCBI taxonomy): domain Eukaryota; kingdom Viridiplantae; phylum Streptophyta; class Magnoliopsida; order Fabales; family Fabaceae; genus Acacia; species Acacia acuminata. The sequence continues at coordinate 653,977 of JAFJYI010000166.1, forward strand.
AATATTTTAAAATAGAAATAAGTAATACATTTGGATCATTGTAAGCAATTTGGATCATAGAAGTAGTCTAATGCTCCATTCGTTCTTTTTTTTTTAAAATAATTAATTACTGTGAAAAAGTACTACTTGAATTAATTACTACTTGACTATAATGTGGAATATGGAAATATCCAAAAAAATGACCAAAACATGTTCCAATAGCAGCTGAAGCATACCGTGATAATTACTTTAATTTTAGAGAAAACAAAAGCACTTAACAAAAGAGCAATACCCTAATGTATCCCATTTGTTGTTGGTTCCTACCGTGATAATTACTTGGATGTAGGTAGTAAGGTTTCTCCATTGTGGGCTTACATTTTCTCAAATAGAACAAGTCAGTTGCTAGTAACGCCAAATACCGTGGATTAATCCAAAAAAAGGAGGACTTGAAGCTTGGGTTAATAATGTTAAGTTTACAATTATGTGGGAATAACACCGTTAATTTTTCTTACATAGAGTGCCGAGGTGGATTTTGTGGTAGTAAAAAAATTATAAACTGATATTTTTGAGATGCTCCAAGCTTTCCAACGATGCCCATTTCATCAACTAGACCCATATCCTTGAACACATAGCCTCTGCTTATTCTTGTAATTGCAAAGGTAAGCTAAAATTACAAAGCCAAAAATTGAAACGAAAATTATAAAGCAGCCAAATTTAAGTGTGATGTTGGGAAAATTGGGCTTTGAGGCAAAGTCGTGCGGGTATGATATAGTATAATATAGGGAAAATCTCTTTCAGGGCCTAAGTGATCAAGATATTTTCAAAAAAGATTAAAAAAAAAAAGTCATATGTAGAAAAGCCTTTAAGACCTTTTTGGATATTATTTTAAAAAACGAAATTATAATGTTGTACTGATATAGTTGTTAACATTTTTTGATATAGTACCCAAAAAGGTTCTAAGGGATATATGACTTTTTTTAGACATTTTTTGATAATATCTTGGTCACTTGGACCTAAAAGGGATTTTCTTATAATATATGATGGGTTCCAATGTTTAATGAAGGGAGCCCACAGATCAAAGAGCTAATGGAGAATAGTAGGAAATGAGGGTATTGCTTTTACTTCTCCTTCTGCTTTTTCTTCATGCAAGTTTAGGCGAGTGCCAGTAAGAAGGCAATAAATTTGACCCAAAAAGAGTAAGAAGGCAATAATGGATGGCATCTGTCAATGTGAGTTTTCAAATGGGTTTTTCTTATTTTCCTTTCATTATATAACATTTTTCAAAAAAACTAATAATATCAGTCCAGTTCAGCATTCCCATGTAAGCAAAGCTAATGGTGTTAGTGCCACATAAGCAAACTTAACACCATGCATTAACCAAAACTCCAAGTCTTTTTCAAGACCAACAATTTTAGAAAAAGTATATTTGAAGGACCAAAATCAAAATAAGAATAAACTACAAGGACCACTAATTATATTAAGCATAATATCTAAATAACTTCATAACTCAACCCATTCCTAAATTATTTATATACACGCACATACATATATCTAAAATAGATATTTCAGTAAGGATCCTACATTAACAGTATTTACATTCACATAGGGCAGAGCAATGGGTGGGTTGGGTAGCCCATGCCTAAACCCATAGTCTGCCAATTTAACTTTGAATGGGTATGAGTTAGCCCATACCCATACCTCAATCCATTGTAACCCATGTTGAATGGGTTAACATATAAATGGGTGGACTGACCGTATTTTGGGTAACCCATTTACATTTCATAAGTTTACTTTTTTGGAGCAAAATATATATAAGTATTAAGTATTCACTCAAATTTATCATTCTAAATTCTAAAATATGAATCTTCAAAATTCAATAATCATAATTCACACAAAAGAATCTAAATTTAAACAAGTGTTATCATAACATAATTTTGATGTTCAAACTCCAAGTGAGAGAATGGTTAAATGGGGAAATGGAGAATGGGTATTTCATGGCAAAGTGGCATATTATTGTCCATATAGTTAATAAAATATATATATATATATATATATATAACTAAATGGGCGGGTTTGGGAACCCGAATGGAAAGTGCGCCCAGTGCCCGCCCATTTAAGTATTAAATAAGAGGGTTTTAACCCAACCCGTTATAGGTTTTTTGGTCTCCCGTATTAAGGCTTAAAAATGGCCCAATTGCATTGGGTTGATGGGACGGCATATTATTGTCCTCACCGGGTTGTGGGTTCCATGCTTTTGGGTTGAGGACGGGCTCACCGGGTTGTGGGTTCCATGCTCAGGGCCCTACATTCACATGCCAATGAACTTCTAGCCCCGATAAAAGTAGAAGGTTGTGAGCTGCGTCGCACTATAAAGTAGTGTTTGGAAACACTCCAAAACCTATTTTTTGCACAATTTAAAATAAAACTTCTCTCACATATTTACTTCAACTTATATAAAACCTAGGCTTTAGAAGGTTTCCAAACACTATTTGAGCCACGCGAGTCAAAAGCCTGCAAAAATACTATAAACTATCATACGTAGCTAAAAGTACGGAAACCTTATAGCAAGCAGCATCACGGCAAGTCATTAATCCAAGTCACCTCATTAAATTTATTATTGAATGCATAATTTTATTCATAATTTATTGTTTTGCATACTACCAATTTTCTAAGACTTCATGCAATATGTACTAGTCAACGGCCAAATATAATGCTTTTTTTTTTTGTATAAAAAAATTTTAGGAAAGGGTTGGGTTCACCCACGATCCAAAGGTATAGGGCAAAATCTCCCTTTCTCCTAGGTGATACCGATGTAAGGTAGGGTAAGCCGTCTATTACCCTCAAGCATTTACCTATGCACCTAGGAGTTAGGATGTCTCCCTCAGCGCCTTGACCAACTTCAAGATCGAACCCTCTCCCTTTGACGAGAGTGTCAAACGCCTTTGCCAATTAAGCCCAAAGACGAGAGGTGGCCAAATATAATGCTGATTCTGACATAATCAGGATAAAAAAAAGCCCATTTAATTTTGTTCTCATTATAATTTCATCTTTCTAAAACATAGGGATTAAAATTATAAAATGATTAAAATCATATGAACTGAATTACAACGAGCTCAATTTTAAAGACAATGTTACATTTAAATCATAATTGTATGGACTGAGTTGCACCTACTCTAAGATTAGAGACTTAGTTACAATCCTGTCAAATTTATAGGGATAAAAAAAAATTGTGTTTATTTTTTTTAATGAAAGACAAAATAAATTTAAAAATGATACATGTACATCAATTAACTGATTAGATTGACAAAAAAAAAAAATGAAAATGAGACATGAATTTAAAATTGTGTTATATGCATGGTTATTAAACCCGGATTGGACCTGCCAGTTCGGACTGGAAACCAGTGAACCGGCCATAATACCAATCTGGGAAAGCATAGAAACCATGGTCACCCAAACCAGTATAAAAAAAACAGAGAAGAGAGAGAGAGAGAGAGAGAGAGAGTAGAAGACAAAGAGTAACAACAATCGACCCAGATCCCTCAAGCCGGTGTCTTCGCACTGAGTCTCGTTGCCTCCAGCATTCTAGTCTACATCTTGTCGCAATCTAGTTTGGTGGAAGAATTGGAGGTCCTTGTCGAAGATCAAAGTTGCACTTTCTAATTTGCTTTCTCCACCAGCGTTCTAGTCTGTGTTCACTCTCGCTGATTCGCTTTCTCTTTTTCTTTCTTAGTTCTCACTCTTTCTTGCCCTTTCATTCTCTCTCTTTCTTTGGTATGGGTAGCTGAATGGAGCAACATCCAAGGACGATAAAAATGAAACCTCCGACGGTCTAAACGAGAAAAATGAAAGGGTTAAAGAGAAAATTGGCCAACAAACTTTTACCTCAGGAGCGTCCGGGACAAATAACTTTTAAATCGACAAAAAAACCAAAAAACTTTTAAAAATTTGCAATCAACACAACGCTGTTAGAAAAAGTTAATGTCCGTTATCTAAGGTGCAGATTGGCTAACGAACTTTTACTCCAAGAGCGCTCAGCATAAAAATGTTTTATCCAGGAGCGCCCAACACAAAATTCTAAATTTTACTAAATTAAATAATTTTTTTCTCAATTGTTATTATTCAAAACTACTTGTATAGATATCTATGGAAAAAAATTACGCATTCTTCAATTTTGTCAAAATTATAATTTTCTAAAATAAACAAAAGTTTTGATTAAAAATATAATTATATGATTTAAATAAAACTCAAGATATTTTATAATTTATTATATATGTTAAACAAAACAAATTATATGATTTATTTTTATTTTAGAAGAAATTGATGTTAGTTAAAAAAATTCATTTAATGTTAATAAAATTTAAAAAATCTATAATATCCTAAAAAAGAAATTAAATGAGTTTAATTTTTTTTTATTTTTGTGCTAGGCGCTTTTGGAGTAAAACTTTTTTTTGTCTTTGGCGCTCTTAGAATAAAAGTTTGTTGGCCAATTTACACCTTAAATAAGACGTTAATTTTTTCTAACGACATTGTGCTGACTACACATTTTTAAAATTTTTTTGATATTTTTCGTCCACTTAAAAGTTATTTATCTTGGGAGTTCTTGAGATAAAAGTTTGTTGGTCAATTTACTCCTTAACCCTAAATAAAATGTTAGATTTGAAGAGTGAAACCTAAAATAGAGAATTTTATTCATATAGTTTAAAATTGTTCAAAGGGTTGAAGGTAAAGTTGCCTTGAGAGCTGTGAAAGTAGTACGTTTCATTTAATGCCCATCACCTCACACACGGTCACCCGGGTAAGTGGATGATGGAAGTCTTCAAAGCAAATGAAGAAAAAGTGACCCACTGACTATGAGATTTGATGCACTACTTGTTAGGAGGTGACATTTAAGCACTAATAATAGAAGAAGTAAGAAAATATAATTTTTTTTTAAAAAAATTAATAACTCAATTTAACTTTATAACTTATAAATTAGTTTTATTCTTTTGTAGATTGGTAAAAACATTCTTAATAGAAAAAAGGGGAAACTTTTTAATAGAGGCTTTCCCCAAATTTTCCCTAAAATACTCATGTAGTGATTATTCTAATGACATCTTGTTGATTTTTTATGCCAACCTATTGAATCCTTTTTATCGGGCTAAGAATTAAATCCCACTTATCATAACCACCTGACTTTTGTATTTTGTTTTTATGTCTTCGTTGCCAAGACCATCAATAACTAAAGTTTGAACAAAATAGCATCCTACAATTTAAAAGATGTATTGATTCAAGAGGTTGTTTGACAAGGAAGCCATTGAAAAAGAAGAAGCAATTTCTTCCCTAGATTTTTTTCTTTTGGTATCCAACCTAATGCACCGAAACCCTCAGTTATGACTAATCTAAATTCGCTCTGAGTCCCATCCACAGACGTCGGGAGAGCTCTCAACACTATTTTCTTCATTCTCACACCTCGAACTGAGGATGTAGTTAAAGAAAAATAATTTCCTTATTACTTGCTCCCAATGATTGTTGGTTTCTTCACTAGAAATTGATCAAGAGCCAAGAGGCCTCTAATTCATCCACAATATTGTCCTTATCCAATTAGAAGCCCATTGCTAATCGGACCGAATTATCATGGAAGGTGTTCGATCAACGTATTCTTTTTTTGTTTTTTTGGTAAAATAATCAACGTATTCTTTATTACTCATAAATTTATTGTCAAAGATGAGCATGGGGTGCTCCCTTCTTTTCTCATCCTATGCAGCTTTGGTGTATTGGCTAATTGGTATGACCCAAGGCGGAACCAGACAATTTTTTTAGCCCGAACCAAAAAATAAAGGGTTAAAGTGTAGATTGGCCAACGAAGTATTACGCTAGGAGCACCGGGTACAAAAATATTTTAAAGGAAGCAGAAATAACAATGAACAATTGAAAGGGATCAAAAATACCAATAAAGGATTTTAAACTTGTGAAAGTAGCACAATTCCTGTTTTGGTCTATTCACTGATATTTTAAATTCTTCATTGGTATTTTTGGTCCCGTCAAAACATTTTTGTGTCCGATGCTTCTAGCATAATACTTTGTTGGCCAATTTGTATATTAACCCAAAAATAAATATATTGAACTATTTACTAAATAATATCACATATACAAATAAATAATAACCAACAATTATAAATCATTACAAGATATAAGATCATACTAACATTTTTAGTAGGAATCTCAAACAAGAATTTCACTTTCCAAACCAATTAAAATCATAAGACAACTAAATAACAAATTTAAACCGATTAAAATTAGTCATCAATAATCCTATATATACATAGTTATCTATTGTCAAAATTCAAGACTTTCCTAAAATTGTAACTCCAAAATTTTCACTAATAAGCACAATATTACCCTTATTAGAAATAGGAAAATACGTGGAATAACTTTCATAAAAGGAGTGAGGTGAAAATAAGTGATTTTGAGTATTTAGTTCTTAAAATAAAGATGAACAACGTTGGAACCTGGAAGTGGAAGAAGTTTGACGCCTTTGGACCTGGCTCATGCGCATGAAGAAAATGACAAAAGAAGGTGCGGTATGTGCAAGCTAAAAGGCTACAGGCCCCTTCAATTATTAGTATCATTCATTCTTTTAATAGGCCAATTTTTTTTTTTAAAAAAAAAAATCAAAATAAGATATAAGATGATACTAACCCTTTCAGTAGGTATCTCAAACAAGAATTTTACTTTTCTCTCATAGCCAAATGAGTAATGAACCAAAAAATTGTCCTAATAAAAAAAGAAAGGTAATTATAGATAAGATAAGAGATTATTTGGTGCCAAATTATTAACCAAAATAAAATATTATATAATAATACATACATATAAATACATAAGATAAGAGAAGGTTAGCTTGGACAGTTCCGTTGTTGGTTATGACATGTTTCTCAACAATGTTTTCTTGTTGAGGGATATAAATAATCATTGATCTATAGCAATCTCTATATCACAGATCCATTAATTCACAAATGATCTTACAAACGACATGTTCAGCAAATAAACCAAACTATCGTTTGAGTTGAGGAAATCACCCAAACATAATACAGGTCAATATCCAACGATCACTTTGACAATGGCCTTCTTTTTGACGTTGGAGTATGGATAATACTAAAGGAAAAAATAAATTTCACCCAAAAACAGAATGACTAGATGCTTCAAATGATGTTAGATGCTAGAACAGAGGATATAATACAAGAATTCAAACTGGTAAATAAATCATTAACAATAAGGAGAATAAAATAAAAGTTCAAAGCAAAATCATGCAAGGACCAAAATAACCACTGCATCTTGATACTTGACCAAAGCCAGGTAGCCAAAGCAACTTGATACCACCAAAATCCGGGTAGAGTCCTAGCACCCTTCTAAATCTGGGAAGCACTGCTTAAACAAATCCCTTTCATTCTCCAATAACTTTTTAAAAAATGCCCCACATAAAAACTAAGTTGTAATCCCTAGGTTTCTTAGCTGAATGACATACAAGACTCTATGAATTGTGAACTAGCAGATAACATTTTCCATAATGTTCTCAAATCTGATACCTGAGTTATTTTGAGCTATGATAATAATATTGAGAACTTTTTCGCCTAAAACAAAAGGAAATTCTGAAGTAAATGAACGCAATAAAAAAAAATGAAACTATCGTGATCCTTCTCAGCACTCACCACTGGTACAGAGAAGCCAAACTCAAGACCAGGGTTAAAAATCAACTAACTTCTCCAGCGTGTACTGACCAAACAAGCAAAAAAATAAAAAAATTGGCTTTGGAGGAAAAAAAAATAATAACAAAATTCTGTCTTCTAGTATATTCTTTAAAACCTGCATAAGTTATTAAGGTAAAATTTGATATTAGATTGTTAGTATGTACCAAAATGCGTTTCTGGTTGAACCAGAAATACTAAAACCAATACCTCACTTTGTATGGGTAAGAGTTCATGAAACAACCCAAAATCCAGAAATAAGCTAAAGAAATATAATAACTCGCAGCAGGGTACATATCAAGTTTCAAAAGACTCTAATTGATTTACCATACTATATGAGCTATCTCCCATAAACCCTTGTGAAACCAGTATGTAAGCATTCATTTAGAGATTAGTCACATTAACACAACAAGATTCATCCAACAGAGTGGCATTGCTGACCAACATATCATCAAACAAGTGATGCAAACGGTAAAAGCCACCTAACTATGAAGGCACAAGCGGAGGATCTGATTCAGATCAACACCTACCCAAGTCGTCTTGCAAGGTAGTTAGTTGTTTTAACATATATAGTAGCATACAGCTTGACAAGGCTTATTCTTGTGCTCCTTTAGATGAACTTACATATACATGGGTGAAAAGAGAGAAGCAACAACTTCTACAACAAGCATTCGTTTCTCCTTAAGGATGAGCTTGTGTGCGTCAGAAAATCCCCATTTTAAGACGCAATTGTGGATTGTAAATTTCTAGAATAAGCTGTATCAACGATCTATTGATGCAAATCAAAATAAAATGCCTTTATGAAGTTTCGATCATATCGTATTAACCAAGATAGTCAACCAAAAAGAGACTGTTGAACAAGCAAGACCACCATCGACACAATACTGGTCAAAATTTGAAATTTAAGGAGGAGGAAATCACTCATTACCACAATGTAGGATTCAGACAAATATTTTTTTTTCCCAATAACACCTTGATTTGGAAACTCAGCCCAAACAATTAACATGACCATAAATGAATATGGCCCAAGTTTTGTTTGGATTCTTGCATTTTGCTTTAATAAAGAGTTCTTTGTACTAAAAACAGTTAATAGTTCAACCATTTTGGAATAGAAAGTTATATATATAAAAAAAAAAAAAAAAAGAATAGAAAGGCACATACCTTAGCCTATTGATCATGCCCGGGATTAAATCCCCCCCAATATAATATATATATATATATATATATATATATATACACGGTTATTTGATTCTCAATATAATATATATTTATCTAATTTGATTATATTTAAAAAGTTGGTTAAATTAGCTAATATGCTATGCATTTTCTAAAACACCCTAGTCACCTTCCTTAATTCTCTGATTCCCTCTCTTATTTGATTATTATTGAGAAAACATCAATAGGGATAAATTAGGACAAGATTGACATATATGAAAAATTTATCTTATATTTAGGATAAAAATCAACTCCCTAAAAAATACGTCTTATATTAAAGACAAAATGAAATGCATTTTTTTTTTCTCTTAGAGGCATGACTTATATTTAAAATGTTGGATTAAGGGGTAAATAATTATCATAGCTCATTGCCAAATGTTGCATTCTTTCCATGTACAAACAAATACAATTCCATATATAAACAAATACAATATTAAATATACTCAAAGTTTAAATTGCACGCAGCTTTTGATTAGCAATATAAACATTAATTTATTTCTTCTTGAGAGGGGTTGATTTATCAACAGTAGTTAATACCAAGGTTTTGAAACTTGTATTGACCAATAAACTAGCCCGATCGAGTCAAAGGTCAAATGGAACTAACTCGGTGAGAAATTTTAGATTTCATGGGAATCAATATGAAATTCTTAAGAAATTTTTTTAAAAAAGTGATTTTTTTTTTTTTAAATATTGAATCGGAGTGGTTTACTGACTGATTCGTCGATTTTCGCTTTGGGTTTCAAACCCTGGGTTAATACAATGAAAGGATTATTACTTTTTTTTTTTTTGAAGATGCGTCATTGCCAAAGATTTAAATTTAATAGATTGAGACAGAATAGGAACTCATATACATAGATAAAAAAGCAACAAAAAAAAAAAGGAATTATAATTTGTCGGTAGAGATAAAATAAAAAAGGGTGAAGGAGCGAAAATACACACGAACTTTTCTCCCAAGAGCGCCTAGCGCCACAAGCTTCTTTTGGAAGCAAAAATACACATGAAATTTAAAAAATGAAGCAGATATACCATCACCGTTAAAAGGGGTAACTGCTGTTATCTTTTTAGTGGGCCCCACCCTATTAAAAAAAAAACAAAAAATCCTAAGCTTTTTGAATTTCCCTTACTACCCCTTCTCTTCCATCTCTCATCTTCTTCATCCCTTCACTCCATTTTTTTGCAGATATGATCCCACTGCAAAGGAGCTCAAGCACCTCACGCCGCTTCCGCAAAACCTTCTTCAGTCCTTGATGGGCTTCGTTGCGTAGTCATCACCTTGACCAGTAAAATAGGATGCAGAAGAAACCCCACGATTTCTAAACGTTCTTAGAGAAGATCGAGACGGCCGAGGAGTCCAAAATGTCAAAGAAGGACTCGGAATCTATCGCAAACCGATTCGAACCTCCGATAAAGGCGAAACACCATTGATGGAGTCACAATCAAGAAATGCTGAATACGCACGCTCGCATCAAAATTCAATTAAGTAGAGTGAATTATCAAGACGTAGTTGTTTGAGAAGCTCCGAGTTAAAGCCATTAATTACGTAATCTCTTGCAAGTAAACACCTCCTTGTAAGTTCGTTATTTAAAATTAATACGAAAATTATGATGGCTGAATTAAAAGATATTAATAAGAATGGCCTTGAACATTCAAAAAGCACAAAAAGAAAACTCCGTTATAATATCTGCAAGAAACCTATGGAAGATGTGGAAGCGGCGTGAGGTGCTTGAGCTCCTTTGTAGTGGGATCATATCTGCAGAAAATGGAGTGAAGGGACGAAGGAGATGAGAGATGGAAGAGAAGGGGTAGTAAGGGAAATTCAAAAAGCATAGGATTTTTTGTTTTTTTTAATAGGGTGGGGCCCACTAAAAAGATAACAGCAATTACCCCTTTTAACGGTGATGGTATATCTGCTCCATTTTTGAAAGTTCATGTATATTTTTGTTCCCAAAAAAAGCTTGTAGTGCTGGGCGCTCCTATGAGAAAAGTTCGTGTGTATTTTCGCTCATTCACCCAATAAAAAAAGATTTCACCATGTGTTTCATCTTCATTATAATTGTTCAGGTTCCATGTGTAATAATTGGTATTCCCTTATTTAATTAAGCATTCAACTGATTGATTCTTGCTCCCCCTCCCCTCCTCTCACATATGTAATCAAGTGGTTTGGCAAAAAGAGTATCTAACACCAAGTTTTTTTCTTTAAAATTTAATAATTTTATTTCAATTAAAAAAATTATTATTTTCGTAGATATAATTTTTGAAATGTGATATTTTTTATGTAAATACCAAACTTAACAAGCAGGGAATGAAAATAAAACATTATGCCATAAACATCACCGTTGAGTTCAGAACATAAACCAAAACTAATCATTATCTCGATCAAATCCAATATACAATTTCTGTCTCTTTGGGAACAAAAGACTTTTAATGAGCGAAAAAGAGAGAATTTAGAATAATATAACTAATTATGCTCTAATAATTACAAATTGGAAGTGGACCATTATTCCAAGGTAGAAAGTGGCCATTATTCCCAGGACAATCACCAGTATCACAAGGACAATCATCTACTGGCTCGTTAATCGGAGGACCGCCACCTGCAGTTGCAGCACCAGCAGCGGCTACAGGACGAACGAAAATTGGGTCACGAACAACCACCTAAACAAACCAATGGAGCAAAAAAGAAAAGGGTTGATCCGTCAAAATTCAAACAGACCTGCGTGATAAATCCAACAAAGTTCCATTTTTAGAGCCAAAATTATGCAAGCCATGAGACAAAAAGCAAAAAGGACATCATCCTACAAGAGCTTCTAAAGATATCTAGCTTTTTTTTTTTTTTTTTTTTTTATATATATACAAAAAAAGTTTTGGAGGGATTCGGCATCAGTCCCCCACCAAGGCCAGGGCCGGGCTCTTTGAACACTTAATGGGGACTTACGAGATCACCTACCAAAGGAGTCCTAGCGACAGCAACGGGGATCGAACACACATCCCTTTGGGACTTGAAAAATCCCTTACCATCTATGCCAACTCACTTTAGCCTAAAGATATCTAGCTAATTTAACAATTAAGAGTAAATTAATTATACCCATATATATAAACCACAGATAGGTTCAAATGAAGCTAGTCTTAAAATTTGATCCGCGCTTCTATTCCAAATGCATTTCAAGAGCAAATGAAGTAAAGACATAATCCACAAACAAACAAAAACTAAAGAGCAAAATAAACAACCAAGCACATAGCCCCCTCCTGGAAAGTAATATGAAGCTACAGCAGAAAATAAAAAACACGAGACATTACTAAATGACAGAAATTTACAACATAAAGCATCAAAGAGTAAAAGAATCAAGAAGAAAATGATAAGATAATCCAAAATCACATCACAGATAAACTTCAAAGTCCACAAACATTAAGACCATAAGTTCACTTCCCCGACCAGTTTGATATCTTAAATTAATAAAAAGACTAAGCAATCTTAGTATGCTAATTGAATCAGAAATTTGAAAGTGAAAACAAACGAAGAAAAGAACCTGAAAACCACTGGAAGTGAAAGGGGACTTAATGGGTCCAGAGGAATCTTTAGTGCCGGGCGGCCCGTCTCCTCCTTCTCCTCCATCTGATCAATCCAAACAATATAATATTAAAATTTTAATATTAAATTTTAAAAAAAGAATTTGGTATTAGGCATTCTTTTTGTTAAACTACATGTGCATTTTTACATTTTTGGAAACCACATCATCATCCAATCAGCAAAAAAAGTCAAACTTAACGGTCAAACGTATTTTACCACTGTGTACTTTTACACCTAAAAAAAAAAAAAAAACACTTGGTGTTGGAGCTCTTTAGATAAAGCACATGTACATTTTTACATCTTAACACTAATCTTTAAGGATTATAAATTGACTCATCATATACATATACTTCATTTCTTCTCTTGACCCACAAAATATTAATTCTTCGAATGGCGACTTATGGTCAAAACTCAAAAGTGCGTGGGACGATATTTTTTTTTTTTCCAGTAAATGACTTTCATAATTTGTATTGTATTTTTTTGAACTCAAATTGCAGAATTTTTACTATTTAATCATTGACGATTGAATTAAGTGTAAGACTGTAATTCAACGATCCTATATGTAATATTTTCAGGCGTTGTGTGGTTTATTACCAAAAAAAGGTTATGACACTAAAGTTGTCAATTATCATTTTTAACATGCATAATCATTCAAAATAACATAAAAGGTTTAAGTCCCCCATTTCAGTGAGTAGAAAATTATAACCTTTAATTTTAAAACTTAAATTATTATTGTTCTATTATACATTAATCATATTTTTTTATTTTTAAAATTCTGAGGTGCCTTATCATGTACTCATATTTTATGTTATCATAGCCCTATACTGACTCGTATCAAATATAAAAATGAAAAACATTTTCATTCACTTTTCAATAAGAAGAATTCGAATCAATCACGTCTCTACCAACAACAAGCAATATATATATGTGTGTGTGTTTGTGTGTATATGCACACAATATGTAGATCCAATTAGCCAACCTATAAGTTGTGTTAAATGCTAGCAAAGAATGAGGAACTTAATCAATTTTGAAACCCCCAAAAAAAGGAAAAAATCCTCACTAATAATATGAAGCTAACTTTTTGAATAAGTAAAGTGGTTCATTCAAATCATTGATCATGTTCAAAAAGTGAAAAGGAAAACTTGTCTTCTCTTTGATCTAAGTATAAGTGCGGTGACTCCTCTATGCCTAATATCTCAAGGAAGCGAAACTCGTCTTCTGTATGGAAAGTGATTGTTGATGTTTGGGAGAAATTATAACACCCTAATTTTTATATTATGATTTAATTACAAATGAGAAAAATTAATTAAATTGTAATATCCCACATTTCAAAGGACAATTATAAATTATTAACTTAATTAAACCATTCATTAAAATGTTTTAGCACACAGTTGAGTTTTAGATTTTACTACACCCATACTTTTTAAGTAAATAATATTTCAAAAGTTCCCAATATACTAAGGTATACCAAGTGAGTCCTAATGTGGCAATATACAAAAAATTCAACATATATCAAAAGGGTGGAAGCACTACCGTTATTAAAAGTAGTTAAAGCTTCCGAAGCCTTCCCTGGTTGACCCACACGAGAACTATCACCTGGAAAATATTCGTAACCATCAATCCAACTCATTGTAAATGCTAATACATGCTCGTGAGGTGCCAAATAGAACATTTTAAATAAATAAAGTACTATATATGAAATTTACAAAATTATCAGGTCGTAATTTCAGTATCATAATTTCTAAATCAAATTTCATATCGTGAATCACATATATAACATGCCAAGCAATGGGTCGATACATTGACAATCCTTATTCCCGCTGACAGAACCCATGGGTTGTAATATAATAGATTTAGTCTCTGTGACAAAGACTACACCAAGTTCTCCGATGATGAGGTTTAACCCGGCCAAAGACTACATAACTCATATCGGACCATGGGTTCCCTTGCCTTCGAATATGGAAAGGTATCACTGTTCAAAGGGTTGACCCTTAACCCGGCCAAAGGAAAAGGGTGAGACCAAGGGCCGTGAAAATATCAAAGCCATCCACTGTGCACCGAGTAGTGGCATACCACGTGTTATTATATACACAATAACTTCCATCATCACTCCACATCATCATAGTCTTGGCATGAATATATGAAATTCCAAACAAAATTTATGACATAATACATTGTCACAATAGTCATTAAGATAACAATATTATTTCAGCTCAAGAAACCATAAAAAGTACATTTTACATAACATATAATACCACTAATCTTTCCAAAATAATTCCCACAAGGCAACTTGTCAACATAGCTTTCATAAATTAAAAATCATTCACAAATCATCATACAAGCAAGTACAATGAGTGAAAAAAAATTACCTCTAATTATTGACACAAAAACTAAACTTGAGAAAGAGCAAGTCCACTCTAAAAATTAAATATATAATTATACGTTAATAGGATTAACAAGATACCAACTAATTCAATAATAAATAATAAATTAAACTATAATTGTCTCATTTAGTTTTTCTTGGAAGAAGTGACAATTTTATTTATTCCTCAAATCATCGTTACAATCTCATTTTTTTCCTTTATAAATTATTTCTCACTAATATAATTATCAAAATATCACTATGTCTTCAATTTAACCAAAATACCTAATTTCCTACGATAAAACCTTCACCTAAGAATTCAAATATTCTCATTCATTTATAAACCTAAAATCTAATCCACCTAATCCTCAATAAATTATCAATGAATTATAAATTTGAATACAAAAAACCTATTATCACAAATCACAATTTTCTTAACCTAATACTAACTTATATAAACATAACCCAATTTATTTAACAAATCTTCAAATCCCCATATAATTAAAATCATATCAAACTCTAATTTAAATTCCAAATCCCAACTCATAATTTTATACAGTTTCAGATTTAGCAAAATTAAACCAACTAAACGATAACAATACCTCCAATAATCTAAATAAATACCCTAAACTTCATTTAATTGGTAGAAATATCCTATAAAGCATAAATCCTAAATTTTTAGATAGAAAACTAAATTTAAATTCCCACAAATACCAACTAATAAATCTAAACCGATTAAAATTACTTATTAATCATGCTCTTTATATACACAATCGTCTATTATTAAACCTCAAAACTTTACCATAATTCTAGTCCCAAAATTTTCACTAATCAATGTTATATTACTTTCATTAGAAAGAAGAAAAAAAATACATAGAATAACTTTCATGAATATAGTTTATTAAAGAGAAATTAATTTAACTACTTAAATGATCTTATAAAATAAATAACATACCTTAGAATACTCCGCCACTTCCTCTCTTTTCCCTAATCTCTTGCTCACGCTCACATTCTCTCTTCCCTCCGGTGACTCTCCACACACACACTGCGCACAACCCACAAACACATATATTTATATGCGTTGAGAGGCGGTGGATGCATGGGATACTTATCCCTTAAGAATAATTAAGTGGCAACAATTGCTGCCACTGTATCATACCTTTTTTTTTTTAATAAATATTAATTTATTATATTCATTATCATTATCATTATTATTATTATTATTATTATTATATCCTTTCTTCTTCTAAATGTCCCCCCTCTCTTCTCTTTTTTTTTTTTTTGAAAACTAAATATTAATTTATTATTTCTACACTCTTATTCTACTAATTTCTTTTACCATCATAAATGGTATTTTATATATCAATATTTATTTTGACAATTACACAATAAATTCATGTATCATAATTAATTAATTTTTCTTATTTGTAATTAAATCCTAATATAAAAATTAGGGTGTTACATAAATTCCTTAGTGGAGTCGGGAAAAAGGTCAACAATGGGGCCGGAACCAAATTTTGGACTGATCTTTGGCTTCCCCTTGACCGTCCCCTAGTTACCTTTGTTATGGATCCATCCTTAATCAATGAAGATGAGACCGTGCGTTCTGACAAATGGGAGATGGGACACTAATAGGTGACAGGGAATCCTTCCTCCCCATATCATTAATAGTATCTCGAGAATGCACCCGCCTTGTGGTAGCTCCCCTGACTATTTCACTTGGAGAAATGCGAAAGATGGCTACTTCTTTTTTTAAATCTGCTTATCTCTATATCTCTAATCAAACAGGAGCTAGTAGAAGCAGCTTTTGGTCCCTAATGTGGAAATGGCAGCTTTCTGAAAAAGTCAAATATTTCATGTGGCAGGTTGGTCACGAGAGGCTTGTCACCAATTCTCTCAGAGCCAAAAGAGGTCTTACAAATGAAAGCCTCTACCCGTTTCATTGTAATTGTGAGGAGAGTGTGCTCTACATAATCAGGGACTGTGAGAGAGCGAGAAATTTGTGGAAAGAAATTTTAAAACCTAACTACTTCTCTCAGTTCTTTGTAGGAAACTTGCAGGTTTGGCTCATTTGGAACACCAATCATAACCCTAAAAAAGGAAGGTTTCACAGTTTCTCATGGGCACGAGTCTTCAGCTTGGGATGTTGGATCCTTTGGACTTCCAGACGTAACTTCTTATTCCAAGGTGAAAACAAAGATTCCAAGGAGTTGCTCCACTTGTGTAACTATCTTCTTATGGAAAATTATGTCAATCATAAGTTATCTCATCAAATTTTTTAACTTGACAAGCACGAGGAGAGATCTTGGACCCCCTCCTGCCGATGCTGTTCGAATTGATGTGGACGGATATGTGCGCCAACAATTTCAAGCAGCTTGCGGAGGAGTGATCAGGAACTCCGAAAGGCACTAGCTGATGGGGTTTTGCAAGTCCCTTGGTATCCATACTGTTATCGAGGCAAAACTATACGCCATCATGCTAGGATTAAAATTGGCCCATCAGATGGGATTCCACAAAGTCCTTCTCTATTCTGATTCCCTGGATGCTGTCAATATTCTCATGAGAGATCGCTGTTATGCTGACCACCCATTGAGAGACATTATCAGGGAGACCAGAGATCTTCTCTTCCAGGATTGGGACGTGACGCTTCACTATACCCCAAGGGACAACATCTCATGTGCCGACTTTATGGCCAAGGAAGGCCATAATGCTCCTCCTGATGCAGACGTGTTATTAATTCCGGCAATTCTTGTAGGATGTCTAGATATGGCTCTGAAGGACCAATTGGTCTGTCGCTCCTAGTTCTTTTACTAGTTTGATGTATTATAGAGCTAGTCTTTCATAGTCTAGCCTCCATCTTTTATTCTCAAGCTTCGGCTTGCCCGTATTTCTCAACAAAACAAAAAAAACTTGTCTTCTCTTTCTCATTTATTTTCCATCACAATACACACATCATCTTTCTATTACTTAACTGAGAACTAAACAAGATGACCAAGAAATTAAAATCAGAAAATAATGGACTCCAAAAGCCCAATAAATTAGCAGAGGAAAACATTACAAGAGTGGTAATTATCCACAAATGATATCATTTAGATAACTTAAAAATATAAATTAAATACAAATTGGTTTTTTCCATTAAGAAGATACCTTTTTTCCTTTTGTATCTCTTGTACCTCTTGATCACGGCTGAAACGGACATGGTGAGTAGACTCCCTCCTGTTGCTCCTGCTGCTGTGCTTCCAACCGTTATTGCGATTGTCTTCTTAAGTTTCTTAAGTTTATTGTTCTTGTTCTTGTTCTTTTTTTTGCTTACCTACACATTTAATTTACATTTCAAACCAACATATTAAATATAATTAATTAACTTTAATAATCAAGAAAAGACGTTGCAAATGATGAGGATTCATTATTACTACCTCCAATCCTATATTTAGGATTGGAGGAATATTTTTTATGAATTTGGAGAAATAGTATTATCACTGTACATTCATGCTTTTTTAATCTTTTGATTGTCTGCGTTTGTACTATATGATATATTAAGTTTTACTTTTTATTCCACTAATAAAGTTCAGATGGTTACTTTCAATTGTTGAAATATTATGAAATATTCATACATAGAAAGGCATATCAAGGCCAAAATTCGTAAGAGCAGATCAAGAAAATCACATCCTTCCCTTTTTTTCTTCTTAAAATTATGCTATTCTTTCGCTACCCTCATTTAGAAGGCTATGAACAATGATTGACTTTTTTTTTTTTTTTTTTTTTTTTTTGAAAAAATAAAAGATAGAAGGAAGGCAATAAAACTCAAGGCCAAACAAAACACTTTAGACACAAGAACACATAAAATTTTTGCAAATAAACCCAATTAAATGGGTCCAAAATCAGACCATATCAAAATATTTTTCTAACAAAATGTAAAAAAATGATATTGAATAATATAATTAGAAGTTATGCCTCCTACCAAATACCAACTATATTCATTTCCACACCAACTTTGTACACATTCACGTGGCTTCAAACGTAAATTAGAAATTATTCAAGTAAGTAATTTTTCACCAAATAATCACTCACCTTTTTTTAAAAAAAAAATAATACTAATGTCGAAGCAAAAACTTAATAGCAGAAACTAATTAACCACCACTATTCACAGTGGTGGAGCCACTTACCATTTCCATCGGGCGACTGGTCTGCACCTTCGGAGTAGCGGGCGTAGCACTTGGCCAAGTATATTTGTCCCCATTGGACGGGACCACACTCTACTTTGAGCCGTCCGATCGCATTCGAGAGACAATCTTGACACTCGCTGGCACTCAAATCCCCCACGCACTGCGCCATACCATGTAAATTCCCCGAGCTAGTTGTTCTGAACATATTATATAGCCCATCGGACATCTCCAAATACGCTAGCACAACATCTCTCTGAGTGAACACATCAGAATTAATCCCATCCGGCGGCCCACATTTCCTTAGGACCAAAGTGTTGTCCTCCCTGCCCAATAAGAACTTAGAATCATCATACATAACAAAACAACCGTCAAGTTGCAAGGCTCCACCGGTGAAGTCAGGGCAAATAGTGACAAGTTGGGAAATGGCCTGGCCAACGCAGTGGGAGCAATTGGCGGCAGCTAGGTCACCACGGCACTGGAAGAGGCCGTAGATAGGTATGTCCTGTGATGATGTTGAGGAGGAGGAGGCAAGGACGGTGAGGTTGTTGTAGGAGGAGAACATGGCGGCGTTGACGATGGCGGTGAGGACAGACTTGACGCCAGACTCGTAGGCGGAGCCCTGCGTGAACTTAGCCTGAGAGCAACCACCATAGATGTAAGCCACCTCAGAGGCTGAAGATGATGGGGTTATAAATGATGTGAGTAAAGGAAGAGGAAGAAGAAGAAGAAGAAGAAGAATAAGAATAAGAGAAGAGAAAATTGACATGGTTGTGTGTGTGTGTTGAGAATAATGTGTATGTGAAATGGATAGAAGCAGAGGAGGAAGGTAGGCCTTATATATTGTTTGTGTGTGTGAGAGTGTGGGGGTAGGCTTCTGTACCTGATGATTATGATATCTTTGAGGAGAATTCACGTAATTAAGCACACACACTACACACAGTATATATATGATTGTGTAAGTAGACGTATAGTTCGGTAGGCCTTATATATTTGTATTTTTTTTTTTTTTTGGTTGGGAATCTTTTGATTATGGTATTAGTCCCTTTCAGCGCGTTTTTTTAAAAACTTTTTATCAAAAGGAAATTTTGAATTTTTCTGTGGAGAGAGAGAGAGAGAGAGAGAAATCAACAGTTCATGTAGGCACAAAATTATTGAAATAGGCTTTTCTTTCCAACTAAACCCAGCTTCTGAATTGTAAATATACCGTTTTATATATGGTAACATTCACATGTGTGTGTGTGTGTATGGTGTTGATTAAATTAATTAAAGTTGTATCTAGAATGAGTGAAAAGAATATATTGATGTGACTGGGCGGCTAGAGAAAAAGAGAGAAACAATAATTAAAGAAGGGTACGTTAAGAGAGGTGGGGTCTGAGAGAGGTAATGGGATAAATCAAAAGAAACTGGTGAGAGGAAAGGTGAGATAATGGACTCCAAAGACTCCATCAGAAGCCTATTATAGGTTGATCCAGGTGTTAACAAGGGATTCAGCTTCCGTATCTGAAAGGGAGTTGACTCCTATCCACTTCTCTTCCTATCTTCTTCTTATTATTTTCTTTATCTCAATCGTTAGATTGAAATATCAACGGTTTAGTTTAATCTTTTATAATAATATTTTTATAAAATATTAAATCGAACGGTTGAGATTTCGATCCAATGATTGAGATAAATAAGAAAATGGGAAGAAAATGGGAAATGAAGAGGATGGAAGTCAAGTCCATCCAAAAGGATAGAGCTCCCTTTGGATGTAGATAGTACAGATATTTTTTTTTTACTTTCTATTATTTAAAAAAAAAATTATTTTAAAGGGTAAAGAATCTATAAAAAAGATAATCTCTTAATTAATATTTTTTAAAAAAATTATTTTTTATTTAAAAATCATCAAATAAAAATAATAAAATTTAGACCATTCAGATTACATCCAACAATTTAAAAGAGCCAAACTCCACCAGGGAAACTAGGTCTCTCTATCTCTCTGATATTACATACATACAAACACACAAAACACACATATATATAGGGAAATACACTTTTCATATTTTCATATTATAGGAGAAGTGTATTCTCATGTCATAAATATAAAATAATGTGGGTCCATCATTTTTATGTTTAAGTTTTTTTTTTTTTATATATAAAAAGATAGAGATTTCACAATTTTATGTATGTAACAATCTTTTTATTCTCATGGAAGATAAAAAGATAACCCTATATATATATATATATATATATATATATTTATTATGTGGGTGGGAATGATGAGTACATGGGGCCGGTGACTTGTAGAGGTCAGATTATTGAAAGACACTAGAATTGAGGGAAGGGAAGGTTGAAGCGCGTGATTGGACCAGTCAAAAGAAACGGGCCAGTGAGGGGAAGCTGGGGACAGTTGACTCCAAAGACTCCATGAAAATCCTATTATAGTTTGATCCACGTGTTAACAACTCTCTCTGTCTCTATCTATCTCTGTATAATTACATACATACATACATATATATATATATATATATATATATATATATATATATATATATATATCTTCTTATCTTTATTATAAGACACTAATTAGTAAGTTTATTTAGTTCTTTTTATAAGGTATTTATTGATTCCTAATGAGCATTAATTATTTTTTCATGTCTACCCATAATTAATAACGGTAGTTGATGAAAGTAATAATTAATATGATATTAGAGTTTAAGGCAATTAATAGAGATAATATTAAAAATTACTTAAATCTTAATGTAACTTTATTGACTTTAACTACTTTTATTAATTTGTGAGAAAAGTTAATTAACACCTTATAATAAAATAAGATAAGAGGGAGTATTGAGAGAGAGAGAGAGTGAGAGTATGTGCGTGGGGATGATTTGTACATATGGGTGATTTGGAGAGGACAGATTATCGAAAGACACTAAAATTTAGGGAAGGAAGGTAGAGAGCACGTGATGGTTCCCTTGAGTTGGTATGTTTCAATTAAAATCGTTGTTGGGAATTATATTTCTCATGTTGTAGGATGAATGTATCCTCGTGTTATATATATAAAATGATGTGAATCCCACTATTTCTATACTTGTGTTTTTATATATATATAAAAAAGATGTGGGTCACACTATTTTATGTGTGTATAGAAATCTTCTTCTTCTCATACAACATGAGAAGTGTAAAACCCATAAATAAGTAAAGGAAATACACACACATATAGGGTATAGCTTTGGTCCAGTTTGGTATGTTTCAAACCAAAGCTTCGCAAAATAAACAAAGAAGGCGAAATTAATTGATGGGGATGACGGATGAGGGAATGATATAAGCAAAGCATCTCATAAAATTGACCAAACAATTGACTCAGAATTTTCAAAATTTCTTTACCGGAAACGGCAAAGGTATTAAGTAGTCAATGAAGTCCTACGAATTGAAATAGAATGTTCCCCCACGAACTTTCCTGAATTCAATTATGAATATTATAAGGATTGAGGTGTAAAAATGCACATGTGCTTTGTCCAGAGGAGCGTCTAATAACAAGTGTTTTTTTGTGTGCAAAAATACTCATGTGGTTACCAAATGGGTGCAAAAGTCATAGTGGACGTTAGTTGACCAGAAGGTTAGCGTTAACTCGGAAGGAGTTAATATTTTTGCTGACGTGGACTCTGAAGGGGAAGGGGAAGAAGCCACGTGGGATCTCCATGGTCAATGTTCAGAAGTGGTCGAAGGTGGGGTGAATGTTCAGAAGAACCACGAGTTGTTAAACGCTGAAGCTGGGTCGAGCGTTAGGGTTCTGTCGATGCTGATTGACGAGCGATTGGGGAGGAACGAGTTGTTAAATGCTGAAGCTCCTTAGTCGTGAACCATCTTCAACGTCGAGAGGGAGGAAGTGGTCGAAGCACAGGTGCAATTGATGGCCCAGGTTTCCTTTTCTCAAGGAATGCGTCGAATGATTTGGAAGAATCAGGCTTCTGGAGCATAATTAATGAGGGTAGTGTGTGAGAATAATAATTAATATAATATTAGTTTAATATAAACCGTGACTTTACTTTGTTTGGTGAAGTCACTGAAGTCATTCTTCTACACCAAAAAATGAAATATTATAACTAATCAATGAAACAGAGATCAGAGATGAAAAGGCTCAACAAATATAAATGAAATCGAATAAAGATAAGGGACTGAAAGAAGAGACGATGGAATAAACCAATTGCATTAAGATTAAGCACCTGAAGCCGCCATAATAGAAATAGTAAAACACCACCTAATAACTACTCGTTCTGGTCCTTATTATAAGGCACTAACTAATTTTTCTCACAAACCAATAAAAACAGTTAAAGTCAATAAAGTTGCCCTACAATTTAAGTAACTTCCAATATTACCCCTACTAATTGCATTAAATTCTAATATTATATTAATTATTACTCTCACACACTACCCTCATTAATTATGGGCAGACATAGAAACAAATAATTAATGCTCATTGGGAACAAGCAAGTGCTTTATAAAAAAAAATCAAATAAACTTATTAATTAGTGCCTTATAATAAGGACCGGAGGAAGTATTTATACAAATAAAGGTAAGAGTACATTTTTACCTTTTCAATCCCCTAATTTTATATAAAATACAAGAAAGGGTAATAGAAGGTAACAGTACATTTTTACTTTTTCAATCCCCTAATTTTATATAAAATAAAGAAAAGGGTAACAGATCTTAATTAATAAGTATTTATACAAATAAGGGTAACAGTGCATTTTTACTTTTTCAGACCCCTAATTTTATATAAAATATTAGTCTAGTCTTTTAATTTCATAAAGTCTATCTTTAGTCCTTTAACCCTAGCATCATTTATCTCACATGTTTTTTTTATCAATCATTAAACTGAATATGTTTGTATTTGAGAATGTTTATCAATGTCAGCATTTTTTTTTGTTAATAAAAATACTAATATTAGAGAACTGAAAGACATTTTATAAAATTAAGAGATTAAAATAAAATATTTTGTGAAGTGAAAAGTGTAAGTAAGTATCCTAAATTCACAACCGCTTGGACTTGAGTGCGGAAAAAGTAAAATGAAAAATATGAGTTTTTTGAAAAATCACATTAAAGTATCTAGGATCAAAAAACAAAAAAGGCTCATAATAGATTAGCCTGTCAAAAAGATCTCAGGGACTATATTGATATTAATTCCTTGGTACTTGACTGTGATTTTTCTTAATTTTTTTAAATAAAATATTGTAGCAAATATAGAAAATGTGTATATTTTTATATTTTGAGGTGTAAAAAAGACTACATAATTCTAGTAAAGTTAAAAATGGAAGCTGGAGAAAGAGTCACTTATTCTCACTGTTTATTTTTTTTATATACTAAAATTTTAGGAAAGGGGTTGGGTTCACCCACGATTTAAGGGCACGGCGAAATCTCCCTTCCTCCTAGGTCATATCAATGTTGGGCAGGGCGAGCCGTCTATTACCCTCAAACGTTTACCTAAGCACTTAAGAGCTAGGATGTCTCCCCCAACGCCTTGACTAACTCCAGGATCGAACCCTCTCCCTTTGGTGAGAGTGTCCGACCCTTTTACCAGTTGAGCCCAAAGACGAGGACTCACTCATTCTCACTGTTAAAGTACTAACTTTTCCTTTAATTCCCACTAAACTGGCCTAAGGCCCAACAAATAAACATGAGAGTAACCTATAACTGGGGTTGGCTACGGTCCTCTTCCTTCGTTCTCTTCCCATCCTCTTCTTCATCTCAACCGTTGGATTGAAATATTAACCGTTCGATTTAATTTTTTATAAAACTATTATTTTAAATATTTTATTAATATTTTATTAATAATTTAATTTTTTATTAATATTTTAATAAAAGATTAAAAACTGGCCTAAGGCCCAACAAATAAACATGAGAGTAACCTATAACTATGTGAATGCCTCAAAATTAACTAGACAAATGAACCTTGAGTCGTCTTTGACACCTTGTCACTAAAAGTGAATTCTGAATATTTTTTTATGTGTGCGCAAATCCAACCACACACACAGTTATTCCAATATAAACAGAAAATTAAAGCGCACACAATGGTAGTAATTAACTGTTAATTATTAAAAAGTTAGCATAATGATTTGTTACTTACCCAAATAAACCACAAAGAAATGCTTGAAACAGTATCTTCCAGGTCATCTTTGACATCCTCTTCCAGCAAATAATTTACCATCAATCATTATTAAATGACAAAAGAGGCTCAAACTATTCCTTTACATTTTTCTTTAATTTCTTAAGCATGTACGATTAGATGCATATCAATAATAAGAGAAGTTTTTCTTTTTTACCTGAAATTTCTTTCTTTAGTTTTAATCATTATGAGTGTCTCATTATACTATTACCATTAATAATAATGCTTCAAGAACCCCGTCAAACAGTAATAAAAGCTTTGAATACGGTAAACATAACTTTCTTTGTTTCTTATAATTAAGAGAAGGCACTTGATATGAGATCAAACTCGTCATCTCTTGCTTGTTAGATTTTTTTTTTTTTTAATATTATCATTTTGTGTCTGGTCCAGGGTTTGGGGCTGCTACTTGTAACATAAGTGTCCCCTCTGGGATTCAAACTCGAGACCCAAAAGGATCTAGCAGTGCTTTATACCGCTAAACCGACTCTATGTAATATTGGAACAAATATTCCATATGAAATGAAAATACAAAGTATATATACTCTAATAAGAAAAGCTGAGTTACCATTCGAGAATGAGAGCAAGAGGAGCCATGCAAGCAGTGGCAAAGATGAAGCGATAAGCAATGAGGACTCTAAGGCTCATGCCGTCGTTCACTGCAAGCTTATACAGCACATTGAGGCCAGCGTACACCATCTGAACCATCACCATTAAAATGGATGGCTTCATCCCGTGCAATACATTACACACCTTTGTCATTATCGTCATCTTCTTCTCAAACACCACAAGCCGTGAGGGAAGAAGTAAGGTTGAGAATAGAGATGGTGTGGTGAAGGATGAAAGAGAAAGCTGATGGAAGGACATATTTATAGAGAGAGGATATGAATGTGAAGGTTCAATTACAATTTCCTACCATATCAGTGAACTGGTTCATATTGGACTCCAACTCGATTTGTAATTTGAACCAAGCAAGCTCACGTGTACACAAATGTATTTTCAATTTTTTTTCTTGCCATCAATGTATTACCCAATTATTATGTATAGATCTATATGAATACATATATAGACACATATATATTTATATATAGTAAGACTATTATTTCAATTAGAAAGCGTGTGGAAAAGAAAATTATAGATCGGAGAAGTATATGGCAGGGGCTGGTGATTTACTTTTACTTTTATCATTTTAAATTTTTATAATGGCATTTTTAGAAAATAAGTAAATTTAACTAATTTAACTCCTCTATTTAATCTCCCCAAAATCGGTTAAATATGTCTTATAATTAAAACCAGAGAGAGTATATTTATATCATTTGGTTTTGAGTAATCAACATTTAGAGATAGTCATCCCAACATGGGCACGGATGGCACATCGAAATCAATTTTGCTATGAGGGACTTGGCAGGAAATTTTTTTGTGAATTATTGGATTTAGAAAAATTAGAGAAGTGGGTTAAAATTTTTAATTAATTTTTCTTACTCCTTTATCTTACATTTTCCTTCTTTATTAAAATTTTATAGCCTCAATTCTCCGATTTTTCTAAGTTTAAAGGAGAGCCTAAAGGTCACACATTTACATAAAAGAATTAATTTATGCTAAAGATTATTCTAAAACTATCCTAATAAAGTTTCAAAGTTACTCTAAATGACCCAAATAGATTTTAATGTCTCATAATTAAAATTCCTCGATCAAATCCTCCTTTTTTGTCCCTACTATATGCCCTTGTGTGGATATATATTTCCTACCATGATGATGTCTGTGTGGAAGTCCAGCTAAAAAATAAAAGAAATAACATGGACGTTGAGGCTTAGTCAGCATTGGGGTTGTTTTTTATTTTTGGAGAATAAAAAAATCTTTTGGCCCATATAGTTGTAACTTGTTTGTATAACTCAGCGTCTACATTTATAGTAGGTATAACTCAATCCCAATAGTTTTAACTCGATTGTACTCATTCCCTTTAATTTATCTCACTACAACTTGGTCTCTATAGTTTAAATCATTTTATAATTTAGTTCATACATTTAATAATTTTTAATTCCATCTTTCTAAAACATAGACATTAAATTATAAAATGATTAAAATTATATGAACCGAATTGCAACGAACTAAATTTTAAAGACTGAATTACAACTAAATCAAAATTATAGAGATTGAGTTGCACATATTCGAAAAGTAAAGACTTAGTTACAATCCTGTCAAAATTGCAGCGATCAAAATATTGTTTTTTCCTTGATTTTTTTAATGAAATACAAAATACATGTACAAATGATACATGTACATCAATTAACTGATTAGATTGACAAACAGAACATGACGGACATGAATTTAAAAGGTTGTGGGACCTATATGGTCTATAGGAGGAATCACTTTAATTTTAGAGGAAAAAAAGCACTAAACAAAGAGCAATACCTGATGCATCCCATTTGCAGAGTCATTGTTGAAAATGTTGGTCCCCACAATGTTCGAACACTGGATGTGCAGCCCTTATAATTTTTTTTTTTTTTTTTTTTTTTTTTTTTTTTTTTTTTTTTTAGCTATTGCACCGGTTCACTGAGCTTCGCCCGCCTAGTCCGGATCGAGGTTCGTCGGCGCATCTGCTGGGACCTCTCCGGGGAGTTTTTGCATCCACAGGACTCGAACTCGAGACCCTTGCTTAAGCGGCCCAAGTCCCTTCCACTTGAGCCAACTCCATTGGTTGTGCAGCCCTTATAATTACTTGGACGTAGTGAGGTGCCTCCATTGTGGGCCGACATTCCCGCAAACCGTTGCTAGTAGCCTCCATTATACTTATTCCTTTAAATTTAATTTACTGTAACTCAATCTTTATAATTTAGACCATTTTATAATTTAGTCTATACCTTTATTAAATTTATAATTCCATCTTTCTAAAACATAGGGATTAAATTATAAAATGATTAAAATTATATGAACCGAATTTCGACGAGCTAAATTTTAGAGATTGAGTTACAACTAAATCAAAACTATAGGGACGGACTTACACTTACTATAAGAGTAGAGACTTTAGTTACAATCCTGTCAAAAGTGCAAGATAAAAATGTTGGTTTTTCCTTTACTTTTTTAATGAAATACAAAATACATTTAGAAATGATTCATGTACATCAATTAACTGATTAGGTTGACAAAAAAACATGATGGATATTAATTTATAAGGTTGAGGGACCTATATGGTCTATAGAAGGAATCACTTTAATTTTAGAGAAAACAAAAGCACTAAAAAAAGAGCAATACCCTGATGCATCCCATCTGCAGAGTCATTGTTAAAAATGTTGGTCCCTACAGTGTTTGAGTCTGGGATGTGCAGTCGTGATAATTACTTGGACGTAGTAAGGTTTCTTCGTTATGGGCCTACATTCCCACGAACATGATAAGTCAATTGCTAATAGCGTTAGATACCATAGATTAATTCAAAAAAAGAAGGACACGAAGCTTGGGTTAACCATGTTAAGTTTACAATTATGTGGCAATAACACTGTTTAATTTTGCTTACATGGAGTGCTGAGGTGAATTTTGAGCTGGGAAAAAAATTATAAACTGATATTTTTTAGACGCTCCAAGCTTTCCGACAATGCCCATTCAAAACCCCCACTAGACCCCCATGTCATTGAACACAGATCCTCTGCTTATTCTCGTAATTGCAAAGATAAGCTAAAATTACAAAGCCAACAAATTGAAACGAAAATTATAAAGCAGCCAAATCTAAGGCAAATTGGACTGAATTGTGATGTTGGGAAAATTTAAGCCACGGGGTCAAAAGCCTGCAAATTTGGCTTCATGCAGTGCACTGTTTCTTATCTGTTATGTGTCTTGCGTTACTGTTTATGTCAACAGCAACGGCTTCACCTCCAAGCCGTTCATTGGTCATTTGGCTTCGTGGCACTCAGATATTTTTGGCTCTATATTTTCTCTGTTCCTCGCACAAATTTGAATTTGAATTTGAATCCATCACTTCAGCCAGTCATTTGGCTTCGTGTGCCGCTCAGAGATTTCTCGCTCTATATATTCTCTATTCCCCGTACAAATTAGAATTAGAATTTGAATCCAACACTTCAGCCATGGTTTCAGATTCAATCTCTACCGCTCCGATTCCTTCAGCTGCGAACACAAAAAATTTGGGCAAGAAGAAGAGGTTAAGATATTGATTGCTTATTATTTTGACGTTATTGTGATGCCTATCCTGGGCATTCTGTTCCGTCCCCATTCTGATTTATTGAGAAAGACAATTAAAAGTTTACCGTATAACTAAGTTTTTCTTCTAATGCTTAAATTGGTAGTAGGTAATACAAATTTGGTTGGATTGTAATCACACTTTTTTGGAAATTCATTTTAGACAGAAAGTGACGAGGACATTTTGTGTACACCTGATATTAGGGAGAAGGATGAAGAAGTTGCTGTTAGGGGGCTGAAGTTTTTGAAATGGTGAGCCCGTCATTTCAGATTCCAATCGGCGTTGTGATTATAGTGGTCCTATATTTCTACAATTCATGTTTAAGTTTAAGCACAATCTTGGAATACATGTAGTTGATCAATGAGTATTAGGAGGATGGCACCAAAATCTGTTGTTTGGATGGATCTCGCATTATTCTTCGTTTCATTTCCAATATTCGAGTAAATTATGTTTCAAGCATTAGAAGAAAAATGATGATGAAAATAAAAATGAAAACGTAAAGAGAAGGAGGTAGCAATTGTTTCTCACAGTGGTTTTCTAAAAATGATGATGAAAATAAAAATGAAAACGTTACTGGAAAAGGTAAAATAAAAGTGAGTAATTAATAAGGTCGCCTTTCTTATAGGAAAAAAAATGTTTTTTTTTTTTTAAAAAAAAGCAACATGAAAACTCTAGTGGCAGAAGGTGTAAGGGATGTGAAAGGGCCAATTAACATATAAGGAGGAACATGGTGGAAATGAATGGTTTAAATACATTAACGATAGTTACAGTAACAATACATTTCTTCATCAAAGATACATCTTAGTTGCTTGAACCAAGACATAGTGGATATTGTCCTCGCTCGTACAACAACCCGATCACCAATGAGGGCATCCTACGTTACAACGACTCGAGCCTTGCTTCTGATAACAAGGCTCTGATACCAACTATAACAGCCCAAGTGCTCGCTTGTGGATACAACGGCTCGAGCCCTGGCTCTGATACTAAGGCTCTGATACCAACTGTAACAGCCCAAACGCTCGCTTGTGGATATTGTCCTCCCTGGTTCAACGACTTGAGCACCAACTAGGGCCTCCTGCATTACAACAACTCGAGCCTTGGTTCTGATACTAAGGCTGTGATACCAACTATAACAGCCCAAGCGCTCCGCTTGTGGATATTGTCCTAGCTGGTACAATGACTTGAGCACCAGTGAGGGCATCCTGCGTTACAACGACTCGAGCCCTATTATCAGGGGTACTAGCAAAGGCGTCTTGCGTTACAATGACTCGAGCCCTAACTATGATACCAACTATAACAGCCCAAGTGTTTGCTTGTGGATATTGTCCTCGCTGGTACAACAAATCGAGCACCAATGAGGATGTCCTGTGTTACAACGACTTGCTTGTGGATTTTGTCCTCGCTGGTACAACAAATGGTGCACCAGCAAGGGCGTCCTGCGTTACAATGACTCAAGGCCTGGTATCAAGGGTACTAGCGAGGGCGTCTTGCATTACAACGACTCGAGCCCTGATTCTGATACCACGATTCTCATACCAAATATAACAACCCCAGCGCTCGCTTGTCGATATTGCCCTTGCTGATACAATGACTCAAGCACCAGTAAGGGTGTCCTGCGTTACAACGACTCGAACCTTGGCTCTGATAACACGGCTCTGATACCAACTATAATAGTCAAAGTGCTCGCTTGTGGATACAACGACTCGAGTCTTGGTTTTGATACCAAGGCTCTGATACCAGCAATAATAGCTTAATCGCTCGCTTGTGGATATTTTCCACGTTGGTACAACAACTTGAGCCCTGGCTTTGATACCAAGGCTCTGATACCAACTGTAACAGTCCAATCGCTTCGGTCATTTAGAGTAACTTTGAAGCTTTATTAGGATAGCTTTAGGATAATTTTATAATAGTCTTTAGCATAAATTAATGGGAAAATCTCATATAAAGATACTTAAAATAGGCCTATAAACCAAAAGATGATAGTGATATATAAGATAAAATCAAACGCAAGAGTCATATCCCCGATTTTTTTTCTGTGCTCTTATTTTAGATTCTCTACCCATTAAAATAATTTTTTAAGAAAAATAAAAAGAAAAAATAACAAATCTGAACCGTTTAAATCTCATGTAGACAGTCTAGACTGAATTAGATTGATGGTGCCATAACTGATTCCCCATTTCAACAATCAAACAGAGGCCCACACAAGTGTCCCATGCATCGCACATGGCGTTTCCTCCTAACCTTTTTTTTCCTCTCTAGGTCTTTATAAATACCCTGCCTCTCCCCCTCCTTCTTCAACCTCACATTCTCATTCTTCTCTCATGTCTAATCATCTTCTGCTTTCTCTTATTACACCCACGTACGCTAAAAGCTCAAAATAAGAACTATTCCCAACTCTTTCAGTCCCTCAAGTTCTTTGGCCCCTTCTTTTTCTTCATTGATCCCTGCTCAACGCTCTCCATGGCACTCTCTGATCCTTTACCTCTTCAGAGTGCTCGCCGCCATGTTGGGTCTTATAGCCTTTGCGCATTTGATCATAGCTTAATCTATTTACCGTAAACTTTCTGGGTTCTTGCAAAGCGAAGAAGAATTTGGCCGAGACTTGGAGAACGGCGATGCCTAGAAACAGAGTAACTCTTCCAACAAGGAAACTGTCAAGGTCTTCGAGGAGAAGATTCGGTCATTATGGCCGGAGATTAGAATCTCACATTCTTGGCCAGCCCTATCGGTGCAAGACTTCATCTTTTGAAGAAGATGGAAATTTCAAGGTTGGGGTCAACGATGATGACAGCTTTGACAAGCTGGGGAAAGAGTCGGAGTGCGAAAACCAACAAGGTAACGAAGACGAAGAGGAACAACGAAACCAGCAGTGAAGAAAGGTTTACTGCTCACTCCTTTTGGGTGGGTTTTAGATGTTAGAATTTGGGACAAGGGAGTATGAGGAATTGCGAATCACACTTCTCTCTATTGATGTAACCATTATCATTGCTAGGAGACTCTCCCACAATAGTCAGGTGCGCAACGTGGGTCAGATTTGGATTAGTCAGGGTGAAGCTCTGGATATCGGATGAGCAACAAAAAAATAAATACATTAACGATATCAAAGATACATCTTAGTTGCACGAACCAAGACATTGTGTCTTGGTCTCTACCTTATGTAATCTTTTTTATTTTCAACAAATAATCCGATTATCGATGATGAAAACGTACAGTGTTTGATATTTTTTTTTTAAAAAAAAAACTTTAACCAAATCAGGAACACATAATAATGAAACTATATATATATATATGCATATCTATATACATATATATATATATATATACTGTAAAAGGCCAAGCCCATCAAAACGCATCCATAAAGGAAAGTCTTGGCTCTGATACCAACTGTAACAGCCAAGCGCTCGCTTGTGGATATTGTCCTCGCTGGTACAATGACTCGAGCACCAACGAGGGTGTCCCGTGTTACAACGACTTGAGCCCGACTCGATACCAACTATAATGGCTCAAGCGCTTGCGGTGGATATTGTCCTACTTTGTACAACGACATCGAGCTCGATACTAACTATAAGTCTTTTTTTTCAATTTAATAATTTTATTTCAATTAAAGGAAAATTATTATTTCTCTAGGAATAATTCCTGGAAGGCCAAATTTTTTATTTCCATAATTTATTTCCTTTTAAAAAAATCCTTATTAAATTTTCCAATTAATAAATGAGTATTTATGCATTTGAAATTTAATATTATAAATACTGTATTTAATAAAAAAATAATGTTACTTTTTTGATCTAACAAATTGAACAAGAAATTATTTAAATAAGTTTTCAAAAAACCAATAATATCAGTCCAGCTCAGCACCACAACTCTCCCTTGTAAGCAAAGCTAATGGTGTTAGTGTCATATAATCAAACTTAACACTATGCATTAACCCCAACTCTAAGTATTTTTCAAACTTTAAAAATCACCGATTTTAGGTGAAGTAAACTTGAGAGATTAAATTAAAATGCAGAAAAACTGTACGTACCAATAATTATATTAACCCTAATATCTAAATAACTTCATAATTCAATCCATTCCTAAATCATTTATATACACACACATACATATATCTAACTCTGTAAGGAACCAACATAATCATTATTTACATTCACATGCCAGTGAACTTCTATCCTAAATTCCTAATGACACGAGAGGTCTTGTAAAAATAGAAGGTTGTGAGCTATATCCCATTTAAAATATGATGTCTTAGTGCATACTCCAATTTTTTTAAGAAAAAGTACTCCCCTAGTCCTAAACATAGGATAAAATTAATTGCACTATAAATTTTGTCCTATATCTAAGACCAAAGATAGTATTTACATGCATATGCAACCAGTTGGGTGGGGTAAGCCTTCACAACAAACACGATGGCAGATAAAAAGTCCCCACGATAAGCCACCAGGTCAAAAGCCTACAAACACACGGTAAACTAATCTCTCTGGTCTTTATTATAAAGCACCGACTAACAAATTTATTTGGTATTTTTATAAGGAACTTGCTTGTTCTCAAGGAGCATTAATTATTCTTTTCCATGTATGCCCCTAATAAATTAGGGTAGTGGATGAGAGTAATAATTAATATGATATTAGAATTTAGTGGAATTAGTAAGGGTAATATTGGAAGTTATTTAAATTGTAGGCTTACTTTATTGACTTTAACTGTTTTTGTTGGTTTGTGAGAATTGTTAGTTGGTGTCTTATAATAAAAACGGGGGAGGGTACCATACATAGCCAAAAGAACAGAAACCTTATATAGCAACCGGAATAGTTGGAATGGGTATTGGAGAGACCATACAAGGTGTTGAAGACTTGAGGTTGGGTAGGGCAATGTTTTTTGTTTTTTTTTTTTTTTTTTTTTTTTTTACTAAAAAAAAAGTTTTGGAGGGTTCGACATCGCCCCCACAAGGCCGGGCACGCCCCGGCTCTATGAGCACTTACTGAGGACTTACGAGATCGCCTACCAAAGGAGTCCCAGCGACGGTAGAGGGGATCGAACCCACGACCCAAGGGCCTATTCCTAGATCCCTTACCATCTATGCCAACTCTCATTGGCGGTAGGGCAATGTATTGAAAGGCAACATTTGTTTTTAAGTGTTGTAGGAAAGTTGTTCAGAAAAAGTCCATGTAATTTTTGTTTTCATTTTAATATGAGATTTATGTTTTTTTCCCCCTTAAAAAAATGAGATAGTTAGGATTTAGGGGGAAAAAACTCATGTAATTTTGAGTTGTTTAAACCGGCATTCATTTTGTTTTTGATCCTTCAAATTTTAAATTATAGGTTTTGGTTCTTCAAACTTCATTTCAATTAAAAAATTGGTTCTTGTAACTTAATAAAAACTTGGATTATTTTACACTCAGAGGAACCAAAATCAATGGTTTAAAAAGGAATCAAAACTAAAATGATGGCAAACTTAAGAAATCAAAAATGATATTAACCCTTCAAATTAAATGTAAACCACATCACTTGTGAAATAGCTTGTCATCTATACATAATAATAGAAAATTTGCTGTCAAAATAGAAAATCATAACGTACTAGTCGTACAAGTATTTTTATAGAAATATTCTCCGAAATACACAACCAATTTTTGTCATTAAAAGAATACATATTTATCTGGTTATTACCATATATATAATTATTAATTACATATATATATCTAGCCTCCAAGCTAAGCCATGTTTGGTCTCTTGTTCCTGCAAAATAATTGACTAATTGTATTTAATGGAAACCAAAGAAGCTCTTAATTAATTTCATTCTTAAGTTTATTAAAAGCACAAAGAAGAATGCCGCTAATAGCCATTTTAAAAATTTCTTGGCCATTTACCAAATAGAATATTTTCATAACCTCTGCAAATAGGCTTGAAAATAAACCAGTGTTCAAGGGCCAACCGTACCGGAAATACATTTATTCATTTTTAGTCAAAAGTATTACTCTTTTTGTTAAAAACATTACTTATTGAGTAAAAATCATTATTCTTTTATAAGTTTATTCGATAAGTTTGCTCAATTAATCAATACATTTATTTAATTTGTTTGTTTGTCTGTCAAAAAGGGAAGACCTAAAGCAAAAGGAAAAAGAGGCAGCACAACTTGAACCAAGCAAGGTTACGTGTACAAAAATGTATTCCCAAATTTTTTCTTGTCATCAATGTATTCCTAATTATATTTATAAATAATACGATTGTGAGTAATCAACATTTAGAGATAATCGCCACCGAAATCAATTTTGGTATGAGGGGTTTGTGAGGAATTTTTGTGTGAATTACTAGATTTAAAAAATTTAGAGAAGTGTGGTTAAAAGGTTTTAATTAAATTTTTTTTTTACTCTTTTAATTTATCTTACATTTTATTTTTTTATTAAAATTCTATAACTCTATTTCTCTAATTTTTCTAAATCCAAAAGAGAGCCTACAGGTCACACATTTAAAAAAAGAATTAATTTATGGTAAAGACTATTCTAAAAATATCCTAAAGCTATCCTAATAAAGCTTTAAAGTTACTCTAAATCAGAGGCGGAGCCAGAAATTATAGTTAAGGGGGGCGAATTTTATAGAATAGAACCAAAATGTTTATGAAATTATATTTCAGCCCTACAAACATTTCAATATTTCTATTTTAGTCCCTTCACTATAGAAATAATAGGGACTACAATGAAAACAATAGAACTTTTATCAGGCCAAAATATAATTCTATAAAAATCTAGGTCGTTAGCTGCAATTTTAGGAGGGGCCACCCCTAACACCCCTGCCTCCGCCCCTACTCTAAATGACCCAAACATATTTTAGTTTCTCATTTTCGAAAGACAAATAATCTTTTGGTGAGTATAGTTGTAACCCTTTGTAACTCAATTTTTATATTTATCCTATGTGTAATTCAATCCTTATAGCTTTGACTTTATTGTACTCAATCCTTGAAATTTAGCCTGTTACAATTTGGTCCCTATAGTTTAAACTATTTTATAATTTGGTCCCTACCTTTATTAAGTTTATAATTTTATATTTCTAAAACATATGAATTAAATTATAAAATGGTTAAAATTATAAGAACCGAAATGCAACGAGCTAAATTTTAGAGGCTGGGGTACAACTAAGTTAAAACTATAGAGATAGAGTTATATCTAGTCAAAAGTAGAGACTTTATTACAATCATGTCAAAATTAGAGGGATCAAAATATTGTTTTTTCCTTTATTTTTTTAATGAAACACAAAATACATTTATAAATGATACACGTTCATCAATTAACTGATTAGATTGACAAGAAAAAAATTAAAAAAATGATGGACATGAATTTAAAAGGTTGAGGGACCTATATAGCCTATATAGGAGGAATCACTTTATGTTTAGAGAAAACAGAAGCACTGAACAAAGAGGTGATGGAGAATAATAGGAAATGAGGGTATAATTTGGTCCCTGTCACTCTGAGTTTTCGATGTTTTTTTTTTTTTGGTTATATAACATTTTTCAAAAAACTAATGATATCAGTCCACCTCAGCTCTCCCATGTAAGCAAAGCTAATGATGTTATTGCGACATAAGCAAACTTAACACCATGCATTAACCCTAACTCTAAGTCTTTTTCAAACTACAAAGACTAACTATTTTAGACAAAATATAGAGTAAATACCCTATTTGGTCTCTGGAAAAAAACACGAACCCCATTTTGGTTCCTCAAACAAAGAAAACCTCTTTTTAGTCCTTGAAAAGGATGAATAAGGGTTGATTGGTGAACATTTTGATCCCTCGCAAATTTCCAAAAACCTCTTTTTAGTCCACCCTAGGGACGAAAAAGGGGTCCGTGTTTTTTTTCGAGGATCAAATAGGGTATTTACTCCAAATATACTTGAGGGACCAAAATTAAAATAAGGATAAATTATAAGGACCAATAATTATATGAACCCTAATATCTAAATAACTTCATAACTCAATCCATTCCTAAATTATTTATATACACGACACATACATATATATAAAATAAATAGGCTAAAGTGTATATTTGGTCATTCATATTTGCCTATGATATCATTTTAATCCCTTAAGTTTGTACATTACACATTTGGTCCCTTAATGTTAACATTGTTATTCTAATTTAACGAAAAATACTGACTCAACAATTTTAAACGATGACTGTGCAAGTAAATGCTGATCAAGAATATTTATATGTTAGTATTTTAATAAATTAATATTTTAAAAGCTTGAAAACATACTATAAACTACCACTCGGGTCCTATTTATAAGTCTATTTTGATCCCTCAAATTTTTAAATTATAGGTTTTTGTCCTTCAAGTTTCATTTCCATTAAAAAATTGGTTCTTGTAACTTAATAAAGACTTGAATTATAAAATGCCTTTTCCTCTTAATATGTCTCCCATTAACAAAAGTATTGGTGAGAAATTTGATATTCATAAGGACGGATATCAACCATTAATTAAATATATAAATCATGTTTTAAAAGAATTACTTGTACATACGACTTTTTAAATTTATAAACACAATCAAACCCAAAAAATAGATATAAAAATAGACATTTTTGTTGTTGACAATCTAGTAATTCTGTAAGGAAAGATAAATATATATTGAA
The DNA here is from genome assembly GCA_019022655.1 of Acacia acuminata. Classification (NCBI taxonomy): domain Eukaryota; kingdom Viridiplantae; phylum Streptophyta; class Magnoliopsida; order Fabales; family Fabaceae; genus Acacia; species Acacia acuminata. Next base: position 691,924 of record JAFJYI010000166.1, read on the forward strand.
AAAAAATCATATAATTTTTGTCACTAAAAAAGAACATCTCAAGTAATGACTGAATCTAATTGGAAACAAAAGTGTAGCAAAAAACATCATATCTCAGTGTATATTAAGATGAAAATAGTGACATTACAAACACATACTGAGATAAATAAATTTTCCTCGAAAATGCCACTTTTTTGCCGCTACTGGGGTCAAATGCAAAGAGAAAAATAGAATAACCTGAAGATACCAACTACTTGCCGCTTTTATAGCTGGTCAAAAAGTAAAAATAAAAAGGTCACAGTAAAAACAATACCCTTTTCAATGAAAGTATTGAAACAACAATAGTGTTAAGATCATTGACAGCATGGAGATATGTGACATAATGAATATGGAAACATATCATGAATTGAAGAACTACACCAAGCTCAATATTAATTGTATATGTACACAAAAGGCCAGCTACCTGCAGGCACGTCGATCATAGTCATATGAGGTACGGAGCGAGGCAGAGGTAAGGATAAAAAGCACAAGCGACCTGCATGGTTTGTCAAGATAAATTTCTTCAACTTGACCATAACACGAGATTTGATCCGGAATAAATACCAAAGAATGAATGCATTCATAAAGATGCCTTCCTATTTTAGACCTGTGAAGTTTGACGAGTCAAACGAAGCATATTCTGGCAATGGGATGTGAAAGTATGCAAGAACGAGAGCAGCTGCTTTTTGAGGCACTGGTTCATGCATGTAGGTTCTTTGCAGAACAAAGAGGAAAATTGTTAATCAAAAGATTACAATCACAGGTTAAGTTTAGGCATATTAGCACTGATCTAGAGTTGCAAATACCTCTAAAATAAGCCTTTTAATTTGGTTTTGTTCATTAAGGTTCTTGATTTGGATATCAGGATTCAATAAAGGATTCAGTTATAGCCTAGACTCTGTCTATCCAATTACAGCAGCCACCTTTCTCTAATAGTTAGTGATATTAATAAATTTGAGTATTGAGCTTTTTAAAGGGCTTTTTGACCAAAATAAGGAAAAAAAAAAATACCGGACTGATGCAATTTCAGAAAATATTTTTCAAACTAATGCTAACGCCACCAGTGACGTGGGAGGGTCCCACGCCACTGGGTAGTGGCGTGAGACTGTGTCACGCTACTAGTGGCGTGAATTAAATTCACGCTACACCAATGGCGTGAGAGAGTCTCACATGATTAATAAAAAAAATAACAATTAAAATACTTTAATTAAATATCTAATTAATTACAAATAAAAAAATTAATAATAATTTTAATTAATAATTAAGAAAATTAAAATATCTAAAATTTATTATAAACTTTAGGAACAAGATTAATTAGTAAATTAATTAATTAATTATTATAAACCTTAAAATAGATGACTAATTATTTAATATTTTGTACATTAACAATTTGATATATAAAGTATCCTAAGATAGATAAGATAAGTTTAAATAGAGAACAATAATTAGTCAAATAATTAATTCACTAATTAAAAATTTACAATAACACAATGGATAATTTAATTAATTCACTAATTATACCGTATCTATTTTGTATAATTTAGTTATAACAAAGCGTAAAGCGTAGATCATCCATTGTGTTATTGTAAATTTTTAATTAGTGAATTAATTATTGTTCTCTATTTAAACTTATCTTATCTATCTTAGGATACTTTATATATCAAATTGTTAATGTACAAAATATTAAATAATTAGTCATCTATCTTAAGGTTTATAATAATTAATTAATTAATTTACTAATTAAACTTGTTCCTAAAATTTATAATAAATTTTATATATTTAAATTTTCTTAATTATTAATTAAAATTATTATTAATTATTATTATTATTTATAATTAATTAGATATTTAATTAAAGTATTTTAATTATTATTATTTTTTATTAATCACGTAAGACTCTCACGCCACCACCGGTGTAGCGTGAGAGAGTCTCACGCCACTACCCAGTGGCGTGGGCTTCTCTCACGTGATTTGGTGGCGCGATCGACAGACGTTTTTAACAACATTACTTCGATATTTAGTTTGGGAAGTGTATCTATCTGATAAATTTTTTAAAAAATGTGATTATTTTGGTGCTTTTCCCTTTTTAAAGTGTGTCCATTGTGTTCTTCCTTTTGGTTATACATCACCTAGTCTTCAGCAAAAAAATAACATCAGCTAGTGATTCGTAATGATTTGCAGCCAAGTTTGTTACTTCAATCACAAATTCAAGCACTTGCCAGTGATTATAGCGAACAAGAGGGTAGGTTAGAGCTAAACCAATTTCGTTGCCCTTGACTTTTGCCCCATGTGAAATGTCAGAAGGGATAACAAATGATAGAGGTGAGAAATTGAGTTGGTGCTTGCAGATATCGAGTGGCCAGAGGGAAATGTCAGAAGGTTGGTGCTTTCAGCCATCGCTATCAAGTCATAACTATCATAGCTAGCTACATTCACAGTACAGTGACTATTATAGCTTGAGGTCCAGCAAAAAGCACTCTTTTGAGCTATGGTCTTAATACTGGTTTCCATTTTTTGAACCCAAAAAAAAAAAAAAACTAGTTTCCATTTGAATATTCTGACTATATTCAGGATATTTCTATTCGATTTCTCCAAAATGATAAAATCTAAAAAATAGTTTAATTCAGCACACAATCTGATCTTAATATTTTAAAATAGAAATACCTAATACATTTGGATCATTGTAAGCAATTTGGATTATAGAAATAGTCTAATGCTTCATTTCTCTCTCTCTCTCTCTTTTTTTTAATTAATGAATTACTGTAACAAAGCACTACTTGAATTAATTATTACTTGAATATAATGTGGAATATGACAATATCCAGAAAAATCATCAAAACATGTTCCAATAGCAGCTGAAGCATACCGTGATAATTATTTTAATGGGCCTGTTTGGATTCACTTTGATTTAAGCGTTAAAGATAAACAAATGCAGTGGCTTAAAAGCTAACGCTCATACAGTAATTAAAGGAAAATGGAACCTGTTTGGAATTGCTAATTGCGTTGGCTTAACTTTAAGTCAAAAAAGCTCAAAAAGTCAGTTAAGAAAAAAGCTCAGAATCTAGCTTTTTTCAAAAAGTTCTCACTTTTTGATGTGAACCCCGCCACTTCTACCACCATCAATCCAAACACAAATCATTATCTATAACCCGACTTTTTTCCCACCAAACTTTTTTAAAGTCGATAACTTTTTAAGCCCATCGCTTCTTACCGCCAACCCAAACGCCAATGTTAGAGAAAACAAAAGCACTTGGCAAAAGAGAAACCCTAACGTATCTTTCATATATATATATATATATATATATATCTAGCCTCTAAGCTAAGTCATCGCTGGTCTCTTGCTCCTGCAAAATAATTTACTAATTGTCATTTAATGGAAACCGAGAAGCTCTTAATTATTAAAAACTATTACTAGTTTTGTTAAAACTATTATTTATTGAGTGAAAATCATTATTCTTTCATAAGTTTGCTCAATTTATCAATACATTTATTGTATTTGTCTGTTTGTAAAAAAGGGAAGACCTAAAGCAAAAGGAAAAAGATGCAGCACAACTTGAACCAGGCAAGGTCACGTCACGTGTACAAAAATGTATTCCCAAATTTTTTCTTGCCATCAATGTATCACCAATTCTACTTTTTTGTTACAATATACCCAATTATATTTATATAATTCGTTTTTTTTTTTTTGTTTTTTTTTTTGCTCAGAATTCGTTTTTTTTTTTATATCATAAAAGTTTAGGTGGGTTTGGCACTGGTCCCCCATCAAGGTTAGGAGAAGACGGCCCAGGGCTCTTTGAAGACTTACAAGGGTACTTACATGATTGCCTACAGAAAGAGTCCTTACAACGGCGAGAGAGAATCGAACTCTTGTCCTTTTGAGATTTGAGCCCTTTCCTTATCATCTCGTGCCAACTCACATCGGTATATAATTCGGTTTTGACTAATCAACATTTAGAGATAATCAGCCCAACATGGGCACAGATGGCCTCCTGAAATTAATTTTGGTATGAGGGATTTGTTAGGAAATTTCTTTGTGAATTAATGCGTTTTTTTTAAAAAAAAAAGAGAAGTGGGGTTAAAAGTTTGTAATTATTATTATTATTTAAATTTTTTATCTTACATTTTCCTTCTTTGTTAAAATTTTCTAACTCTATTTCTCCAAATTTTCTAAATTTAAAAGAGAGCCTACAGGTCACACATTTACAAAAAGAATTAATTATTATTAAAGACTATTCTAAAATTATCTTAAAGCTATCCTAATAAAGCTTCAAAGTTACTCTAAATGACCTGAACAGATTTTAGTTCCTCATAATTAAAATTCCTCGATCAAATCCTCCTTTTTTGTCCCTACTATATGTTCCCATGTGTTTTTCCCCCCTAACATGATGATGTCCTTGTGGAACCAACGTCCAGCTAAAAAATAAAAGAAATAACATGGACGTTGTGGCTTAGTCAGCATTGGGAATTTATCTTTTGGCATGTATAGTTGTAACTATTTGTAACTCAATTTCTATATTTATTCTAGAAGTAATTCAAATCTTATAGCTTTAACTTCATTGTACTCGGTCCTTGAAATTTAGATCGTAGCTACTTGGTCCTTATAATTTAAACCATTTTATAATTTGGTCCCTACCTTTATTAAATTTATAATTTGATCTTTCTAAAACATATGGATTAAATTATAAAAACCGAAATACAACAAGCTAAATTTTAGAGACTGAGTTATAACTAAGTTAAAACTATAAGAATTGAGTTATACTTAGTCAAAAGTAGAGACTTAGTTACAATCATGTCAAAATTAGAGGGATCAAAATATTGGTTTTTCCTTTATGTTTTTTTAATGAAAGACAAAAATACATTTCTAAATGATACATGTTCCTCAATTAACTGGTTAGATTCACACAAAAAAAAAAAAAAAAAAACATGATGGACATGAATTTAAAAGGTTGAGGAACCTATATAGTCTATATAGGAGGAATCACTTTAATTTTAGAGAAAACAAAAGGACCTAACAAAAGAGCAATACCCGAGCTGTTTGTTCCTACAATGTTCGAGCATAGTGAATTACTTAGATGTAGTAAGGTTCTTCTATCGTGGACTTACATTCCTGAACAAGTTGATTGCTAGTAGCATTAGATACCGTGGATTAATCCAAAAATAGAAGGACTTGAAGCTTGGGTTAACAATTTTAAGTTTACAATTTGTGGCAATAACACCATTAATTTTGCCTGCACGGACTGCTGAGGTGGATTTTGAGCTGGAAAAAAAACTATAAATTGATAACACTCTGATTCTATTTATAAGTCCATTTTGACCAAGAAATTTGGTTCTATCTATAAGTCCAGTTTCATAAAATAAATGAGATTGTGACAATTTTACTCATATTAATTGTACTCATAAAGATAGAGAGAAGAAACAGGTTGAAAAATATCCAATCATAAGTAAGGGTAAAGTTGAAAATTTATCTCATAATCTTGAGTTAACTATTCCTTCTTTGGTATGTGAAATTTGGTCAAATTAAAGTAGACTCATTAATAGAATCAGAGTGGTACTTTTTACCGCAACGAAGCTCCAAGCTTTCCGACAATGGCGATTGCATCCCCTTTTCAACACCCTTGGCATGTCATTGAAAGTTACTCTAAGGGCCGTTTGGATGGCTTTTAAAAAAAATGTTTTTTTTTAAGTGTTTATTTTTTTAAGCTCCAAATTGGAGCTTTTAAAAAAAGGAGTACTTTGGTTTTTTTTTTTTTTTTTGACTTTTACTTAAAAAAAAATATAATCTAAATACATAAATTAATTAAAAAAGTTTTTTTTTACATTAAAAAAGTTTTTTTTTTTTTTAAAAAGTCCATCCAAACCGGGCCTAAATCAGATTTCAAAACTTAATGAAGGGATCCCACAGAACAAAGAGCTAACGAAGAATAATAGGAAAGGAGGGTATTACATTTACTTCTCCTTCTGCTCTTTCTTTATGCAAGTTTAGGTGAGTGCCATTCAGAAGGCAATAAATTCGACACAAAAAGAAGTAAGAAAACAATAATGGCGGGCAGTTGTCACTGTGAGTGTGAGTTTTCGATGGTTTTTTCTTATTTTCCTTTTATTTATATATAACATTTTTCAAAAAAACTAATAATATCAGTCAAGCTCAGCATCCACCTCAGCTCTCCCATGCAAACAAAGCTAATGGTGTTAGTGCCACATAAGCAAATTTAACAACCATGCATGAATCCCAACTCCAAGTTTTTTCCAAACTATAAAGACACCAATGGTTTTAGAAAAAGTTATTTGAGGGATTAAAATTAAAATAAGGATAAACTATAAAGATTAATATTCCTTCTGGTTTTAATTATAAAAACACTTTTAGTAATTATATTAACTCTAATATCTAAATATTTGAATAACTCAATCCATTTCTAAATCATTTATATATATACGCACATATATATATATAAAACAAATACTATTTCAGTAAGGAACCAACGTAACCTGTATTTACTTTGATCACATCCCACTATAAGCCAGCGGGTCAAAAGCCTACAAACATGCTATAAACTACCATCCATAGTCACCGTATGTCACCTACCTCATTGAATTTATTATTATTCAATGCATAATTTTATTCATAATTTATTATTTTGCATACTGCCAATCTTCCAAGACTTCGTGCAATATCCATTTGTCAATGGCCAAATATAATGCTAGTACTGGGATAGGGTTTGTTTCAGATAGGTTCAAAAGTTTAAATAACTCTATCAGAAGCTTAGCAAAAGTAGAAGTTAGATTATTAATTGTTTGACATAACTTTAGACCTTGTTGATAGGTTTCAAACATTGAAGCCATTTTTTGTGTGAAATTACATCTCCTTACTTTAGACCTTAAAGCTACATCTATTACTATTAGCCAAAACATAAATCACATAAAAAAAAAAACCATAAAAAAAAAACCCTTCAAAAACAAAAATCATTTCTATCAACACAACACTATCTCGGTTCATAATAAAGCTATCTCAAACAGCTTCATAATAAAGATACTAATGAATTTGACAGAATAGGCCGAATGTGTATGGGAGAAACCGTATAAGGTGTTGAACATAGGCAGAATTGTGGGGCTAGGGCGGGCCTCACCCCCCAGAATTTAAGGGTATGTTTGGTTGGGGGGAGGGAAGGGAAGAGGAAATGGAGAGAGAGAAAAGTTATTTGTGGTAGGGCCCACAAAAATTTTCCTCTCCTTTTAATATTTTTCCTCTATTTTCCTCCCCCTTCCCTCCTCTCCCCCCTTGATGTGCGAGGAGGAAGCATAAAGTAAGCAAAAGTATGACCAAAAAAAAAAAAAAAAAAAAAACATTTGACTTTGACCATCTCTCTTTCTCTCTCTGTCTCCTTCTGTTTTGTACTCACATCTTTTACGGACCTGGTTTTGGTGGCTATCCTTTGGATAGGCACCAAGAACTTGGAGCATCTGAACCGTCAGGATGCGATCCGGACGTCCATATTTTATTTTTTTTAATTGTTACTTTTTGAATAAAAAAATCATTTTAAAAAAAATGTTAGTTAAGAGATTATTTTTATTTTAGATTCGTATTTATTAAAATAAATTTTTTTAAAAAATAGAAAGTAAAAAAAATAAAATCTAGACCGCTCAAATCGATCTAGGACGGCCGGAAGGGAGAAGCTCTCCCTACCTATCCAAAGATAGGCACAGAATCCAGTTTCCATCTTTTACCGCCTCAGTCATGTAAATTACTGAGAAAAGGAGGCACACAATACGAAAACGAACACATACGTGGGAACTCGGACTCAAATTTCCAAGAAAAGCCAAAAGGGCTTGGAAGTTGAAACAGTATGAGGCATGGCCACAATCAATTCTTACAACAGATGGGCATACATTTAAAACGCGTACAATAATAAAGAAAATACCAGAGAAAAATAAATGAAGGGATTTATGATAAGGAAGGGAAAATATGCAATGCACTAATTATATATTTCCTTTGCAATACTTACTAACTTTGAATTTAATTTCTAAAAAATTAAAATTGCCTCTTCAAGAAAAAGTGACAGCTCACACATCCATTTTATTTTCTAATGAAAATTGTTGTCATTAAAAAAAAAAACATATTAATCTAGTTACTACCATATATATAATTATTAATTACATATATATATATATATATATCTAGCCTCCAAGCTAAGTCATCTTTGGTCTTTTGTTCCTGCAAAATAATTGACTAATTGTCATTTAATGGAAACCAAGAAGCTCTTAATTAATTTCATTCTTAAGTTTATTAAAAGCACAAAGGAGAAGGCCTTGTTCTTTACTAATTGTAATTTTTTAGAAATTTCTTGGACATTTACCAAATAGAATATTTGCAGAACCACTGCCAACAGGCTTGAAATTAAACCAGTGTTCAAGGGCAAAAAAAGAAAAAACTTTAACCAAATTAGGAACACAGACCAATGAAACAACATAGACAGCAACATGATGCATGCAGAACATGTACAATTCGAAGTCATTTTTCTGAAAAATAAATTATATTTTTTTTTTTTTGACAAAAAATAAATAAATTATATACCACCTTGTACATATTTAATATTCTTACCTACCTTGGTCGTTTATGAAAACGACGGAATTGACCCCTAACTGAATAGTGAATACGGAATCCCTAGAAGTCAATGTCATGCCATGTCTATTTTTCTTTTTAATAGAAAATGGAGGTCCAGCTTCTCCATCGTTAGATCCAACAAACGGTTCAGATTAGCTGCTTGGAGAGACTCACGTGAAGTGCCAGTTTCTCTGACGGACCTTTCTACAAAATGGAAGTGCCACTTTTCTGCTTGGTCCAGTTTCTCTTCTTCCCGTCATCCCCCTCAAGCATCCTCCAAATATCGGTTTTTGTCCTTTGTGCAGTGTGAGTGACCGGTTCTCTGATCTGTGTCTTTTCAAGTGTGCACTTTTTGATTCTTAATCCCTTTTTTCAGCTATGAAGCTTCATGCTGCGACTCATGTATGCCATTTTTCCTTCTTCACTATTGATCTAATGTACTTAGTGATCATTCGAGAAGAATCTTTATGCCACTAACAATGGTTATTTTCTCATTTTTTACCTCGAGAGACCGAAGGTGTGACGAAAGCGAGATGTGCCTTGAAGGGAGTTTGAACCGAGCTTCAACTTGCGAACAAGAGAGCCATTTTCGAGAGAGCGGATATTCAAGGCCACGCACGGGGAGCAAAGAACGAGAGAGAGAGTGAGATCGGAGGAGGAAGAGCTTTGACGACCGGGAGTTTGAGATCATGCGAGAGAGAACTTGAGAGGGAAGAGAAGAAGACGGACGCTTCGAGAAGAGTCAGAGAGCTAGATTCGAACGAGCCATAGGTGAGGGGAGATTTGAAATCTTCATTCTTGAGAGGTAATGATTTTTTTGCATTTTTTTACCTCAGTAAATGTTTGATATTGTTCATGGTGCGTTGTAGCTCCCTCGAAGATGATGATAACACATTAACACAGCTCTCTTCATTCCTCTTTTCGGTTCTCCTCCTTCTCTCGTCCTCGGTTTTATTTTGCTCTCTGTAAGACGGTGATTTCCCTTCTTACCCTGAATGCATGTCGATATATGGTAATCAACACTAATTGCTCTTCGCTAACTATTTCAGAAAATCATCCAATTTCATTGCTCTTGATGATGATGATCTTGAGCTTATTCGTGAAAACCAGATCTTGGGTATCAATCACGAAAAATTGGTAAGTATTTGCATTTGCTTCGTTTTGATTTATTATCGATCTATGGTACTCCCCTTTTTCAGCAAATGTCTATTGGTGATCTATGATAGCATTTCACCCATGGTTTAGCCTTTTTAGTTGGAGTTCATGGCACTATTCTTTTGTTGACGAATCAAAAAGTGTTGGTTTTCCAGGATCACTTTTCGTTAATTATACACTCATGCCTACATATTAAGTTATTTGGTGACAATGTTGGTAGCATATATATATGATTCTAGGTATTTGAGTTTGTTATTTTTGTTGAATGAATAATTTGTTGGATTATGGGTATTTATAGTGGGACAGAATTTGTTGGATTCTTCATATTTTATTTTTATTAAGTATACCAATAAATATTGGATTGCTCAGTTCATTTCAAGGAGACATTTTTAAGTTTGTAAATGATATTTGTGTCTATAATAAAAGATAGGTGTGTTTGCTTTTTTATTTCCTCACGTTTGTATTTGAGTTTCCTGTGGTTTTTGCAGTTTTGAGTTAAGCTTATCATGTTTTGTGAACTTGAAAGAAGTCATGGTGTGTAACTTTATTTGATTCTTTGATCAACGGTCTTATGAAGTTGTTCACGAATTTGCAAGCATATACGCAACCAGTTATTATGCTTTTTGATGATATATTTAAGTTAATGTTTTATCACAGGAAAAATATAGTTGATGAACTCAAGAATGAAGCAAGAACGATAATGTTCTTTATCAATAAAGTATTTAATCCTTAATTCTAACCTTTCTCATCAATATTTTGAACATCTTCTTTCATTTATATGCTTTGATTTTCCGAAATGGTCATCATATTTTCCTTCAAATTATTTTTGCCCGAGCTCTAGCAATACTTCTTTTATGTTCTTTTTCAAATCGATAAGATTTTGTCTGGTTCTTCAAATTTATATCTATTTGGTTTGCTTGAAAGAGTGAAAAAACAATAATAGTAGCAAAACTGGGAGCGTAGAACTTGAGAGGGTCATAGTGTGGAAGCATTCATGTAATGTCTCATTATCTTGTTTCCATGCATGGGGTCGGGGCATGGAGGAATTGGATAATTATGAAGCTGTGTTTTGCGGTTTGTGTGATCTGTGATTAAGCAATTTTTTTCCCTTTATGAGTTTATGGTTCAACTTGCAACCTTTTCGGATGCTAGAATCCATGTTGTATGTTTACGGTTATCTTTGCATTTCTCTTGTTAACGAGCTATATTGGGGAAACAGTCAACCCACGATGAAAAGCTTCCTTGAGTCCATGGTGTTATACGAAAAGGCTTCACCGGTGAGTTTTTACTTAGTTAATAATATAATTTATGTTATATCAAGCATTTAAGTCTTTCCTACTAACAGGTCATGCTTATTGTTATAAATGTCATGCTTCAAGGAGTAGTTATTTGGTTTGTCCGGGAATATAATTCCTGGCTTAAGATGGTTTCAGGCTTACTTAGATTCCTTTAAATGTGTTTCAGCCATCGAACAACTATTGAAAGGCCACACAGGAAGATATGCTACTGGAGATGAATTTTTCCTGGTACGCATCTCTGCTCCATTTTTTTTCATGTCTTGATATTAATATGTTAGTCTATGCATTTTGCTCTTACTCTAAAACTAGAATTCGATATTAATATAGTGGTAAAACAATCTAATAATTCCGAATTGTAAAGTGTAGCTGTCAATTTGTGTTGTTATCTAGATGTTCTCGATTATGTTACTTTTCTAATTTGTCTTGGACTCTTAATGAACATTGATTCTTCTGGCTGTCAAAAAAGAAGAATGTGTTGGGTCATTATTTCAAAGGGAAAGAAGAAAGTCTCAATTAGAGAATTTTATCATAAAGATGGAAAATGATTTCTTCTAGCTAAAGGTAATTACTTGGTGGTTACTATCAATTATTTTTGGATGATGGTTTTTAAATGCTCACTTAGCTTTTAGTCTTGCTAATCCAATTCCATGAGTGATCTCCTACTTGAGTGACACATATCATTTAAGAGCGTGTATTTTAGGAATATGCTCCTTGGTTTAATATCAATTTCTATTTGCCACTTTGTTTTGCTTACTCTTGCTCCATTTTGCTGCCATTACAGATTTAGTGAAAATTCAAATCTTGCTTTTAAGGCTACCTTGAAAGATTAAATGAGGTAGTGATTTTGGGTCATTTCTTTTGCTTGAAAGATGATGGTAGTGTGTAGAATCTTCAGTTAATTTTTATTTCTTAACAACTTATTCTCAAATATTTGCTATAATAGATTCTCTCAAATCTTGGTTGTGGGAAATTGTGATAACTTCATTGTCTCAAAGAAACAATGGGAGATGATTGTAATGAAATTTTGCTTTCTCACTTTGTAAATGATATTGTACTTAATAAAATTATATTTGTTTTGATTCAGTTGTTAGATCATGAATCATATGTCTTTTCAATTAGGCATGGGTGACTGGTATGGATCGCGTCAAATATTATATTCTCCCATATGAATCATATTTTCCTGGGGTTTTGTTGGGCTGTATTAGTCACTATTTGTCAGTTTTGATATTGACCAAAATTTGTATTATGATGAAGCAGGGGTGGAAATCAAAAGCCATAGAGAAACTGGATCTAATAGTGCATGCCAAGATCTTTCTAAAGATTCTGAATATGTTTTGGCTGGGCAGACTTGAAAAGAAATTCTTCATCTATGCTCATGATTGGAGAGGTTACTACACATCTACACATTTTGACAGGTTAACTTGAAATTTTCAACCAATTACGTTATGTTCTTTCTTTGTGCCATATTATGTTTTTCCTTTGCTGAATATAAGAACATGAATAGGTAATACACTTCTGCCATGCAAGTTATAATTACACATTTCCATGATTGATGAGTGATTCAGAATTACCTAAAAAAATCTGATTCATGTAAATCATCTGTGTTGCTGCGTAAAATCGGCTTGGTAAGTTTGTATTAGTTAGATTTTCATTGAAATGCTCTTTCATTCCATTCTCTTTCCCTAGTATACTTATTTGATGGCTTTGTGTGTTTTTCTAAATGTAGAGTAATTAAGGACTAATGTTGAGTAATTATTGTCCTATTATTCTAAATGCAGTTGCAATTATAATGCCTTGCAAATATAATTGATCAATTCCCCCTTTTCTTTGGAGGAAGTCCTCTATGATTTGTCACAATTCATTGATTTTCAATGATGTAAATGGGCTTAACAGTGTTTTAAAACATCCTGGGGGATGTTACTATGATATGGTAGAGGGAGGGCGAAGTTTTGATGTTAACAGGTCATGACAAGTAATTCTCCTATCAGACTTTTTTTTTTCCCCTCCTGGTCTTTGGGACCTGAATGTGATTTTCCTAAAAGCTTATATATTTTTTATTTTACTTTTCCCCACTCAAGTCCAAGCGGTTGTGAATTTATGATTACTTATTTACACTTTTATCTTCAAAAAATATTTTATTTTAATCTCTTGCTTTTATAAAATGTCTTTTCAATTCTCTAATCTTAGTACTATTATTAACAAAAAAAAAAAAAAAAAAAAAAAATGCTGACATTGATAAAATATTCTAAAAAACAAACATATGCAGTTTAGTTAAAAAAAAGTTATTAATAAAAAAACATGTGAAATTAATGATGTTAGGGTCAAGGGACTAAAAATGTACTTTACAATATTAAAAGACCAGGCTAATATTTTATATAAAATTATGGGACTGAAAAAGTGAAAATGTACAGCTACCCTGATTTGTATAAATACTTATTAGGTTGCGTTTAACTTTTTTTTATTTATAATTGATGTAGATATTTTATTTTTCCAATTGGTTGTGTATTTTTTTAGGAGACTTATTTCTTTGAATTACTTATTAGGGCTTATGTTTTCCACTTTTACCAATTATAACCAGAAATACAATCGTAATAATCATTGTCATTGAATAATTATTCATATAAATTATTAGCTAGCTAATTAAAATTTATGAAGTACTGTACTACATATATGAGTTTGTGTTTTGATTACAAGTTAGTGTGTTAGATTTCCTTTAGAAATAGAGTAATATAATTATATTGATTTTCCCCATGAAATTTTTAAATTTCGTAGTTATTATTCTATTTCAAGGAATGGCCATTGTCTTGGGGAATGAATTTGAAAAAAAATATAAGTGAGCTATGCATATATAATTTAAATATGTATACACATTCTAAAATTTATTTTTATTTATTCATTAATTTTATTTATTTTAAAATATTAATATAATTTCTTGTTATACTCTAAAATGGGAGTCTTCAAGCTAAAAATTGCAAATATAATTTGAAAACTTATTTATTAGAATATTTGAAACATGAATTTAAGGATCAACATCGTTTTATGGTAAAAACAACAGGACAGTTTTATTTTCTAAAAGCATGTTTTAACATATTTATCTACAAAAACACACAAGTTAATTGTTAATCTTTTCTTAACAAGTATCTTTCTTTGTCTTTTAATTTTTTTCCTCCTAACATAGTTGTTTGATATCATTTTTAGTGACATATAAAATGAATAAAATAACTAATACTATTGTGATGTATGTGTGTCTAATTATTACATAGATGAATAGTGTTACAAAACTTCTATTCCGAAACATTGGCTTTAAAGTCACCAACATTTCCTTGAATGATGGTCAATCTTACCCTAGTCATCAGCTTTATCACGGCTTTGCTTTCCACTTATCACTTTCATTCTAATATTTTTAGTTAAAATATAACTTTTGATTCATTCTAACTTTTTTTCTCAATTCTTAATTTAATGTCTAAATTTTGCCTTAACAATTCAATCCTTATATTTTTTGTGTCAGTATAATTTAATCTTTATAATTCAATAAACTACATACGTTTAATTATATATATTATATTGTAAGTTAAATTGAGGTACTTAAAGGTATTTTCTTAAGAAAGAAATTACTTTCGCCTTTTATTTTCAAATTACTTTCTTTTTCTTATTTCTAGTTTCAATCCTTTTTCTTTGTTTTCTTCTCACAAATTAAATGTTGTTAGGATCAGTGATAGTTTTCACGATTCCAATTTCTTCACGAATATTCTTAGTATATATAGTTATACCTTGAGAATCATGAATTCTACTTTTATATGTAGACACATGATTGATTCTTATGTATAATATATTTACATTTATATTGTTAATTAAGTTCTTTTTACAAATAAAAAGAATATTTCTTTTTAGTTTTGGTGTATATATTATGTGACTGAATTTGTGAACAGAGTTTGGAACAATTGAATATGTGAATAGTAGTTGCAAAAGTCAAGATCATTGGAATAATAATAGCATTAAATGAGGCCATGTTCCTAACATGCTTTAAAGGTGTAAAAATAGACATCGGCTCCTTCCATGTCTCCCTCTTGTATCCACGTAATGAGCACGTTGCATCACCATAGTCTTCCTCTGATGCTAAGACTCTGTTGGCTGCATTTTGTTCTCTGCGAAGCTATTGTGTTTATGCTCTAAAAGTGAATATTATATCATACCAAATATAATGTTAAAGTGACTGATGAGCCCCAGAGCATAAGCATAGTCCCTTCCCAGAGAACAAAGAGCAGGCAAGAGAGTCTTAACAACACAGGAAGACTGTGGTGATGTCACGTGTTTGTTACGTGGATGCAAGAGGGTGACATGGAAGGAGTTAGTGTCTTTTTCTACACCATTGAAGGTGTTAGGAACATGGCCTCACTTAATTCTATCATTATTCCAATCATCTTGGCTTTCCTAGCTGCTATTGGCATATTAAATTTTTCCAAACTGTGTTTACAAAGTCAATCGCCTAATAAATACACCAAAACTTTAAAGAAATATTTTTTTGGGTGTAAAAAATACTTAATTAATAATATAAATGTAAATTTATTCCACCTAAGAATCAATATTTCGTCTACACACAGAAGTAGATATCATGATCCTTAGAGTATAACTACATCATCAGTATTGAGAATGTTCGTGAAGAAATTGGACACAAAACAATCACTGATCCTAATGACGTTTAATTTGTGAGAAGTAGAAAAAGAAAGAATTGAAACTAAGAATAAGAATGTAATTTGAAAAAAAAAAACTGAAGTAATATATATAAAGCAATGTATGTTTAATGAATTAAAAATTGTACTGACTCAATAAATATAAGGATTTAAATGTTTTGAGCCAAAATTTAGATACCAAATTGATTATTGAGAAAAAAGTTTAGAATTAAATGTTATATCTTTGCAAAAAAGAAAGAATGAAAGTGATAAGTGGAAAGCAAAAAGAAGATGACCATGATAAAGGTGATGACTGGAGTAAGATTGGCCATCTCAGAAGCAAATGTTGCTGACTTTAAAGCCAATGCTTCTGATTAGAAGTTTTGTGACACTGTTCCTCTATGCATTAATTACAGACACATATCACAATATTAGTTATTTTATTCATGTCGCTAAAAATGATATCAAACATTTATGCTGGAAAAAAAAGAAAAGAAAAAGGACGATAGTTGTTAAGAAAAGACTAATAATTCACTTGTTTGTTTTAGTGGATAAATATATTAGTCATGAGTTAAAAAGTAAAACTTTCTAGTTGTATTTTTATCATAAAACTGTTTAGGTGTTGGTCATTAAACCCCCGTTTCATAGTTTCTAATAAATAACTTTTCATCATGCTTTTGCAATTTTGAGCTTGAAGACTCATCTTAGCGTAAAATAATAAATTATATTAATACTTTAAGGTAATTGAGATTCTTGAATAAACAAAAATAAATTTTAGAATGTGTGTGTATATACATAATTTTTTTTTATTGTAGTTCCTTATATTTTTTCAATTGCATTCTCAAGACAATAGCGAAATAGAATAATATTCATGTAATTTGAAAATTTTATGGGGAAGTCAATAATATTCATGTAAGTTGAAAATTTTAGGGAAAATTACATTGAAATACCAATTGAATTTTGCTAAATTACCAGAAGCCTACTAAATTTGTTAAAGGACTGAGAAGGGTTGGAGACATATGAGGGATATGGAATTTGGGGTGGAAAGTCGAAAGTGTCCTTTGAACAACTCTCTCTCTCTCTCTCTCTCCCCGCTCTCCTTAGCCATCCAGCTCTCTTCGCTCTAATTGTTCCTAATTCACTTGTTTTCTCACCGTGTTTAATTCTCTCAATTCGATTTTCACTTGCTTTGAATTGTGCTACCCAATTCATTGAGGACGACGACATGTTCAATGTTGCTGGGTTGAATGTTTTCATGAAGAAAGTGAAGGCTGTCGATTGTGGCCTTTCCAACATGTAGCACGAAAAGTCAAGCTTAACGGTCTTCTCTTTCTTCATGAAAGCGTCCAACCCAGCAACATTGAACATGTCGTCGCTGTCAATGAGTTGGGTAGCGCAACTATCTTCCTTGCCCATGATACACTGTTCATAGCAAGTGAAAACAGAATTCGGGAATTAAAATTGGTGAGGAACGAAGTGAATTATGAACTATTAGAGCAAGGAGTGCTGGATGGTCGAGGAGAGCAGGGAGAGAGAGAGACAAGTTGTTCAAATGACACTTTTGACTTTTCACCCTAATTTCTGTATCGCTCATAAGTCCCTCTCCCTTCTCGGTTTTTAACAAATTCAGTGGGCTTTTGAGGGTTTCGTAAATTCAACTGTTATTAATTGTCGCAAAATTTTATGAGGAAAGTCAATGTAATTATATTATTTCTAAATGAAGTCTAACAATCAAAACACATACTCATGTATTATTTCTGATAGTTTAATTAGCTAGCTAGTAATTTATATAAATAATTATACAGCAACAATGATTGTTATGCTTGTGTTGCTTGTCATAATTAGTAAAAGTGTAAACAAGAAGGTTTAATGAGTAATTCATAGAGATAAGTCTCCTGAAAAATACACAACCAATTGGAAAAATAAAATATCCACATCACTTATACATAGAAATAGTAAAACACAGCCTCATAATTTATACCAATAAGGATAACAGTATACAGTTATACTTTTTCAGTCCCCTAGTTTTATAATTAAAAAAATATTAGCTTATTCCTTAAAGTTAATATTTAGTCTTTTAACCCGAACATTATTAATCTCAAACGTTTTTTATAACGATTCTATATTAGCTTTTCTTTTAATTCCCACTAAATTGGCCTATTTCTCAATAAAAAAACATGAGAGTTACTCGTAATTTTGTTCCTGCCTCAAAATAAGATAGATAAATTAACCTTGATTGGCCCTTGACACCATGTGACAAAAAAGGAATTCTGAATATTTTATAAGGCCCATCTATATATACGACAGTTTGTAAGGCCCTTTTTGTGAGGAAAAAAAAAAGACGATGAATGAAGAAGAAATCGGGTCACCGGAGAAGGAGGAGCAGGAAGAAAAACGCTTCATAGTAAGAGGAAGAAAGTGAAAAATTTATGACTATTGTATCTGTGCTTTTTGAACTTTGCGTTCCTGCACTCTCTGCACATTGAAAATTGCTTTCTTAGAAAATGGGAAGCAGAGCCTACGTACTGGGGATTAGACATTATAGCCTTATAGGTCCATCTTTTTTGTTTAACTTACCTGAAACTTACAGGTCCTTCTTCAACTCGCTTTTCACTCTTGTAATTTTTAAATTTTCCACTAAAGCCAAAACAGTGCAGTTAAAGATGCTGTCGAGGAAGCCGCCAGGGCCTATGACGAGGCCGCCAAGCGTATACGCGGCGACAAGGCCAAGCTGATGATATTGGAAACTTTAATGAATTTCTTCACTTTTTTTTTGTTCAATCAAGTTGAGATCCGATGATGCCACCGGCCAGCAGATCCATGGAAGACCCTGCTTCTTCTACGATTCGACGACGTCACCGGCCAGCAGATCCGGCGAGGGTACCAAGACCGATTGACGTCAGAAAGGAAAGGGAGAACGATGCAGTCTGTTTTCAAAATGAAAATACACCTTGAGGCCAAGAGGAATCATGGAAGCAGTAACAAAGATATAGCGATAAGCAATGAAGACTTGGAGGCTCACGCCGTCATTGACCGCAAGCTTATACAGCACGTTGAGGCCAGCGTACGCCATCAGAACAATCACCATTAAAATGGCTGGCTTCAACCCAGTTCAGCATATTCCACACCTTTGTCTCTTTCGTCTTCTTCTTTGCTAATATCGCCACACAACAATGGCACCACCACAAAGAAAGAAGTAGGTTTGAGAATAGAGAGTGTAATGAAAGACAAAGGTGAAAGTTGGTTGGAGGAATATGTTTATAGGCAGGATATGAAGGTGGCTTATGTCTTCTCTATGAATATCGTCTTCCCATCAACCTTCACATTCGTCCTTAACCATAATATCTTTATTCTCAACTTTACTTGCCTCATGGTGGCGCTTTCATTGTGGCTTGTGGTGTTTGCCATGAAGATGATGACTTAAACAAAGGTCTCGAATGTGTTGAATGGGTTGAAGCTAGCCATTTTAATAGTGATTGTTTAGATGACGTACGACTATTTCAACGTGCTTTATAAGCCTGCAGTCAATGACGGCTGAGGTTTTGATTCCTCATTGCTTATCGCTACATTTTTGCCACTGCTTCGATGGCTCCTCTTGCTCTTATTCTCGAATGGTAACTCAGGTTTTTTTATTGGAGTGTACATAATGTGGATTTTCATTTCATGACATTTATTCCAATATTATTTAGTGTTGGTTTAGCGGTATAAAGCCCCGTTAGATCTTTCTGAGTCTCGAGCTTGAGTTCAAGGGAAGACACTTGTGTTGAGAGATGTAACTCTAAATCGAACACCAAATGATAATATATATATATATATAAAAATATATATATATAAAATCCTTGTAAGCAAGAGTTGACGAGTTTGATCGAGTGTCTTCTCTTTAATTATAAAAAACAAAGTAGGTTCTGTTTCACCGTATTCAAAGCTTTCATCACAGTTTGAAGGGTTCTTGAAGCATTATTATCGATAGCAATAGTATAATGGGACATAATAATGAAACTAAAGATAGAAATTTTAGGAAAAGGATAAAAGGCAGACTTATTATTGGTATGCATCTAAGAGTACATGCCTATGAAATTGAAGCAAAATGCAAATGTGTAGTTTGAGCCTCTTTTTTTCATTTAATAATGACTCATGATGACTATTTGCAGGAAGAGGATACCATAGATGTTAATTATCATATTAAAACTATGATGTAATGCATATTTTGTTTTTTTTTTTTGATGGCAAAGATGATGTGGGAGATACTGTTTCAAACTTACACACACAGATAATATATATATATATATATATATGTTGCTAACAACTCCATTTGTAATTTGAACCAAGCAAGCTCACGTGTACAAAAATGTATTCCCATTTTTTTGGTTTTTTCTTGCCATCATTGTATACCCAATTATATTTAATATAATTCGGTTTTGAGTAATCAACGTTTAGATAATCATTGCCTTCAACTTGGAATGCACGGATGGCCCACTGATTTTGAATACTCTTTCCGTTAACAATCGTTTTCGAAGATTATCAAAATCAATAGGATTTGTTAGGTGGAGTGAGGAAGAGGGGAGCAGAGAGAGAGAGAGAGAGAGAGACGGTGGCGATGGTGGCCGCGTCCTTTTTTTTTTTTGAATTATTGGATTTTAAAAAATTAGAGAAGTGGGATTAAAAATTTGTAATTATTTTTTTACTCTTTTATCTTTCATTTTCTTCTTTTAATTAAAATTTTATAACTATTTCTCCAATTTTTCTATATCCAAAAGAGAGCCTAAATGCCACACATTTACAAAAAGAATTAATTTATGCTAAAGACTATTACACAATTATCCTAATAAAGCTTAAAGTTACCCTAAATGACCCAAATAGATTTTAGTTCCTCGGAACTAAAATTCCTCAATCAAATCCTCCTTTTTTGGTTCCTGATGTATGATGTATGTCCGTGTTGTCTATATTTTTTCTAGGGTTAAAGTGTGAAAAATATACATGTATTTTATTTTGAGGAATCTAACACCAAACTTTTAGGCTTGCTTTTTTTTAGGTATAAAAATATCTTTGATGTTAAGTTTGACTTTTTTTGTTGACTAAATGATGGCGTGGCCTTTAAAGGTGAAAAAAATATACATATGGTTTGACAAAAAAGTGTCCAATACTAAGTTTTTTTTTTTTTTAATTTAATAATTTTATTTCAATTAAAGGAAAATTATTATATCTCTAGGTATAATTTCTGGAAGGGCAAATTTTTTAGTTTCATAATTTATTTTCTTTTTTTAAAAAAAATTCTTATCAAATTTTCCAATTAATAATTAAAAATGAGTATTTATCCATTTGAAATTTGATATTATAAATACTGTATTTAATTAAAAATAATTTTTAATTTTTTGATCTAACAAATTGAACCAAAAATTATTTAAATAAGTTTTCAAAAAACCATTAATATCAGTCCAGCTCAGCACGATAGCTCTCCCTTGTAAGCAAAGCTAATGGTGTTAGTGACATATAAGCAAACTTAACACTATGCATATTTTTCAAACTTTAAATATCAATGATTGTAGGTGAAGTAAACTTGAGAGATTAAAATCAAAATAAGGAAAAATTGTAAGTACCAATAATTATATTAACCTTGATATCTAAATAACTTCATAACTCAATCCATTCCAAAATCATTTATATCTAAAACAAATATTTCAGTAGGGAACCAACATAATCAGTATTTACATTCATATGTTAGTGAACTTATATCCTAATGGCATGAGAATTCCTATAGAAGTGGAAGGTTGTGACCTCCCACTTAAAATATGATGTCTTAGTGTTTATCTATCATATTTTACTTTTTAACTAAATCTAAGGAGAGGTGGTTAATTTATGAGATAAATTTATAACTTTGCCCTCATATATGAATGAGTTTTTTTTTCAACTCTTTTTTTTTTTTTTTTTTTTTTTTTTTTTTTTTTTTTTTTTTTTTTTTTAACTAAATCTTACTAGGGTATTACATTAAGGAGAGGTAGTTAATTTAATAATTACGAGATAAATTTATAACTTTGCCCTCATTTATGAATGAGAACCTTTTTTCAACTCTTTCTTCTCTCTTTCATCTTTAAAATTTATGAGGTACAATTAATATGAGCAAAATAATTACAATCTCATTTACTATCTTGAAACTAGATTTATAAATAGGATTAATTTTTTAGTTAAAAAAAACTTATAAATATCTTTAATTTTTTAAAACAAAAAAAAGGTATTTACATTCATATCCACTAGTAGTCAAAAGCCTGCAAAACATATTAGCCGGTGGTACGCAAACATTTATATACTCATTTTTTCTTAATATAAGACATATTTCTTAATATAAGACATATTTATTTAATTTAATTAAATTAAAGAAGTCAATTGAATTAGTTAATATGACTTATATTTTCTAAAACTCTTTGTCATCTTTCTTGATTCCTTCATTCTTTCTCTTTTATTATTATTATTGAGGAAACATCAATAAGAGTAAATTAAAAAAATTTTAACAAATATGAAAATTTTATCTTATATTTAGAATCAAGATAAACTCTTCAAATATATCTTATAATAAGGATTAAAAGAATATCATCCAAAGCCAAAAGTACGGAAACCTTATCTACAAATTGCTTGGTTTCCCTAAAATAACATATAGTAGGTTTACATATCTACAGTACACAATAAAAGTTTGAAACTTTTTTTTTTAAAAAATAAATTAATTATTTAATCCTTAAAATTTTACCGAGTTTACAACTTATATAGTTTTTATAGTTTGATTAGTTACAACTTAGTCTCCGAAAGTAATCTTAACTATATAAAAGTATAGCAATAAGCATCTTTCGATCGACACATTAAAAAAAAAAAAAAAAAAAAAGAAGGCAAGCTTAAAACACTAAAATAAAAATTAATAATAATGAGAGGTAGTTATGAAAGATAGATATTAGGAAAGGTAGTTAAACAATATTTTGTAAATTCATAATGAGAGAGGTAGATAGAAAATATTTAATTTAATATTTTGATTATTCCCTTATAGATATTTAAATGGAAAGAATAAGATAGGGTATTTGTTTCTTCAATGGTCATTTCATGCCGATCCAAGTAGGTACCTCAAATGCCCTTTATCTCTACTGAATGAATAGAAAATTTCAATTGATAAAAATTCATGAGTAGAAGCTACCAACATCTTGACAAAGCTGAAATGTTTTACATGACCCGTGGCAGGCACACCACTAAAATAATAGGCTTGAAACATTAAGAAAAAGGATAATAATGAAAGGGCGATTATGAAAGATAAATAATGTAGAGAAGGTAGTTACATAATATTTTATAAATTAACAATGGGGCAGATAGATAAAAAATATTTAGTAAATATTTAATTTAATATTTTAATTATTCCCTTACGGTGTTTGGTTTGAGGGGAGGGATGAGAGGGATTCTTATTCCTTCATTTGGTTTGAATTTTTGGGTGGGAGGAAAGCCAAAATTTTGGCTCTCATTCCCTTCCTCCCCTTTATTTTTGGCCATCACTACAAATGATCTCTCCCTTGGCCTTTCCCTTCAAACCAAACACACCCGTACAAATATTTAAAAGAAATGAATTTTATCCTATAATTATAAATATGTGCAAATGTGCAATTTAGGGTATCTACTCAGTTGAAAACATAGGGATTCCAATAAATTAATGATGCCTTTTAATATAGATCAATTTGAGTATCTTATGTACATGTCAAGAAATAAAAGTCAAAATTGCTATCGCGTCACATCTCCACCCATATACATCTTTATATGGGTTATAGTGAATTTCAAACTACAAAATATTTTTTCAAATCTAAGGTATTTTTTATTTAACAACACATTAATAAATATCCGGTCGCTCACCGGTGCATCTCAAGTTTCTAGTTTTTAGAAAACAAATGAGTCTCATCTAACTTGTCCTACATGGCATCTATGTCAAAGCCATGTTAACAAGAAGTAAAGTCAGTCTCACACTTCTCCTTTCTCTTCCCTTGCTAGAGAGAGAGAAAGAGAGAGAGATGAATGTAGGCTTCATACAACCTCTTGGGGCTTGTTGTGTTATTGAAGCTGTATTTAAGGGAATATAATAAAATACAAGACCCAATATGATCATCCATTACTCCACATTCACCTTCATTAGAGACTAACGTAAATATACAAAAAAAAACATACTTTATAAATCTAATAAGGAATTAAATTAAAATTTGGTGGAAACCTAAAAGAGCAAACAAAGACTTTATCATCGTCGTGTGTTGCAGTTGTGATTTGTGAATGAGTTTGCTCATTACCCACCAGAACATGAACTGAACCAGTGATTAGATAGGAGTAACTCCTCCCTATTGTTTTCTAATTGTTCATTGATGCTTCTCAACTAAATAAAATAAAATAATTCAAAAACTAGCAACACTCACAATTTAAAAAAATAGGAAGGATTTGATTTTTATATATATATATATATATATATTTATCCAGATATCTTGATAATTTGATGATAAAAGAATTGTGCAACAAAATAATGATATATTAAATTCAAAAACTATATGTATATATATATGTGTATATATAATTATATATTGATATTTTTTTATCCAGATATCTTGAGAATTTGATGAGAAAGAATTGTGCAACAAAGTAATGATATATTAATTTCAAAAACTATATATGTGTGTAAATATATATTGATATTTTTTTTAATCCAGATATCTTGATAATTTGATGATAAAAGAATTATGCAACAAAATAATGATATATTAATTTCAAAAACTATATATATATATATGTGTTGATATTTTTTTTAATCCAGATATCTTGATCATTTGATGATAAAAGAATTGTGCCACAAAATAATGATATCTTAATTTCAAAAACTATTAATATAAATTAATTTGAAACAGAGTTCGAGTAGTCGGAATCTGGCGCTTTAAAATTAACGCTTGCCGCCCAATCACAGAGATAGAGATTGTTAGGGATGGAGGGTTACAAAGAATTTGAAGCTTCAAAATTTAGTGGCGTCGAGAAACCTGTTCGTGTTTACTCCGATGGGATTTACGATCTTTTTCACTTTGCTCATGCACGTTCCCTCGAGCAAGCCAAGAAACTGTAATTTTTTCTCTTCCTCTTCCTTCGTCTTCTTTATTTCCCCCTTTCTTCGTGCTTTTCGGATTGTTTAAATTCCAGGTTTAACAACCTAATTTGTTTTTGTTCATGTCACTGCTCAATTTGGGGAAGAATTTTTCTTGGTCATAACAAAACCAAAACATAATCTAGAATAACAATTTTGTTGGGGAAGAACTTCGACATTTTCTGAATTATATTAGAAATAATGAGTTCTCCCTTTAGCAAGGCCATGTGCAGAGCGTGAAGGAGGACCCGGGAGCCGTATATATGGCTCTATCCGATAACAAATTTAATTTTATAAAAGAGATGTTATTCTAACAATCATGTGACGCATATTTTTTCATTTTCGCTTAATTTAAGGTTTCCAAACACTTATCTCCTTGTTGGATGCTGCAATGACGAGGTCACTCACAGATATAAAGGCAAAACTGTTTTGACCGAGAAAGAACGCTATGAGTCTCTTCGACACTGCAGGTTGGTTTACTTTTTAAATTTAGTTGTGATTCACACGCAAGTATGTCACTTGAACTTGTTGTATTGTACTCGCTGCAGGTGGGTTGACGAAGTTATTCCAGATGCGCCATGGCTAGTCACACAGGAATTCCTAGACAAGCATCAAATAGACTATGTGGCACATGATTCTCTTCCGTAAGGATAATCAACCCCCAGCTAACTGCTTTCGTTTGTAATTATCTTGGTTCAAGGGACTTATGGTTCAGGATTCATGTGAGATGATCGATGAGGATTGTTGGGTGCTATGAATAATTAAATTGACAGTCTACGGTTTGCAAAGGATGAAAAGTAGAGATTTTCTGTACTTTAGTTCATCAACTGTGGACTATTTGATGTTATTTGGCATTTGAACCCCATGGTCCTATTGATTAAGAACTGCAAGTTCTTAAAAACTTATGACAAGTGTGTTAAACTGTGGCGTTTGAGTTGTTCATATCTTAAAATAACATTCTAAAAGAAGATGCACAATTAAGAATGTATATGTTACGTTTTCATGTACTGTAATAGCTGCTCAAATTAGACCTAGGTTGAATGAGGAAATTCTTTTTAATTTGTTAAAATTTCTATTACTATCATTAGTATTTCCATTTGATATAGTATGTTGTTTCGTGAGGCCTTTTCCTGTGTGGTTGTTTCCTCCTTGCATTTTACATCTTAACTGTACCATTATTCTTAAGTTGTCACTTATTCTTCAATGCGTTAACTTTTCATTTTTCTATTCTATTACTTCAGTTATGCTGATGCAAGTGGAGCTGGAAAGGATGTCTATGAATTTGTAAGTTTTAGTGAAAGCTGCACTACATGCCCATTTAGTTTCTCTGTGATTCTAATTTGACTACTTGGAGCCTTTCTTTGGTCTCATGATTCAAAAGATGAAGTTAACATTCAGCTTTATGTCTCTGTCTTTATCTTAATATGAAATAAGCCTAGAGCTTGCAGAGTCCCTTCTATTTTCATTGAGCTTGTATTGCTCATGCAGCTGTTGCAGATTTCTCAAACCTTGCAGCTGACACTGGTTATCTTTTTATGTATTTGATCCTTTTATAATACACAGGTTAAGTCAGTTGGAAAATTTAAGGAAACAAAGCGGACTGAGGGGATTTCTACTTCGGATATTATCATGAGAATCATCAAAGATTACAACCAGTATGTAATTCGTAATTTGGAACGTGGTTATTCAAGAAAGGAGCTAGGTGTCAGCTATGTAAAGGTTTGTACATTCCTTCATTGTGACCTTTATTTCTTGATGATGTTATTCTGGTTATTATTGGTCAGTTGGTAAGATGACAAATTTTTTCTTAACTTTGTTCTTTCCTTGCAGGAGAAGAGGCTAAGAATGGACATGGGATTTAAAAAGTTGCGAGAGAAAGTGAAGAAACAGCAAGAGAAAGTGGGAGAGAAGGTAATTTTGTTGACATTTACTCTGTCTTTGAATCAATACTGCTTCATTTAAAACAACTTAAATTTTTGTAACCATTTGACTCAGTAAACTGTTACATTAGTTTCCTTCTATTTGTAATAAGAGATTCTGCTCCTATCAAGAACAGAGCTGTAGAGTTGAAGTATCTTGAGAATATGAAGAAAATCAACAAGCTCAAGCCAAACCCAAAATTGCCCCCAGACTAGTTAGATCCCTGTTCTGTATGAGAACACAGATATCTAGTCTATAGGACTAGTGTATTGATATATGATCGGTTAACTCTCTCCTAGATATCCATGGATTAGATACCTATGAGAATAGAAGATCACTGTACAAAACTAGGCGTTAGCTAAAGGGGTGGGTTGTGTGCACAGTGACGGCAGAATGCTAATCGAGAAAGAGTGTGCATACCTTTAGGTTTTACCTCTTATTTATAGAGTGTACCTTAGAGTTAGGGTTGGGATCTATGGGCCTCTATGCCTCCAAGTTCAAGTGAAGTACCGTCATATTTATGCCACGTGGATTGCCCCTTGTTGGGCCATATATTGAATATGGGCCTTATACAGATCCGTAAGAATCCCATATAATGCATAGAAGTTTTGATAGTAATATATTCCTTTGAGAGTTGATCTTGGTCCTAAATGTAAGGCATAGTTTTTATATTTGTCAATCTTTTTCTAATTTACCCTCATTGATGCTCCCTCTACAACAATTAAGAAGAAGAGGGAATTAAGGGAGATGAGTAGGATATTATGGGCAATAGATGTCATACTGACTAATTTAACTCACTTCCTTAATATAAACAAATTCGGTAAGAGTTTAGTGTTGAAAATCATGGGGGATCGGTTAACTCTTGGTTGTTGCAATATAAGATATGTGGGGATCAGAATATTCATTTGTTTCTCAAATGCAGATACAAACGGTAGCAAAAACTGCTGGAATGCACAGAAATGAATGGGTTGAAAATGCTGATCGACTGGTTGCCGGATTTCTGGAGATGTTTGAAGAGGGTTGTCACAAAATGGTTGGTTCTTTCTCTTGTCTCTTTGAAAAGCTATTTACTGTGGAAAATAAACCATTTTTTTTTGTTGTTGTATCTTTTCTGCATTACTACTTAGATGTGAAATCTCATTTTATTGTCGATCTGACCTATAATTTAGGGAACTGCAATCAAAGACAGACTTCAAGTACCCTTAAGGACCCAGCATCGAAATTATCTTTTATATGAAGATGAAGATGAAAATGATGATGAAGAATTGTATGAGGAGGAGGATGAAGTTGAAGCATTGTACCGTTAGCTTTTGTGTGAAGATGATGATGAAGTATTGTATGAGGATGATGAATCTGAAGCAATTAAAGATTACTAGAAAGGTTCTAGCTAAGTCCCAAAGTCCTACATAGTTGGATGGTTTGGATTGTTAGGTCCTCTTGTATCTATTTTCTAGTCAAAATTTCTACAAATCAAATTTTGCTTTTTAGTATTTATCAAGTTCATTAAATTATTCAGGTTTTTCAAAGTTGTAAAGGAGGATGTATATATAATTATCTATAAGGTTTGGTTACGGATCTCTGGTTGAAGTGTACGTGGATGCAACTTTAGTACTTTGAAATATGTCTTAACTCTATTCTTCCAGTGACAACATTAATGGCTTAATATTTTGGTTTCTTTGATAGTCGGAAGATGTGTGGGCATGATTTGACAATAGAGTAGAATCATTGAATTAATATATCATTAATGTACCAATAATAAATATAAAATTCAAATCAAATCATACTAGTCCTAAATAATTTTTTATACAACGAAATAGAAAATAAAGTGCAAACAAGAAAACTAAGCTGAGTAACAAAAATAGAATTCAAAAGCTCTAAAACAGTCTGAGGCGAAAATGTCTCATATATCATCCAAGATCATTTTTTTTAAGCACTCTCTTTGTTACTAAATATAAGCTTCAAATAATTGTGTTTTGTATATAACAGTCTACATCTTCAATCAAAGGAAAGGAAGGAAGACTTACCATTTTGGTATTAGAGCCCTATTATACTTTACTAAAGTTTAATATTTTTCTCTTGGTATCAGAACTTGATAGAGGTAGTCTAGCTGAAAGAATTGAAGAGAGGGTAGGTCTTCAATAAGGTGGAGGAGCTAGTCCAGCCCTCTTTTGTTCTTTGCGCTGATTGTTCTTAGTTCACTTGGTTCCTCACCATTTTTAATTTGCCGAATTCGATTTTTACTTACTGTGAACAGTGTATCATGGGCGAGGAAGATAGTTGCACTACCCAACTCATTGACGGCGACAACGTGTTCAATGTTGATGGGTTGGACGCTTTCATGAAGAAAGTGAAGTCGAAGCGAAGGCCGTCGACTGTGGCCTTTCTTATGCAGTAGTCGCTAACTCGCTATTATGGTTCCCCAGAGTGGTGGTCTGAGAGCATGGATACGTGTTTGTGAACTTCGAAATTGGATATTGCTAATTTAGATTTAGCCCAATAGAGTTAATTCTCTCAGCTGATTTGAGTTGGATTCTTGAATCTTGCTAATCTTGAATTAAATGACTTTAAACATCCTCTCCTCCATAATTACTTTCTTTGTCTTTCTTCTAGGCATATCTGGAAAATTTTCAACCATAGCTGTCACTGTTCTAGTTTAGTTGCCGTACTGCAATCTTTCAATCTCTATGAATCTAATCTATTGTTTGCCCGAATGAACTGTTACATTGTTGGAGCCAAGAAATGTTGGTTGAAGCTAGCTATTCACTGACAAACCATCACTATATAAACTAAAGTTGTTTCAAGAATTTGGGACGGTCTTGAATTTTATTGATGACACTGCCCGATTGAAGTAATATTGGTTCCGAAATCTATTGATAGTATGTATAATTAATTACAATCAATGTAATGTAAGATGAATATTGAAACTGATATGGGAGGGCAAAGAAACGGATATAGTGATAGTCCGTACCGCACAGTTTATTAAGCTTGATTTTTCATGCTACACGTTGGATCTAATGTTACTGTTATTACTCTTCTGTGCAGGAAAAAGCACCTTACTGATCATTTCTTTAGCACAAATTTCAGGGAGATGGATGCATGCAGGGGAAGGTTGGTTTTTTTAAGACTAATAAGCAATGCTTTTTGGGGGAAAAGGGGAGAAATTAGGAGGGTATAGAAAGGAAACAGATTTGTAAATGTTGTGATCCCAAATTTGTTTTTTTGAATGAGTTTGCTCATTACCCACTAGAACATGAACTGAACCAGTGATTAGAGAGAAGTAACTCCTCCCTATTGTTTTCTAATTGTTCATTTATTATTGATGCTTCTTAACTAAATAAAATAAAATAATTCAAAAACTAGGAACACTCACAATTTAAAAAAAATAAGAAGGATTTGAATTATATATATATATATATATATATTTATCCAGATATCTTGATAATTTGATGATAAAAGAATTGTGCAATAAAATAATGATATATTAATTTCAAAAACTATATATATATATATATATATATATATATATGTATTGCTATTTTTTAATGCAGATGTATTGATCATTTGATGATAAGAGTATTGTGCAACAAAATAATGATACCTTAATTTCAAAAACTATTAATATAAATTAATTTGAAACAGAGTTCGAAAAGTCGAATTTCGGGCGCTTTAAAATTAACGCCGCTCAATCACGAGAGATAGAGATTATTAGAGATGGAGGGTTACAAAGAATCGAAGCTACACAATTTGGTGGCGTCGAGACCTTTTCGTGTTTACTCCGATGGAGGGTTACAAATAATTGTGTTTTGTCTATAACAATCTACCTCTTCAATTAAAGGAAAGGAAGGAAGACTTACCATTTTGGTATCAGAGCCCTATTATATTTACTAAAGTTTGATATTTCTTCCTTAGTATCAGAGCCCGAGCCGACATATCATCTCAACCACCTTCTTTGCCTCATCAACTTTATAGAGGTAGTCTAACTGAAAGAATTGAAGAGAAGGTAGGTCTTCAATAAGGTGGTGGAGATGACTGGAATGACATGTCGGCTAGGCTCTGATACCAAAAGGGTAGGTTTGATACTTACCCAAATAGTTAAAAATGGAGGGTGGAGAAAGAGTCACCCATTCTCACGATTTTATTACAGTATTAACTTTTCCTTTAATTCCCACTAAATTGGCCTAATTTCTAATAAATAAATATGAGAGTTACCTATAACTATGCACCTGCCTCAAAATAAAATAGACAAATTAACCTTGAGTCGTCCTTGATACCTTGTTACTACAAGTGAATTGTGAATATTTTATATGTGTGTAAATTCAACCATATATATATAGTTATTCTAATATGAACAGAAAATTAAAGCGCACAGAATGGTAGTAATTAACTCCTACAAATGATAGAAAATTGGTATGCATCTAATAGTACATGCTTAAGAAATTGAAGAAAAATGCAAAGGAGTAATTTGAGCCTCTTTTTTTTTTCATTTAATAATGACTAATGATAAACTATTTGTAGGAAGAGGAGGTCAAAGATGATGTTTTTTTTGGGTCAAAGGATGCCAAAGATGATGCAGGAGTTTCAAGCATTTTTGTTGTTGTTGTTGCTGCTAACAACTCCATTTGTAATTTGAACCAAGTAAGCTCACGTGCACAAAAATGTATTCCCAATTTTTTCTTCCCATCATTGTATACCTAATTATATTTATATAATTCGGTTTTGAGTAATCAACATTTAGAGATAATCAGCCAAACTTGGGCACGGATGGCCCACCAAAATCAATTTTGGCATGAGGAATTTGTTAGGAAATTTTTTCAGAATTATTGGATTTTAAAGAATTAGAGAAGTGGGATTAAAAGTTTTTTTTATTTTTTTTAAGTCTTTTATCTTACATTTTATTTTTTTATTAAAATATTATAACTTTATTTCTCCAATTTTTATAAATCTAAAAGAGAGCCTACATGTCACACATTTACAAAAAAAATTAATTTATGCTAAAGACTATTACAAAATTATCCTAATAAAGCTTCAAAGTTACCCTAAATGACCCATATAGATTTTAGTTTTTCATAATTAAAATTCCTCGATCAAATCCTCCTCTTTTGTCCCTAATATATGTCCTTGTGTGTCTATATTTTTTCCGGTTAAAGGTGCGAAAATGCACATGTGCTTTACTTAGAGAAGTGCCCAACATTAAGTACTTTTTTTATGTGCAAAAGTGCATATGTGGTTACAAATTAGGTGCAAAAATACCGTTTGACCGTTAAGTTTGACTTTGACCATTAAATTTGACTTTTTTTACTGATCGAACGATATCGTGACTTTCAAAGATCCAAAAATATACATGTGGTTTGATAAAAAGAGTGCCCAACACTAAGTTCTTTTTTATTTATTTTATAATTTAATAATTTTTTTCACTTAAAGAAAAATTATTATTTTTCTAGGTATAATTCTAGGCAGGCCAAATTTTTTATTTCCATAATTTCTTTTCTTTTCTTAAAAAATCCTTATTAAATTTTCCAATTAATAATTTATAAATGAGTATTTATGCATTTGAAATTTGATATTACAACTACTACATTTAATTAAAAATGATTTTAAATTTTTGATCTAACAAATTGAACCAGAAATTATTTAAATAATTTTTCAATCAAAATTGAAGAATATTATTTAATCTTTATTGAATTAAGAAATATACAATATAAACATTTGCATAAAGACTTATAGTTATAAAGTTCACTTTTTCAAAGTAAATGAATTATTTTGTTTGATTGAATCATTTTTTTTAAATAAAATAAATTATGGAAATAAAAAATTTGGCCTCCCATGAATCATTTTCCTTTTATTGAAATAAAATTATTAAATTAAAAAAAGCACTTGGTGTTGGGCATGTGTATCTTTGCACATTTGAAAGTTATGTCATCGCCCACTCAAAAAAAAATTAAACATAACGCTCACCGTCAAGCTTAATGGGCAAACAAGACTTTTGTATCTAATTTGCAACCACGTGTGCACTTTTGTATCTAAAAAAACACTTGCTATTGGTCGCTCATTTGGATAAAACACATGTGTATTTTTATACCTTAACCTTGATGATATTGTGGAAGCAACGTCCTAAAAATTAAAACATGGACGTTGTGTTAGCATTGGGGTTGTTTTTTAGTTTTGAAAAAAAAAAAATTCTTTTGGACCGTATAGTTATAACTGGTTTGTAACTCAATTTCTACGTTTACTAGCAACAAGTGTAACTCAATCCTAATAGTTTTAACTAGATTGTTCTCATTCCTAAGATTTAGCTCGCTACAACTCGATCCCTATAAATTAAACCATTTTATAACTTGTCCTCTATATTTATTAAATTTATAATTTCATCTTTCTAAAACATAGGGATTAAATTATAAAATGGTTAAAATTATATGAACCGAATTGCAATAAGCTAAATTTTAAAGACGTGTTACAACTAAATTAAAATTGTAGGTACTTGAGTTGCACGTACTTCTAATGCATTGTTTGGTTTGGGGGAGGGAGGGGGAGAGAAATTTGTTCTCTCATCTTTTCTAAACAGCCCATGGAAATTTTTTAATATTTCAAAAATACACTCTCAACAAAAAAATGATATTCTTTTTAATAATGATAATTTGACCAATACCCTCCCTAGGGTATGTTCCCTTCCCTTGAGTAGAGACTTAATTACAATCCTATCAAAATTATACGGATAAAATAGATTGTTTTTTCCTTTATTTTTTTTAATGAAAGACAAAATACATTTATAAATGATCCATGCACATCAATCAAGTGATTAGATTGACAAAACGACATGATGAACATGAATCTAAAAGGTTGAGGGACTTGAGGGTATTTTTTTATATAACGATATATTAATAAATACCTAACCACTCACTCACCCAAGCTTTGGTTAGTTTTTAGAAAACAAATGAGTCTCATCTAACTTGTCCTATATGGCATCTATATCAAAGCTACATCAACAAGAAGTAAAGTTAGTCTCACACTTCTCCCTTCTCTTACCTTACCCTCGAGAAGGGAGAGAGAGAGAGAGAGATTTGAGCAACCTGAAGAGGCCTCTCCCATATGAATGCAGGCTTTACACAACCTCTTGGGGCTTGTGTTATTGAAGCTGTATTTAAGGGAATATAATAAAATACAAGCACCAATATGATCACGCATTACTCCACATTCACATTCAATAGAGACTAACGTACATATACCAAAAACATACTTTATAAATCTAATAAGGAATTAAATTATAATTTGGTGTAAACCTAAAAGAGCAAACAAAGACTTTATCATCATCGTGTGTTGCAGTTGTGATTTGTGAATGAGTTTGCTCATTACCCACCAGAACATGAACTGAACCAGTGATTAGATAGAAGTAACTCCTCCCTATTGTTTTCTAATCGTTCATTGATTATTGATGCTTCTCACCTAAATAAAATAAAATAATTAAAAAACTAAGAACACTCACAAATTTTTTTTTTTTTTAAAAGAAGGATTTGAATTATATATATATATATATATATTATTTATCCAGATATCTTGATAATTTGATGATAAAAGAATTGTGCAACAAAATAATGATATATTAATTTCAAAAACTATATATATGTGTGTATTGCTATTTTTTTAATCCAGATATATTGATCATTTGATGAAAAAAGAATTGTGCAACAAAATAATGATATATTAATTTCAAAAACTATTAATATAAATTAATTTGAAACAAAGTTTGAGCAGTCGGATTCTGATTTTGGTGCTTTAAAACTAATGCTTGCCGCTTAATCACGAGAGATAGAGATTATTAGAGATGGAGGGTTACAAAGAATCTGAAGCTACGCAATTTGTTGGGGAAATTTTCCAAACTAAGGTTTTTTTGAAAAAAAATTATCGGATTTGAGCATGTCAGAAACATATTATCCATCTAATGCAGTCAATGGCGTGCGTTGACCAACGCCATTGATCGCGCTAGGCGACAGACGCCACGTAGTAGTGGCGTCGTGGACACACGCCACCTTGTCGGTGGCGTCGTCTACTCACGCCCGGTCGTGGCGTCCGTTGACTCACACCACGACCGGTGTGAACTCACCGACGCGCCGGTCGGGATTCTTGACTTTGCGTCTTGAATCTTCCCGACGCGATGCGTCAGGTGCATCGAGAATCCTAAGCGGGATTCCGAACACCCCGACCCCCCCATGTCCCACACGCAACCCCCCCCCCCCCCAACCACACACATGGCCCCCCCTCCCCCCAACCACGACACGGCCCCCCCAACACCTACATTCCCAACACACACACACACCCCTAGTAAGAAAAAAAGCACGCACACACCCCCCCTAGCACACACACACGGTGCCCCCTCCCCCCCTCCCCCTCCAACAACCCCATCCCCAACACAAAGCACCCCACCCCCAAAAACACACACAATTCATCTCATCCTTCATCCGATTCCTTTTGTGTCTCTCTCTCTCTTACAAAACTCTATCCCTTTTCTTCATCTAATGTTCCTCATTTTCCTTCCCTCTCCCTCATTCGATTCACTCATTCCATTTTCTTCATTGTAAAAACTCCCACCGCCCTCCATTTTCTTCATTCCTTTTCACTCATCCCATTTTCTTCATTCAAAAAACTCCCTCCATCCTCCATCTTCTTCATTATTCTTTTTCACTCTCCCTCCATCCTCCTTCCCCGGAGCCGAGAAAACTTTGAGACATAGAGAAGAGAGAATCAGTAGAAGGAAGAAGAGGAAGGAGGCTCAAATTCCCTTTCTCACTCCCGACTTCAAGTTTGCACAGGTGACATTTAATTTTTTTTTTTGTTATGTTTATTGTTTAGTAATTTGATTTAACTTGTAATTATATACATTTATTTATTGTTTAGATGCTTATTAATAATTATAAATAATAAAAAGGGTAAATAATAATTATAATGAATAATTAAGGGAATAACAATATTTTTAATTTATTATTAACCTTAATTAATTGACTAATAATTAATTAATTAGTCAATTAATTATTTATTTTTTATGTTATACCTTAAGATAGATGACTAATTATTTAATATTTTGTAAATTAGTGATTTCATATAAAATGTAAAATAAATTCACAAATTATCAAATGGTATTGTGTATCATACCTATTATAGCATCAGAAATAATTTCAGAATCAAGTTGTTTGTGATCTTGGGAGAGAATTTGGCTCACACAACTATGATTTCCAACCCATTTAGTTACCACCCAAGTGCTGCTATTCTTCGGTTTAATTGCTCTTACTCACCAATCGCAACCTTGTTCATGATTCGACATTTCATTGAGAGCTTGGCTGTAGTATCGTCAACCACTTGTGTTTCATGATGTGCCTTCATGCAATAATGTTTTATTGCGGCTTGGACATCATTCTTGGACTTGAATTCTTGTTTCAGATATAGTCCATCTCCTCTTGCCCATAGACCCCGGCCTAAGCCTTCCACATCTAGTATATCCTCATGCGGGTAATCTTCATCAACAGCCTCATAATGTGAAATGTCATTCCAAAACGGTGTAACATCTGTATATTCACACATAGTACACTTTATACGAAAACATGGTAACTAATAAAAAAATAATTTAAATAATAATACAACTCCGTAACTAACCTAATGATAACATACCAGTCTGTTGTGACATGGGATTATGATGATATTCGTCATCTGTATCACTATCATTCTGATCATAGTCATTAGACAGTAATGTGTCTTCATCTTCTTCCTCTTGCTCTTCCTCATTGTCAAGTTCTTCATCTAGCATATAGTCAATTTCTTCTCCATGGACAACGGTTGATTGTGTTGGTACACCCTCCTCTAACGTCTCAATATCCACATACAACTCAACAAATTGGGACGGAGAGTTTTCCTTGAATGTTTGAACAAAAACATCCACATCCTCATCATCGGATATCTCAAAACCTGCATAGCCGTTTCCATAAGGCACTTTACCGGTCACTGAAGATATTACCTGATTTTGTTGCAGCTTTAACTTTTGACGGATCTTTTCATATAAATTTTCAACGGACATGCGTCAAAAAATATATATTGCTTTTTTTTTTTCACCTTCAAAGCTCAATCTGTTTGCAACAATATTTTTAGGACCATTATAATATATAAATGAACGAATTTGATTCATTTTTTACAAAAAAAAAAGAATGAAGAAACAGAATGAGGGAGATGGACGACGGAGGGAGTTTTCCAGATGAGGGAAGGAGTGAATGATAAAAGGGAGAGGAAAGGAGTCACGAATGAGGGAGTTTTGCAGAGTATGGAGAGAGAGGGAAAGAACTAAATA
This sequence comes from Acacia acuminata, assembly GCA_019022655.1. NCBI lineage: Eukaryota > Viridiplantae > Streptophyta > Magnoliopsida > Fabales > Fabaceae > Acacia > Acacia acuminata. The sequence goes on from JAFJYI010000166.1 coordinate 729,043, forward strand.
GGGAGAGGGAAAGAGGAGTCGGGGAAGAGGGACTCACGGGTTGGTGGGGGGGACTCGACGAGGGGGTACCGACGCCTTAGTGGCGTTAGTGGATTGACGCTAGTTGTGGCGTTAGTCAACAGACGCCACAACCGGGTGTCGTTGTCGACTCCACCAGAAGGTGGCGCCTATGGTCACACGCCACTGCAAGGTGGCGTCCTCTAGCTGATGCAGTCAATGGCGTTAGTCAACCCACGCCATTGACTGCATTACATCGATAATATATTTCTGACATGCTCCAATTCGATAATTTTTTTTTTTTTTTTCCAAGAAAACCTTAGTTTGGAAAATTTCCCCAATTTGGTGGTGTTGAGAGACTTGTTCGTGTTTACTCCGATGGGATTTACGATCTTTTTCACTTAGCTCATGCACGTTCCCTCGAGCAAGCCAAGAAACTGTACTTTTTTCTTTTCCTCTTCCTTCCTCTTATTTATTTTCCCCTGTCTTCGTGCCTTTTTGGAAAAATTTCTCGTTTAAATTCCAAGTTCAACAACATAATTTGTTGTGGAAGAACTTCAGAATTATATTAGCGTTAACAAATGCAATTATAGAAGCAAAGAAATTATGTATTATTGTCATTGAGCTAACATGCTCATACCATACCTAAAGACCTAAAACCATTAGTATCTTAGAATGATACCAAGTTAACTCTTTCTTAGAGAGAGAACAAATTAACTCACTCTCTCTTTGGTGAGGACTACACATCCCATACACTAACTAGACCCTTTATATAATATAATAAGGTCTTAACCAACAAATCACCTTATACTCCTAACTAGAAATAGTGTCTCCTTGTAGCAAGGCCATGTGCAGAAGCGCGGAGGAGGAGCCGTATATATGTCTTTATCTCATAACAAATTCAATTTTATAAAACAGTCCTGTGATGCATATCCATTTCCTTTTCACTTAATTTAAGGTTTCCAAACACTTATCTCCTGGTTGGATGCTGCAATGATGAGGTCACTAACAGATATAAAGGAAAAACTGTTTTGACCGAGAAAGAACGCTATGAGTCTCTTGGACATTGCAGGTTGGTTTACTTTTTGAATTTAGTTGTGATTCATTTAACACTAATGTTTTGCTTGTACTTTTCACATGCAAGTATGTCACTTGTACTTGTATTGTACTCACTGCCAGTGGCAGACCCAGGATTTTAATTTTGTGGGTGCACAATTAGTGGTGGGATTCGGGGGTTCGGGGCGTGCCCTGAAATTTTTTTTTTCAGACTTCAAAATAGTTGAACAATAAATAGTTGACCCCAGATTTTCTTTTTATTCTAGAAGTCTGTTTAGAAGAAACATTTGTCAACTGCCAAAACGTATGCTCAGATGTTTCAAGAAGTGCTGGAAAATAACAATGTATAGAAGCTTACCATCTCAACTGTTGAGCGAGCAGTGGTGCTTTCTTGCTGAGCCCGTGCATAGAGAGCACCCAACACACCAGAAGAAATTATTCCAAATGCATTCAGGAAAGACACAAAGGGATACGGTGGTCTGTCACTTTGTTGTGCTTCCTGTCCATTAAAGTAACTCAGTTTAGTAACATCTTGAGCATGCCAATGACAAATATGAGAAACAGCAATAAACTGCTTTATCTGAACTAAAAAACTACTGAAACCTCTAGTTTTGGTTGTCCTCTGGTGTCTCCACATTACTTTCTTCTGGAAGGGAAAAATGAAGAATTGCACAAGTTTTAGAGAAAGATAATGTAATGTTCTATGAAACAACTAAGTTGGTAGTATGAGCAGCAAAGAAAAGTAATTGGACTTAGAACATTAAATTAAGGCAAATTACAGCATCTACTATAATTGCACATCTTATATCACTGACAAGTAATTGGAGGAGAAAAAACATGCAATGAATACGACTTAGAACTTATGAGGATGATGTGAATATGCATACCAAGTTGCGTCATAGCACACTTCTTATGGCAAATTACAGCACAACAGAACACAAGATCTCGTTTGGGAAATTCCCAATGACATCAAGTTCTTATAGTTCATAGAATTTCCACACCAGAGTAATTCAAATTAGTTTATTCAAAAACACCATAAGAAATATGTTTGCATTTTGCAACTGGCAGCAAAGCTTGAAGTTTTCAAGGAACAACCTTGCCAGAAAAAGTTTCCCTTTATGCTTATCAGAAAGTTAGAAATATCTTGCCGCTTAAGAAGAAAGAATGAGCAGATTTTTATTCTAAATCTCAAAGATTGCAAACCAAGTGTAAAGTTATTCTCGCTCCAATAAATTCAACACATTGTATTTCCCTCGGTAATCATTTTCTTAAAAACCAACTTAAGGGGAAACCTAAAGTTGATAATGTAAAACAAATTAAACTTGGAATAAATCCCAGGTATGAACTCTATAATGCTGGAGATTAACTTGCAGAGAAAACGCTTGCTTCAACAAGAAACCCATCATAATTCACTCAGGATTCCCAGAAAAATCATTTTCCTAAGAACCAACCAATTGGAAAACCTCAAGTTAATCATCTTTCCCCTAGCAGTTGTCAATAGGCCACATCAAAATTTAACAGTTGTATTGCTATTTAATTTTCAGAATTCTAAACTCTGCACCTGAAATCCTAGAACAGAAAAGGATTCACCAGAGTAAATCAAACAGCAAAGAAAAGGAGGAGATCAAACACTAATGGGGACTTGCTTTCTTTTATTATTAGTCAAAAGCTAGCAAATTTTATCAGAATCCATAAGTCAATCTTACCGGATTGGGAGAAGACGAAGCCCTAGGGTTCGAAGTTCGAACCTTCTTCAATACCTGCCGCCTGCCGGAGAACAACCACTCAGAGCTGATAACGAAGGAAGGCGTCCAACGGCGAGCTCGATCAAGTGTGGAGACGGAAGGAATTGGGGTCTCGGCTGCTTGATTTGGACGACGGATGCCGGATGTGAGGAGTGAGGAGTGAGAAGTGAGAATATGAAAATGGGAAGAAAAAAAAAACGCAGGGGTGAGGATATTCAGTTCGAACACTCGACGTGTGGATAGGTGAGGAAAATTATTACCAACTACTCCAACCAACCAAATTGTAATAGAAGTCCTATACTATATATATATTCTTAAACTTTTTTATAGGCACTAGTGTGGGTCCGCGCCTGCTCACTGCAGGTGGGTTGACGAAGTTATTCCAGATGCACCATGGATAGTCACACAGGAATTCCTAGACAAGCATCAAATAGACTATGTGGCACATGATTCTCTTCCGTAAGGATAATCAACCCCCAGCTAACTGCTTTCATTTGTAATTATCTTGGTTCAAGGGACTTATGGTTCAGGATTCATGATGAGGATTGTTGGGTGCTATGAATAATTAAATTGACAGTCTACGGTTTGCAGAGGATTAAAAGTAGAGATTTTCTGTACTTTAGTTCATCAAATGTGGACTATTTGAACCCCATGGTCTTATTGATTAAGAACTGCAACTTTTTAAAAACTTATGACAAGTGTGTTAAACTGTGGCTTTTGAGTTGTTCATATCTTAAAATAACATTTTAAAAGATGCAAAATTAGGAATGTATATGTTTTGTTTTCATGTACTGTAATAGCTGTTCAAATTAGACCCAGGTTGAATGAGGAAATTTTTTTAATTTGTTAAAATTTCTATTACTGTCATTGTTATTAGTATTTCCATTTGATATAGTATGTTGTTTCGTGAGGCCTTTTCTTGTGTGGTTGTTTCCTCCTTGCATTTTAAATCTGAACTGTACCGTTATCCTTAAGTTCTCACTTATTCTTTAATGCGTTAACTTTTCATCTTTCTATTCTATTACTTCAGTTATGCTGATGCAAGTGGAGCTGGAAAGGATGTCTATGAATTTGTAAGTTTTAGTGAAAGCTGCACTACATGCCCATTTAGTTTCTCTGTGATTCTAATTTGACTACTTGAAGCCTTTCTATGGTCTCATGATTCAGAAGATGAAGTTAACATTCAGCTTTACGTCTCTGTCTTTATCTTAATATGAAATAAGCCTAGAGCTTGCAGAGTCATTTCTATTTTCAGCCCCGTTTAGCTTCGATCGTTTCATTGAGCTTGTATTACTCATCCAGCAGTTTAAATTTCTCAAACCTTGCAGCTGACACTGGTTATCTTTTTATGTATTTAATCCTTTACACAGGTTAAGTCAGTTGGAAAATTTAAGGAAACAAAGCGAACTGAGGGAATTTCTACTTCGGATATTATCATGAGAATCATCAAAGATTACAACCAGTATGTAATTCGTAATTTGGAACGTGGTTATCCAAGAAAGGAGCTAGGTGTCAGCTATGTAAAGGTTTGTCCTTCATTGTGACCTTTATTTCTCGATGATGTTATTCTGTTTATTATTTGTCAGTTGGTAAGATGACAAATTTTTTCTTAACTTCGTTATTTCCTTGCAGGAGAAGAGGCTAGGAATGGACATGGGATTTAAAAAGTTGCGAGAGAAAGTGAAGAAACAGCAAGAGAAAGTGGGAGAGAAGGTAATTTTGTTGACATTTACTCTGTCTTTGAATCAATACTGCTTCATTTAAAACAACAAAAATTTTATAACCATTTGACTCAGTAAGCTGTTACATTAGTTTCCTTCTATTTGTAAAAAGAGATTCTGCTCCTCTCAAGAACAGAGCTGTAGAGTTGAAGTATCTTGAGAATATGAAGAAAATCAACAAGCTCAAGCCAAACCCAAAATTGCCCCCAGACCAGTTAGATTCCATATAATGCATAGAAGTTTTGACATTAATATACTCATTTAGAAATTGATCTTGGTCCTAAATATAAAGTATAGTTTTCATATTTGTCAATTTTTTTTTTCTAATTTACCCTCCTTGATGCTCCCTTTATAATAATTAAGAAGAAGAGGGAATTAAGGGAGATGAGTAGGGTATTATAGGCAATAGATGTCATACTAATTAATTTTACTAACTTCCTTAACATAATCAAATTAGAAAAGAGTTTAGTGTTGAAATTCATGGGGGAACGGTTAACTCTTGGTTGTTGCAATATAAGATATTTGGGGATCAGAATATTCATTTGTTTCTGAAGTGCAGATACAAACGGTAGCAAAAACTGCTGGAATGCAGCGAAATGAATGGGTTGAAAATGCTGATCGACTGGTTGCCGGATTTCTGGAGATGTTTGAAGAGGGTTGTCACAAAATGGTTGGTTCTTTCTCTTGTCTCTTTGAAAAGCTATTTACTGTGGAAAATAACCCGTTTTTTTTTTGTTATTTTTTTTTGTATCTTTTCTGCATTACTACTTACACGTGAAATCTCATTTTATTGTCTGACCTATAATTTAGGGAACTGCAATCAAAGACAGAATTCAAGTACGCTTAAGGAGCCAGCATCGAAATTATCTTTTATATGAAGATGAAGATGATGATGAAGAATTGTATGAGGAGGAGGATCAAGTTGAAGCATTCTACCGTTAGCTTTTGTATGAAGATGATGATGAAGATGAAGAAGTATTGTATGAGGATGATGAATCTGAAGCAATTAAGGATTACTAGAAAGGTTCTAGCTAAGTCTCAAAGTCCTACAAAGTTGGATGGTTTGGATTGTTAGGTCCTCTTGTATCTATTTTCTAGTCAAAATTTCTACAAATCAGATTTTCCTTTTTAGTATTTATCAAGTTCATTAAATTATTCAGTCAAAATTGTAAAGGAGGATGTATATATAATTATTTATAAGGTTTGGTTACGGATTTCTGGTTGAAGTGTACGTGGATGCAATTTTAGTACTTTGAAATATGTCTAAATTAACTTTATTCTTCTAGTGACAACATTAATGGCTTAATATTTTGGTTTCTTTGATAGCCGTAAGATGTGTGGACCAAAAAAAGATAGCCGTAAGATGTGTGGGCATGATTTGACAATAAAGTAGAATCATTGAATTAATATATCATTAATGTCCCAATAATAAATATAAAATTCAAAGCAAATCATACTAGTCCTAAATAATTTTTTATACAACGGAATAGAAAATAAGTTACATACAAGAAAACTAAGTTGAGTAACAAAAATAGAATTCAAAAGCTCTAAAACAGTTTGAGGTGAAAATGTCTCATCGTTCATTTTTTTTTAAAGTACTCCCTTTGTCACTAAATACAAGCTTCAAATAATTGTGTTTTGTCTATAACAGTCTACATCTTCAAGCAAAGGAAGGGAAGGAAGACTTACTATTTTGGTATTAGAGCCCTATTATATTTTACTAAAGTTTGATATTTCTCTCTTGGTATCAGAGTCCGAGACGACATATCATTTCAACCACCTTCTTTGCCTCATCAACTTGATAGAGGTAGTCTAGCTGAAAGAATTGAAGAGAGGGTAGGTGTTCAATAAGGTGGAGGAGGTGGCTGAAACGACATGTCGGCTAGGCTCTGATACCAAGAGGGTAGGTTTGTTACTTACCCAATTGTTAACAGTTAAGGCGAAAATGTTTCATCTATCATCCAAAGTCATTATTTTTTTTTTGAAAAAAAAAGTACTCTCTTTATCACTAAATACAAGCTTCAAATAATTGTGTTTTGTCTATAACGGTCTACATCTTCAACCAAAGAAAGGGATCAGAACCCTATTATATTTTACTAAAGTTTGATATTTCTTTCTTGGTATCAGAGTCCGAGACGACATATCATTTCAACCACCTTCTGTGCCTCATCAACTTGATAGAGGTAGTCTAGCTGAAAGAATTGAAGAGAGGGTAGGTGTTCAATAAGATGGAGGAGGTGGCTGAAACGACATGTCGGCTAGGCTCTGATACCAAGAGGGTAGGTTTGTTACTTACCCAATTGTTAAAACAGTCTAAGGCGAAAATGTTTCATCTATCATCCAAAGTCATTATTTTTTTTTTGAAAAAAAAGTACTCTCTTTATCACTAAATACAAGGTTCAAATAATTGTGTTTTGTCTATAACGGTCTACATCTTCAACCAAAGAAAGGGATCAGAACCCTATTATATTTTACTAAAGTTTGATATTTCTTTCTTGGTATCAGAGTCCTAGACGACATATCATTTCAACCACCTTCTGTGCCTCATCAACTTGATAGAGGTAGTCTAGCTGAAAGAATTGAAGAGAGGGTAGGTGTTCAATAAGATGGAGGAGGTGGTGAAACGACATGTCGGCTAGGCTCGATACCAAGAGGGTAGGTTTGTTACTTACCCAATTGTTAAAACAGTTTAAGGCGAAAATGTTTCATCTATCATCCAAGCTCATTATTTTTTTTTTTTTGAAAAAAAGGTACTCTCTTTATCACTAAATACAAGCTTCAAATAATTGTGTTTTGCCTATAACGGTCTACATTTTCAACCAAAGAATGGGAAGGAAAACTTACTACTTTGGTATCAGAGCCCTATTATATTTTACTAAGGTTTGATATTTCTCTCTTGGTATCAAAGCCCGAGTCGACATATCATTTCAACCACCTCTGCCTCATCAACTTAATAGAGGTAGTCTAGCTGAAATAATGGAAGAGAGGGTAGGTGTTCAATAAGGTGGAGGAGGTGGCCGAAACGACATGTCAGCTAGGCTCTGATACCAGAGGGTAGGTTTGTTACTTACTCAAATAGTTAAAACAGTCTGAGGCGAAAATGTCTCATATATCATCCAAGCTCATTAATTTTTTTAAGTACTCTCTTTATCACTAAATACAAGCTTCAAATAATTGTGTTTTGTCTATAACAGTCTACATCTTCAATTAAAGGAAGGGAAAGAAGACTTACCATTTCGGTATCAGAACCCTATTATATTTTACTAAAGTTTGATATTTCTGTCTTGAAATCAGAGCCCAAGCCTAAACTTGCATGAATAAAGAGCAAAAGGAGAAGTAAAATATTACCTTCATTTCCTATTATGCACCATTAGCTCTTTGACCTCTGGGATCCCTTCATTAAACTTTGAAACCCATTACATATTAATTAGGGACAAAAAAAAGGAGACTTAAAATAGGCATGTAAACCAAAAGATGACAATGATATATAAGATAAAATCAGTGCATTTATTAGCTCTTTTGTTTCTAGTACATTTAATAGCTCTTTTGTTTCTTTCTTTCTTGACTCTCTCCTTCTTCTTGTTTTTATTCTGGTGCAGTTGCACTGATATGAGAAGACCCTTTAGCATTTATAGCATGTTTTGGGAGATTTTGTTTTACAAAAGTACCCTTTTGGCTTTGAGAACCATCATCATAGCTAATCCTCCAAAGAGGTGAGGATTTGGAGGTTTCTATAGCCCATCCATATCAGATGATTCACTATTTATTGGGATAACTTTGTTTGTTTCTTTCTTGACTCTCTCTCTATCTCCTTCTTCTTGTTTTTGTTTTGGTGTAGTTGTATTGAAATGAGAAGACTCCTTGGCGTTTATAGCAAGTTTTGGGAGATTTTGTTTTACAAAAGTACCCTTTTTGGCTTTATAACCATCATTATAGCTAATCCTCCAAAGAGGTAAGGAATTGGATATTTCCATAGCCTAGCCATATCAGATGATCCACTGTTTATTGGGATAGCTTTCAGTTTTTTTAACCTTTTTATTCTTTAATATAAATTATTAATGTTAATTATTATTATTTCCTTAATCTAAGCCGGTAAGTTTGATATACTTCTAAGGATATGTTAGATAAAAAGATATTAAATGTAGTTAAAAATTTTATAAAATGCTTTACATATTGAAATATAGAACTTTGAAAAAAAGAAAAACTTTATATATGAAACAAATATAGTAAAATTTATACTTAATATTTTCATATTGACATATATTATAATCTTTCTGGAAAATTTTTTTTTGTTCATGTGAATAAGATGAACTCCTTGTTGTACATTTTTCCTTACAATTATAGTTTATATATTTAAAATATGAGGTTTAAACTTCTTATGTTGCATGAAAGAAGAAGATTCCCACACACACATGAAATAGTGAGACCCATCATTTTATATGTGTGTAACATGATGAGAAAACACTTCTAGCGCGAGAAGTATTTTTCCCTTAAAATATAGATGAATCATGTTTTATTTAATATTAATGTTGATACACACATATATATATACATATATATATATATATACACACACATATATACATACATACAGTCATATCTATATGTAAATATTCTATATGTATATATGAATATTTATGTATGTATATCTGTGTGTGTTGAAAATCCAATAATTCACAAAAAATTTCCTAACAAATCCCTCATACCAAAATTGATTTCGGTGCGCCATCCGTGCCCATGTTGGGACGATTATTTCTAAATGTTGATTACTCAAAACCGAATTATATAAATATAATTGGGTATACATTGATGACAAGAAAAGAATTGGCAATACATTTTTTCACACGTGACCTTGCTTGGTTCAAAACTTCAAATTACACATCGAGTTGTTGGCAAAAAAATACAAATCGAGTTCACTATGAACCTAAAAATATCTGGTGCATTTAATATTTTTGGTTTCTTTCATGATTTAACAATAAAGTAGAATTATTGAATTAATATATCATTAATGTACCAATAATAAATATAAAATTCAAAGCAAATCATACTACTCCTAAATAATTTTTTTTATACAACGGGTAGAAAATAAGGTGCATATAAGAAAATTGAGCTAAGTTACAAAAATAGAATTCAAAAGCTCAAAATGTCTCATCTATCATCCAAGCTCTTTAATTTTCTTGAAAGTACTCTCTCAGTCACAAGATACAAGATTTAAATAATCTGTTTTGTTTACTAAGAGAGTAGTTTTCTTTTTCCCACATTATTAAGAGAGCATTTAAAATTAGTTAAAAGCAATAAATATATAAATAGTATTTTTTTTAAAATTACCCTAATAAACCACAAACCGGGCCCCTAAATCGCGAAAGTTCTAGGACGGTTAAGGTTATCGAGTAGGCGATTCTATAACAGTCTACATCTTCAATCAAAGGAAGGGAAGGAAGACTTGCCATCTTGGTATCAGAGGCTTAGCATATTTTACTAAAATATGATATTTCTCTTTTGGTATCAGAGCCCTAGGCGACATGTCATTTAATTTTAGCCACCTCCTCTGCCTCATCAACTTGATAAAGGTAGTCTGGTTGGAAGAATTGAAGAGAGGGTAGGTCTTCAATAAGGTGGAGGAGGTGGTTGAAACGATATGTCGGCTTGGACTCCGATACCAAGAGGGTAGGTTTGTTACTTACCCCAATAAACCACAAACCACGGCCCCTAAATCGCGACAGTTCTAGGATGGTCAAGCTTATTAGGTAGGCGATTTTATAAAAGTCTACATCTTCAATCAAAGGAAGGGAAGGAAGACTTAAAATCTTGGTATCAGAGGCCTAGCATATTTTACTAAAGTCTGATATTTCTCTTTTGGTATCAGAGCCCTAGCCGACATGTCATTTAATTTCAGACACCTCCTCCGCCTCATCAACTTGATAGAGGTAGTTTGGCTAGGAGAATTAAAGAGGGGTAGGTCTTCAATAAGGTGAAGGAGGTGGTTGAAACGACATGTCGGCAAGTACTCTGATACTAAGAGGGTAGGTTTGTTACTTACCTCAATAAACCACAAACAAATGCTTGAAGCAGTATCTTCCAGGACATCTTTGGCATCCTCTTCGTGCAAATAGTTTACCATTAGTCATTATTGAGTGAAAAAGGAGGCTCAAAGTATTCCTTTACATTTTTCTTTAATTTCTTTAATCATGTACTAAAGATGCACACTAATAATAAGAGAAGCCCTTTCCTCTTTTTTCTTGAAATTTCTTTCTTTAGTTTTAATTATTATGAGTGTCTTATTATACTATTGCTATTAATAATAATGCTTCAAAAACCTCGTCAAACAGTGATGAAAGCTTTGAATATGGTAAACATAACTTTCTTTGTTTCTTATAATTAAAGAGAAGGCACTTGAGATCAAACTCGTCACCTCTGGTTTAATTAGGATTTTTTTTAATATTATTATTTGAGAATGAGAGCAAGAGGAGTCATGGAAGAAGTGGAAAATATGAAGCAATAATAAATGAGAACTCTGAGGCCCGTGCCATCATTGACCGCAAGCTTATATAACAGGTTGAGGCCGGCATACGCCATTTGAACAATCACCATGCCTGGATTCAACCCGTTCAACACATTCTTCATCTTTCTCATTGTCTTTATCTTCTTCGCAAACACCGCAAGCCGCGAGGGAAGAAGTAGGGTTGAGAATAGAGATAACATGGTGAAGGAAGAAGGTGAACATTGATGGAAAGACGATATAAAACAAAACAAAATATCCAAATGAAACCTTGTTGAATATCCAAATGCTTTTTAAATTATACACCCATTAAATTACAAAGGGAAGGTATGAATAAAAGTCCACGCATCGCTAGGATACATATTTCTATATTTGCTTTGCAGTACTTAACTTTGAATTTAATTTTTCCTGCATTAAGCTCCATCGGATGTTTATTTGTGCTCACAAGTCAAGAGCGTGCTAATGCATGCAGAACATTTACAATTCTGAGCCATTTTTCTGAAAAATAAATTATATTTTTTTGACAAAAAAATAAATTACATACCTTTTACATATTTAATATTTTTACATATCTTGTAATCTCACATCCTTTATTAAAAGATAGAGTCGACTACTTACTGAATAGTGAATACTGACTCCTAGAGGTTAATGTCATGTCTATTTTTCTTTAGGTCAATGTTATATCTATTTTTCTTTTTAATAGAAAAATAGACACGACAAATGGTTAGATCCAACAAATGGTTCAGACTAGCTGCCTGAAGAGACTCACGGGAAGTCCCACCATTAAAATAAATACAGCATTGCTTGCTGCAATTACATGGTCATTTCCTCCACCCCAATCATCATTACCAAATCTAAAAATGATTGATGAAAATAAAAATGAAAACGTTACTGGAAAAGGTAATGTAATGGAAAAGGTCAAATACAAGTGAGTAATTAATAAGGTGGCGTTGCTTATCAGGACAAAAAGGAAAGAAAATGAAAAATGTAGTAGTAGAAGATGTAAGGGATGTGAAAGGGCCAATTAACATATAAGGAGCAACATAGGGGAAATTACGAAAAGGGTAGTAAGAGTAATAAGATCCAAAAAAGAAAAAGAAAATGAAGCTCTCATACATGCATGACCCTACTTCCCTATGAATGGCTTAAATACATCAACGATAGTTACAGTAACAGTACATTTCTTTATCAAAGATACATCTTGTTGCCTAAACCAAGACATTGTGTCTGGTCTCTACCTTATGTAATCATTTTTATTTTCAACTAATAATCTGATTATCAATGATGAAAACGTATCAGAGCCCTAGCCGATTATTTTCAACTTCCCTTTGCACAAATCTTCCTCTAGCATATTTTACTAAAGTTTCATATTTCTCTCTTGGTATCAGAGTCCTAGCCGACCTGTCATTTCAACCACATCCTTTGCCTCATCAACTTGATAGGGGTACTTGATAGGGGTAGTCTGGTTGGAAGAGTTGAAAAGAGGGTAGGTCTTCAATAAAATAGAGGAAGTGGTTGAAACTACATGTCGGCTAGGGCTTTGATACTAAGAGGGGTAGGTCTTGTAATACCCGAAAATTTTTAAATATAATATTTTGATAAATAATACCTATTATAAATAGGAGAGTATGTTGTCTCTAAATTGTGTGATTTATGTATTATAACCCTTGGGCAATTTTTCCTTGAATTTTAATAAACCAAAGTTCAATTTTCTAAATTCGTTTAGGGATTATAAAATACCATAAAATTATCATATTAAAGCATAGTCCTAATATAATAAAAAAAGGAGCAATAAAATGTTATGGAAATACCTAAACCAAATAAAGGAAATTAACAACAATTAGTGGGCAATTAAATTAAGATAGTTGTGTAAATTGTATAATTAATTTAATGGCAACTAAAGAGCATCCATTAGGGAAATTCTAACTTGATTAAAAATATACAATAATGAGTAGGATTTTTCTACACAAATGAAGAGCCAAGATTTAATTTCATAAAGCTAAATCCAAAGGTCTAAATTAATTACATAATTAAAGGCTAAATCCAAGCAGTAATTCAAGAACCAATAAGAGTTAAAGGCAAAGATTGTAAGAGACAATGAAAACAAAAATCAAGAATGAATGAAGGGGGTGGAGGCCACGGTTACATGGCTTGAGGAAGAAGAGAGAATTGTAAAAAAATATAGATATTATTTTGAATAAAACACTTGTTGTGATTAAAGTCAAATTGGAAGAGGATAAGGGGGACAATTAGGAGGAGGATAATGTACTTTAAGATAAAGGATTTAATGCAAAAATGGAAGAGGATAGGGGAGAGAGGGAGATGAGCACAGTTCAATGCGAGGGAAGAGTGAAGATTTAATCTTCTTGATGAAGCCAAGATCCCATGGTTCAAATTCAAAAAGGGAAAGTTTAAAGAATTTACCAAAGTTGTCATGACATTTTACTATAAATAGGCACCTTGGGTTCCTTCATTCTTCACACCAAAAATAAAGTAGCAATCTGAATATAGAGAGGAGTGGAAGAGAGTTGGGAGCTTCTTGAAGGAGTTGAAGCAATAGCAAGTAAGTTCTTGAAGTTTTAGTTCTTAAATTCATAGATAGATTATGCTTTGATCTTAAACATGCAAGAGAAATTTTATTTTCATGTTTTTATGGTTAAAAATGGATTTATTTTGAAAATTTGATGAAGAATGTGTTGGGTCAAAATTTTTGGAAGTTGAAAAGCAAAGTAGCGAAATTCTGACAAAATTTTTTGGTTAGGTGATTTCTGAAGTCAGTAGTAAAAATGCCATAATATTATATTGAATATGAACTTAATTAAATCTGAAATTTTTCATGGTTAAAATAGACATATAGGGCTTTCCAAATATACCTATAGTGTGTCATTTTGAATTTTGTACAAAGAGATAAAAATTCTTGAAGAAAAGATACGTTTTCTGGGTAAAATTCTGGGCAGAGGCTAAAAACACGAAAACTGGGAATGATTCAAAAATTCTGGGTAAAAAAAGTATTTTTCATCAAACATAGACATCCTAAGGATTCCGGGGAATTTTACAGATCCTCATTTCGATTTTTCTAGAATTAATTATAATTTGTCAAAGTTAGCATAAAACATGGCCAGAAATGATGAATCAGCGTTTTTTTAGAAATTAAGTGATACAATTGGAATTATAAATCCACAGGGGTAAAAAGGTAAATAGTGGCTAAAATATCTCTTAAGATATTATTTACGAGGTAATAATGCGAAAATACCGTTATAGGATATCCGAGAAAGTCAGGGGACGTATCAGGCAGACAGAGGTACCGATATCCGAACGGACTAAGGTACGGACGCGTACTGTAACACTAACTCTGATGCTTATTGTATGCTTATATGTGATAGATGATTTCATAGGGTCATGGACAAGACCTGGTCTTGGACATGCACCGTGACTAAGACTCGGTCTTAGATCACTACTTATACATTCAACTTTACACGGGTTATAGTCTTGATAATACCGTTGAGTTTTCCTAACGCTGAGGACACGACGAGCTATCGTGGCACTGGTTAGTGCAAATGTGGATAACTTTACATGTGCTGTGTGCTATGTACTGTTGATGTGTTAATCTTACATCTGCTGTGTTCTTATGTATTGATTATTGCTGTAATGTCATGAATATCTGTCATACATATACTGTATTACTTAAGCATTAGGTTAATCATTACCTGAAGTCCGATGGGCATTGGACCTAAGCTCTTACCATAGCTTCAGGGTCTGGAGGACCAAGGGCCGATGATAAGGGTAAGCAGCACGTGTGAAGACCCGGCAGGAGATTTTTATTTTGGGATGCATAATGTTATATTATACTCGGATAAATGTACCGTTACTATAACAAGCCAGATACACCCATAGTTAACATTTTTAAATACTTATCAGTTACTCACTTATTTGCTCCGATGCTCTACTCTGATAAAAACACATTATTCCGCTTTTGAAAAATGGGGTGTTACAGGTCTTCCTTCCTTTTCATATATGGTGACATCCACACTATTTAACAAGAATTTGTCACCATTCAGATGATCGTTGACTCTAGCAAAATGACATCTACAAATGTTTATGTGCACTTTGCTCTTCTGATTGAACATGTTTCTTCCAAATGACCTTGGCATGGAGATTGGGATGGTGCATGGCTTGAATGATGTTTTAACAGATGTACGCCTTCCTAGTTCATTAGGCACAGCAAAGAAATCAGCCACTGCAACCTAATAATTCATCCACGATTCTTAGATGTCACCCCCAATTCTAAGATAATGAACTTTATTTATAATATATTTTTTTTTTTTTTTTTTGGAACTTTATGAAATTTAAAATTACCCTCGGTATCTGGGTTATCTTATCTTTTTGGTTCAACAATATTTAGACATATAGTGTACAACAAATGAATTAAGAGCTAAGTTGTTGTGTGTGATAAAAGACATCAAACATCCTAATCCACACAAAGTGATGAAGGGACTAATGTTGCTTTATCACTCACTTGGATATGTCGGAGAATGTGCATTTTGAATTGGACCATATGTTTGTTTATTATATATCTATCTCCGTCTTCTTTATCTCAACTTTGCTTTGAAGATTAACCACTGCCATCTTTTTCATTTTATACAAAATTGTTTAATCTCTAGGGGTCTGTTTGGTTTGAGGGGAGGGGATTGGGAGAGGATGGAAGGATTTTAGCCCATTCCTCTCATTTGGCTGATTATATTTTTTTAGAAGGGGAGGGAATTTTTTTAAAATTTTCCCCTCTCTCCTAAAAAAACTCATCTCCAAATCGGACGGATCTGGAGGGATTATAAAAATTGGTATTTCATTGGACTAAGATGCCCCTAGAATTTTTTTATTATTCCTAAAATACCCTTATACCCTTTTTTAACTCGATGCACTGATGCAGAACTGGGAAACCTATTCCTATTCGACGTCCTTTTCAATGAGTGAAGGCAACAAGCAAAACTGTTCAAATATGAACAATGGATAACAGATCACCATCTTCGATCAGATATCCGGCTCTGACCACCCTCTTCCCTTGAGACTCATCGCACTGGATAGCCAAACTATGGAGAGAGAACCCAGATATGAAGCTTCTGCTCAGTTGCGAGAATCAAATCTTCGACTCAAGTTCATTACTCAGTAACAAGAAGGGCTTGATTGTTCAAATGGTGGACATAGAAACTAGAGAGTACTCTGTTCTAGATCAATTCATGCCAGACTTCTCAAAGATGGCGTTATGGAAGGAGAATCCTTGTCGGCAGTCAATAGTTTCTCGAGATCTGCAAGGGAGAAGAGGGGTGGTCGCGCTCCGATCGCGATGGAGCTACGCTGCCAATTCTCATTCTCTGACCGCTCTAGTTAATATCTCTTCCAACGATCAGACAAAATTACATCAGAACCATAAAGGTCCATCATATCAGCCATCAGCAATACACCAAAGTGAAAAGGCTAAAAATTTACCTCAAAAACTAAAGATGTTCTCCACAGACATTTACACTTACTCTTGTGGGAATAGAAATGTAGCCCACAAGATCAATACTTGTATGGAGCTTTGTTCCTCCGGGTGTTTGATGATCTAGCCTTCGAAATTCTGAAATTCTTATGTTGGTAAATGACAGTATTATGGTTTTATTATCTTTACATTTGATTATCTTGTAATTGTGTGTGTTAATTGTGTGTATTATATGTTATCATTTTGTACTTTAACCCTCAAAATAAAATATGTAAGATGAAATTATTGTCAAAATTATGGTTAGCTTGATGGTTGATTTATAAAGCTTGATAAAATATTGTCATGATTTTCATATATTTGTTTTAAATGTTAATTTTCATTTTAAGGCATAAAAATGTCATTTATAATTAAAGGTTATTGTACATTTAATAAAGTTCATAAAAAATCACTTATAACATAAATAAAGTTGTCCATATGAAGATTATTTCCCTCTCATCTTTTCCTGAATCAAATAAGGTAATATTAAAATTCTTTTTATAACATAAGGGTAAAGTTGTCAATATAAAAAAAATTTCTCCCTCCCCTCCTAAACCAAACAAGGTAACATTTAAATCTCTTCCCTCCCTTTCTTCTCATCAATCCAAACAAAGTAATATTAAAATCCCTCTTATCCACTCCCCTCCATTAAAATCTCCCCTTTCCCCTCTCCTTCGCCGAACCAAACAGACCCTAAATGTGAGGTGAGTATTCATTGAGTTTAGAAAGAATAAACCATTGTTAAATAGTTAAGCTTTTGAGTTCAATCATTTTCTTTAATTTTATATAACCCAGGAATTGTGTGTTAGATTAATGTGTAAAAGTACCCCCAAATTGTACTTTAGTCATAAATTTTATTTAGTTGCATAAGTACACCTGAAAACTTTTAAAACAGGGCATCGCTCAACTTGATTTCTCACTCCCTCGACAATGTAAATATGAGTTTTGCTCGGTTTTGAAATGTGTTGACAAATACTCTTGCTTGGATATGAAAGTAATGTTCGAGCAAAAAAAATAATAAAAGTAATGAATATCATATTGTATTTTTAAAAAATAACGAGTATATATTTAATTAGTGCACACTCCCTCACTTGCTTCAGGGCTTGTTTGGTATGAGCGAAGGGAAGAGAAAGTGAGAGAAATGAATGTTTTTTTTTTTTTAATCGAGTTAGAAAAAATGAGAGAAGTGGGGTTAGAAGTTTTAAATACATATTCTCTTTACTAAAATTTTGTAACCCCACTTCTCCAATTTTTTTAATTCAACTTATAAAAATTTTTCCTCTCCTCCATTTTCTTTTAAATCCCTCGTACCAAACAGACATAGGTTTAGGAGATAGTGACACAGGGAAAACATATTATTGTTTGTGATATTTTTTTTGGGAGTTGGCTCATCCACTTCCCTTCCCATCCTCTTCCTAT
This sequence comes from Acacia acuminata, assembly GCA_019022655.1. NCBI lineage: Eukaryota > Viridiplantae > Streptophyta > Magnoliopsida > Fabales > Fabaceae > Acacia > Acacia acuminata. The sequence goes on from JAFJYI010000166.1 coordinate 746,992, forward strand.
CCTCTTCTTCATCTCAACTAGTTAGATTGAAAGATTAACGGTTCGATTTAGTCTTTTATAAAAATATTAATAAAAAATTAAATTATTAATAAAATATTAATAAAATATTTAAAATAATAATTTTATAAAAGATTAAATCAACGGTTAAGATTTCAATCCAACGGTTGAGATAAAGAAGAGGATGGGAAGAGAACGGAAGGAAGAGGACCGTAGCCAACCCCTTTTTTTGGGGGGTAAAACTGGGGCTCCAACACCTAGTCCATCACTGACATCAACTAGAATCTAGTTATAGGTAAACAACTCCCACAATATCACTAAATAGAAAATCTATCACCTCTGGTGGAGGAGAATCGAAAACAATATAATTTTCATTACAGTTAAAGCTATAATTGACTAATTAGTCTTCAATAGAATTACCTTCTCTCAAAGTATGAGAAAAACAAATCTTTATCTCGTTTATCTCATTGTTGTTACGCCATGCTAATTAAACAATGAACTATTGCATATATAATCAGAATTTAAATCAGAGTCCATTATATTGAGGAGGACACCTCATTGTATTCAACTTTGGTCTATGGCTGAGTTTAGTATAATTTACCGTTAGACCAACATTTGGTACTTGCTTAAAAGAAAGTATAATTAATAATCAGTACAGTTATTGAATATTGATTTTATAACTCGTCCAAATAGTTACTGTGAATTACTGTTTCAACATAATCAGTACAGTTATCCATCTCCTTTGGGAATTATCTTGTGATACAAACACTCACTCTTATAACATTAGTATCATTCACACACAGACTCGTTGCATGTTGCAGACAAATGAATCACAAAAATATTACATTAACCGATCTTTAATATAAGATTCACTTTAATAAAGAAATTGAATTATAAAGTAAGTCGTATATTAAGGACAAGGGGTAGTATATATATTATATTCTAACATACTTTCTAAATTCGCCTTTTCTTAATTACAACTGACTCTCTTAATGTCTAATCCTAAGTAATTAGTTATTTGCAAGTAACTTTGATGTAGCCTTATTGGCATTCTATAAAATATCTTATTAATTGAAATATAAATTTTTTGAAGAAAAAAAGCTCTTGTAATGGAGCACAGGGTTGAAACTTGGTTCCAAAGTTATTCGAATTTAATCAAAAGAAAAAAGTTATTCGAAGTTTCACTCTGTATTGGTAGGAATATTCATGGGCATATTTCTGCATGATCTTTTAGTAGCCGATCAACAGAGCCTTGATATTAGTGGAAGAAACTTTAACTGCTTAATTTAGAGATCTTAAGTTTGAGTACGCATGAATGCAAGAAAAAACATTTTTAAAAGAGATGTTTTCACTTAGGCCCGACAATGATTCAACCTGACATGGCTATGTTAATGTATGTGTATATATAAATACCCAATGAGGAGTAATGCGTTGCATTAAGGCGTCGGCCTTTTACCTCAAAAGGGAGGAGGTTTGATATACTTGGTCGATGTAAGGGCCTTGTTGGTGAGCAATGTAAGTACATCTTCGTCAGAATGCTTTTTGAGCCTAGAGGCGTACTTTTGCCCGGCTCGGGAGGGTACCGGTATCTACCCCAATCTAAACTTTATATATATATATATATATATATAAAAGTGTATATATAAATATATAAAGATGTTTTAGCAGCGGATAGTAGTTTTTTTTGTTTGCCAAAATAGTGGAGATTAGTTGAGTAGCAACAATTAGCATAAAAACACTTACAATTTTGGGGAACTATGAAATTTCAAAAAAGAAATGTAACTAGCAATGAAGGTTATTAAACCCGAACTAGCCACTGAACTGGTTAAGGTAGTGAGTCAAGGGTCAGTAGGTCATGTCAGAGTCAAACCAGAGCTAACTCGTCGAGGCCAGATTGGTGAGGAAGTGAAGATTTTAATATTACTAATATGAAATTTTAAACTATGACTATTATTATATGACTCAAAGAAACAGAGAGAAACACGAATACCTTAATTAACGACAAACACAGGTCAAGCAAAATTCCCACAGGATGAATCAAAAGATGGATAGCTAGCTAGCTATCTACCTACTGTGTACTAATCCTAACAAAGCATCCATACTTGAAAATTTTAAATATAACTTTGGTCTACCAATACTGCCATGCTAGATCCTCTGCTTTTGAGTTCGAATCTCAAAATAGTCATTTATGTTGGGAGGGTAGTTACCTCAAACCAGATACCACCGGAAAGATAATATTCATGGGCATATTTCTGCATGATCTTTTAGTAGCCGATCAACAGAGCCTTGATATTAGTGGAAGGAACTTTAACCGCTTAATTTAGAGATCTTAAGTTTGAGTACGCATGAATGCAAGAAAAAACATTTTTAAAAGAGATGTTTTCACTCAGGCCCTGACATAGTTATGTTAATGTATGTGTATATATAAATAGCTAATGAGGAGTGACACAGTTAGCTAAGGTGTTGGCTTTTACTTTGAAAAGAAGAAGGTTTGATACACGCGGGTCGATGTGAGGAACTTGTTGGTGGGTCTATCTCGTGAAAGTCTTCCTCGTAAGCGCTCTGCGAAGCTGGGGTAGATTTACTGGCCGTGTGGGGTACCGGTATTTACCCCAATCTAAACTTTTTTATATGAAAAAAAAAGTGTACATATAAATATATAAAGATGTTTTAGTAATGGAGAGTAGTTTTTTTTTTTTTTTTTTTTTTTGTCAAAATAGCAGAGATTAGTTGAATAGCTACAATTAGCATAAAAACACTTACAATTTTGGGGAACTATGAAAGTTCAAAAAAGAAATGTAACTAGCAATAAAGGTTATTAAACCCGAACTAGCCACTGAACTGGTTAAGGTAGTGAGTCGGGTCAAGATGGGTCGTGTCGAAGTCAAACCGGAACTGCTAACTCGTCGGCAGGATTGGTGAGGAAGTGAAGATTTTAATATTACTAATATGAAATTTTAAACTATGACTATTATTATATGACTCAAAGAAACAGAGAGAAACACGAATACCTTAATTAACGACAAACACAGGTCAAGCAAAATTCCCACAGGATGAATCAAAACATGGATAGCTAGCTAGCTATCTACCTACTGTGTACTAATCCTAACAAAGCATCCATACTTGAAAATTTTAAATATAACTTTGGTCTACCAATACTGCCATGCTAGATCCTCTGCTCTTGAGTTCGAATCTCAAAATAGTCATTTATGTTGGGAGGGTAGTCACCTCAAACCAGATACCACCGGAAAGATAATATTAAAAAAAAAAAAAAAAAAAAAAAAAAAATTGAAACATACACACATCTAAGGTATAACAAGATGCAGAGTGTCAAGTGAATCAGCAGAGGATTTCAGAAAATGGCGGCAAGTTGGGCAAGATGAATGAGAAAGCAACCACTTATCAATACAAGCCACATGAAATGTGTGACTGCACTTTGGCAGAAACCTAATTCTATCTCCGTCGCTGAAATCCGCCAAGCAAATCGCACAATTAGTTGCTGTCGAAGAAGAAGAGGTTGTAGAAGAAGAAGAAGAGGTGGGGTTTGCGTAAAAAGTGGAAGTAGGAAGAGCCACCATGTCTTTCTTCTTGAGGCCGGAATTGATCCTGCGAGAGGCGATCCATTGGATCGGCTCGGTGACGGCGCATTGGAAGACGCAGTGGAGCATGGTGTTGAGGCCGAGGGCGCAGAGGAAGGCGCAAACAATGGCAGCAACGAGGATGGTGAGATCAAAGGCGGAGGGATGGTGGTGGAGGGTGGTGGTAGTGGCGGCCGCGGCGGTGACAGAGGAGGGAGAAGGAGAAGGAGAGGGAGAATCAGCCATGGAGGGACGGGAGAGAGAAGATGAGAAGGAGGGAAGGTAGTTAAAGGAGGTGAAGGTGATGGAGGAGACGACAAATGGGGTGGGGCTGTGTACCCAAAGCAACTACACTGAGGCCATTATAAATGGCCAGTGGGATGATTTTATAGTAGAAACTTTATTTTTAGTTTGATTCAGATCTCATGAACCTTATGCGTGCCTATGTTGATTGTTAAGGAATGCAATATTCTTAAACTTTATGCTCTGTTTGGTTTAATTTCATGGGCAGAGATTGCATGTAATTTTTAATAGGGTCAATAGACAAATTTGCCCTCAAAGTTGTCACTGAATGGTAATTTTGCTCTGAAAGTTTTTCAGAGGCAATTTTGTCTAGAAAGTGTAAAAAAATGAGCAATTTTCCACTTACTGTTATTACAATTAATTTTGACCGTTAGTTAATCAAATAAGAGCTCACAGTACACATGTCATTTTTGTTGAAGTGCAAATTTATCCTAAAAGTTTTTTTTATCTATGTTAATAAAGTAGATAACATGTGGATTTTTTGGGTAAATTTACACCTTAACAAAAATAACACGTGGATTTTCAGCTCAACATGTTTTGTCAATTAACAGTAAAATCTAACTAGGATAACGGTTTAGGGTAAAATGACTCTTTTTTTTTTTTTTATACTTCTGTGATAAAATTGCCTCTTTATCCATTTTAATATAAATGGTCTATTCAAATGTTTGGTTGGTTTATGTAATGTTAAGGGGATTATATTTTGTAATACTCATTAGCATTACGCCATTAAGATACATATGAATGTAGATTACAATATGTGACAATCTGAAAAAAGAAAAAGAAAAAAAGGAAGAGGACATTATTTGGCCTTAAACCTTCCATAGTTTTCTTTCACTTTGCCTCCCATTCACCGGGGCGGATTTTCTCAGCGGCAGATTGCTCTCAATATCCCTCAGAAGTCAAGATAGACCGTTGATCTTTGGTCATTAAATCCTTACTATTCATGTTAATACCTTCAAAACACATTTAGAACCTAAAAAATTATTTTAGGACCTTGAAAAAATATCCTGAAATATATTTTTAATACTAAATAAGACTTTAAATATTTTTTTTAAGATCATAAAATAAATTTTTAAGATTATGAAGTATTTTTTCAAGAAGCATACAAGATCTTAAAATATATTTTTAGTACCAATGAGTAGCTTGAAATATTTTTTCAAAATCCTAAAATAATTTTTCAAGATCGTGAAGTATTTTTTTTAGTATCGGTAGTATCCTAAAGTATATTTTTGAGTATCGAGTCAAAATAGCCTAAAATATTTTTTCCAATATCATATAGTATCTTAAAATATATTTTTAATACCATTCAAAATCCTAAAATAATTTTTCAACGGTTGAAAAAATATTTGAGAATACTTGATGGTTCTAAAAATATATTTTACTATCTTGTAAGTACTAAAAACAATACTTTATGATCTTGAAAAATTATTTTATGATCTTAAAAAATTATTTGAGGGTCTTGGTGATATTAAAAATATACTATAGGAATTTTTTCAAGATCCTAAAATAAGTTTTCAGGTTCTAAATATGTTTTGAAGGTATTAAAATGAACCGTCAGGATTTAATGATCAAAGATCAACGGTCTATCTTGGCTTCTGAGGGATACTGAGAGCAACCCGCTGCTGAGGAAATCCGCGTCCCCCATTCACCACTGTTGTCCACGAGTGAACCTCTTCAGCCGCCATCATCTTCTTCCTTCAGCCACTGTCTTGATCGGTAGAGCTGGAGAAGCTCGAACCTTAGATTAATATGTTTTGATTAAAATCATTGAACTCATCTATGCATCATGGGAATTGTTTTGAGACCCCATACACAATGATATGCTTGTTTGAGAGTGGAATTTTTTAGATTTTTTTTAATTGATTCCTTTTTATTTCACTTAACTTCTTTTTTTAAGAAAAATAATAACCTCAAATTATTGCACCTTGCAATTAAAGTCTTCAAGTGAAATTATAGCAGCAGAGGACAATTTTGATACGGAGAAACATCCAAATGGAGTAGATAACTGGCCTAAATCTCTCATTATCTTTTCATAATCTCATCTACATATTTAAATCATAAAATGGATGGCTTAGATTTAATATTTTATAAAATTATTATTATAATATTTTATAAATTAAAATTTTTTATTTATTCTGAATTGCAATTATAAATGGTAAAGATTAGATTTTAAGAGTTTAAATTTACTTATTTATATTTATAGATTTTTTTATATGATATTTCATTTAAATCATTTATTGTTTTAATCTAAAGGTTGATATGAGATTATAAAAAGAAAATGAGAAAGAAGATAACAAGGATGAGTGCTTGTCTTATCCTTTTGATAGACTATAACTTGATATAGATATATTTAGTGCGGGCTTTAAGCATAATCTGAAATATAGATATATCCTATTAATTTCAAATATATGTTTCATATTAAATTATTTGCACTCCCTTTAAATATATGAGGTAGTTAAGTAAGTTTATTTTGGTTTTAATTGTAAAACCTCATTTTACTTTTTTCCTAAATTTATAATTTTTGGAGTTTTTATCAAAGAGTAGTTATAATATAAATAATTTAAAGATATTTTTTTTAAAAAAAATAGATTAAGATATATATTCTTAAAAAATAATTAATTTAACCATTTTTTAATTTACATTAAAAACAAAAATGTTAATGATAGAAAGAGACTGATGGGTATGGATATGCCTACACGATAATCCACTGATGTCTTCCCCCTTTTGCTTATGCGCTTCAAAAACACACACACCACACACCACACACCACACACACACACACACATCTATGATTACTTAGATGATTATATGTATACGTAGACATATGGGGTGTGATATATATATATGTGTGTGTGTGAGATATATATATATATATATATATATATATATATAACACGTGTTAATACAAAGCTGTCTAATATGGCTGTTGAGTCATTGTAGTTTTTTGGGTTTAGGAGCAAAAATACACATGTGCTTTATCCTCGTGAGCGCCTAACACCATATGTTTTTTTTGAAAGCAAAAAATACACCTGTTGTTACATTTTGGGAGCAAAAGTCACACCACCGTTAAAATCTAGCCTATTGTAAATATGGTTTTTTCTGTTGTAAATGGCCAGATTTTAAATTTTGTTGTAAATACAACACTTCCTGTTGTAAATCTAGCATTTTTCGGTTGTAAATGACATTTCTATGTTCAAAATCCAGGTGTTTAAATGTTGTTGTAAATATGGCATTTTTCGTTGTAAATATTGTCAAATTTTAAATTTGGTTGTAAATACAACACTTCTTGTTGTAAATATAACATTTTTTGTTGTAAATGACCTTTCTATGTTCAAAATCCAGGTGTTTAAATGTTGTTGTAAATATGACATTTTTCATTTGTAAATATGACATTTTCTATCAAATGCACCGTAGTTAAGTTAGATTTTAATAGTGGTGTGATTTTTGCTTCTAAAATATAACCGCATGTGCATTTTTGCTTAGAAAAAAGCATATGGTCTTGGGCTCCCTAGAGGTAAAGACACATGTGTATTTTTGCTCCTTCACCCTAGTTTTTTGGCCTCTTAAGACACCAAATGATTTAAGTTTTGATTAAAATATAAAGACTAATGTTTTAGATAGAAAGAAACTTGATAATCAAAATTTATGGTTTAAAGCTATAAGGTCAAACACTGTATTAACCTATATATATTGGAATCATGATTTTAAAATTTTAAAATATGAGGAATAGCTAGAGAAATAATTATATACATACATAACAAAATAACACATAGAAATTGAGCTATATAAAACATTTAGCTTCAAAAAAGTGTTTAAAAATAATATAAGGAATATAGAACAAAAGGAGTTTCTTTATAAGCTCGAGTTGTTTTAGAATATGTGCCTTCGAGGACATCCGATAAAAAAAAAAAAAAAGTGAGAATATTTTAGGGAAAATAACTAATGACACATATATGAAAACATGTTACACATAAACACAATATGTTTCCCGTACCAGATTTGTATTTGATTAGAATATGTTTACTTTTTTTTAAACATAGGTCGTGTGCTATGAACAAACTCATACCAACTCTTAAATATATACCTGTTTGGATAAATGTAAAGCTGTTTTTTTTTTTCTAATTAAAAAAAGTCACATAAAATTTTATTGGGAAAATCCTTTAAGGTCCAAAGAGACAAAAAAATATATCAAAAAAGTCCCATAAAAAATTTTGATGTAAAAAAGTCTCATTGACAACTCTTTCAATAGGTAATTAACAACTTCATCTGTGGGTTTTAATAACTCTTTGGGACCTTTTTTACATCAAAATTTTCTGTGGAAGTTTTTTGACATTTTCTTTGTTATTTGGAACCCTTAAAGGGATTTTCCCTATATTTTTTTTGGACAAAGGGGATTTTCCCTATTTCATGTAACTTTGCAAAACACCTCTTGGAATGAGAAGAAAAATTGGAGTAATCATAGCTTGTCTAAAGTTATTTACTTTACATTGATCCATTATTATTTCCCCTCCTTTTTCAGTCCATAAAAAAGATTACATATTAATATTACAACTTGCTCATATATATTAATGTTTAAGAAAAATAAAAATGAAGGATGATTGTATATGTTAATATGATGATATTCATCATGAGGGAAGTAGTTTTATACAGGACAAATTTTTCAAGTGAAGTTTGATGTGATAGAAAATGATCAAATAATTGAGGGCACTAATAATGCAGATTCTCTCTCTCTTTCTTTATTTATTTCTGCTTTCTTTCTTTTTCTTTTGGCAAATTCACAAAAAAGCTTCTTTCTTTTGTTCTTTTCTCATCATTCCGCGGCGAGGGGACACTGCAACTTGCCTTAATTTTTATTTATTCATTTTCTGAGTTTTATTAATCGCTTGTTTTAATTTTAAACCTAGGAACTGTCCAGCAATTTCAGTCTCTATGGACTATAGTTATTCAAATAATTACATATATATTTATGAGAGATATTGTCTTTGTTTTTGGATATAAAAGCTAGTTGATTGATTTGAGTAAGGAAAATTAGTTTTGTTAATTATTTGTAACAAATATATGTTGGTTTTCATAAGATATTACTACCTCGATCCTAATTATAAGATCGTTGACTTTTTTTTTTTTTTTTTTTGGAGAGATTAAGGTAACTAAATAAGTTACTTAATCATATTATATGTTATGTGTTCTTAGATTATATATTAGTTTGTTAGTTAAACTAATTAGTTTGGATAAAAAAATATAAATACTTTAAAGTAATTTAATTAGCTTCCTTAATCTCTTCAAAAAAGCCAACTTGGTCTTATAAATTATAATTAGGACCAGAGGGAGTATCTTTTATCATGTTTATCATTGGATAGAACTTTTTAATGTTTACGATTAATAGGGATAATTTATGAAACAAGTATAAATTTGGAAGATAAAATGAATTGGAATCTTATATTTAGAATCAAATCTAACCTTGAAGTAGCTCTCATATTAAAGGCGGGAGGTAGCTCAAAAACGAAGAAGATTAATGTAACTAAATTAAATTCATGTATTATTACATTATATATATATATATATATATTTTTTTTTTTTTTTTTTCATTTTCTCCTGAAATGTAGGATTATGGTTAATCTAATTTGATATAGTTGGTTGCATGAGAATATCAAGGACCCCAAATAATTATAGAATTACAATCCCACAAATTATATTATGAAATTGACTTCCTTTTTTTTTTTTCATATTATGATTTACTATTTATTTCATAGAATTTTCATTTTCATTACTTTTGAGCAATGCTCAACCCTTGAAGAAAAACATAAAATTTATGAAACACTGTCCTCTAATGATTCAAAAAAGAGCGGCTTGAAGTAACTCAAAATATATGAAATGGGATGTATCAATAATGTCAAAGTTTCATATCCTCTGATGACAAGTAAAAAGAAGTGGCTCCAGAATTACAATACAAAACTACTGGAATTCTTTTCAATATGGCAGAATTGAGTGATTCCAGGAACCAAGATGCACAGAAAAGTAGCTTAATTGAAAGGGGATGTTATTTGAAAATCTGATCTCAATACAATAAACTTGCAGTATAAGAAAGATAAATTCTAGTATTCCCATCACTATAAAACAACATTGGCTGCCAGATCAACTTGTACCTTGAAATGGACATGTCTCATGTGGTCCATTCTGATGATAACAGTACATCTCCATGAAACCTATATACCCTAATAACTCTTCTCAGAAAGGTAACCATTCAAATCAAGAAAAACAACCAAGCACAAAAGCCAGGAAGCAAATATGAACTGTGAACAAAATACCCACTTGCTTCCACCGCCCCTAGCAATCTACCCCACATTGTTTGAGAGTTGGACCGGTTTGCTTGGGCAAGAAGGGATCGATCCGGACCCAGATCAATGAGAAGATTGATGCTAGAAGAATTGACCAGAGGACAACAATGGTAGGAGTCCTGTTTTGCTTTCCCATCAGACCTTTGAGGAAAGGATAGAGGTGAAGAATAACCCAGAAGGAAAAAAATAGCTTCCCAAATAAGGGTCCCCAAGAGCCAGAGCCATTGTTGATGGCATCAGAGATTCCAGCTACAACTCCCACCATGTTCAGAATTATTAGAGTGGTGGGCGGGATGAGAAGTGTGGTCCACTTGAAGAGATAGAGCTCTCCGAATTCAGCATCGTCTGCTGCTTTAGCTGTGACAGTGAAATTGGTGTCCACTCCAGCAAGAACTTTGAGAAGACCTTGAAACACGGCAAAAAGATGGGCAGAAACACCTCCGATGACCCAGAATTGCTCATTACGCCACCAGTCTGTGATGCTTACCCCACTCCACCGAAGCTCTAACACACCGGTCAAAATGATGGAGATAAATAGAGCCATAAACCAAACGCTAGCAAAGTTTGTCAGCTGCACAAGGAAAGAATTCAGTCAGAATACATGTATGGTTTATCAACATTACCTGTAATCTGTAGTACTATATAATTTACTCCACCAATCCCTTGAAATGTTGATTGGCTTCTAGATAAATTCACTAACAAATATAAGCGTATTCAATCTGTGAACAAGTGATCAATCTGTGTATTGTACATTATAATCACTGTAGCAATCTTCATCAAGTATTTTTACAAGCCAAATTGAATAATTCTGTACTTACAGTAGGTATGATGAACTTTCCGGTCAGAAGACACACGGCTGGAAGTATACAATATGCAAGCAGAGGGATGGAAGTGAACGGATAAACAATGGTATTAGTGTAAGCCAGCCTCTCTAGCCATTTCAATTTTCCTCCATAGCCATACCACAGCGGGCAATGACGACTAAGGCATATCTCAACAGAACCAAGAGCCCACCTCAGAACTTGGTGTAACCGATCTGATAGATTTATTGGAGCAGATCCTTTGAAAGCTGGTCTCTTTGGCATGCAGTACACTGATTTCCATCCTCTGCAATGCATCTTAAACCCTGTCAAGATATCTTCTGTAACTGAGCCATAAATCCATCCAATCTGCAGTGTAGACAAAATTGTTAAGAAGATTTGATTTATTAATATTCATGAAACTCAGCGCCTATAATCTGGTTTATAAATTCCTTATACACAGTAAATGCATTTGGCGTGCATAAATGCTTTATTTTTCATTACAACAATGTTGAACCAAACAATCCACAAAAGGAAGGAGCTCTGTGTGATTCAGGGGATTACCTCTTTGCCCCATTCAGTTTTCTCTTCATAGCCACAGCTTATAACATGAATGGCCTCCTTAATCAATGATTGGTTACTGGTGCCTTCTGGAAGTCCACCATCTTCCATCAAAGTAGAAGCAATGAAAACAGGTGACTGCCCAAACCTTTTCTCAAAATTTTTCTGGGACATTAGTGATGATTTCTCTAGCTCATCATAACCTTCCAGCCCTTCTTCAATCTCTTCTAGATCAAAAACAGGCCCAGATCCTTTTCTAACATAATTCTTCCCCATCATTTTCTTCTTCTTAGAGTATAATTTGCTAAAGAATCCTCTTCCTGATGATTTTTTTGACTTGGACTTTCTTGATCCACCACAGCAACAGCAACACCATGAAGGCCAGCAGTCACAAGTCATCTTAGGTCTTTTCTCAGATACCGCTGGATCATAGCCATACAAAGCCTGCCTATTGAACACAGTCCCAGTACCAACATATACAGGACCTTGAATTCCATCAAGGCCTTTCATATTGATCTGTAACCACAGCAGCATTGAAGATAAATGCAACAGGTCAGTCAATGAAATGCATTTTATACATATTTGATAAATTGAAGTTTGGAAGAGTGTCTTACATCAAAGAAAACAGTATTGCGATTAGCATATCTATCATGGCGATCAATACCATCAAATCTTTGTGGAAATTGAACATAACATGTCTTCTTCCTCAGCTGAGGATCCATTAAAAAGCACATGGCCTCTCTAATAGCCTTGCTATTGTTGAGGTAGTGGTCACAATCCAGATTCAACATGAAAGGTGCATTGGTAAGCACAGCAGAAACTCGAACCTTTAGAGGACGTACAACACTCAGAGTTAGAACAGTTTTCCTAATACTATGGATATTAAAAATTAATGAATATAATTTGATGTTTTATTACTTACCAGAGAATTCATGGCACCTGCTTTCTTGTGGTGTTGATAGCCGGGACGTTTTTCACGAGACATATACACAAGTCGTGGCAGTTCCTTGCCTTCCACATCCAGAGCACCACCACTTCCCAAATAGACCTGCAAAGGAAAGTCAATTAAGCACATCATTTTGAAGAAAAAATGCTCTTATTTTCATTATATTTCAGTTCCTTTACCCCTTTCTTAGAGGTCTGATTCGACCAAAATTCACATTCTTGAAAAGTCAAGGTATTTTGTCTCTTTATGGTTCCTTAATTATCAATTAATGGAATACATGCTACACCAGAAACAACTGAAGAATGCAATTGCCAAACCTGAATCATTCCAGGATGATCACGAGTATTGTTTCCAGGCCATGGGGTACCATCCTGCATCACCCATCCCTCTTCTGGTTTCTTCAGAGCCTTTGCCACCAAAGCGTTAATTCTCACTTTGAATTCTTCATATTCTCTCTGAAATTGAGCATATGAATAAATTTCTTTAAGTGCTTAGTAAATACCACAGTAGAACATAAAGAAGCTTTCTTGTTCCAATTGTGGACCTACCTTCATGGCCCTGCGCTCCTTTACAAAGCTGGGTTCCACCTTATCCTTCAGGTAATCAATTTTCTCAGAGAAATAGAACTCTGGAGCCCTTGGCTCTATGTTATGCTTTTTGCAAAAAGGAACCCATCTCCTTGCAAATTCAGCAGTTTCTGCTAGTGAATCAAATAGAAGCATAGATGCACCATCATCTGATACATAGCAGCTGACCTTCTCAACAGGGTAATCCGCAGATAGGATTGATAGAACTGTGTTTGCTGTTATAATGGGAGGTTCCTTCAAAGGGTCAACAGTACTCACAAATACATCAACTGGAGCTAGACAGTTTGGCTCCCCTTCACGCTCATACCTTATGGACAACCGGTCCAGGTAAGTTTCACGAGTGATAGGGAACCATTTGGGGAATTGATCAAGTATCCAAGACAAGGCAAACCAGATTTCACAAATTACAGAGATAAGCCATAAGGGAAATGCGTCATATGCTGGAGTCATGATACGGAACCGGAAGAAGAAGACAAGTATAATGAGCCGCATGACAATGACTATACGATATGGGTTGATTAGGTTTGAAGGTATTGGGACCTTACGCCACAATGGCTGCCTAGCTTCAGCCAAACTGCCAAGTGCCATAAAAAAAAATCAGTGTCAGCAAACAAATAACTTTTCTTGTCAGCAACTATAAGGAAAAATAGTCAAATGCCAACGCTTGAACTTGTGAAATGATGTTAGTTTCAAAATCATCATTTAAAAATGATAATTGAAAAGGCAGACTGATGCCTCATTTCTTTGATTAATCTGGAATATAAGGACTAAAAGAAGGCTTGCATATCAGATGATGAGTACTTAAAATCATCAAAAGAGCAATTGGGAGAGGACCACTTACAAGTATTCGTCTTCACCTTGGTCATCTTTCCCTTCATCTTTGTTCACTAGACCTCTCTTCTCTTGCCTGACTTTCCATTTCTCTACTCTTTCTTTCCACTCTGCATTGCTGTAGAACTCTTTCTCTCCCTCAAAATCCTTCCCAGCAACTACAGAACAGGAGACGAACTCAGGGCATGCATATATTATATATAGATAAAAGAGAATATCCAACAAAGGATCATGTAATGTAACTAATAATGTAGCATGAAAATTTATGTATTCTTTCCAAAATATATATAAATGAAAAAGAGAAGAATGCTTACCACTTCCAGCAGAAGAGAAAGCTTGTCCATTAGGTTGCCATTGATGATGATTAGAGTCTCCAGTTTCCTGTAAAATTCACAAAACCTTAATGGTCTCTTTGATTACTTATATTCAATTAATTGGTACAGCCAAAATAGCATCTCTTTTAAAACCTCGTGTGTAAAAAATTAGTTCTGTTTTATACGGGGGAAATTTAATTTCACCAAGTACCTGAAAACCTATTTATAAGATATTTGGATATAACAAATATGAAGTATTTAAATTAACACGCTGCACATGTTCCAAATAATTTAGGGATTACAATTTATATTTTATATGCATATTTCCAGGGCCTTGGGAAATTAGAATATCCATGCACCAAACACCACTGAAAGGAGAACAAGAGGCCCAGTCATAGCAATTATAAAAAGGCTAGGCAGCCTTTTTTCCCCTTTTGGTCATATGACCAATATGAAGATAGCATGACCAATATGGAAGGTAGAAACAAACTGGTGTTGTCTTAAAGGCATCCGACCAATATGTGTCAACAAATATTTTATTTTTTTTCGCATTGGGAAGCTGCTACATATCTACTATAGTTGGAGACATTAAAATTATAAAAGTTTCAGTATGTTTGTAAGTTCTGAAAATCACATGATCTTTGAGATTTCAGGAAATTGTGACTACTATGCAAAGGCTTCTAACTGCTTGATTCTTAAGGAATGAAACAAGTCCTAATAAAAAAAAGATGGCACAACACAACATATCGTTTATATATCTTCCATCTTATGGAGAGATTACCATATGATTGACATCATGCTGCTTGTCTATTTCATCATGTCGAATCTTAATTTGAAACTCCTCATCAAAATCATCATCATCAAAGTTCTCTTCTTCATCCCCAACCACTCTAGGAGAACCTGCAGGGAGGCAACTTGCATAAGTTATTCCCTAATGTTCATTAACAAAATTAACTTATAATAACCAAAAATGAAAGAAAGGAAAGGGCTATGCTAACCTTTGTGGCGCTTATAGCGAGTGTTACATTGAGGACAGCACTGGTTCCCTTCACTCCTTTCATACTCATAACAGGGACGACAAACGGGAAATCTGCACACATGGCAAGCCACAAACAGCTCCCCATCTTCCCTGTATCCAATCTCATCCCCACAGATACGACAAACTTTTGATGTAGGTTGACGGATAGGTGGCCGATGCTGCCCAAAAGTAAAAAAAGAAAACAAACAAGAATATAGCAGTCATATATAAGAAGCCAGCAGGAAACAAACCCTTTTGTTGTGAAAGTTTTTCACATAATCAAAACATTCAATTAGAACCATCAATAGTACCTCATCAGAGTCATTGGAAAAATGGGAATGAGAACCAGTGATTAAGCCAGCCATGGTGTTTGAGGCCATGGCAAGCAAGAAGAGACGCAGCAAAATACAGAGAGCAGGTGGGAAGAGTATAACAGAAGTGGGTTTTATAAGACATTGTAGGTTGAGAGGGGAATATCAATGTCAGGCTTGTGAGTGAATGTAAGATCATCCACCAAACTGTGAGTTGGGAAGTCATGGGTTTGAGTCTAAGAAACGTTAGGTCAGGCAGGGAGCGATAGGTGGGAGGAATTTGTAGTTCGATATTTGCTTTCTACGCTTGCTTAGACTCAAAGGAGGCTTATTCCCAGATCTTAATACACACACAAGAAATATAACAACTATACAATAGAACATAGGAGCAGGTTACGATGTCGTGTCCCAGTGATTCATAATCAACAAATACCAAACGGAAAATGTAATTTCTAAAGGGGAAGGTGAATGCTCACCGATGATTGATCCGTAGCCAACGGGAAGAAGATGAGCTCGCCACCTTCGATCGCTACCTGAGAGTGACATGCATGAATGGATATTTTTTTCTCAGAGAAACAATCAAACAAACGAACAAGTAGAATGTAGTAGTGATGATTAAGAGACTCGAGAAATTGATACAGGTTTCAAGACGAAGGAACTTCCAAATATTTCCCGGCAAATTCTGGCTGATTGAGAGTGGGGAAAATATTCCCGGCCGAAAAAAAAAAAAAAAAAAAAATGTGAGCGAGAAATTCTTGGACGATTTGTTTTTGGGAAAATCCACCCAGATAACCAAAAAAATTGTCAAAAAACACCTAAAAAAAATCAAATATCAAAAAAAGGTTTCAGGACATTTTTCTAGTATTATTTTATAAACCTTAACAATTATATCAATATAACATTAACAACTAAATGAGTAGGCGTTAACAACAATATCCTAATAACTAAATCAAGTCTTTAGATTAACAATTATATCGTTAACAATTATATCATTAACAACTATATTGAGTACAACATTTTCTGAAATAATACCAGAAAAATCTGACTTTCTATTTTACTAATTTAGGCCCTGAGGGGATTTTTTCCTTTGTTTTTTTCCCATTAAACTCATCTGCAATTAAAATGATTAAATTTTTCGATCAATGAATTATATTATTTTTATTTTCTATTCTTAAAATTAAACATATAAAATTCATCTTTTTGAGCCAAACTGAATATCGTTTGTTGGAAAAATATTATTAATAGATTTGAAACTTGTATAATTTTAAAAGAAAAAAATATTTCACCTGTAAATAATTCAAATTTTGAGCACATGTTTTATCTAGAAAATGAATAAAGAATTTAAAAGGATACAATAAAGAATAGAAGAATGGGAGAGGCAAGGTGAAGTGGCGAAGAAAATGAAAGGTAGATTTCAAGTCTTAATCATATTTTGTTCTTTTTTACCTTCTTATTTTATTTTAGTTGGACCAAAAAAACTATTGCAAATAAGGTGATCCTTTATCACCTTACATTTACATTTTTTATCCTCTCACCTTACATTTACATTTTGACACCTAATATCCTCTCATGCTTGATTTCCAAACTAGAATCATCAAGATTTTGGAAAGATATTAAAATTTATCAACTAATTCAACCTATCTCACATTTGTTATATGCCGATGACTCATTCTTTTTTTTGGAGAAATGCTTTAAACTTGTGTTTTGTGAAAATGATCCTAATATGTATGCAATTTTGACAGTATTGAAATGGTCTAAAACTTTTTTTTTTATTTAGTCCTAATGTCCCCTTTTCTCAAAAGACCTCCTTGTTAAATTTTTGGGACTTCAATTTGAATTAAAGTCGGGGAATTATCTTGGGATTTGGATTGACCCCAATAAAAGTAAAGATGTTATTTATCAACAAGTTACTAATTCTGTGGAGAAAAAACCAGTGCATGGCCGGTTAAGCTTCTCTCAAGCTTCACGGCTAACTTTGATTAAATCTACATTGACAGCTATGAACACTCATGTGCTTTCAAGTGTCAATCTTCCTGAATATGTGTGTGATAAAATTGATTCTTGTTTTATTAATTTCTTTTGGGGGACTAATAGTTATAAAAGGAAAATTCATCTGCTTCCCAAAGATTTTTTTTTTAGCCATTGGATAAGGGTGGATTAGGTAAGGCTATTCAAATTTGTTAATTAGGCTCTTCTAGTCAAGTAGCTCCGGCGAGTTCTCTCAGCAGAATTGATATCAATTCTGACTCAATCATCAAGCTACCATATAATTCTTCCTTGATATGGGAAGGTGTTGCAAAATGCTCTAACCTTATTTTGGATAAGTTGAAATGGCAGATGGGTAATGGCTCGTCATACCACTCAACCACCGATTATGGTGGCGGATGCAGTTAGTTCAAAACTCAGTTGCCTTAGTCAATCAAGTGGACGATCTGTTAATACATGTCCACTCCTCTGAAACCATATATTCATTGGTTCATGATCTCTGTCCCTTGATATTGCACTAAAATCCATTAGCATTCCTTTATCATTCCTAAATACCCAGGACAAAAATAGTATAGCAAGGTAACAATTCTGGGTTGTACAAAGTTAAAGAAGGTTTTCAATTTTTTTAAATCAAGAATTTAGGCCTCAACCTATTGATAATGCCTTCTTGGAAGATGTTTTGGAAGTTTCCTTTTATGCCAACATTTCTTTTGCTGATTTGGAAATTACTTCAGGGTGTCGTCCCTGCTATAGATATTCTTAAAAAACATCATATGAATGTTAGTGGCAATGCCAATTTGGTTGTGACATGGAAGAAACGTTGGCCCATATCTTCTTTCAGCGTCCTTTAACAAAAGCTATCTGGTTTGGTTTGTTAGGTATAAGAATTTCTCTACTAGACTCTTTTGTTTTACTATCTTGGTTCAAGGAAGCCCTCATTCAGCTTCATCAATCCGATGAGTTAGGTCTCTTGCATGTGATAATTTTGATAATTCATGTTCCATGGTTAAATAGAAATGCAATGCTGCATCATGAGAAAAGACCAACTCTAGAAATGATCATTCAAGAAATCAAGGGCCTTCAGTCTATGTCAAAACTAGTTGAACATGCTTCATTGAACAATATGATCATCAAAACAATACAATTTCCAATTAACCATATGAATACTATTGTTTCGGCTCAATAGAACATCATTATGCACCATTTCAAGAAGATGAAGAGTCACTCCTGTAAATATTATATCTGCCATCAAGGTTCTTCTTTGATTCAATTATTATGGAAAGAATAAAGGGAATCCAGGTTCTTTCTTTTATGGAAGATGTTTGAGAGCGACTCTACTGTGGATCACTAACTCTCAGCTTCATGAATCATTTGGACTTCATCATCTGGTTATAGCTCGTGTTCACAGGGCATTCTTGATGTTTCCACCCTACCAGTCTTCAACAAATAGCATCACATGACGTAAAATATTGGCTTTAGTAAAAGATTTTTATTTGCAACCTATTCTTGTCGTTCCACATTCTGTTTATTTTACTTATTTTCTTCAATTTTTGTTGTTGCATTTTCTTTGATACTTTGTAAGCTTTTTTTTATTTAAGTAATATCATTTTTCTTTGATACTTTGTAAGCTTTTTTCACTTTTAAGTAATATCATTTTGTCTTTTTATTAGAAAAAAAAAAAAAAAAATATTGATTTGTTTAGTGAATTACAACCAGTAACTAGAAATTCATCAGGCCTACTATATAAAAAGAAATTTATGCGGCCCAATATGAGCCGGTTCCGTTGAGGCCCAAAAGTAGTAACGCCATGCTTGCTCGACTCCAAATTGGAGTCTCCAATACCTATTAACATCCCATCAGTCCATTTTTTTTTCCTTAATATTTAAAAGTCAAAATGAAATATTCTGATATTGGATTTCTAAAAATAATTTGTGATTTTGATCTAATATTTTAAAATATTTAATAATTTTTTAAAAATTAATGTTATGCACTGTATATTTTTAAAATTATTTTTACAACGAGAATAAAACTACAACATCAAGTTACATGAAAATTTAAATCATTTTAAGAAAATAATTACAAAGTATTAAAAATTATATAAAAATATTGATAACAAGATAGTAAGATCACATCTTTTTTGTGACTTATTTATTTATTTATTTATTTATTATAAACTCTGTATAATCCATAAAAAATAATATGTCTAGATAGTTTTATAAAATCTACATTTAATTAAGACATGATGCAATATGCATGCAAAATTTTATTAACCAACATCAAGCCTTTGTTAAAAGGTGCTTGGATTAGCTTTGTTTGAATAATTTTATATTCTATAGAATAAATATGTAAGGAAGGTTTTGTCTTGTTAAAATAAATAATTTTAATTAATTAATTATGGGGTTCCTGAGATACTCTAGATATGTGGATATACGTGTGTACGTGTATTTTTTAATTATAATATTTTTTATTGTAGAAAATTACTATCAAACATTAAATATAGACAGTTCTTAAACTTTGTACATTTGTGTGTTAAATCATCATGAAGAAAAAAAGTTAAAGGGGGCTCAAAATGTTTTATTTTTTCTTATTTAAAAAATGGAAAATAGAGAATACCAGTATAATATAAACATCAAAGCTAATCATCAGTCTTATGGCTTAAGGAAACGTGTCCCCAAATATCTTATGGAACAAATGTTGCTGACATAATGGCTTGGATTTTAGTCCATCAATCACGCCCCTTGTCTATTGTCCACAGCAATCTTAAAGTCCACTTTTACAATAAATTATACAAATTTCTTAATACATTCTTATTAATTATACAATCTCTCTCTCTCTCTTTTCAAGATACTACATAAACAATCTTCTTTCCCAAATTGTTTAAAAGGGATAGGATATTATCACTATTAATTTTATGTCACTACTACTTTTTTATCGTTAGATCAGAATCTCATCTACCTTTATCATTTCTCTCTCCTTATTCAGATTCTGATCTAACGGTGAAAAAGTGATAGTGACTTAGTAACGACAATATTCTAACCCTTTTTAAAACTATATGCCACAGTTTTCACGTGGCGGCTACTTCTATAGCAAACGGAAGCAAAAAATTGTAATTGTATGTAATTTTACTATTTTAGTAATCCCTCCCGTGCTAAGAATAAGATTCTGATCTTTTTTTTTTGAGAGATTATAGAAGTTAAATAAGTTACTTAATTTTATTATATGTTGTATATCATAAGATTATATATTAGTCAAACTAATTAGTTTGGAAAAAATAAAAAATATTTTAAATAATTTAATTAATTTCTTTAAACTCTCCAAAAAAAGTCAATTTGGTGTTATAGTTAGGACCTATAAATTTTTTTCTAGATTTGAGCATGACATGGATGCTACTTAGTCATGCGTTCACACAAATGTAAATAGAATTTAACTATGAATTTGGCTCTTGAAAGTTCAATGTGACGGTACAATTGTTTGATTAATGTGTTGAATAGAAATTGGTTTTGTATTCAAAGAGGGTGGGTTCAGTATTCACCAACTATTTTTTAAGCGACAATAAAACAACCAACCCAAATCACCCAAAACAACAAAATGATTATTATTTCCTCCCGTATTTAATATAAGACATATTTATATAATTTTATTATATTTCTAATATACCCTAATCACCTTCATTAATTCTCTTGTTCCTTCTTTTCTTTGATTATTATTAGAGAACATCATGAGGAGTAAATTAGAAAAATATTGATAAATATGAAAAATATATTTTATATTTAGTACTAAGATCAACTTATTATATATATATATATATATATGTCTTATTATATTAAGGACGGTGGTAGTATGTAATTAATTAATAATTAATTGATATTTGGTGTTTCAACATTCATTTTCAAACTTGGAAACCTTCTCTTCTTGCGTTTAGAATGAGGAGTTCCCTGAATTGTGGTAACGGTAAAAGAAAGCCACATTTCGACATTTGACTCTTCAAATTAAGGACTCAAATAGTCAAATCTTTTTGGCTGCCCATCAAGAGAGAGATAGAGAGCCTGCAACATTTACAAGATACAGGCGTCTTTTTGTGAAACATTTTTTAATATATTACCTTTATATTAATTAATTTACATCCATTCAAGATAAATCAGTTATTTAAAATAAATGTGTGTTATTTTTCCTAAAACAGCCATCTAATCATTAAATCATTAATCCTTTAATATATATATATATATATATATATATATATATATGAGTAATTTGAAAAAATATATATATTTGACAGCCAAAAGGTGATCTTATGACTAGCGGCGGATTTAGGGGGCTAGGGGTGGCCCCTGCCCCCCTAAAATTATATAATTAGACTCAAAATTTTAGTAATTATGCTTTAACCTCATAAAAATGTCAATTTTTTCAATTTAGTCCCTATTTAAAAGTTCTCATAAAGGAACTAAGATGAAAATATTTAAATATTTATGAGGCTAAAACATAATTTTCTAAAATCTTAGGGTCCAATTCTGTAATTTTCACCCCTTAATTTCAAATGCCAACCCACTAAGTTTTATTCTGTAATTTTCACCCCCTATTTTTCATTCCTGGCTCCGCCCCTGCTTATGAGTTATGACATCATTATGATGAATTGATAACTAAATATTTAGATAAATTATTAATTAACCTTACCATCCTCAGCCGTGTATCAAATGTGGTTGTTCTTATTTATTTATTTTTAATGAAAATGTGAAGATTTTATTTTTACTTTTATATCAATAGGATATGAGTGTATGTGCTCCCGTAAATTAATACACACGCAGATTGCTTGGTTAGTTTCAACGCATGGGTCAAAAGAAAGACACATAAAACAGTCTTTCTTTCTTTGTTTGGCCAACATAAAAGAGTCATTAATTATTACTAATAAACTATCATTCTTTTTTGCATTATTATGATTCATTCTCCTTGAAAATAAATGCGACTTCATACGTGATCCCCATTGAAACAGCGTAAGGCACCGAATTTGAATATTCAATTAATATTTTAGGCACCCAAAACATTTAATTAATAAAGTCATCTTTTTTTAAGAAAATATATATACTACTCTTTTTTCCAGCTTATATAACTACTTTTTGTACTTCTTAGCCATCAAGGGCGGATTTATGGCTAGGGGTGGCCCCCATAATTTTTTTATATATATATATATATATAAAAATAAATAAAGAGATATCTTTTTTCTTTATTTGTAACTTATTTTAATATTTCCACTACATACAAATAAATCTACACGTAAGAGAAACTTATTAGGTATAAACTTGCTTATCTTTTGATCTCAATATATAGTAGTTTTGTATAATCTTGGCTTATATTTGGTCCTTAACTTTTGAGTTTGAAATTGTCATATTTTAACAAAATATAAGGAGATATGTACACGTATATACAAGTTTAATAAGCTAAGCTTGTTTGATTATATAGTATTTCGTCAATTGTATTTTAAAAATCTAGTTAATACTTCTCTATTCTTAAATATATAACATATTTACGTAATTTAGATAGATTAAAGAAATTGTTTAAGTAAGTTAATTTGACATGTATTTTTTAAAACACTCTAATCATCATCTTCCCTAATTTTTTCATTTACTATCTTCCTTGATTATTATAATTAATGAATATGAAAACTATGTCTTATATTTAGGACAAAAATAAAATTTTTAAATATGTCTTATATTATGGATTAGAGGGAGTAATTTGTTGGAATATATATAGTAAATTCTTGGTGGATTAAGACTACCCAAACCCAATGCAAATGGGGCTATTATGTGATATTTTTTTTTTTTAATTTTTTGTATATTAAATTTGTTTTATTTAAATACTTTTTTTATGATATAATATTTTTATTTTTGCTCCCTGTTATTATTTATATTTCAAGTAGCATACAAAATTTCATCTCGTAAAATAAGAGGTGTCAATAAGTTTTGTTAATTTTAGTACTTTTAATATATAAAAATAGAAGCAGACCCCAAATTCAAATGGGCACGCTGCCAATAATTATAGTACTCCAATAAAATTCTATTTTAATTTTTAATTTATTCTATCATCTTTACATAATTAATAAAAAGTTGATATATTTGCCTCACAAATCACAATTAATCTCATCCAACCGAACTAGTCATAGTCATTGCGTATAAGGAAACCAAAAAGGAAGTTGCATGACTCAATAGACAACCTTAAATTTGGTAATATGCTCTTGTCTCTATATAGCGAAAGGAAAAAGAAGCAGAGAATAACAATAATAGTAATAATAATAAAATAGGCTTAATTATTAATGCACATGAGCTAGCAAAATTCCAATTGAACTCATTTCAAAGCCAATCTCACAGCAACTCTCATTATTAGCCAGCAAGTATAAAAAAAAGGAAAAAAAAAAAAAGAACAAATGGCTCAAAATTATGTGTAACCGGTATAAGTTTATGTACAGTTTTCTCTTCAAGAAGCTGGATATTTATATATCACTGCATTGATTTACAGTGACATAAACCTGAGCGTGAACAATCTTGTTGGACTCAACCACAACACGATTATGAGACACATTCCTAAGAACATATTGAGGGAACTCATTACCCGACATGCTTAATAATGAATATTGAACATGTCGGATAAGGTTAGGGAACAGTAAGATTTTGCTAAAATCAACTGTCCATGAAGTTCCATTGCCTTTAGAAGATCCTCTTGCAACTGTGGCCTTCAAGTTCATGCCTTTCACAATGTTGTGATCAACCACAACTTGATCAATTTGCTTGAAAGGACAGTTTGATTGGTCCAGATGAACAATTTCAACCCCAGAATTTGAGCCAGAAAACATGTTATTCACAATGTTGACCCCATTTATGAACCCACTTTTTGATTTCAGGACAACGTTTGCGTCTCCGAGGAAGAAGCTTCCTGAGATATGAAGCTGAAACGGATCTTCGGCGACAATGCTCGTGTAGTCCATGTATGAGTTGACAATCCTAGTTTGTGTCAAGCCGGGAAGTTTCATGTAAATCCCTGTGCCTCCGAAAGCAGTGGCCTTGTTGTAGCAATGCACGCCGGAGATCGTGTTGGCTTCGCCAGAAAGCATGATGCCGACGGAGGCAGAGAACACGACGACGTCGGTGACCACATTGTCGTTGCCGGCGAGGGAAATCCCAGTGCCGGAGAAGCTCCTCTCGTCCGGGTCGGCCCCGGCGGTGATGTGCTGGCCAAGGAAGGTGTTGTGGATGAAGGTTTCATGGCCACCTTGGACTTCAATTCCGTTGGTGGTGAAGTGAGTGATATAACAGTTGTGAATGGAGATTCTGAGAGAGTTCATGATTGAAATGCCTCCTCCTTTGAAGTTTGAGTCTAATAAAATGTCCTTGAGGGTTATATACTCAAAATTGTATTGTGAAGGATTTGGTGAAGCCTTTTCGGTTTTGTTTCCCTTGTTTGATGTTTCTGATAAATCAATGAGATACCCATTTGGTGGGAAATTCTCTGAAGCTCTTATAGTTCCACCATGGATCTGTCCAAACAAAGAAAGAAAATAAAATGTTGTTAATGCAATGTACTGAAAAACAGACCCAGAAAGTAGTACAAATTTGAGTCACCTCGGTTCAAACCAAACAAAATTAAATAATATTTAAATAACAAAACATTGATCCACTAGTATAGAGACTATTCATATATAAACAGCATATAGTCTAACAAAAGAGTTGGTAAAACACAAAAATAAGGCCTGCTATTTTTTAAAAACTTGAAAAAATGTCATTTTTCAAGGTCAATAAAGAAATAGTGAAAAAAAGTAAAATCCCACAAGTCCAAAACTCTTAATCAAACTAGACTCACACCCGCAATATGATACTCACTCTTATCTTTTTTATAAAGAACAACTATCAAAATTATGTCTTATGTGTAACTTATGTACCCCTCTTTTTAATTATACATTTGTTTAAATAGAGTGTACATAAGAGATATTAAAAGATAATGAGTGACATATATTTATTAAGAGTGATATTAAAAAGACAAGGTTAAGATTTCAAACAAATAAGATTTATTTATTATATTAAGGACCGCGAAGTCATGAAAGAATATTTCTTATAAAACAAAGATTCAAACTAAAGAAATATGTAATCAAAGGAACTGTTTTTCTTTCAAAATATACCAAATTTTCTAGCTCATGTTGGACAAAACCAGTTCAACAATTTCGCATCAATACACCAAACAAACAATACCACGTGGCATAATGACCCAAGAACATAACAAACTTACCATGAGGTTGCCGAAGCCGGCGGCCGGCAGCCGTAAGGGGTGGCTAATGAGGTAGTTTCCGCCCTGAAGATTGATCTGAGCACCGCCCAGATCAGTAACACCAGGCATCAAGTGACGCTTCTTACTAGGAATTCTGGTCGCATCTTGTATGGCTCTAAGAATCGCTTCAGTGCTGTCTGATTTTCCCGTTGGATCTGCTCCGTATGATGTTACCAGAAATACCCCGGACTCAAACTCACCCTGCAACCAAACAATATTGATCAAATATATATATATTAGTCGAACTCGAGACCTCTGGAATCTAGCGAGGTGTTACGTAACTAAACCAACCCTGTGTTCGTTGATCAAATTATATAATATATATATATAGAACAGAGAGGAATTAATTAATTACCGGAGAAGGAGATGGTGAACCAACATCAATGGAGGTTTTGAGATTCTTTAGTCTGAGAAGAGCTTCTTGATAATGGGCCTTGGGGAGAGATGGAGGAGACGCGTAATTTTCTCTACAGACAGAGAATCTAATGAGTGAAGACAGCACAACGAGGAAGACGATCATTAGAGCTTTTGTGGGCTCCATTGATGAAAAAAAGGCTTCAGAATATTTCAAGGTTTTGTTTTGTTTTTTTTTTTGGGTGAGAGAGATATTTCAGGTTTGATGGAGAAGAAGAAGACGAAGAAGAGGAAGTTGTGGGGGAAGCTCCATAGCTGCGACTGTGTGTGTATATATATAAGGAAGCGGCAAAGAAAAATGTAAAATGGGCAAATCACTAGGAAGTACCAAAGACCATTAAAAATTATAAAAAAGTCTCACACTAAATCTCTTTATTAAAAAGGTCCCTAGGGAGTGGGGACTCCATTGTGATTAATTTGAAATGTGAAGTTACCGGATTGTCCTTATCAGTAGAAAGGTATATGCAAATTTTGACAAGTATTTATATCTATTTTTACAATTGCATGAGTCTATTTTGACAATTAGATTTTCTTACTTGGAGAAGTTATGAAATTTTACAAGTTCATGTCCCAACTTTTACAAGGGCTTATGCAAATTTTGATAAGTGTTTATGCATATTTTTACAACTACATGAATTTACTTTGATAATTAGAAAAAGTTATGAAATTTCAAGTTAATGTCACAACTTTGACAAGTGTATATTCGGATTTTAATAAGTTCTTATGCCTATTTTCACTAAGCCTACTTTGACAACTAGATTTTGTTCTTACCAAACCATCAATATATTGACTTTTATCTCTTCCACCATTTAAACCCCCAACATAAAAGAAACAAAACATATTCTTCCCGATATACTAGTCATCTTTCATAACAATTTACATCATACACTTTTATAGTAACAATTGCAACATGATCATATTAACAACTAAATGTAAGTATTAAGGACATTTTTTTAAATCTTATATCAGCATTTTGTAAGGGGGCAAAAATGTCACGGGATTAATTACAATATATTCCTTGCGGATCTTTTTTATAGGAGAACTTTGTATGAAATCTTTTTATAATTTTTATGGTCCTTAGACCTCATAATGATTTTCCTTTTATAGTCATGGGACCTCATAGTGTTTTTGTTTTATTTTGTAAAATGATATATAGTCCATATATTGTAATATCTTCCCCCTCAATATCCACATTATACTGAATATTCTTATTATTAAAAAATATTATTATTTTTGCCAACATATTTTTTATTTTAATAACTACAATGGGCTATGCTAATTTTTATTTCAAAAAATTGAGTTTTATTCATGTTTTTTAATGGTTAAAACAAATGTTCCCTTTTCAATCTTTTTCTTTATATCAATTATCAAGAGGCTATGTTTCAATTTTTTTTTAATTTTTTTTTAAATATAAAACCAGCTTACCTCCTCATGCGAATATTTAATAATTTAATATTGTGTGTCAAATATACTCTGTATTTCATTTTATTGGTTAATTTTTTTAATTTGATTTTGAACCAATATATATAATGAAATAATGAATTACAATCTACGTATATTATCAATTTTACGGCCTTTTTTAATTTCGTGTGTGCATGATATATTTAAGGAAAAAAATATTTGTATAAAGTTAGATCAAAATGTCTACATCTTGGTTTATTGTTAAAACATAGGTTAATAAATCTAATTAAATTATATTCGATGTGAATATTTTCTTAAAGTTACTTTATTAAATTTTAAATAATTAATCAAAATAACACACACACACACATGGATTAAACAATATTATTTTTATTATTTTATTTTTCTCAAATTCGAAAATGTCAATTTAACTGGTTATATCTCTTGAATTTAAAGATTTCGATTATAAAATATCGTCATATATATGTGTTGGTGGTGGTTGCAGTCATCATCTTATTTTCAGTTAAGTAATGTAAATGTAATAGATTGAAATTAGGGTTCCTTAGCTTTATTGTTGTCTTTTTTTTTTTCTTTGCCATATTCTTGTAATAATTTTTCTGACAATTGATAAAATTGACTTCTTTTGTTAAAATAAAATAAAAAATCAATTAATAAGTATGCAAGGAGAATGAAGCTGAGATATTCTCTAAGCAATTAGAATTATGAAATGATGATATCATTAGTTTGCGGTTTGCTTATAAATTTTAGATTGGAGTTACCTGTTTATTTACCGTTCATTTGTTTTTAACTTCAATATTAATATTATAATTATAACTGATTCTGTTAATATTGTTTTAAAAATCACCTTTCTTAATTAACACATATAAACTACTTATATTCAATATTATTTTAACTTTTATGACTTTCAAATTTAAAATTTATAATATATTTTTGAGGCAAATATCAATCTCCATATTTTTTAAAAAACTAATTATTTGAGATTTGCTACAAAAAAAGTATAAAATGGCATGAAAATAATAGCAACCCAAAGGTAAAAGATGGCGGGTAGATGCTTTTTTTGATTGTGAATGAAGTTTCTTTAAGACGAGGATACATTTATGTGAAGAAGAAGACCCCATTGGGTCCAAGCATATGACTGCAAGTTTATAATTCAATGCTTCAGTCTGCAAATTTCAGTTTCAAATTTGAAGTCTTTGATAATTAAGAGTCTGATCCTCTTACGCAAACCATTTTACAGCCATGAACACAAATAATACTAACAATAAACATTTTACCAAAGTCTTATAATTCAGCTGATACTAAATACTTTCGTATGGCGCTCTCATAATTGAAGCGTTTCAGCTATACTTATTTGTAGTAGTATATGTTACGTTATACAACAATAAGAGTACCAACAAGCACTATTTCCTATGTTAAGATCATCCATAAGCTAAGTATTTTGCAAGAATCATTAAGAAATAGGATCTACTACTTGCTTATTGAAATAAAAAAAATACGAAAAAATCTTCATGGTAACTAAATATAATTTAGTTTCTTAATAATTTAATATTTTGTGTCATATATACTTTGTATTTCATTTTATTGGTTAATTTTTTTAATTTGATTTTGAACCAATATATTATAATGAAATAATGAATTATAATCTACGTATATTATCAATTTTGCCTTTTTTAATTTCGTGCGTAAATGATGTATTTAGGGAAAAATTATTTGTATATCAAAGTTAGATCAAAATGTCTACATTTTGGTTTATTGTTAAAACATAAGTTAATAAATATAATTTGATTATATTCGATGTGAATATTTTCTTAATGTTACTTTATTAAAATTTTAAATATTTAATGAAAATAATACATACACACACATATATGAATTGAAACATATTATTTTTATTAGTTCTTTTTCTCAAATTTGAAAATGTCAATTTAAATGGTTATATCTCTTGAATTTAAAGATTTCGATTATAAAATATCATCATATATATGTGGTGATGGTGAATTGGCGATTGTCGTTGTAATCATCATCTTTTTTTCAGTTTAGTATATGTAATAGGTATGGAAATTAGGTTTCCTTAGATTTATTGTTGTCTTTTTTTCCTTTGCTATATTCTTGTAATAATTTTTTTTGAGAATTGATAAAATTGACTTCTTTTGTTAAAAAAATCAATTAATAAGTATTCAAGGAGAATGAAGCTGGGAAATTCTCTAAGCAATTGGAATTATGAAATGACGATATCATTAGTTTGAGGTCTGCTTATAAATTTTAGATTGGAGTTACCTGCTGATTTACCGTTCATTTGTTTTTAACTTCAATATTAATATTATAAGAGTGAAATACATTAACCACCCTTCTATTTTAGCAAATTGTACAAATCTCCCTCTATTTTAAAAACTTATATAGATATACCTTGAAATTAGAATGTATGCTACAGAAACCTCCTTCACAAATTTGAGATTGTATTTTTATCCATTCAACTGTTAGTTGGCCGTAAGTTTGACTATTAAACATTACTTTGACAAAAATACCCTTCTTTCAACAAATGTATGAACATTTTTATTTTCCTGAAACTAATTTTTATACTAACAAAAATCATTTTAATATATATTCGCAATATATTATAAAATTTATTAGTTTCTATTATATTCAAAATTTTATCATATTTATTGAAAATTATTTATCTTGTATTCTTTTATATAACAAAACATATTTCTTTTGTTTTTTTAGCCACGACACCATGATTGGTTCACTATATGTTATTAATAATGTAAATTTGAGACATTATATAACTTATATTTTTTTTAGTTTTTTTAAATAATACTTTCATAATCATATATAAACACGTTTATTTAAGTATACATCTATTAAAAGAATCAATCTATTTTTAATTAATTTTTATGTTTTTGCATTAATTAAACTAATGAAGTCTTCCTCTCATCAATACGATTAAAAAAAAAACAGATAACTATTTAAAAAATTAAGAAAAATAAAAATAAAAATCTTAAATAATTTTAGCCAAAATTAGGAAATTAGTAATAATGAAGGGTAAATCAGTAAATAATTTTTTTTAATATAAATTTTAATGAAAAAACAAAATCCTAACGGAATTAACAACTTGGGCCTAAGTGTATGTTTTTGAAATAGAAAGGAGGCCCTTGTAAATTAAAGCAAAATGTAAGGATGTTAGAGTATTTTACTCATATTATAATTATAACGGATTCTGTTGATATTTTTTAAAAAATCACCTTTCTTAATTAACACATATAAACTACTGATATTCAATATTATTTTAAATTTTTATGAGTTTCAAATTTAAAATTTATAATAAATTTTTGAGGCAAATATGAATCTCCATATTTTTTAAAAACTAATTATTTGAGATTTGCTACAAAGAATAGAAAATATAAAATGGCATGAAAATAAGGGCAACCCAAAAGGTAACAGATGGCGGGTAGATATTTTTTCGATTGTGAATGAAGTTTCTTTAAGACGAAGATCCATTTATGTGAAGAAGAAGACGCCATTGGGTTAAAGCATATGACTGCAAGCTTATAATTCAATGCTTTATTCTGCAAATTTCAGTTTCAAATTTGCAATCTTTGATAATTGAGTTTGATTCTCTCACGCAAACCATTTTACCGCCATGAACACAAATAATACTAATAGTAAGGATAAATTCTATAAAAAAAACTCTGAATTTTAGTTACCCGTACGCAAATAATCCTTTAATTTTAATCTTTTAAAATCTTGATAAACAATTCCAAAGTCTTATAATTCAGCTGACACTAAACACTTTCGTATGACCCTCTCATAATTGAAGCGTTTTAGCTACTCTTGTTTGGACCCTGGTTTGCCCTCTTTTGAGTCAAAGCAGTGTCGTTTTGGCGTAAAGGAAGGCAGCTGGCTTTTTTTTGAAAAAAATATTTTAGAGACTGTCGAATATTAAAAAAGACATTTAAGATATTGAATAAGTACTATAAAAATATTTTATGATTTTGAATAATTATTTTAGGATTTTAAAAAAATCATGAATTATATTTAGTATCTAGTTAGTACCTCGACGAAAAATATTTTTCAAGATTATGAAGTATTTTTAGGGCGAAAATTATAGAATAGAATCTAGTGGAGTTAGCATTTGAAATTGAGGGCAAAAATTATAGAATCTTGAAAATTGTGCTTTAGCCTCATAGGTATCAATAGTTTCATTTTGATATGAGACTTTTTGATGAGGACTAAAGTGAATATATTTAAATTTTTTTAGGATCCAAAATAATTTCCTAATTTTTAAGATTATGAAGTAATTTTTCAATATTTTTTAATTAGTATTTTTTTAGTATCGTTAGTATCTTTTTAGATCTACCCTAAAATATTTTTACACGATCCTAAATAATTATTCAAAATCATAAAGTATTTTTTCAAGTATTCTAACGTATCTTTTTAATATTAGTATCGAAATATTTTTTTTTTTAAAGAGCAAACAATTTTTTTTTTTACGCGAAAACAACGTCGTTTTAGCGTAAAGGAGGGCAACAGAGGGGAGCAAAAAAGGACCAAGGCAGGGTTCCTCTTGTTTGTAGTATATGTTGTACAACAATAAGAGTACCAACAAGCACTCTTTCCTGTGCTATGATAATCTATAAGCTAAGTATTGCGAGAGAACTATTAAGATTAGGATCTACTACTTGCTTATTGAAATAAATAAATATATATATATATATATATATATATAAAGGTACAACTACCCTCCGAAAAGTAAAAAAAAAAAAGCTTCTTTATTTACGCCAGAACAACGTCCTTTTAGCGTAAAGGAGGGCAACGGGAGCTGGAATGGACCAAAGCCGGGCTCCTCTTGTTTGTAGTATATGCTGTTTTGTTCCTAATTTTATCTTGCCCTTCGACACTTGTTTTGTTCCTAATTTTATGAATGTTCCAAGGTGATTTTGAATGTACAAATTGGTAACAGTATTGCATTTATAGCGCCAAATACTGCATGATTATCTGCACTACGTGTTATAAACTTATAATTACAGCAAGCATTGATATTTATAGTAAGTAAAATTTGAAATGATTTTAAAGGCTATCATATATAGAAAAATCAAATACAAACGAATATTTTTCCATTTAAGACCACAGGAAAGAAGCGTAGGAACTAACTTTTGTTGTTGTTGTAGAAATATGTTATTTTTTGTGTTGTAGTTTGGTGGCTGGCAAACTTCTTTGTTGCCAAACTCGTCAGTTAACTCTCTGAGTTTACCATTTTTACGTTTCTATATTATAAAAACGAGTCGAGTTAGTAGTAAATTTGTGTTAGTTATAAACTCAGTTAAACTTACGAGTTTATACACCGAGTTTATCGTTTTTATATTTTTAACTTACAAAATCGTGTTAACTTACTCTTAAATTCATGTCAACTTTTTTAATTTGATCATACTTAACAGCTTTATATAGAATTTTTGTAGAAATTTCTTTATTAAATATGATAAATGATTAATGTTGATGGATTTAATTTCAATTATTTGGATTTAAAATATATTTAAATCAAATTATTCTCATTTTTATATTTTAATTATTTAATTATACACTAGTAATACCTATTTAATAATTAAAGTAAACTCTTACAAGTTTATGGTTCAAGTTTACGATATGAGTTTATGTCACTGATGAGCACAATTTATGCCATGTTTTCCCTATATTTTATGTGAATTGTATGGTAAATATAAGCTTAACGCAATCAATCTAAGCAAAAAGACATTAATTCATGAATGTAGGAAATTAGAGGATAAAAACCATTTACATCCTAAACATGTGCTAAGAAAAGAACAAAGTACGAGGTTTTATAAGAAGAACATATAGCAAAGCTGATACTATGCTATAGCATTCTGACAGCTTATCGGAATGCAATACAAGGCATCTCGGAAGCTATAACAAAGTAAAGGACGTGATGCTATGCGACATAGGTTCTAATCTTTTGTCAAGATTGTTTCAGGAAATATTGTGAAGGTCGAGAAAAGATAGCTAGATTGCTGGCGTAACGGAATAGAAGATGCGGAGGATCGAAACTAAAAGATTTAAAGAATCTTGTAGGATCAGCAGAATCAATCTACTACGATCAAAAGATACGATGGATCTCGACAGATTAGGAAGGTCCATTTCGGCTTTGGAACTTACGTCGCAAGAAAGTTTGATTATATAAGGAAACAGTAAGCCAACCCTAAAAGAGTGGAGTCGCTGAGAGTCTGATCCTATTCGTACGGCCGGACTCGAGAAGAGAGAGAGAATTCACAAGACACGAGGAACTCCAGGAGAACCCAGCATCCTTCCTTGTAGTAAGGCGGAGAGAAGAAGACGTGGAGTGGTGACGTGACAGAGCTTCTTCCACTCCGTCAGAACTTCGTCAAGCTTTCTGTTTTTCTTTCATTTTAGCATTTTGATCATGGGTCATTCTGTTGTTATCTGTTTTGCGTTTCCCTCATCAGTCATGAACTAAATTTCCTATGGCTGAGCGAGGATGATTTCTTAAGTTTGAAATGAACCCAGTTGCTAGTTCTTAATTCAATAAATTTAGTTTGCTTATCGGTGATTTAATTACCTTGTCGATTAGCGGAAGCTAAGGGCGAGATCTGTGGCATCGGCTTACTGGCAAGGAGTCGAGGTTAGAGCTTTGAGAAATAGTGATTGCTAGGCAGGCTGGTGCAAGGCTTGACCTATTATTATAGGCTTCAAGAATGGGTCTACTGCTCATAACCATGACACATTGTTTCGTAATGCAGATCTAACTAGAAAATTACCATAGGCATATGGAAAGAGTAAAGTTAGTATTATATGTATCAGAAGCGGAAGCTTCGATAGATTATAGTGGTGGGTTAACTGAATAACGTTGTTACTAGTAGCTATGTTGTAGCATTGCGGAAGCTGTGCAGTATAGATGCTATAGCAATGTGCAAAGTAACTGGGGGATTGATAAGCTTAAGAATGATTAGAAGTCGGTCTATTTTCCTCGAATTCTTCTCACGACTACGACACTTTGTTTATTTTCTTGTTCATTAGTATAGCCATAAAACCCCCAATCAAATCAAACTTATTCTCTTCTTAATCACAACTGTTCTGAAATTCGGTGTCCTCATTTGGTATCCAGTCTCTGTGGGACGATATTCTACTTACTCTTTATTACTTGTTCGTGGTTCACTTGCCATCAAGGAAATCGACCAACGATCTTTGTCATGAGTTTGCTTAATTAAACTTGCGAGTTTGACAACCTTACTTAGATGGTTCAAAGGCAGTAATGTAGACAATAGTTGAATATAGGGGTGCTCTTGAGGTGGGATGGATAGGGAAACCTCATTTTTAATCCCAATCCTGATGAAGGTTTCAAAAAGAAAATCACTCCTGATCTCGAAAAATTTCCGTCCCAATCAGGATTGAGAATTCCTAAAAAATGTTTTGGGTCTTTTTTTTCTTGCCGTAGTTTTGGGTTAGGATCCTGGTCAATTAACTTGACTATATGGTCTTTTATGTTATTATTGTGTACAAAAACCTTGATAAAACTTCAAATAAGAAAAAAAAGCCCTTTATAGAACTCCTTCGTCTTTCCATTGCCATA
This sequence comes from Acacia acuminata, assembly GCA_019022655.1. NCBI lineage: Eukaryota > Viridiplantae > Streptophyta > Magnoliopsida > Fabales > Fabaceae > Acacia > Acacia acuminata. The sequence continues at coordinate 782,299 of JAFJYI010000166.1, forward strand.
AGCAATCAAAAGGTCAAGAGCCAAGATAAGAGGCAAAAAAAGGACCCTGGTTTCCACTTCTTCCCTAACCCTACTTTCCCCCTCTTTTTATTCGTAGCGTCTACCCCCCCCCCTTTTTCTACTTTTCCTCTCTCCATTAAGCTATTTCACTTCCTCCTCCCATCCCTTCTCTATCAAGGTTGCCTCAGGATCGAGAAGTCTCATTCCCGATCCAATTTTCTTTTTCTGGATCCTGAATTCTTCTGTCCTGGAAATTTTTAGGATAGGAAAATTGCTCGGGATCGGGATGGAAAACTTTGTTGCCTTGTAATTTTGTTGTTGTGATTGGGATATATGGGTATAACAAGACAAATTACCCTATGGAATTGTGTATTCTACAATTCATTAAAAATTGCAATGTGATTTTCAATTAATTCATTCTATTGCGATATTTTGAAATACCTTGAGACTATATTGATCGTCTTACTTGTACATATCTTATATTCATTTAACACTAAAGATTTCAACACATTAAAGCTCTTGACTCTTGACAATGCGACTTACAACTGTCCATGTGAAAAGATCAAGCTTGGAAGGTAAAGACCAACATTATATTGGGCATAGATATTGCTCTTGGTTTTGTTGATGGTAATTGCAAATGAAATAATGATTGAGAATTGCTTCATCATCATGCTAAAAGGGAGTAGCTCAGACTTCTAAGGATAGGGAAACCCCATTTTTCAATCCCAATTCCGAAAAATTTCCGTCCCGATTAGGATTTGGAATTCCTGAAAAATGTTTTGGTTTTTTTTTCTTGTTGTAGTTTTGGGTCAGGATCCTGGGCCAGTTAACTTGACCTATGGTCTTTTATTTTATTATTGTGCACAAAAACCTTGATAAAACTTCAAATAAGGAAAAAAACAATCTTTCATAGAACAACTCCATCTTGCCAATGTCAGAAATAATAAAAAGTTCAAGAGTCAAAATGAAGAGTCAATGGTCTTTGCCCACTGAATGGCTAACATCGTTAGACCAAATTTCGACCAAAAGCAAAAAATTGAGTTTGATCCTATCAAATAGTGACTAAATCTCACACACACACACAACACATGTATATAGTGTACATTTTTAAAAGTTTTTTGGTATTTTTGGTCCACTTAAAAGTTATTTGTGTTGGGAGTTCCTGAAATAATAGTTCGTTGGCCAAATTACTCCTTAACCAATACACACATATATGTATCTATATCATCAGGATGAGGAAGTCTCATTCCCGATCCAAAAAAAAAAAAAAAAAAAAAATCTGATCCCAAATTTTCCCGCCTCAAAAATTTTCCGGACAAAAACCAGGATGGAAAACTTTGTTGCGTCTCGTAATTTGTTGCTGTTATTGGAATATATGGGTATTAATGGTGACAATCAATGGACGTTAAGGGAGTACTTGGTTGGTTGAAATTGAATCTTGGTGCGTCTGCAGATGTGAAAGCATACAAGCAATAATTAATAACCCAGCTTTGACCATTACAACTCTGGACTAAGCTTCATATAAAGTTGCGTCTTTTAATTTTGTTGCTGTTATTGGAATATATGGGTATAATGGTCACAGTCAATGTACATTAAGGGAGTATTTGGTTGGTTGAAATTGAATCTTGGTGCTTCTGCAGATGTGAAAGCATATACGCAATAATTAATAAATCAGCTTTCACCATTACAACTCTGGAGAATTGGAGTAAGCTTCATATAAAGTTGCGTCTTTTAATTTTGTTGCTGTTATTGGAATATATGGGTATAATGGTCACAGTCAATGTACATTAAGGGAGTATTTGGTTGGCTGAAATGGACTCTTGGTGCTTCTGCAGATGTGAAAGCATATACGCAATAATTAATAAACCAGCTTTGACCATTACAACTCGGAGAATTGGAGCAAGCTTCATATAAAGTTGGGCAAAAAAAATAGAAAGAAAGCAGGTCCTACTGATATTAATGTATAGTTCTCTTTGGGCATTGAATCAATGTTCGTTTCAAAGAAAGCAGGTAGGCTTAGGGGCTATTTACTATGAAGGAGAGGAGCGAAACTGTTTTAGAGGTATCAATCCAACTCAATTTTCGAGGTAGGTACAGGCTACCCAAAACATAACCCGTTTGCTTCGCTGAAAACAGGGGGAAATGAAAAACCGAATTTTTCCTCCAGCAACAATCGTTCGGTTGGCATTTTCACTTGGAAAGTGGTTTCCGTTTGGAACCCATTTTCAGTTATATAATTGAAAATGTGTTTTCACCAAAATTGGATTAGTGGGAACCAATTTTTAAGTGGGGAATGAAAATGCCTAAAGACACAAAAGTCTTTTAATATGACATTGAATGTCATATAAAAAGGTGAGTTGGGTATATGAGTCCTATAAACATTTAAATAATAATTTTACTCAAGAGGCAAAACGTTTTTTTGGCTTATTTTTTTATCTCATTTTCTTCAAATCAAACAAAAATTTTCCTATCAAATTGTTTCCTTTTTTCATACAAACCAAACATGTCTATGACAAAATTTTCTATTCTTTTCTTTGAACCAAACAAGCTCATAGAGATTGTGAGTTCATCTATCCTTTCACTTATTAAGTCCAATTTTGTAAAATGTGACACTTTTCAGGCCGGTCAAATAAAATTTTCTCACATTTGATATCTTAGCAATACTCCCACGTCCCTTTAAAAATAATTTAGGCTAGAGTTTTTCCTCTCATCTTTAAAACATAAGTTAATAAATCTAATTTAATTATATTCGATGTGAATATTTTCTTAATGTTACTTTATTAAAATTTTAAATAATTAATCAAAATAATACACACACACACGTATACACACACATATGAATTAAAAAATATTCTTTTTATTAGTTTATTTGTCTCAAATTTGACATTGTCAATTTAAATGGTTATATATCTTGAATTTAAAGATTTCGATTATAAAATATCGTCATATATATGTGGTGATGGTGATTGTCGTTGTAATCATCATCTTTTTTCTTTTCTTTTTTTCAGTTAAGTATATGTAATAGGTGGGGAAATGAGGGTTCCTTTGTGACTAGACAATTTATGGGAGAAATTGGTAAATATTATTGATGATCGGTATCTTTTATATTCAAGATGAATGTGCATAAGATAGTTACATAACAAACTGTAAACAATATGTAACAGAATGATAAACTAATCAACTAAGTACAACTTATTAAGTAACACTAATTAGTAAACTTGTTAAGTAATGTACACCGGTCACCCCCAGGAAGCTAGAGCATGTATATCTTAGATGCCTAGCTTGAACTTGAGGTCATGAAATCGAGTAGGATGGAGAGGTTTTGTGGAAAAATCAGCAAGTTGATCGGTAGATCGAATTGACAAAAGATGTATGACTTTGGCTTGACACTTTTCCCTCACCAAATGACAATCAAGCTCTATGTTCTTGGTTCGCTCATGAAAAGTTGGATTTGCAACAATTTTCATGGTAGGTTGATTATCACAATAAAGAAGAGCAGGAGCAACATGAGAAATGTGAAAATCATTCAACAGATATATAAGCCACTACAATTCACATGTATTACATGTCTACATCTTGGTTTATTGTTAAAACATAAGTTAATAAATTTAATTTGATTATATTTGATGTGAATATTTTCTTAATGTTACTTTATTAAAATTTTAAATAATTAATCAAAATAATACATACACATACATATATGAATTAAAAAAATATTATTTTTATTAGTTATTTTTCTTAAATTTGAAAATGTCAATTTAAATGGTTATATCTCTTGAATTTAGAGGTTTCGATTATAAAATATCGTCATATATACGTGGTAGTGGTGATGGTCATCGTCATCATCTTATTTTCAGTTAAGTAATATAAATGTAATAGGTGTGGAAATTAGGGTTCCTTAGCTTTATTTTGTCTTTTTTTTTTTCTTTGCCATATATATTCTTGTGATAATTTTTTTGAGAATTGATAAAAATTGACTTCTTTTGTAAAAAAAATAAAATAAAATAAAATAAAATCAATTAATAAGTATTCAAGGAGAATGAAGCTGAGATATAAGCAATTAGAATTATGAAATGATGATATCATTAGTTTGCGGTTTGCTTATAAATTTTAGATTGGAGTTACCTGTTGATTTACCGTTCATTTGTTTTTAACTTCAATATTAATATTATAATTATAACTGATTCTGTTGATATTGTTTTAAAAATCATCTTTCTTAATTAACAAATGTAAACTACTTATATTCAATATTATTTTAAATTTTATGAGTTTCAAATTTAAAATTTATAATATTTTTTTGAGGCAAATATCAATCTCCTTATTATTTTTATGAAACTAATTATTTGAGATTTGCTACAAATAAAGTATAAAATGGCATGAAAATAAGGCAAACCAAAAGGTAAAAGATGGCGGGTAGATTTATTATTATTATTATTATTATTGTGAATGAAGTTTCTTTAAGACGAAGATAGATTTATGTGGAGGAGGAGGAGGAGGGCAGCTTTGCTTTTTAAGGTGTGTTTATAGATATATATATATATATATTGATATTATTTGGTACCAAAATAATACTTCAAGATACTGAACAATATGCGCATAAATACTTTATGATCTTGAAAAATTATTTTATGATCCTGAAAAAAATATCCTAAAATATATTTTTAGTACCAATCAATACCCTGAAATATTTCTTCAAGATCCTAAAATAATTTTTCAAGATCACAAAGTATTTTTTCATTACGTCAAGATTCGAAATATCATTTTAATACTAGTAAGTATCGTAAAATATTATTTTAAAATTATAAAATAATTTTTTAAGATCATGAAATATATTTTTTAGTGTCAGTTAATATCTTCAAAAATCTTTTTAATACCAACTAATAACTATGCCCTCTTTTACACTAAAACGACATCGTTTTGGCGTAAAAGAGGACAATGGGCAAGAGCAGAATATGACAAAAGCTGGGTCCCTCTTTTTTATAGTAGTATATGTTTGTACAACAATATTAAGAGTACCAACAAGCACTATTTCCTATGTTAAGGTAAGGGTTAAGGACCATTTTTGCCAATGAACTATTAAAAAGTGCATACACAACACAATATACTTTTTGTTGGACCTTAAATGCCAACAAACTTTTAAAAAGGAGCGTCGAAGCCAACAAACTTTTAAAAGGAGCGCCTGGCCTTGAGATTAACAAAAAGTTAATGTCCGTTATCTAAGGTGCAGATTGGCCAACGAACTTTTACTCTAGGAGCGCCCAGCACAAAATTCTAAATTTTACTAAATTAAATAATTTTTTTTCTCAATTATCATTATTTAAAACTACTTGTATAGATATCTATGGACAAAAATTACTCATTCTTCAATTTTGTCAAAATTATAATTTACTAAAAAAAAAAAAAAGTTATAATTAAAAATATAATTATATGATTTAAATAAAACTCAAGGTATTTTATAGTTTATTATATATGTTAAAAAATGATTTGTTTTTATTTTAGAAGAAATATATGTGAGTTAAAAAATTCATTTAATGTTAATAAATGTCAACGTGGTTTAATCGGTCGGGACATTTATTTTAGCAAATTATAATTTTAACAAAATTGGAAGAATTATTAAGATTAGGATCTACTACTTGCTTGTTGAATTTTTTTAAAAAAATCTTCATGGTAACTAAAAATAATTTTTATAAAAAAGAAAACAATAGAAAAAGAACCACAAATATACAAAAGAACATAATGGGAATATGAATTTGCATAATCCTTATAAAAGTTTGTTGGCTTGGGACGGAATGAAAAAAAGTTTGTTGGCGAAAATTGGTCCAAATCCAATGGAGTATATTTTAAAATTAGGGGTTGAAAATTACAGAATTTGACCCAAAAATGGTCCTTAAATTATGATTTAACCTCATAAAAATTTCAATATTTTCAAGAATTATGAGATTTTTAATAGAGACTAAAATAAAAATATTGAAATTTTTATTAACTAAAAATAATTTTTATAAAATTTAAAACAATAGAAAAAGAATTTCAAATGGACACCCCTAGAACATTAATTCCGCCACTAGTTATAACATGTGACATCCCAAATTGGGATTTTGATTTTAAAAAAAAAAAAAAAAAAAAAAAAAAGTTGCCTCTTTTTTTTTTTTTCTTTTTTTTTTTTTAAAAAGTCCTCAAACCCCCACGGGTGCCATTGCCCCATTGGTTGCCGGAGGGAAAGTGGACATTGAGCCAAAAATAACTTTAAATGTTTTTAAAAAATATGTAATTAAAAAATTATTTGCAATATGGTGCAAGAAGGTTTGGTTAGGTTTAACGTTAATTAATTACTTGAAACTGAGATTAAAAAAATTATAAATTTTAAAAAAATTATACGAAATTCTTATTTGAATGAAATTAAAAACAAGACAATAAAATATGAAAAGGACGTCAAATATCTATGGACAATATGGTGCATGAAGGGTTTGGTTAGGTTTAACATTACACATGTCATATGATTTATCTTGCCCTACTACACTTGTTTTGTTCCTAATTTTATGAACGGTCCAAGGTGATTTTGAATGTAATTGGTAAAAGTATTGCATTTATAGCGCGAAATACTGCATGATTATCTGTTCTACGTGTTATAAACTTATAGTTACAGCAAGCATTGATATTTATAGTAAGTAAAATTGGGAATGATTTCAAAGCCTATAATTTATAGAAAAATCAGATACAAACGAAGATTTTTCCATTTAAGACCACAAGAAAGAAGCGTAGGAAACTAACTTTTGTTGTTGTTGTAAAATTTACATATTTTTTGTGTTGTAATTTGGTGGTTGGCAGACTTATATGATTCAAAGGTGGTGGTAATGTAGACAATAGTTGAATATAGGGGTGTTCTTAGGACACGAGATCGATAGAGAAAACCCATTTTTAATCCCAATCCTAATGAAGGTTTTGGAAGGAAAATCATTTATGATCCCAATCTCAAGAAAAAATTTGTCCCAAGGTCGGGATCTGGAATTTCCTAAAAATATTTTGGGTCTTTTTCTTTTCTTGCCGTAGTTTGGGGATCCTGGTTCAGTTAACTTGACCATATGGTCCTTTATGTTATTATTGGGTACAAAAATCTTGATAAAACTTCAAATAAGGGGGAAAAAACCCTTCATAGAACTCCTTTGTCTTGCCACTACCAGAAATCAAAGGTTCAAGAGTCAATGATCTTAGCCCACTGGATGATTAACATTGCTAAACCAAATTATGACAAAAACAGAAAAAAGGAGTTTGGTTATGATTTATCCTGTGATAGGATACAAGCTCTGGTCCGTGAAGCATATATGGCGCCCTTTTACACTTTCCTGTCATAGGATAAATCATATATATATATGGGATCAGGAAGTCCCATTCCCGATCTTTCTTTTCTTTTCTTTTTTTATCAAATCTCAAATTTTTACGTCTCAAAACTCGGTTGGAAAATTTTATTAAGGACCAAAGTGAAAATATTAAAAAAACTATTTTTGACACGTTAGGAAATATGATATTAAATAAAATTTTGGGTTCATTCTATAATTTTTAAAATCTTGGCCCCCCTTTGGCTCATCCTAGATTCGGCCTCATCATTATGTGCCTCTTTTTTTTAAAAAAAAATAATACAAAAGGAAAATTTATCATCAATTTAGTAATTTTTAAAAAAGTCATGCATATTTTTAAATGATGAGGAGCCGATGTCGGAGAGAATCCCTCTCGGAATGTTCCCCCTTGATCAGGAAGTCCCATTCCTGATCCATTTTTTTCTCTCTCTCTCTCTGCAAATCTCAAATTTTTACGTCTCAAAACTCGGTCGGAAAACTTTGTTGCGTCATGTAATTTTGTTGCTGTTATTGGGATATATGGGTATACAAAAATTATATAGTTAGGGCTAGATGTACTGTATACAAGCTATTTTCCCCTTGTAATACTAATGATGTCACCTTTATTCATGGGGGTGTTTCAACAATTTGCCATCAGGACAATCTCTTCTAGTAATTCTTGATAATCACTTACTCCCTCCGCTTCTAAATATAAGATAGGATTAACTTTTTTAGAGAAATTAAAGAAGCTAAATAAGTTATTTGATCATATCATATATTGTGTATTCTTAAATTATATATTAGTTTATTAGTTAAACTAAATAGTTTGGAGAAAAAAATATAAAAATATATATTAAGAAGGTAATTTAATTAGCTTATTTAATCTTTCCAAAAAAGTCAACTTTATATTATATTTAAGACCAGAGAGAGTATTATGTTCCATCACATGTTTAATTATAATGGAGCCCCCATCATATCCTTGCATACAAGTTAACATTCATTCATGATTTCTTAAAATTCTTGGTAAAAGATATTTATGTAATTTAATTAAATTAAAAAAGCTAGTTAAGACTCATGTATTTTCTAAAATACTCTAGTCATTTTTCTTAAATCTCTTTTTCTTTTTCTTCCTTAATTGTTATTACGAGAGTATAATAAAAGTAAATTAAGAAAAAATTAATGACTATAAAAAAATAAATGTATTATATTTATAATTAGTACCAATATATATGTGTTATATCTATGACGGAAGGGAATATCTACCAATATATAGAACTTGCCACTTGCACTCCTCCACCAATTACACAAGTTATAAAATAATAAAATATACAACACTAAATAGAGCTTCCAGTTCAACTAATTAAACACCAAACATGCATCGAAAAAAAAAAAAAACACCAAACATGCATATACAATTCAGCGAGGGATATATAAAGTAGGTGTGTTGTGTGATTTAAAGCTCGTAAGTCATACCCACTTTGAGCAAACGCTGATGAGGAATATCAAACACTTTGTCACTTTGTCTCAAGTTGTTCTTGAGAAAGTTGTAAGCATGATTGATCAAAATCTTCTTCCCTATGTTGGATCCTTTGCTAGCAACCACCTCGCTCTGACCGATCAAGTGCACAACACCTGCTCGCATTGCGTTCTCAATCGCGTCTATCTCCCTCTTCACAGCCTCTTGTACTACTCTTCCATCATTATCTTCAACCTCTAATCTCTCCCCATCATCATCAGTTTCAACATTCGCTATCGCTACTCTCTGTGACACCCAAACCTCTCCAGAAATAAACTCCTTCAATTTTTCAATCAATAATCTCTCAAATTGCTCATGCTCGTTTCGCACATCAGTGTACCCGTATCTCGCCACGCAACGGAACACGTTAAGTTCTTTGGGTTCTACTCTGCGGAAAAGGAATCGCTCTTGTACAGCAACTTTGCTTATAGGTAACGACTTGATGGACACAAAGACAAGGACTGAGTGAAGTGCGGGCACATTTGTCACGTAATGCTGGAAAATAGGTGGGATACCTTGAACAAGCTCAGAGTAGAATAAGGCCAAACCAGGAAGTCTGGAAACTTGTGTGTCCGCAGCAACCTGTCTGAGTTTCTCTGGAGAAATCTTGTGGTCAAGCTCAAAGTAGTACTTCCTTCTGTACACGTTGTTCCAGATGAACATGATGGACATGAGCACCGCAGCGAACGCAAGAGGAAGATACCCTCCTTGTTTAAATTTGTATAACACTGAGCTCAAATACAAAAGCTCCACAGAGCAAAATATAACAACGTAACCAACAACAAGAAGGAAATGTGTTTTCCATATCATGATCATGATCAGAACAAGTAAAGCTGATGTAAGTGTCATCACAAAAACCACAGCTATCCCTGCGTACATAAAAACGAACGAAACTATACGTTAGATTATAAAGAAAGATTAGAAGTTTGGGTCTATGCAAGAGAATGATGGATTAATTATACCGTAGGCATTGCCAATTTGTGTGGTGCCTCTAAATCCAAGAGTGACGGCAACACAAGCTATCATTAAGATGTAGTTAATTTCAGGTATGTAAACTTGTCCTTCGTACTTGGCAGAAGTATGCACGATCGTCACACGAGGAAAGCAACCCAGTGAAAGGGATTGTTGGATTATAGAGAAAGTCCCAGAAATCATGGCTTGAGAAGCTATGATCGCCGCTGCAACCGCGACCACAAACATTGGCCAGTACAAAGGGCCTGCAATAACCAACAATAGATTATTATAATTACTTAACAATTAATTTAAACCCTTTATTTTTGCGTGTAGCAGGGGTTTTGAGGGTTTGCATTAATTAGCATATACCTGGAATTGACTCGTAAAAGGTGTTTCCAACAAGGTCGTTGTGTTTGCGAAGAAAGGAGGCTTGGCCAGTGTAAGCCAATATAAGAGCAGGGTATGTCACAGAACACATACTGATTTGGAGAGACCGAACGCTGAAATGTCCAAGATCAGCAAATAGTGCTTCAGTTCCTGCAAATTAATGAGTTAGAAATGGTAATGTATAGTAAATAATTTAATCACTGAAGGTGAAACGAACTGAAACTAGCAGCATGAAATTAAACCTGTGATGGCGAGCACAATGCCACCAAGAGAAATCCAAGCATCTTTCTTGTTCCTTTTGAAATATTGTATAATGTATGCAGGATTCAACGCTTTGAGGACGGTTGGATCATACTTGATAAAGTTGTAAATACCAATGCCTCCGATGAAGGTGAACCAAACACAAATGACGGGAGCAAAACTGTACCCCACCTTATCAGTTCCAAATCTTTGGACCATGAAAAGACAAACCAAAATTGCAACGGATATCCAAACAACCCCATCTGTGCACCAAAACGTTAAAAAATTCATCAGTTTCACTTGACATGCAAATGATATATAGCTTTGTCTAGCTGTGAGCATAAAATTGTGTATGTCAAAGAGAGCATGTACGGACCGTCTGTTATGGATTTAGCAGCCTGCTTGATCCCTCCAACAGCTGATAAAACTGCAGCCAAACGAAACATTTCATCAGATTAATTAATCACTAACTTTGTTTCTGATTTCGCATCCATATTGTGTAGATTATAGATGAGAAATTAATGGAAAAACGAAAAAATGGAGGGAACGAGAGAGACGAACCAGAGATGCAGGGAGTGAGAACACCATCACCAATGACCATAGAAGTACCAAGCATAGTAGCAAACAAGAGGAAAAGCTTTGCAAAGTGGCTATTCTCAAGTTTAGATTTGATTTTTGAAGCTCTCCTCATTCTTGTGCTATTAGGCGACTCTAACCGATAATTGGACACCTCTGCATCCTCCGATTGCACATTCGGAATAAGCCCCACTTTTGCGTAACGACAGATCAGAGAGTACATCGCAAATGTCCCTCCTGTATACAGTTCACTGTGCACATTAGAATATATCCTCCAATCGCAAAGAATTGAAGAGCGTTACCGTAATTTATTTTTCCTTTTTAATTATCATCACTTTTTGTGTTGATATAATAGTACTCGAGATGCAAGTTCTTTTGACTTAAATTATGCAAGTAATTAAATTCAGCATCACTATCGATCAGTCGGCAAACAAATCACGCATTCATGACTTTTGGCGGCGAGGGACTCCTTGACTTAAAGGTAATTTAAATTTTACGGATTTATTACACACACAATTATTTCTTAATTAAAGAATATTGTTTTCACTAAACAAAGCGGTCAGATAATGACACAGAAGTCTGGCAAATAGAAGAAGAAGAATATCCCTACAAAAAGACGTAAAATATCGTGATACAGCCTTAAAACTTTGTCACGGATATTCTCTCTCTCTCTCTCTAAATACAAATACTTTCTTTCTTAGTAAATATCGCTATATAAACTGAATTAGTGATAGCAATTTAATTTATTAATTAATATAATATGAGAGAATGAACGGTGAAGAGGGTGTATATATGGACGTACCTTCGCCGTTGTCGTTGGCCTTCAAAACGATGAAGACGTATTTGATGAGAGGGAAGAGAGTGATGGTGTAAATGATCATGGAGAGAACTCCCAAAATGTCGTCGTTATGGTTGATGCCGGCGGTGAAGGTACTTGAATACACATAAAGCGGCGACGTTCCGATGTCCCCATACACTATTCCTATACTCTGAAACGCCAGTTGCAGCATCACCCGCGTCGACTGCTATATATAAATGCAACCCCGTTAGTTAAAACTTCAAATTTCCACCAACCAACTAATTATTATTTATCAATGAAATTAAAATGGCATTAGTTAACCGGGGAGGAACGATGATGAGCGTTGGGATTGGAGTAGACTCGAGATTCTATGTCGAGAGAGTCATTTCTGGCGGGTAACTTTCGCCAAGAAAGCTGATTCCCTTTGAGGCTGCCGGAACCACCAAGAGCTTCCTGCAGCTCTTCACTCTTCTCCGACGACATCTTTCTCAGTGGAAGAAAACACCAAGAACCTGAGAAAGAGATTGCAATTGGATGGTGAGTAGATGACTAGTTTAAATACAAGAAGCCAGGCGATATGTAGTGAGTATCTTGACGTTTTCGTTTTAAGTTATTCCCACGTAGGCATACGTATGTCACGCGTATATATTATTGCATGGTGGATCCAAAAAGGACGGTAGGGTACGGTACGGATCTGATTTTTTTATTTTTATATAAAAAACAATTTTAATGGATAAAGAATCTAAAATAAAGATAATCTTTTGACTAATATTTTTTAAGAAAATGATTTTTTTCATTAAAAAAAGAAAAAAGATATAGACTGTAAAAATCTCATGTGGACAATCTAAAGCCCGTTCGTAAGGATGAGGAGGGAAGCCAATTGCATGGAGGGTAGGCAACCAGTCCCATTAACCAACAAGCCTCTTGTTCAGTGGTTCTATGCATATACTTGAGATTGCCCCTTACATGCCATAAGACAACGCATTAAGGTTGAAGATACGATACTAAAACCAATGAAGAATTGTCTGCTGAGGGACAGTATGCATACGTACAACATATGTTCAAATATTAGCCGTCAAATCTTGTCTATTTATTAAACTTCAAAACTATAACATTTTTTATATTTATATTTAGATATAAATTTTACAATATCTAAAATTAATATCTACTAAATTTAATGAAACGTTTCATCAATTGGTGGTGTTAATGAATGAATGAATCAAACTCTTATAGGAACAGAGTGATTCAAAAATTCAGATAAGCTGACATGGGAGGTATGCTTGTTTTTATCTGTGCATTTTTTCTTAGTGAAGCAAGCGCACAATCCTTCTCAATACATCAAGGAAATCGACCTAATTATACTATAATGGCCCTGTTCTTGAAGTCAAAGCAATAATATGAATATTTTAAACCTAGTTCATTCTGAGGGCACCAAAGCCTTTGGGCCAGTCGCTGTAGAATGACCTCTTCACCAAACTGTCCTTATCGATATATACATCACGGAAGTCGACCCGATTATACTATAATGGCCTTGTTCTTGAGGTCAAAGCAATAATATGAATATTTTAAACTAAACACACTAAGTCATTCTGAGGGCACCACATTAAAGATTTGGGCCAAAACCAATGTGAACAAGAAGCGTGTTGTTGTAGAATGAGCTCTTCAACAAACTGTCTTTGTCTTTATTGATATATACATCAAGGAAATCGACCTGACTATACTATAATATCCTTGTTCTTGAGGTCAAAGTAATAATATGAATATTTTAAACTAAACATCCTAGGTCATTCTGAGGGCACCAAATTAAAGTTTTGGGCCAAAACCAATGTTAACAGGAAGCGTGTTGTTGTAGAATGACCTCTTCAACAAACTGTCTTTATTAATATATCACTGTGATCTTATTTATAAATTTTTTTTGACCAAATCTCACATACCAAATAGATATAGTTAACTCAATGATTATGGGATAAATTTAATTTCAACTTTGTATTCACTTATAATTGGGTATTTTTCAACTATTTTTTCTTTCTCTATCTTCATATGTACAATTAATATGAGTAAAATTGTCACAATCTCGTTTATTACATGAAACTGGACTTATAAATATCATGAAAAATTTTAATTAAAAGAGACTTATATATATGATCATATAAGACCAGAGTGGTATACATCAAGGAAATCGACATGGTTATACTATAATAGCCTTGTTCTTGATGTCAAAGCAATAATATGAATATTTTAAACCTAGTTCATTCTCAGGACACCAAAAGCTTTGGGCCAAAACCAATGGCGGATCTCCCCCCCCCCCCCCCCCCCCCCCCCCCCCAAAAAAAAGGTTCAGAATATCTTTTTTTAAAAAAAATTTAATATATTGTAAAATTTAATTCCCCCCCCCCCCCAAAATTTTTTAAACTAATTTACAAAATTATTAAATTCAAATTTTATATATTTTTTAAAAATATTGAAATCACAATAATACAATATGCAATAAATATTTATCTCAAAACTTACACATAATATAAAGTGGAAATATTTTTTGTTACAATAGATAAATAGTTGCAAGAGTTGAATATGAGGTTTAAGGACAAAATTAAACTTTGGAGTTTTTGACACTTAACTCTCATTTGATTCATAAGGATGCTTATAAAGCTTTCAACATTGATGATATTTGCACTCTTGTTGCAAAATGCTATCCTACTGATTTTATTGAGCAAGAGAAGATAATTTTGAAGTTTCAACTTCAATATTTTGTTATTGATGCTTCTAGTCATCCAGATTTGAAGAATTTATCAACTATATATGAATTATGTTGTGCTTTGATTTGTTTTTTTGTTTTTTTGTTTTTGCTCAGATTGTGCTTTGATGAAAATAGGGAAATTTAAGGTGTATTACTTGATTGATCGATTAATTCGCCTCTTATTAACTCTTCTAGTTTCAACAGTTACCACAAAACGTTTGTTTTTAGTAATGAAAATAATTAAGACAAGGTTGCTAACAAGATGGAAGATGATTTTATTGAAGATAATATGGTAATTCATATTGAAAGAAAAATAGCTAACACTTTCACTACTTTTGATTCAATTATTAATGATTTCAAGTCAAGAAAAGAAAAGCGCAGAACATTATTTCAATTAAAGGTAATTTTTAATTGTTTCAATTATTGATGATTTCAAGTTATTTAACCTCTTAACGTAAGCCGCGCAAGGTTATAATACTCAAGGTTTTTTCCCTATTAGAAGAATAATAGTTGCACAGGTCAATGCCCTTTACATTAAGTCTGTGGCAACTTATTTGACCAAGTTTTAGGGATATACAACAAATTTGTCTCTTATGGAAGACAACAAATTTGTCTCTAACGGCACTGTTTGTGGTGAACAAGTCATACCATATGAGTGCATGACTATCATAACCAAAGCAAGCATTATTTTCCCCCTATTTAGTGCTTTTTTTTTTATTCATATTTGTTTGGCTTACGTTAGAAACTATCAAACTAAAATTACAGTTTTTGACAACTTATTCTTTTATGACCTCACAAAAAATTATGAAATAGGATTCTAAAAATTTAGATGTCTCTGGCTTAAAGTACAAAAAAAAAAAAAACAACAACAACAACAACAAAACAAAAAGAGAGAATTACTAAAAAGATTATTATCATTATTTGTTCCTAAAAAATCTAGGAGTTACGGTAAGCATATTGTTCAACTTTGCCTATTGTTCAATTTTTGAGACAGACGACTCAAAAATCTAAAATATTATTCCCTCCGGTCCTAATTATAGGAACACTTTGTAGTATAAATTACACAACAAAAGTGTTCCTATAATTAAGACATGAGGTAATAGTATAATAAAGAAAATTATTTTTAACTTATCAGTTCTTTAAAATTATTAAGATAAGCATATTGTTCAAGGTTGCCTATTCCATTCGAAGAATACTTATTTAATCCCATGCTCATTCAAAGAAAGACTAATACTTTTTTTTTTTTTTTTTTTTTTTTGAAAGAAAGACTAATACTATTCAAGCTGCGTACTGCTCATCTTGGTTTCGGTCAATTAACTGGTCTGAAATTTGAAGCTTTTAGCGGGTTCATCTCTATATTGTTCTTTTTCTACGTCTTTGCTTTGTTGTTTATCTTCAGTATGTTTGTCGATCTTGAGCAATAACTGATGAGTTAGAAGCTAAAAATTCTATCTATATCTATATATTTGCAGATCAGATCAAATGGAAAGGGCACCAAAGTTGAAACTGCTTTTAGGGTTGTACTGTCTCGTTTTCATCAAACTTATCTTTCATGTTGGCAGATCAGTGGGAGATGGGAGGAAACTCATCACCAAAGACAATAATCCTGGTAATTGGTTACCTAATCTTCTTTACATAGTCATTAATTTGAGTGAAGCTATTCACATGCCTTCATGCAACCTGAGATTTTTTTTTTTTTTTTTTTTTTAATTATTATTTTTAACTACTTTTGCGTAGGATTTATAAGCATCGATTGTGGAAAGCCAAATGACTACTTAGACGAGGAAACGGGCATATGGTATGAGACAGATACAAACTTTGTAGGATCTGGTTCAACTTTCACGGTTCTCCCTCGTATCAACACTGAGTTCCCTTATTTTGGGGGACTTCTAACCACCTTGAGAAGCTTCCCAGAAGGAAAAAGGAACTGTTATACCCTTAAACCCGAACAAGGCAAGCACCATACTTATCTCATCAGAGCTTACTTTCTTTATGGGAATTATGATGGCAAAAATCAAACTCCAACGTTCGACTTGTACCTCGGCGTCAATCACTGGGATACTGTTGGCTTGAGAAGTAATGGTGATTGTTACATTGCTGAGATTATTCATACTCCCAACACAGACACAATACATGTGTGCCTTGTAAAAAGTGTTGTGGGAGTACCTTTCATTTCTGCTTTGGAGCTTCGACCTCTAACCAATTCCATTTATCAAACACCTTCACCTTCTCAATCACTTTTAATCAATAAAGGAAGATTTGATGTTGCCTCCACCAGTTCCGCCACACGCAGCAGGTGACTTCTACTTTTTCCCTCTTTTTTTCTTACGATCTCTTTATTTCTGTACGTTATTCGTTGACTCCCAAATGGGATTCTCTTTTCAAGTTATATATGATATATGTTTTCTCTTTATAAACACTAAAGCATATAACTTTATCATTATCGGTCTGATAAGCATTTATGACGTCAGATCAATCGAATTAGTTTAGTAGAGAAGCTCAATTGTTTAGGAGGAGACTAAGTTTCTCAATTTGTGATTTGGAGGATGAATCAATAAATTTCGTTATTAAACACAGTATCTAGATTATCAGTTATTATAACTAGAGAAATCCTCCGTTAGTTCTTTGAATATTAAAATCAATGACCAGTAAGGTTTTTGAATTCTCTATACATGGAAAGGCATAAACTTATTGACAAAATTTTCCCTTCAATTAATGTGGACCCACTTCAGTCTAGATAAGTGATTAGTAATTAATTATAATTAATTAATTTCTACAAATAAGCTGTTAAGTCGTTGGTTGAGGTGGTAAATAGCCACAAGGAGAATGCTCGAATCTAGAGGAGTTCATTTGTTGGAAGAAGTAAAAACTTTTAGCGTTCTAGTTCTTGAAAGGGATTAGTCAACTCCAAAGTGGCTTAGAACACCCATAATCAAATTTTTTTTTTAAAAAAAAAAAAAATCTTCTAGATAGTTTGTGGAAAAAAATTAATGAATAGTAATCAACATGTTTAATAAACTTGCATAGAGCTGTAACTAAAAAAAAAAAAAAAAAAAAAAAAAAAAAAAAAAAAAATTGTATGCACAGGTTCCACCATCTTGTTGCATGGAAAAGTAATAATGACAAGAAATAACATGCATGTGCAGGTACAAGGATGACGTCTTTGATCGACTATGGCTCAAAATCAATATACCAGAAGATTGGTACCAGATTAATAGTACTGTAGATATTGATCCTTCAAGAACAAACAATTCTTACAAGTTACCGATAAAAGTTCTGAAATCTGCGGCCCGATCATTCAATCTCTCGTATGCATTAAGCTATAACTACGACTCTGTATGGAAAAACCTTGACAGGTCTTCCAAATATTATGTCTATTTTCACTTTTGTGAAATTCAGCCACTTCCCACTGGGCATAAAAGAATACTCAAAATTACTTTTGGTGATGAAAACGTTTTCTCCCAACAGCCCATAATTCTTGAATACTTGAAACCACAAACCATTGCTCCTCAAAATCCAAGTCAAGGTTATGTTAGTTTTAACATCAGCGCAACATCAGAATCCGATGCTCCTCCAATCCTTAATGCTTTTGAGGTTTACAAGTTCATATCACCTCTACCTTCCCTAACAGACAAAAGAGATGGTACAAATTTGTTTAATTCCTTATTGAACCATATTTCCAACATCTCCATGAATATAATTGCTGTATGTTTTATTTTCTCGTTTGGTTTTGTCTTCTAAGATCTCACTTATTATTCGTAATAACAGTGGATACTATCATGGACATTAAAGAAACATACAAGATCTCCAATTTCGATTGGCAAGGAGACCCATGTGTTCCAAAACTTGCTTGGGATGGACTAAACTGCAGTTCTGGTTTCAATGGCATCAATTCGAGGATAACCTCCATGTATGTCTTTCCTTGTTTAATAACTTTTATTAATTATAAGCATCCTTAACAGAGGTAAATCTGTGAAATATGTCACTCTAAGTTCTTAATGTTTGATACTCATGTGTAAAAATCGTATAGTTCAATTTTACGTCATCCCAAGAGTATTGACTATTATGCTATAAACAACCAAAACTTCAAATCACTTGCCTTTGATTGATGTCAAAGTTTATGAATAAGTATTGAAAGCATGATTTACTCGAGCAGGAACCTAAGCGCCACCAAATTGACTGGGCAAATAACTACATTTTCACAACTTACAGATTTAGAGTCCCTGTAAGTGTGTACATAGAGTGATTTGATAATGACAAATTCTTTTAGGAGTAACGTTTCATTAACATGTAAAACACTGCTTTGTTTCAGAGATTTATCATTCAATGACTTGTCAGGTTCGATACCAGAATTTCTAGCTGAAATGCCGAAGCTGAGAGTTCTGTAAGTTACATTATTTAGGATTTAGAACCACATTGATAGGGTTCTTAATATAAGACATATTTAAGGAGTTGATCTTGATCTTAAATATAAGATATATTTTTTATATTTGTCAATTTTTTTCCTAATTTACCCCTATTGATGCTCCCTCTACAATAACTAAGAAAATAGGGAATGAGGGAATTAAAGAAGATGAGTAGGGTGCTATAAACAATATATGTCATATTAACTAATTTAACTAACTTCCTTAATATAATCTAATTAGATAAATATGTTTTATATTAAGGATTGGAGGATATACCTTAGTAACTCCAGGTTCACCTATACTTAGAAAATCTGTTTCACAATGTTTTTTGTAGTAATTTGAGTGGCAACAAGCTCACGGGTTCCATTCCCAAGTCTCTTAAGGAAAAGTCATATGCAACTTTGCAATTGAGGTTTTCCATCCTTACATTTTACTGCCAGTTCAATTGCGAATTCCCTTGTGTGAATCAAAAATAACAATAACATATCTTGTCCCTTAGTTTGGCAGATAATCCTGGTCTTTGTTTGGTGGATTCATGCAAAAAGCAGAATAAGTTTGTTATTCCACTTATTGCGGCTTCTGTTTCTTCTTTGGTCGTAATCTTCCTGGTTTCTTTAGGTATATGGATCTCCAAAACCAAAAAATTAAACGGTGGGTATAAAAATATGCTCATTTCTTATTCCACTTATTGTATATGTGCTTCATATATAGTTCTCATTATTTGTATTAATAATGCAGTGATTATCACTGTTTCAACGAATGAAGAATCGTTGCGACCAAAAAATCGAGCAGTTTCTTACTCCGGAATTCTCAGAATGACTGATAATTTGCAAAACTTAATTGGAGAAGGAGGATTTGGAAAGGTTTATTATGGCACTCTAAGAGATAATACTCAAGTTGCTGTGAAGCTACTTTCTCAATCATCAATGCAAGGTTTCAAAGAATTTCGATCAGAGGTTAGACACTTAATGGTTGTGCGGCATCAAGAAACATCAAAATTAAATATTGGTTCTTTCTAAGACTCCAACATAAAGTTCAACTTGGATTGCAGGTAGAACTCTTGATGGTTATTCATCACAGACATTTGGTTTCTCTGATTGGATACTGTGAAGAAGGCAGTGCGAGGGCATTAATTTATGAATATATGGCTAATGGTAATCTGCAACAGCATTTATCTGGTATGTAGCCAAAGTACCTAGAAGCCACAATATGGTATTAATTCACTGAGAAACATTTGAAGGTATATGTAAAAGAAATCTCATTATACTATTTATACATGTATACCTATTTATAGGTGACAACGGGGATGCTTTGAAATGGAAGAAGAGGCTTCAAATTGCCCTAGACGCAGCGTGTGGTAAACAAAACTATACATATATTAACCTTTTATGAGTTATAGGATTATATTGAATTTCAATGTGAAAATGATATCTTTTATTTTTTGAGGAATTGCAGGGTTAGAATACTTGCATAATGGTTGTAAGCCAGCAATAGTGCACAGAGACCTGAAGACCACCAACATTTTGTTAGATGAAAATAGGGAAGCTAAGATTGCTGACTTCGGGTTGTCTAGAGCTTTTGCAAATGACATTGATAGTCATGTCTCAACTCGTCCAGCCGGAACTGTTGGTTACCTAGATCCTGAGTAAGTGTTTTATTCATATTATATAGAGTTAATATCATTGTTAGACTTTTAATTTAATCGAATTTTGGTTTTGGTCATGATACATGATGGGTATAACAAAGAGGGAAAATAGACGGTAAAAATAAAAGGGATAAATAAGAGTCCACCACAATTGAGATTAAAACCCTCCCAACCGATAAAGAACCCACTTGCCTCACCACTAACCTAAAGTTAGATAAAGATAACAAGATTTAAGCAAAGTTTGAGAACTGACAACACTCAATTTTCATTTCATCACATCTGTCTCGCATTACAAAATATCCCCTCTTTATAGATAATTAAAAGCATGAAAATACAAAGAGAAATATAACTCTAAGAGTTGTGCTGCCTAGAAAATAGAAATAGCAATAACTAAACCCAACTACCAAGAGTTGCTTGGAAAATAGAAATAACAATAACTAAACCCAACTTCCAAGATTCATGTTCCCAGGAGTTTATCACCACTAAAAATCTCTTTATTGTACTTTAAATGCTAAAACTTTGATTTTCCTTCATAGTTGACCCACTAAGCATAATTTGACCCAAAATAACTTCTAAACGAATTTTTAACTTCTCTATTCAAATGTAACATTCTAACTTCTATATCATCCTCCCCTCCTTGATTGGGATTTGTCCTCAAATCCTCATAGTCTTCATTCTCACTTAAGTATGGAGTTAAATCACCAACATTGAAAGTTGCAGAAATATTGGTTTCTCCAGGTAACTTGAACTTATATGCATTATCTCCAACCTTTTCAATCACCATGAAAGGACCATCCCCCCGAGCCATCAGTTTATTTGTTCTCTTTGAAGGAAATCTCTCTTTCCTCAAATGGAGCCAAACTAGATCTCCTGAACTGAATTGCTGTGATTTGCGATGCTTGTTTACCTTTTGTTTGTACAACTCATTAATTTTCTCACTTGTATTTCCCTCCCCATATAAATTCACATGAATTTCATTTGGTGGTAAAGGTGCAAGTGTGATTTTCTTTTGATTGTCAACAAGAGAATAAGTATTCTTATGACCATCATGAACAACAAGTTTATCAAATTGCCAAGGACGTCCCTAACGAGAATATGACATGCATCCATAGGAATCACATCACACAAGATTTGATCATGATACACATTCCCAATTGAAAGAGGAATAAGGGCTTGTTGAGTTACCTTAACATCACTATTCCTGCTTAGCCATTGTAGTTTGTAAGGATGAGGGTGAGGAGTGGTAGGCAATTGAAGCTTCTGAATGAGTAACGTAGAAGCAACATTAGCACAACTCCCACTATCCACAATGAGATTGCATACCTTTTCTTTGACGGTGCACCTTGTGTAGAAGATTTGTTCTCTTTGGCCTTTCTCTTTAGGTGCTTCTTTGGCATGGAGGACTCTTCGTAACATAAGCAGATGCTCCCCTTGGTCTACTCCTAAGGTAATTTCTTCACTCAGGATTTCATCTTGTTCAGCATCCCAAACTGGACCTTGTTCATATTCATGCCCAATTTCTTCAATTTCTTTAAGTGTCATGACCCGCCTATTAAGACAATCAGCTTGAAAATGGCCATACACGTGGCATTTAAAACATTTCTTTCCATCCAACTTCTTTTTAAATTCTTTTGGAGCTTCCTTGACCTTCTCCTTCTCCTCCTCCTTAATATTTTTTGATGAGGAAGAGTCACCTCTAAAAGAGTAATTCTTAAAGAAACTTGATGGCGTGTTGGTTGCCTTCTTTGATTTTGAGCGTTTCTCCACCTTGATGGCTAATTTGCACACATCTTCAAAAGTCCAAAAAGGTTGTAGTTCCACCTTCTCAGCAATATCGTTATTTAACCCACCAATAAAATGAACAATTTTTTGTTCTTGAATTTCTTGAAGGCCACTAGTCATAAGGAGTTGCTCATACTCCCTAATATACTCTTCAACACTCAGATCTTCTTGTTTGAGAGAAGCAATTTTGAGATACGAGTCTTGTTTGTGGATCAAGCGGGAAGAAATCTTTTATCCATCGGCCTTTTCATTTTAGCCCAAGATTTGAGCCTTCTCTTGCCTTCTCGGTTCCTCTCCATCTTCAAGTTCTCAAACCATATTGATGCATACTTTTGGAGTTTGATGCTTGCAATTTTGAAGCACTTCTCATCATCAAAGTCTTTGGCTTCAAAAATTCGCTCAATAAAACGAACCCAGTCCAAATAAATATCAGGATTCAAGCTGCCATCAAATTCTGGGGGTTCAATCTTCACATCTCTAAAGTCATCTTGGAATTTTCTCCTTCTTCTATCATGAGGTGTTGACTCATTTGAAGAAGCACTTGAGTCACTAGCAGAAGAATCCTGATTGGAGGGGCTATGAGTGCTTCTAGAATGTCTCCTACGTCCATGATGATTTCCTTGGATAAGATCAGCAAGTGTTTGGTATAGTTCTTCGATCTGATTTTCAAGATTTGCAAGTTGTTGGTCACGCCTTAGATTCTGATTTTGCTCACAAGTTCTGTACCTTGGACCTTCGTCTTCCATGAAAACTTGTGCTCTGATGCCAAGTTGATACGTGATAGGTATAACAAAGAGGGAAAATAGACTGTAAAAATAAAAGGGATAGATAAGAGTCCACCACAATTGAGATTAAAGGCAAAGCCACCCTCCCAACTGATAAAAACCCACTTGCCTCACCACTAACCTAAAGTTAGATAAAGATAACAAGATTTAAGCAAAATTTGAGAACTGACAACACTCAATTTTCATTTCATCAAATCTGTTTCTGCATTACAAAATATCCCCTCTTTATAGGATAATTAAAAGTATGAAAATACAAAGAGAAATATAACTCTAAGAGTTGTCTTGCCTAGAAAATAGAAATAGCAATAACTAAACCCAACTACCAAGAGTTGCTTAGAAAATAGAAATAACAATAACTCAACTCAACTTCCAAGATTCATGTTCCCAAGAGTGTATCACCACTAAAAATCTCTTTATTGTACTTTAAATGCTAAAACTTTAATTTTCCTTCATAGTTGACCCACTAAGCATAATTTGACCCAAAATAACTTCCGAACGAATTTTTAGTTTCTCTATTCAAATGTAACATTCTAACTTCGTATCAGGTCATCCCCTGTATTTTGGTCCTGTAGTTTTATGAAGATTTGGCCTGGGTCTAACGATTGATACCTGTACTTTTTACGAGTTTTGGTTTTGGTCCTTATACTTAAACCCATACCAAGTCTTTATAAAGCTACGAGACCAAAACCCAAATTTGAACTTCAAAATCTCAAATCGGTGATTTTCTACTAAAAATCCCCACTAAATTAGTTTTAGGGAAAAATATAAGAAAATACCACTTGAACTTCAAAATCTCAAATAAGTGATTTTTCTACTAAAATGAGTTGTCAATTTCTATATTCTTGTAGTCCACAAAATTGATTTGGAATTTTGAAGTTCAAGTGATATTTTCTTGTTTTTGTCCCTTAGTTTTAAGGTTTGCTTACAAGAAAACTAATGCAATACAAGGAGCATTTGTAATGAACATATTATTTGGGATGGAAGACAAATCAAACTTTTTGTTTTTTGATTTTTGTTTTTTGTTTTTGGTTAGATTGACTACCTCGAACTATGGTTGAATATCTCTTTCCATTTGGATGCTATAAAATTTTACAGGTTTCAAAGTTCTGGCAACCTCACAAAAGGAAGTGACATATATAGTTTTGGAATAATTCTGCTAGAGCTAATCACTGGACAACCAGCAGCAAAAAGGCAACAAAACTATACCTTCAGTCTCCTACTTTATTGGGTTACCCCTAAATTTAAAAACAAGGAAATCGAGTCCATAGTTGATCCAAGGTTAAGAGGAAAATATAGTGTTGATTCGGTTTGGAAGTTTCTAGAGATGGCCATGTCATGCACTGCACCATCTGCAAGTGAAAGGCCTGATATAGGTCAAGTAGTTTATGAACTAAGGGGGTGTTTGGCAATGGAGACAAGCTTGGAATTAGTGACCAGTAGCGATCTCCACCCCAATTCAAGCATTAGTGCTCTGTCCGGAAGATAGATACTTTTTTATGTATCGTTTTATTTTGTTAATAATAAAATTGTCTTTTGTCCAAAAAACATTCTGAATTTTGGGATATTGTATTTCTTACATCTGTATTTTCAAAGACCATGGTAACGCTGTGCCTATTGTTTAAACACTTGCATTCTGTCAGGCTCCAAAATTAAGAGCTGATCGGCAAGGAATATGAGGGAATTCTCATTTCTTAAGCCTTAACTTATAAAGAAATACTTGACATAATGACTTTAATAATCTAAAGCATGCATAGATCGTTCCTACTTTGTATATATAATTATATATTTCTTATAGTCATTTATTGAACCATTTGTAGAAATTTTAACACGGTCTCCCCTCTAAGTCAGAATTTCTGACAACTCTACAATATTGTATAAGGGTTTAGTACAGTATATGGAGCTCTACTCCATAGCAACATAAATGTGTGTGTGTCTTTGTACAATAAAAATAAGGATTAAGGTGTGATTTAGCTAATAAACTATTAGCTCGAAGCGTCCAACACAATAAGTGGACCAAAAATACTAACAAACTTTTAAAAAGGTACAGTCAGCACAAAAAAAGTTTTATTTAGGAGCGCCCATCACAACGCCGTTAGACAAAAGTTAACGTCTGTTGTGCAGATTGGCCAACGAACTTTTACCCAGCGCCACTCAAAGACAAAAAAGTTTTACTCAAGAGCGTCTAGCACAAAATTCTAAATTTTACTAAATTAAATAATTTTTTTCTCAATTGTCATTATTCAAAACTACTTGTATAGATATCTATGGACAAAAATTACTCATTCTTCAATTTTGTCAAAATTATAATTTGCTAAAATAAACAAAATTTTTAATTAACAATATAATTATATGATTTAAATAAAACTCAAGGTGTTTTATAGTTTATTATATATGTTAAACAAAAAAATATATATATGATTTATTTTTATTTTAGAAGAAATTTATGTGAGTTAAAAATTCATTTAATGTCAATAAAATTTAAAAAATCTATAATAAAAAAACCTATTATATCTCGAAAGAAATGAAATCAGTTTAATTTGTATTTTTATAAAAAGAGCTTAATGGATATCAATATTGATACTTAATAATATAAATTCGGCAACTTGATGATATATTTGTTAATTCAATGATCTATTGATTATATGAATATGGAACTTGTTAAAAAAAAAAAAAAAAAAAAAAGATAACTTAAGAGGCTTGATGAAGGACAATTTAATAATAGGTTAAGGAGCAATTTGGCCTACGAAAATTTTATTAACATTAAATGAATTTTTTAAATCACATAAATTTCTTCTAAAATAAAAATAAAGCATGTAATTTGTTTGTTTAACATATATAATAAACTATAAAACACCTTGAGTTTTATTTAAATCATATAATTATATTTTTAATTAAAAATTTTTTTATTTTAGAAAATTATAATTTTGACAAAATTGAAGAATGAGTAATTTTTGTCCATATATATCTATACAAGTAGTTTTGAATAATGATAATTGAGAAAAAAAAAATTATTTAATTTAGTATAATTTAGAATTTTGTGCTAGGCGCTCGTGATAAAACTTTTGTGTGTTAGGCGCTCGTGGGGTAAAAGTTCGTTGGTCAATCATGCGCTTAGATAATGAGATGTTAACTTTTGTCTAACGGCATTGTATTGGGCGCTCCCGAGTAAAACTTTTTTTGTATTGACTACACCTTTTTAAAAATTTGTTGGTATTTTTTATTTACTTAATAATTTATTGTGTTAGAAACTTCGAGCCAATAATTTATTAGCCAAATTACACGTTAACCCTAAAAATAACAAAGATGACAA
The DNA here is from genome assembly GCA_019022655.1 of Acacia acuminata. NCBI lineage: Eukaryota > Viridiplantae > Streptophyta > Magnoliopsida > Fabales > Fabaceae > Acacia > Acacia acuminata. The sequence continues at coordinate 808,767 of JAFJYI010000166.1, forward strand.
TGATCCTTCTTATAGACCATGATTGTGGAGCATTTATACTACAGAAGTAAAGTATAAGGCAGCGGTCCAGCGGGCCAAATCCAAACCAAATACACCCTTAATATTTTTCTCTTTCTCTGCTTTTTCATCGTTCACGCTTTTCGGCGGCCAGAAAATGAAGTTGGAGAACTCAAACGGAGAGATCTTTGTTGAAAACAATGGCTCTGAATTAGAGCTGGGAATCGTAGCCCGGCCCGCCCTACAGGCCTAGCCCTCCAGGGCCTGGGCCCTACAGGGCCGGCCCCTCGCGCTCGGAGATAAGGAAAACATGTTTTGTTTTTCAAAGCTCGCCCGATAGGGCCAGGGGCCGGCCCTACAGGGCCTGGAAATTACTATTCCAAATTTTAACTATTTTTTTTTGGGTTTTTTTTTTCAAAGAAATATAATTAGTAAATTGTAACCATTAAAATTCTAATCTATCAAATAAATATTATCAACATTAATATTTAAACAATACAAATCATCTAACAAATAAACGCATTCATTAATTCGTAATAAAAAACAAACCATTATCCACAATTGCCTCACATAAAACGTAAGAAGCATTAAACTAAGAACATTAAATAACTCACATAAAATATAAAAGCATACCATTATTATTGTCAATTGTCACCTTCTTCACCACTATCATCAATTTCATAGATATTTGATTGGGCTTCACTTTGAGTAGAAGGCTGTGCTTCACTCTTTGACTAATTTTTTTTTTTTAAAAATGAAAATGCTACAGTAACAGGGCCTAACGGGCCGGCCCGAGGCCCTACAGGGCCGGCCCGATTAAGCCCGAGGCCCTACAGGGCCGGCCCTGCAGGGCCAATTTCAAATTTCAGGCATATTTTTCAAGCCCGAACCCTACAGGGCCAGGGCCTAAACGGGCCGGCCCAACGGGCCCGGCCCGATTTCCCGGCTCTACTCTGAATCCCTCGTCAGCATCTCCGATGGTCTTGAGTCGCCAAATTCTGCCATGGAAATGAGGCTGATGTCAATAAAGATGGGGACGAGATATTCGTCCCTCCTCTGAACTTCGCAATGGTGGATAATGGCATTTTCAGGGCTGAGTTCCCTGATTCTGCCAATTTCGATTCTTAAAATCTCTTCGCCTCCGCTCGGTTATGTGAGTTCAATTTCTGGTTTCGTTTTGTTTGGTAACCGAAATTGCTGTTTTTCTTCATTTTGTTTTTTGGGTATTTGATTTTGATTGAGTTCTGATGTTGTTCAGATGTTTGTGCCTTGAAACATATCCAGAAGCGACTTCCGAATATTTGAAGGCTAATGGAATAACACTTTATCAATTTGGGTTTGATGCCTTCAAGTTTTGTATTGTTTCTGGTCTTAATTGCCACCATTGACCTCTTTTTTTAATTATATTGTATGATTGTTAGTAATCATCGAGATTTGGTTGTTCTAGCATGTTCGCTTAATGCTTTTGAAATCATCCAACAGTGATAGGAATAGTCTAGGCATGCATCGAAATGCTTTTCTCATAATTTGCCTTTTCACATGCAAAAGTTCTATGACATTTTAAATGTGGGATTGATTCATTTGAAAACCGCTAATCAATCTACTTGGTAAGAATATTAGATGTAACAAGGGAAAATTTATTGGATTAGTACAGTTTAATTTGGACATTAAGATTCATATGTCTATGTCAAAATTCAAACTCGATCAAGTCCTTCAAAAATTCTTCGGAAGCTAGTCGGCTAACTAAACCAAGTAACTTCTTCCAACTGAAGCACAGTTTCTATTTTATTTTATTTTATTTTGGTATTTTGTTTTTTGTTTAACATTTGTAAGCTAACCATCTGTCATCTATACGAAAGTTAGAGATATCAATGGACAACAAACTAAATGATAGCAGTTCTATCCTAAAATTCATCATTTCACTTACATATTACTCCTATTATAGTATTGATTATTTACTTTGTTATATTAGTTACCAGGTGTCAAAGTAGAAACAAATGAAGAAGACAATCTTATAGGATCCTATAATATTAAATTATTTTGCAATCAGATATGGCTTTTATATTAAATGCTTCTTATAGGATATCCTTGAACAGACGAATTAACCTAAGCAAATTATTTCTCCTACAGCTTAGGAATTAGGATTATATTGGTTGAAGAGATATGAATTTACCTGTCTAGCCATTCTTTCTTTTTTTCTGGTCGAGTGTTTTTAACTTTTACCACACATTTTGTTCGTAATTCACTTTCGTGAGTTCCTTGATCTTCACATCCTTAGAAGAAATAAGGTAATAGGATCATCTTTATTACTATGATGAAAACTATCTTCACTTCTTCAGTAACTGTGGCAGACTTTTGAGATTGGCTATGCCTATGATAATGGAGTACGCATCTATTTCCAGCACTCTGCCATCAATTTGTGATTTAACTTTCCTGCACTAGAATCTTGGAATTAGATTTACTCTGCCATATTTGATGTCTCATGTCTGATTTCAACAAGTTCTCAATTGCTGTTACACACAGGGATAGGAAGAAATTCTCCTAGTTTCTTGATGATATTTGAGAGATGGGGAAATTGCTCATAGCCACTTCATTTGCATATTTAACTTTAAAGATTGGAAGGTATATTCTGAAGCATTTGTTGTCTAATATTCACACTATTTCATCCAATTAATCATCTGAGCCAAGGAAATGAAGAAAAAAAAAAAGCATTTCAATAGCAATAAGGATTTCATGTTCTCAAGCTACATTCCTTAACAAATTTTTATCCATTGTCATAACTTTACCTATGTTTCCTAGTATCATAACTGAAAGTTTGCTGTCAAAATTGTTTTGGGACTGTCTTTGAGGGAACCAAAATTATGCTGTTGTGATTAAAATTTTGTTTCTGTTGCACTTGTATAGCTATTGAATCTGATTGTAAATTGAAAAAGTACGGGTTTAAATTTGAGCTATTGGGAAAACTTGGTTCGGTTTTAAATTTCAAGTTGTGAATGGTTCTAAAAAACTTGTCACTTGTTAACATCATCAATTCTATACTACTGAACTGTGATTTTTCTGTGAAATTGCTCTGTTATTGATATTTTCGACTGCAAACTGAATTGGTTGTATTGTAAGGCATTGATGTTATCAGTTAGAACTTTGCAGCAAAAAAAATTAATTGAAGAAACGGCATTTGAGTTGTTAAAAAGTTATGCGATTTTTTTGACATTCTTGATTTGCAGTGAGATTGGCGAAACTAAAAGCCAATAGGGTGTTTACTGCACCATGTGATACTTCAGTGTTGTATCCCGCAACTGGGGGTAACATTCATGAGTTCACAGCCATAACTCCATCTGTTGTACTTGACTTTCTTGGCCCCCTTATTCTTAAGATGGCCGCAATTGGTCTTAGCCTCTTACTATAAGGATCACTCATATGCTGCTTTTTCCAGTAAGTCTATGTGACTTTTGTTACAGATAGTCACTAAGAAAGTCTTGTACATTCTTCAGTTTTGATTTTTGTATAATTGGTGGTGTTAATGTTGCAGATGGAGATAGTGAAGTTGGGGAAGAGGACAAAGATGAGTATGGATGGTAGGAAGAAATTGAGATGCCATGGAACTCTTAAATATATATAGGAGATTGAGTATAGGGGTCATCCAATTATTAATACTATTTTTTAAATTGAATTCTCCAACACGTTTTCTAAAACAAACCCACACTTGTTAGCTGTTTCTTTATTGAATACCAACAAGACCTTACAGAGATCTCATCACTAACCTTGCACCTTTTAGGGTTCATGTTTAAGAATATCTATATATATTTGTATTATCTGGTATTTCGTACTTTGTGGAATGCAAAGTTCTAATTTATTTATTCTATAGTTATTTGGTGTATAACTTATTTATGATTTTTGTGTTTTTTAGTTCATTTTGTTGGTAACATTGTTGTTTATATTTCGTTTTATTTATGTATAATGTTTTAGAATTGCTACTTTATATATTTCTTCATATATACTTTTTTTTAATACATTATTCAGTATTGTTTATTTCATAATATATTTTTTTCTTTATTTGAGTGGTTGATGTAAAAGAGCTCTAATAATTATAATTTTTTTTTTATTTAAGTGGTCGTTGTGGGAGAGCTTTAATAATTATTAATATTTTTTTTTTCTAATTCCTCAATTTGTAACGGATTTTTTTCCTATACCGAGATTCGTTATTACGGACCGCTAATAAGGCCCAACGTCACAAGGGCCCAATGGTAGGAGTAACGGTATAACCGTATGCCTAGTATCCAGGAAGACTGGGTGATCCGGATTCACCGGTTAGTGGGCGCATTCATAGGGCCGTTGCTATATGCGCGCCCCCCAAATCTGCACGACAATCGTGATCCACATCACAGTGGCCTCTATAAATACAGAGATAAGCTAATCAGGTTCTACGTTCTAACTCGGACCTATTACCTTCGTTACACTTGTGCACACACCTCACCCCCCAATATTGTGTACGGTGATCCCAACCTCCTCCGGATATCTCCACATTAGATATGCGGAGAGAGACCTTTGATCCCAACATCAAAGTACCGGTCCGAGATCGGACACAGACGTTCTATACCAGAACAGTTGCAAAACATAAAATCTGTTGCAAATTTTGTTTGCAACAAGGGTTTTTGTGACGGATTCTTTTTCCGTCACAAAACCTATTTGTAACAACAACAAAAAAGATTTGGGCGACAGATTTTATCCGTCGCTAAATAAGAATAAACCCAGCATGAATGACCTCAGAAAGTTTCACAATATCAAACTTTGAGAGGTGAATTCAATTTGTCTCTTTTGTTTTATCAAAAGACATCTTTTCCCCACTTTCTTGAGCACCACAACTACACTAAATTATAAGAGGCTGATGAAAATTCAAAGCTTGGCTTGTTTCTCTAAAACTACGTATAAATCTCCATAACCACAAGGTTGCATATATACAAATCTTTTTGTCACAGATTTCTCTAGCTAGGCAGCCGAATATGGGTTATTCCATCATTTTCGTTGATCATGTCAAAGTGAAAGAGCTTGAGAGAGGTTAACACTTCTTTTCTTTCTTTCTTTCTTTTCCCAGTTCTATATAATTAAACTTAAAAGGATAAATTGGGAGAACTTTCAAATAATTAGCATTATTTTTTGACCCAAAAAAAATATTTAGCATTATTTATTAAATAATTAGTAAATAAAGCAAAAAAGAGATATAGAGGGAGAAAAAAGCACCCAAGTTTTTCTATTACCCTTTTAATATCTAAAATACTCAAGTTTCTTTTTGTCTTATAAGAATAATAGTTGCACTGATCGATGCCTTTACCCTTTACACCAAGTCACCAATAACTTATCTCTAAGTTTTGGGGCCAATCAAGGCACTAGAGGTTTTGATTCACACAATATGTCAAACAAACATTAGGACCTGATCGTCCCATTCCATAGGATTTTAACGTTATATCTTAACACGATATTCAAATCTATACTAAGTGCAGAAAACTACAAATATCAAAATTGAAGAGGAAGGCTACGTACAGCTGTCAAATATGAAGGATCACTAAGGCACCGTTGGTGTTGACTGAACACAAAGGGGTTCTTCATTTACTTGGACCAAGTCAACCCATGGCTACCATAATAATTAACCAAACCAAGTCGTGTAACCATTACTATCACTAATATTTAATGATGTATATTTAATTTTTTGCCGGAAGCTATCAAATTAAAATCATAATTTTGGTAGAAATAAATAATTATCCATTTCATACCTAAATGATGATTTTCAATTATAATGGTTTTGAGATAAAAATAATAAGGGGTTTAAACACCGTATTTGCGTGAGAAGAAGAAGGTCCTACACACACATGAAATAGTGGGACCCACATATATATATATGTGTGGGTCCCATCATTTTATATTTGTGTAACATGAGAAAACACTTCTCCTACAACATGAGAAGTGTTTTTCCCAAATAATAATGGTTTCAAATGTGACACTAAACAAAATGCACACAATGACCACATAATTTCATACAAGTAAATTCAAAATGATGAAATTCCCATGAGTCAATTCAATTATATTTGTCATCCTTGGAAGAGTGGAAAAGTAAAACACACAAAAAGAAACATATTTTTATAAATAATGTTTATAATTATTTTTCTGTTATTATTTAGAGTTGTTCTTTATAATTAGTATCTATAAACCCCAATTCAAGAACTTTGACGTTACTATATTTAGAAGTTAAGAATTATTTAACGTTTTTTTTTATTTAAAAAAAAAACTGATTTATTGAAGTTTCACTAGAAAAGTAGAAAACTATAAATAAACATTATTTATCATGTTTATGATAATATTTAAATTATTATTATTTTGCATGAAAATACTTTTGCAATCAACATCGATGACATATAAGATTACATTGTAATTATTATTAAAAGGAAAAACCATTCTTGAAGTACCCTCTAGTTTCCTTCAATTTTTAGTTTGGTTCATGTGTGTTTCTCTCTTTAATCCTTTAATTTTACTTTGTTAGCACAATGAGCTTTTGTAAAGAGCTAACAATGTTAACAAAACCAAGTTACATGGGTTAACAGTGCTAAAAGCGTAAAATTAAAATAATTAACATGGAGAAAATGCATATATATATATATATATATATATATCAAATTAAAAATTAAAGTAAACTACAAGTACCTCAAGAAATGTTTTATAATATTAAAATAACTATATGTATCCTTAACTATTATTAACTTTTTGGCACTCCTTCTAACCATAAAAAAAGTAATCAATCAGCAAGTCAATTCCAAATGCCGTAAGCTAAACGCCACATCCTACTTACATAAACACACAACTCATATCCAACTTTACTTCCCATGCATCTTGGCTTGACTTTGGTTGTTTTCGTAGATTTCAGAGTTCTGGGAATCTGAATGAAAAGAGTGATGTTTATAGTTTTGGGATAATTCTTCTTGAACTAATAACGGATCAGCCAGCAATAAGGAGAGATCTACATGGCACCATTTGTCATATTCTTCATTGGGTTACACCATTTGTCAGATTTCAGAGTTCTGGGTAGCTGAATAAAAAGAGTGATATTTAATAGTTACTGCCTCTTGAAGAGATTTATTAGGAATAACAATTTTAATTTGACAGACTGATGTAAGTGATCGAGATATACTTATATCTATTAATCTCATTATCTTTAATTTATCAGCCGCTCTAGGTTGTTTTTCTCTATCGAAATCTTTGAAACACTAGTTTACTGTTTTTCTTCTCTTATATTTAAATTAATCATTAATCTCATTATCTTTGATTTAGTCAACTTAAATGAACCTAAGAAATTTAATGCCTAGTCATTAATTATTTTAAGTTTCAGTGGGACGACCTTAATTTGCTAGCTTACTATTTTATGACCTGTACACTTGCGGCGTCTACTTAAAATTTGGTAGTATTGATTATTGTTTTTCTTGTTCTTCGAACAATCTTTTTTATATATGTATTTAAGTAAAGAAAGTATAAAGTCATTTACTAGATATGGATTTTATATATATTGTAGAGACTTTTATAATATAGAATTTTCGTAATGAGAGAAACTTTTTTATAAATTGTAATGAAATATTTTTGGTAAGATTTTGGACACTCTTTTTAGAGGAACTAGAAACAAAGTGCTTGTTATTCATGGTTGTTGTACCTGTGCTTGTTTCATAGACTATGTATCAACGCATATTTTCGTGGGTTTGGGCCGTTCTTGGGTAGTTACTCTCATTGACTATTTGTTCATGCTTGTTTTTGTGGCTTTGAGCCGCGCTAAATTATTTAACCTCATAGAAGATGAGGAGGGATGGACAGACCTCAAGGGAAAACCTTGAGTATTATAACTTAGCACGGCTTACATTAAGGGCATTGACCTGTGCAACTATTATTGTTCTAATAGGGAAAAAATTACCGCATGCGGTTTTTTGAAAAAGATTTCTAGACTCTTGGATCAAGATTTGGACGGCCAGATTTGAAGATGAGGAGGGATGGGCGAGAAACCGGATTCGGATATATAGAGTACACATTAGGTGCCCAATAATTAGGTGCCCCTTATGTGCTCATACCTCTACTAGAGGGATGAGCATATTTTTTTATTTTTTATATATTTTTATTTAGATTTAAATTATATGCTACTTTTTGAAATGTTTTTTGTACCCAATATCTCAAATTAATTAGTTTCTAGTTTAAAGGTGTTACATATACATATTTTTTAATGTAAGATTGAAAATTAATTAATTTGAGATACTAGATGTAAAAAAACATTTTAGAAAGCAAAGCATATAATTTAAATCTAAATAAATACAATATATAAAAAAATTTAAAAAAATTATCTCTCTAATAGAGGTATAAGCACATAAGAGACACCTAATTATTGGACACCTTGTGAATCCATGAGTCATATACCACCTTGAACAAACTATCGCGAGTCAGATTTGTCAGGCATTGCAACATTTTTTCCCCATTTACAAAATAGTCATAGGTCTTCTCTCAGTAATTGAGATCGGATTCGATTTATTTGGAATTTCCCTAGCAAAAAGGGGTGAGAATTTTTCTGGCATGGTTTGGCTCTGGCTTGTATAGTAGCAATGGAAGAACTTATTTGGTAATAAATCATTGAGTAGGAACATATGAAAAACGTCCAAGTTTTTGGACAATCCAAGAGTTACTCAATTTAAATAATCCTAGAGTAGGTTGAGCATCAAATTAACAAGCCACGATCATCTAAGCTTGCACTTCATTTTGTCCATACTAAACATAAACTTCAACTTTTGATTAGTGTCTTGTGACATGCCAAAAAACATGGCTATATATATATATAGCGTTGCAATGAACAGGTAACAGATGCATGGCTATATATGTAACGCGTTGCAAAAACATGGAACTTCATTTAGTTGACTGTTAATAGCACAGGTAACAGATGCATTCGCAACTACCAATCATTGCCTTCCCTGTAGAAAACTAGACATGGGAATAACGGAATTGTAACTTCTCTACACACACACACGCACGGTGCCATAAGAGGTAGTTAGAGATAAATAATATTATGTGTATTTATTTATTCTTTGTATTGTTTCATCTATTCTAGAATAATCCTTGAGGACACATGTCAATGTACAATTGGTTACTCTTGTCTATAAATAGAAATATGAAGGCTCAAGCTCATTGATTGAGAGCTTGACCTAATTCATTCATTCTCTATCTTGGTACCAGAGCCAATTTGCCAGAAATGGCCTCACCTACAAACCCTAATAGCCAACCAGATCCAGCCACCACGTCAAACCCTAACCCTAATCCCATTTCATCCACTGTTCATACTGTTCATCATCCACAGGACTCGGTAGTCACGTCAATCCTTCCACAGTCCACACATGTCACAACTGGAGCCCACCCTGTGCACTCTTCCTCGTCTGCAGCGCAAACTTACCCTGTCTCATCTTTCCCGTCACTTTACTCTTCTTTTCCTCCCCTTCCCGTCTCCAACCCGACCTCGCCATTCAACCCCATCCCAACCCCAACCTTCACTCAATCTCCACCTCCAACGTCGTCTCAACCCACTCTCCACCAACCAATCCCGATCTCCACCTTCATCCCTCCTTCATACCCATTTCAATCCCATACCCATTTCGCTGGTCTCTCCTCTGGTTTTCCCTCCGGTTACCCCACGGCCCATCACCTCAGTCCCCAAATTTCCACTCGATCCGCCCCTCTGTTGAGCTCTCTGAATCACGCTACCCCCGTCAAGTTGGACGGGGACAACTTTATCATTTGGGAATCGACGATTTTACCCATCATTCGTGGCCACAAGTTGGACGGCCATGTCTTCGGTACCACCGTTGTTCCATCGGAGTATATTCTAGACTCCACCAAGAACGTTTTCCCTAATCCTCTCCATGAAGATTGGGTTGCCACCGATCAAATACTGCTTGGATGGCTCTTTGGGACACTGACGATTGAGGTAGCAAGCCAAATGACTCACTGTAAGACGTCGGCTCACCTCTGGAAGTCCATTTCTGAGTTCGTGGGTGTCAATACCCGTTCTCGTATTACCCTCCTGAAAGGTGAATTTCAGCAACTGAAGAAGGGAACCCTCAAGATGAGAGAGTATCTCTCAAAGGTGAAGTCCGTCTCCGACAATCTTAACCTCGCAGGATGTCCTCTGTCCATCACCGACCTGGTCAGTCAGACCTTAGCTGGACTTGACACAGAATATACTCCTATTGTAGTCATCCTCTCTGAGAAAGAAAGTATCACATGGTCTGAGCTCCAGTCAAAACTCCTCACGTATGAGTCACGATTGGAAGCCCTTAACACCTCAACCACCACCAATCTGTCAGGCGCTTTCGCCAACCTCACATTTCAACCTAATCAGTCTCAGCCGAGATCCCCAAATTATCGTGGTGGTGGGGGAAGGCGTGGTAGAAGTCGCTCCAACAGAGGTTCTTCTGGTGGTAGAAGCTCTGGCCGAGGCACCTCAAGAAATGATCGATGGTGCTACCTGTGTGATAAACCTGGCCATGAAGTCGCCAACTGCTTCAAGCCACCACGCAAGCCAGACCACGCCTCCTCCTACATCACCACTGCCGACACCATCTCAGATCCAGCTTGGTATCTTGATACAGGGGCAACTCACCATGTCACTAATGCACCTGAAAACGTCAGTCCAGATCCCACCTTAGAATCGGTATATCTTCTATCTCTCGTTGGAAATGGAGCATCTGTAGATGTGATTGGGATGGTTGTGCTAACCTTCTCCGTGATAAACCTTCTTTGGTTTTAAAAATACGAGACCGAATGATGTGCTTATAGCTCCTCAAATGACCAAGAAATTGATTAGTGGTTTTAAACTCACCAATGATAACAAGGATGTATTTGTTGAAATTGACTCTCATGGCATTTGTTTTGTGAAGGACAAGAGTCGGCGTAGTGTGTTACTTCAAGGCAAAGCAACCGGAGGATCTACTCCGGCCTATACCAAATCGCAATCCCGTGGTTCCAATGAAGAAGTCTCTTTGTTAGTTTCAATTCCATAGGAAGTAATTGTCTTAGGACTACTAGTACTAGTTGCAATCTGTCTGAGTTTGATTTTTGGCATAGACGTCTTGGTCACCCTAGCAAAGTTGTTTTACAAAGGGTCCTCACAGATTGTAACATTTCTGTTTCATCTAATGAAAAATCACACTTTTGTGAATCCTGTCAGCTGGGAAAATCTCACAAACTCCCCTTTACTCTTTCACATTCTCGTGCATCTCATGTTCTGGACTTGATACACACCGACCTATGGGGACCCTCCCCAATTAAATCTGTAAATGGTTACCACTACTACATCAGCTTCCTTGATGACTACAGCAGACACACCTGGGTTTATCCCTTAAAATCTAAACATGAGGCTTTATCTGCTTTTAAAACTTTTAAACTGATGGCTGAGAACATGTTTGAACGCCGCATTAAAACTCTTCAAAGCGATTGGGGAGGTGAATTCCGTAGTTTTCAAGCCCTTCTTGATGCACATGGAATCATCTTTAGACACTCTTGCCCTCACACATCTGCTCAAAATGGTAGAGTTGAGCGCAAACACCGGCATATTGTGGAAACAGGCCTCACCCTTCTCGCAGATGCACATATGCCTCTTTTTTACTGGTGGGAGGCTTTCTCCACTGCAATCTATCTTATCAACAGGATGCCAACGGCTGTCTTACAGAAGCTTTCACCATTTGAGGTCATCCACAATCGTAAGCCTGATTATAGGGCTCTCAAGATTTTTGGCTGTGCTTGTTATCCCTGTCTCCGCCCTTACAATCAGCATAAACTTCAATTTCATAGCACCAAGTGCACTTTTCTTGGGTATAGTGGTTCCCATAAAGGCTTCAAATGCTTGAGCTCCTTTGTGAGAATATATATTTCTCGTCATGTTATTTTCAATGAGACTGAATTTCCTTTTGCGGCTAACAATTTTTTGTGCTTTCGTAAAACCCTCACAAAGCATGAAGTTGTTACTTACTCAAGCATCTCTCCTGTTTTTAATGCTGATTTATCTTGTGCTCCTACTGAAGATGCTATTTGTGCTCCTGTTGATGATGCTCTTTCCCCATCTGGTGACCTCTTCTTCAGACCTACTCCTAGTGTCTCTCGGCAACCAGCTCCTGATGGTGCAATCCCCCCATCTGGCACGCCATCCAGATCTGCATCTCCTCTCTCTCGGCCATCCTCCCAAGCCGGTTGTCTCATTGATCCTACAGCTGTTTTATCACCTCATCATGCCTCTGTTTCTGTGTCTCCATCAGCTCATGAACATCAGCTCACGGTTCCACACTCCTTGGCTGCCCCATCACTTGATCTGTCTCAATCCTCACAAGCCTCAGTTGTTCCTCCTTGTACCGCCACCAACACTCATCATATGCAGACTAGGAGCAAAGTTGGGATTTCTAAGCCCAAAGTCCCCTATGTTGGGATTATCGTTGCTGATTCTGATTTTACACCGAAAACACCAAAGGAAGCTTTGCTGTCCCCTCCTTGGAAACAAGCAATGGTTGAAGAATTCACAGCCCTCCAACGAAATCAGACTTGGACCCTTGTTCCAAGGCCCACCACACAGACTATTGTTGACAACAAATGGATTTTCAAGTCCAAGTTTCATCCTGATGGGACCTTAGCCAAAAGAAAGGCCAGACTTGTTGCTAAGGGCTTTCAACAAACCCAAGGTATTGATTTCTTTGAAACATTCAGTCCAGTGGTAAAGGCCTCTACTATTCGAATTATATTGACAATTGCTGTTGCACTTGGTTGGGCGATTAAACAACTTGACATTAATAATGCATTCTTAAATGGATACTTGTCCAAGCCTGTTTTAATGGAGCAACCAGAGGGCTTTGTAGACCCTTCTCGGCCCAACCATGTTTGCAAACTATCTAAGGCTCTTTATGGGTTGAAGCAAGCTCTAGGGCATGGTTTGACCGCCTTCGGAATGTCTTGTTAGCTTGGGGTTTTACCAACTCTAAAAGTGATGTCTCATTATTTATTTATTCTGACAAGAGTCAAGTATTAATGATTTTGATTTACGTGGATGATATCCTTGTCACTGGTAGTAACTCCTACAGTCTCAAATATTTTGCTACAAAACTTCATTCTATCTTCTCACTAAAAGATCTTGGTTCTCTCCATTATTTTCTTGGTATTGAAGCTCATAGAGATACCACAGGACTATACCTGACTCAAAGTAAATATATTTGTGATCTTCTGGATCGTTTTCACATGAATAATGCTTCTCCTTGTCCCACACCAATGGCTGCCCATAAATCCTTATCAGCCTTTTCTGGTGAGTTGCTTCCTAACCCCACTGAATACCGAAGTGCTGTAGGAGCCTTACAGTACCTATGTAACACTCGCCCAGACATTAGTTTCAGCGTTGGTAAATTAAGCCAATACCTTTCCCAACCAACAACAGAGCACTGGAAAGCTGTAAAAAGGGTATTAAGATACCTCAGGGGGACAATTCACTACGGCATTCACCTCAACCCATCAGCCTTGCTGAATCTAGCTGCCTACTCAGATGCTGATTGGGCATCTTGTCCTGATGACAGACGTTCAGTAGGAGGATACTGTGTTTTTCTGGGTGATTCTCTAGTAACTTGGTCCTCTAAGAAACAATTAGTTGTTTCACGATCCAGCTGTGAATCCGAGTATAGGTCCCTATCCAACACTGCTTCTGAACTTTCCTGGATCAGGTCCTTACTGTCAGAACTGAATCTGAGACTAAAAAGGATACCAACTATATGGTGTGACAACACCAGTGCAGCAGCCCTTGCTTCCAACCCTGTTCACCATGCGAGAACTAAACACATCGAAATTGATGTGCACTATGTGAGGGATCAGGTTCTAAGTAAGGTTTTAAATGTTTCTCATATTCCTACTGAATTTCAGATTGTTGATTGCTTGACAAAGCCCTTACATCACTCTCGGTTCAGCTTCCTTAGAGACAAGATGGGTGTCACAGTTGCACCATCCAAAAGATCACAGCAAGCTCAAACCTTGACTAGGACAAAGAAGAAGAAACCAGTTCGAAGTAACGGAGAGAGTTAGAGATAAATAATATTATGTGTATTTATTTATTCTTTGTATTGTTTCATCTATTCTAGAATAATCCTTGAGGACACATGTCAATGTACAATTGGTTACTCTTGTCTATAAATAGAAATATGAAGGCTCAAGCTCATTGATTGAGAGCTTGACCTAATTCATTCATTCTCTATCTGAGGTAAAATACTGTATAGTACCTTGAGCAAGTTCTGAAATTGCAACGAATGGCCAGGCAGGAGTGGCAAGTTCTGATTCTGGCAAAGGAGATCCTCGAATGAGCTCAAAAATAGAAGCTCCCAAAGAAAACATATCAACCTTGTCAAGGTGATCATAATTCTCATTCAGGATTTCCTGGGGCATATATATAACGTGCATTACCCTCTTCAATTGGCAGGCTCTTATCAATCAATGAGAGTTGCACAGCCAAAATCACCAAGCTTATAAACACCATTTTTGACATAAATATTATCAGGTTTAACATCAAGATGAGCTATTCCTCTTTCATGCATAAACAACAGTGCCTTTGCAACCTTCACAAAAATTCAAGTAAAATTTGTCAAAATATGGGGAAAAAAATTAAATAATAATAATAATATACTAAAAGGGCCATCAGCAGCATGATAAAGCCTTTCAATCAAATTGGATTTTTTGAAAGCTTATGCTAGAATGGTTAAGCATTCAGAGACTAAAAGGGACTTTCATCATATACTCAACAAAAATTTAGATGTTAACTGACAGTGGTTCCTCGATGTCAACAATAACTATCAACAGTGAGATTCAATTGAAATGGTCATGAAAGGAAGTTTACCTGATGCAGTACTTCTAACACTTGGCCTTCCGCAAACATTGTATTGGCCTTGCTAATGGATAAGCTATGATCACATAGCTCCATCTGAATATACATCCGCTCATTTCAAACCATGAAGAATAGTACCCCCACTATGTTTTCATAGGATCCTAAAGAGCATGAAAAAACAAATTTGGTATAAAATTCCTCACTAAGAAGGAAACCACAAGGAAAATTTAACTGTACAAACCTAATGCTGCCAGTGCTTGAACTTCCATCAAAGCTTTTCTCCTGAAATGCAGAAAGATTGAGTTAATGGCTCAACTTAAGCTAAGAATAATCCAAAAGAGATGAAGATGCTACCTTTCTGTTTCCTGGCACAACTGTCTTGTGTGCTGTATTTCACAGCATACAAGCCACCGTCTATTCTCTTTAAAACTTTGAAAACGTTACTAAAGTTTCCTATACCAATTTGCTGAGGAAAAAAGGAAAAAAAAAAAAAAAATTGAAATATTAATGGAAGAAGTTAAGAGGTTTCAGGTTTCAAGCCATTTAAAACGTTGGCAACTAAAATTTCTATTTTCAACGTAATACCTCAATCTCATGGAAGTCAGTGTGATAGCGTGAAAGCCCATCACCACCAGTAATTGGGGGGAACAGACCTGCAGTTCTAGCATTACATGGTTTCTACAATGCAGTAACTTTGAAGTGCTGTGATGCTGTCAATCAGTGAAAATCAGCTGAATACGTCGCTTGAATCAGCTGTGAGGCTGCACTCAGTGAAAATCATTTCACACTATTGCAATGAATTCTTTGATCATAAACTGTGGTTTGATCATCAAAGGGCTTTAACTAAGCCCAGAACTTTAAGTTCTGTTTCGAGGATACAGCTATTTGCTTCTAAAAAACCCTTAGTTGGGTCCTTGAGTGTGGCCAATGGCACGGGTTCTCTTAATCCCCGCGTGGGATTCGAGCTGGAGAAGTGCCTATACACTGGAAAAAATGGGAAAACAAATTAACATATCTTGAGAATTATTTTAAACACATGCTCAATTGAAGTTTCCAAGTTAAAATAAAAACTTAGTCGTGAATCTCACATTTGTTTCGGCATGCTGTCCCTTGATTTGGTCCTTGACACGCAAAATACAGTGCACATATAATTTAGTGTCAGATGGAATTGACGAGGTGTCTACGGTCAGAAACAGAGAGACACTACCTCCCTTGCCCTCAACTGTCCCATTAGGGTAGAAAACGAGTTTCCTGCATCAAAACAAAACCAGAATACGTTATTTCATGCATTTTATTAAAACATAACATTAGTAGGTGATGACTCGCTAGGAAGTTAGGAAGCATTTTTCATATATACCATCTGTACTTTCCAGCAGGGAAAAGTTCGGACTCATACTTTTCTAAGTTAACTCTTGCAAAGTGGTCGAATTTCCACCTATAACAGAAGAGGAGGTTCATGTATCATTGATAAGTATTCTTGGTTGGAAGGAGGCTTTATGATGACAAAGATCTGGTCTCCGAAAACGCAGGCATCCTCAATTAGAAATCCATTTTGTTGAACGAGACGAGGTCCATGAATTTTGATATGCCCCATTCAATTTGAAGCTTATGAAAATGCCTTGTGCTTGCGTCTGCGCATTTCATGAGTGATTGAGCCAACAAGGTATATATGAAATGCAAGGCTAAATGATACATGCTATAGCTTTTGAAGTACCTTGATAAGAAAAATACTCATCACGAAGAAAATCATATACATACAAATTTACTACAATGGCATTGACCTCCCAGCCAACAGGAAATGAGCTCGAGCTTGAAACCATCAAAGCATGTAGAGCATGTATTCAATTGCATCAACATGCGTGCCGCAATGGTTTGGCGTAGAAGAGATATGCATATGAAGGAATATAGTATGTAAGTCGGGCTTGACTTCACTTATACCAAGTTTTACTCTAGTCCCTTAAATTTAAAAAGAGCACTTTTTTCAACAGGAAAAGTCCAGTGCCCAGTGGGAAAAGCTCGGTGGGAGAAGATGAGATTACTTTTGGTGCTTGGGATAGCTTTTAATTGTGATGGGCTTATCTTAAAAGCTCATGGAAGAAGCCAGGATTTCCAACTTCTGGCGTCAAAGTCTGAAAGCTTGGAAACACAGAGAAGCAGTCGGGGGAATCACATAGAAGACGGCTGCGAACACAGAGGAACTGAACCTCCAGCCTTCTTCCTCTCTCTCGATCATCATACATCATCACCTTCCACCTTCCACCTTCTAACAAGCTTCCACTGTCACCTTCTTCCTCCAACACCAGAAACAGAGCAGCTGCGAGACTGAGAAGAAACAGAGTAGCTGTGTTCTTCCATTCTCTTTTTTCCGTTGTTCATCCACTCCACTAATGTTCCCTCTTCCATTCCATTGTCACTTACCATAATATCTCCCTTCTTCATCATTAATTTCATTTTTTTTTTTCTTTTGTGGTGTCCATGACTGTGTGTTCCAATCAGATGGTGGCTTTGTTTTTTGTGTTAATTTTAAGATGGCTTGATTAGTGGATCAATTGGGATTTCAATTATCATAATCAACTCTCCAATTATTATCATTCAATCAGAGGTGCACTGTAATTTAACTTTTTTATTTTTATTTTATCTCCAACATCACATAATCTACAACTAGGGTATGTGTATTCAATAAGATTCATTCATTTTAAGTCATTTTTCAAACCAAATACTTATATGGCTGAATATTATCCATTCCTTTCTACTCTTTTCTTTAAGCCAAATGGGGCCACAGAGATTAATAGTTCATTCATCCTGTCACTTATTAAGTCCAATTTTGTAAAAAATGTGAGACTTTTCAGGTCAATCACATATTTTTTTTTTTTTCTGAAAATATATATATATATATATATATTTTTTTCACATTTGATATCAAATTATTTGACAAAAATACTTTCACTCATATCATTAGTTCATCCATCCCTTCAAACATGATTTAAAATGTGGGCTAGGTCAAATAAAATTTTCTCACATTTGTTTTTCCTCTCATCTTTATTTTTCTTCCTAATTTGATGAATGGTCCAAGGTAAACTTGAATGTACAAGTTTCTAAATGTATGGCATTTATAGCTCCAAACTCTGCATGATAAGTTGTATTGCATCTATAAATTGTAAAAATGGGGAAAAAATTGAATAGATTGATAATAATAAAAAATACATAAATTATAAAAACTACTCCCTCCTGGGGTTCCTATAATTAACCTGAGCTGGAGGTTAGGGATGAAGCAATAATTATTTTTTATTTAATATATAAAAGCATGGGAATTTAATTTTCATTAATTGAACTAACCTAAAGAAATAATATTTATTATAAAGAACCACAAAAATTATAATTATTTAGAAGAATGTATCATAATATAAATTTAAAATTATTAAATTACACCTAATCAACCCTCAGTAATATTTCTTGTATTCATAATTAAAAAAATAACTAAAATTAAAACTAAAAAACCGCCCATTATGATATGATTTTTTTAAAAAAAAATCGAATATATTATTTAATTAAATATGGGTAAACTCATATTTTTTAAAAAAATTATTTTCCAACAATTTATATCATCAAGTTGTCAAATTTATATTATCAATAAAAAAAAATAAAACATAAATATTCAAAAAACTAGTTCGGATGAAGGAATAATTATTTTTTATTTAATCTATAAAAACATATAATTTTAATTTTAATTAATTGAACTCATTGAATAAAAGGCACTTGATTTATACAACTATTTTTTTTTTTGCCAACCAATTTAGGCATGCATGATTTATTTATAAATAAATAAAGGACTTATAGTATTTTTATACTGTACTCATTGAATCCGAAGCTCGTCTGAGAAACACGCTAGTTTCCTCGTTTAGATCTGAAATCAAATCTACCACTGCAGTATTGCACTTCGAAGTTCCTTAATTTTCATCAAAGTTTTGCAATTTCTTCTTCTTTTGTACATTGCAATCTAGGTTTTCGTTTCCATTTCTCCAATTTCCCCCAACAAATTCTCAGCGATGTCATCCTTACTTCATCAAAGAACAAGTATTCACAATCCATTCACCAATCAATTCCCTTTTTCTCCTCCATCTTCGACGAATTCTATGAAACGGATTTCGATTTTCAGCCCCATTACGCTTCTCGTCCTCTTGTCTCTCATCGTTGTGTTCGGCGTCTTCTCGCCGTGGGTGGATATTCCCCAAGGTATCTTCTCAGCTTCCGAACCAGCGATCTCCAAATGGCGTCAGTATACATTGGCACAAGCGCTTCCTTTTGTGGCCAACAATGGGACGGTGATAGTTTGTATTGTGAGCCAACCCTACTTGGCTTTTCTTAATAACTGGTTGATAAGTATCTCAAGGCAAAATCGTCAAGATATGGTGCTTGTGATTGCAGAGGACTATGCGACGCTCTATAAGGTCAATGAGCGTTGGCCTGGCCATGCTGTACTTATCCCACCTGTTCTTGATGGTGAAGCTGCCCATAAGTTTGGTTCTTGGTATGTACAACTTGATTCAATTATGATCACGCTATCAACCTAACGTCCTGGAAATTACTGGTGCTTGTAGGATAGTTCTTGTGTCGAGTTACTCGAAAGGACTAGAGATTTTGCAGTTTATTATTTCTAAGACGAGCTTATGTGTTCTCTTTAATTTTTAATTTTCAGAGCCTTAGAGCCGATTAGTTCTGACAATGCAAGTATAAATTTTTTTAGTTTAGTCTTATTTTATTGATTCTAGTGTTCTGCAATTTTTTTTAATAATAAACATCTGATAGTTGATATTGAATTTATTAGAGTTTAGTTGCGACTCAAAAGCGGATGATTTGGTTGAATTGAATTTGTTGTTCTTTTATTTCTTGTAATTGAAGTAGTAAACTAGTTTTCCCCTTTCCATACCGAAAGCTGCATTTTTAATTGCATCCATATTAAGACGCATAATTGCTGATTTGCTAAGTTTTTTCATCTGGTTTCGCTGATTTGTAAGAATGTATACCTATCCTGAATCAACTGGTAGATGTTTAGCATCACCTTCTTTCTACTTTGTTGTTTTTGGCATTGTCACATTTGGGCATGAAGAACTGTTTTGGTTTTATGTTCGTGTTATTCATTCTACCTTACAAATTGACTGTTGTTCCTTTGGTAATGAAGTATGTTCATCAGATTCTGGACTAGACAACTTTATGCAATGGAATGATTAATTGTGATCCATTTCTTGACGATACCCAGTGTCTGATCCTGATAATCAATTGTTTGTTTCTTTGTCTAGGGTTTCTTCAACTTTACAGCCAGGAGACCACGCCATCTACTGCAAATTTTGGAGCTTGGATACAATGTTATGTACAATGATGTTGATATGGTTTGGTTGGCTGATCCATTTCCTTACTTGGAAGGGAATCATGACGTGTATTTTACAGATGATATGACTACGGTAAGTGTGTGAATAAAATTTAGGTCCATTTTTTATTCATGTCAACTATTATATATATAGAACCATTTAGACCTACGTTGGCCTTCTGGGATGGGATAGTATACTAATAATTTCAAAGACCTGGGTATCATACGGATACATACTTGGCGTTCCTTAAAGTGCATTTATAGGATTCTAATGAATGAGGCTCTTATGTGGCTTTCGCCCTTCTGAAGTCCTTGCAATGTGATTCTGTATTCTTATTTTATTGATTTCTTTTTTCGTTTTGTTTTTTGTGACCAGATCAAACCATTAAACCACTCTCATGATTTACCACCGCCAGGGAAAAAGGGGCGCCCATACATATGCAGTTGCATGATTTTCCTGCGCTCTACTGATGGAGCTAAGCTAGTTATGAAAAAGTGGATTGAAGAACTTCAGCTTCAGCCATGGTCTAAGACCAAGAAATCTAATGATCAGCCTGCTTTTAACTGGGCTTTGATGAAGGCTGCTAAAGAGGTCTGTAACGTTTGTCCCATTTGGCTTAGTTTTCTATTTAGTTTTTTATATTACTTATACTAGTAACTTATATTAGAAGTAAGCTTAATTTTTTAAAGAAAACTTTGGTTTTTCAAAAAGAATTTCCATTTCTACTTATAGGATTTAAAGGGCTGTACTGTTGTAATCTGTATAAAGTCACTTATTCTGTGGTTTGTCAGCAAAGTCTTGCTAATGGACTTCCTATCTGATGATAGTGGAAGGATCGGAGGAGTGTTTATGGAAGATATGTGTTACGTGGAAAATGAATAAAGGATATGCTGTTTCCTTTCTCAATTGAAAATCAGAATACAGGCATTACTCTTCCATACCAACTCAAAGACAAATCAATTTTTTTGTTTCTCCTGGGTCATCAATGAATGACCATAGGAGGAAAATTGTGTCATTGGGAGGAGGGGTCTTGCAGTGGTTCTTGTCAATAAGAGATTCCAAAATCCTCTTTATGAATGGACTGTCAATTTTCACCTCTCAACTAGTTATGTCTGTGATTATGGTTCTCAAATGCCCTCTGGTTCAATAGTTCTCAGATATTTGCTAGAAGGATGAAACCCAAAAATCATATAATAGTCAGTTTAATATCATGATTCAGTTCATTTTTCACCATGAAGAGTCAGCGGACTTTGTCTGGAAAACCATCAAAACGGAACTCCTGTAGCATTGAGTTTATTATTGTTTGTAAGAAGCGTGGTGTGAATTTGCAAATGATGTTTTTTGTCTTTTTCATGGGTTTACTGAATGCAACTGTCTGCAGGTGGACCTATACTTGCTGCCCCAGGCTGCTTTCCCCACAGGTGGGTTATATTTCAAGAACAAGACGTGGGTTAAGGAGACTAAAGGAAAGCATGTGATTATTCACAACAACTATATCATAGGTTTTGAGAAGAAAACAAAACGATTTCGTGATTATGGCCTCTGGTTAGTGGATGATCACGCCGTCGAGTCCCCACTTGGTAGATTATGATTCATGGGAGATTTCTATGCATCTTGTTTGCTAGTATGATCAAAAGCATTTCCACTCACATGGTGCTTGAAAGAAGAAATTCTTACAGACTCTAACTGAAAAACACAATCCATTGGCTTCCAGCTTACTGAAGAACCGATGGACGTCACTGAATCATTGGTTTGGCTTAAGAAAATCTTAAGGTCAGTGATGAAGTCAGAGCAAAAATAGGTACATGACCGAGGTGGGTCTGAACTGATGGAGAAGTGTGCATCCTTCTTCTCCAGGGAAGTGAACTGGACTTGGGCCAAAGACTATTGTGTTTCCAGTATTTCTTTTGCTGGGACTGGGGCCATCTTTCGCCCCCCAAGCTTTTATTTCCACTTCGGTCTTTTTGTTTAGAAGTTAGAAAGAACAGATAAAAAGTGGTTTACATATGTACATTACTTTAGAGGCCAATGGATTACCAGGGATTAGATTGATAACTAAATATTATTTATTTATTTTTTGTTAAGCACAGGGATAAAAATAAAATATTTTATTATTAAAAATGTAGAAATGAATTTAAATAGTCCATATTGGGACCCAAGTTTAATTAATTTAGTATAAAAAAATTGATAAATTCTTTTAATACATTTATATCGTGTTTATAATTTTTTAGCAAAAAAGAGGGTTCAAAAACTATAAATTGAAATAATTTACATAATCTCGCAAACTCATTCCATTTACTTTGATAAAATAACATACATCTGAATTATATTTTTAACCATTTAAGAGAAATCTAAATAAATAAGGGGATAGGATATTGTTAGTATCACTACTAATTTTGATCATTATTAAGTCACTACTATTTTTTTTACTGTTAGATCAGAATCTCATCTACCTTTATCATTTCTCTCTCTTATTGAGATTTTGATCTAACACTAAAAAAAGTGGTAATGACTTGCTAGTAACCAAAATTGATAGTGGTAATATCATATATCATAAATAAGTTCTAATAAATAAATAAATAAAAAGGGTAAATGAGCAATTTTATACATGAACTTTGTCTAAGGGAAGACCAAAGACCACTTGCGAGCTTTTTTAGAAAGCAAAAAGACACTGCAGCGTGGTTATGTTTTGGGAGCAAAAATCACACTGGGCGTTAGTTGACTAGACAGTCAACGTCAACTTGGATGGAGTGAACAGTAACCATGACGTGGACGCTGATTTGGATTAACAAGAAGCCAAATAAGAAGAAAAATGCTGACTAGGATTCAGTGGAAAGTAAATTTTTAAAATAATAAAAAAATAAATAAAAACTCATTAAACTACTGTTCATCATCGGGACGGCTACTGTTCATCATCGGCGCGGCTACTGTTCATCATCGGGATAGAGCGTTTATTGTTCATTGAACATTGAGGAAGCGCGGCTACTCTTCATTGAACAGAGGGAGGCGTTTTTCACGGTGGAAATTCCTTCTTCTTAACCAAACCAAAGAGATTTAAACGCCGGCCGACCTCTGCTCTTCTTCTCCGACAAGGTGGGAATGACCACTGTTTACTGTTCCTTCTCTTGAACCAGAGGCTACATGGTCGAAGATTCTTCTTCACCAGAGGCAGAGAAAGAGAACGATTGTGAGAGAGAGCACAACCACTGTTCATCTTCTTCCTTACATTACCGCTTTATTCACCGTGGTGGAGCTTCAGTTTTGTCGATCTGCAGCAGGGGGAGAGAATGCAGACATCACTGTTCATACTTCTCCATAGGACCAGTCACTATTTTCTGAGTTACTGTTTATACTTGTCAGTACAAATCAGCGTCCACGTCAGTGTTACTGTTCACTCCATTCAAATTAACGTTGACCGTCTGGTCAACTAACGCCCAGTGTGATTGTTGCTCCCAAAACGTAACCACATGTATACTTTTCTTGAGAAAAAAACTTGTGATCTTTGGACACTCTCAACAAAGCTCATGTGTAAAATCTTTCATAAAAAAAAAAAAAAAAAGTTTAATAAACATGATGAAAAGTATAAAAAAATTAATGAATTTTATAATAAAATAAAAATTAATAAATTCTATAATATATTAAAAATTTTGAATTTATATATCTATTATAAATTTTTTGCTTGTATAATTTCTTGAAAAATTAAATATTTAAATAATTATTATGTTGAATGAGGGTATTTTAGTCAAAATTCAAGTTTAAGAGTCAAACACATTGGATGGATGAAAACAAAATTTCAAAAATAAGGGAGGTTTGTGTAATATGTATTTTAATTTTAAGAGGGATTTATATAAGATTTAAAAATATAGGGGAGGTATTGCAATTTTTCTAAAATATAGGGATATTTAATGTATTTTAATCTTATTTTTTTATCAAAAAAAAAAAATCAAATCTTAATCGTCCAAATTAAATATGGATGGTCCAAATTCTAAGATCCTCTAAACAGAAAATGGTTAGGTTTGCGCCATTTTTCCTATGCATCCATCGGAATTGTAGAATACTCTATGCTTGTGCCAAAATAAAAAAGAATCCTCTACTTCTCCACCATTTTCAGCAAAGCAATTTCATTTTCCATAGGACTATGGCAGCTAAGAATGGTGACAAGGTGATTCATTTCTTCGAGGTTGCTGATGAAAATGTTCGGGTGATTCCAATGCGCTATATCTACACACCTTAACGTTTTAGTGAGTCACTGCATCCCCGAGGCACACATGGATCATTTGGAGGATGTACGGCACGAGGTGGAGGTTACAACAAGGCTTATAAGAGTTATTTGTTTATAAAATCTATATCATTGATACTTGCAGATGATCAACTATAGGTAGGTCTTTAATTCATCTAATAAGATCTTCTTATTATTGATACTGATTGATACCGGTTCCCATCTATTCTACATGCACCAAACACAGATTTATCTTGCCTACCTACCTTTAAGTTTTAATATAGAAGTTAAAACATATCAGTGCCAGAAATTAAATACCAAATGTATATAACTTCTAACCATTTAGGGTTGAATGTTCCACTTCTGAGTGTTAAACAATGGTTAGATTAAATACAATGGTTCTGATACATAAAGTGAAATCGAACCGTGAAAGCTTTGATACTAAATCGTGTAGGAAGCTCTGATACCAAACTATGAAGGCTCTGTTACCAACTCGAACACAAGCATTTTCTGATGCATCTAGCATAATTCTAGAATCTTTCAAGCTTGTGGCAAAATAAAAAAGAATCATCCATTTCTCTAGCGTCATTTTCTGTAAAGCAATTTCATTTTTCATAGGAATATGGCAATTGAGTATAGTGATTCAATTCTTCAAGGTTGCTGATGAAAGTGCTTGTATGACATGAGTTATATCTGTACACCTTAACCGTTTTAGTGAGACACCACACCCCCGAGGCCCACCTGAATCATTTGGAGGTTGTACGGGAAGCTTTGGAGGTTGTACGGGAAGCACAGGGTGGGGCTTCCAATGAGGCTTATACTGATAGAAGGCCATAAAGATACAGAGGGTGAGAAAAGACACAACATCCAACAGTTTTGGATGGAGCAGCTGCAACTCAATGCTGAGTTTTCTACTCGTAAGCTTCTCTTCAAGAATTCTGTTATCCATTTATGAGAAAGAATTACTTGTTGTGGTACATGGGGTTGAACATTGGCACCAATACTTGGAAGGAAGACATTTTGTGATCAGAACCGACCAGCAAAGTCTGAAATACCTGCTAGATTAGAAGTTAAAGACCTTTTTCCAGATGATTGGATCTCGAAACTCAAGGGGTATGACTATGAAATACATTACAAAAAAGGGGTCCAATAATAATGTGGCTGATGCTCTCTCTAGGTGCCTAAAATGCAGCTTTTTCAGATTGCTCTCTCCACTTGTTCAGAAGATTTATCGCTGAAAATTAAAAAGAGTTGGGAGGGTGATTTTGAAATTCAAGCTCTTATGGGTCGTCTTAAGCAAGGAAATGACATAAAAGGTAAATTTTCTTGGAATGGTCACTTGTTACGCAAAGGCACTCGTTTGGTGGTAGGAAATGATCCTACCATTAGACAGAAAGTTCTAGGGTGACTCCATTCTTCTTATCTAGGAGGTCATTCAGGTATACATGCCACTTATCAACGGGTGAAGGCTTTATTCAGGTAGTAGCAGAAGCTCACTTGAAACCATGTAGCCTTTGATACCAAATCTTTGGAAGGTGGGATTCAGAACTCTGAAGGCACTGTGGTAGGCTCTGATGCCAAACCTTATGAAGGTGGAATTTAAACTTATAATGGCTTTGATACCAAATCTTAGGAAGGAAGCATCACGCCAACCATATTGATATTGCTAAAAATTTAAGGTAATAGCGTAAGCTCACCTCAATTCCTTACAATGCAGATCAGACACGAGTTCTGCTTTACCAAGACGATCCCAATCTCAATCCACACCTCCTTCCAGATGAGGAGATATCATTTTATTATTAAAGATGTAGAAATAAATTTATATGGTCCAATTTCATGATAATAATACTTCTCATATCTTAAAGTTATGCAAATTATTCAAAGTGATGTAGTTAAAAATATTCATGTTTAAATTTATATATATATTAATTTATACTCTTTTATGAAATTTCATTTATAGAAATGCATGAACTACAAGATTTTATAAATTAATAGTTTTTACATGTGCATGATTTGATAAAAAAAAAAAAAAAAAAGTATAGGGAAAATATCACTCAGTCCCAAGAAAAAGAAAAAATATCAAAAAAGTCACAACCCCGAGTCCTCTATCTTGATATTAATTATGGAGAAAAAAAAGTCTCGTTGTCAAAATAGTTTTTCGTGTTGTTAAAATTTTCCTATCAAAAAATTGTTGTCAAAATGGTTTTTCATGTTGTTAAAATAGTTTTTCCTGTTGTCAAATTTTTTTTGAAACTTGGAAATTTTTTTACAACATGAAAGGATGTTTTAACAACCTAAAAAGCCATTTGACAATAATTTTTTCATAGGAAAATTTTAACAACAGGAAAAACTATTTAAATAACATAAAAAGCTATTTTGACCACGTGACTTTTTTTATATTAAAATTCCGTAATTAATATCAAAAAGACTTTTTTTATATTGGAGTTGAAACTTTTTTTGATATCTTTTCACTTTCTGAAGACCCAGGGGCGGAATCGGGTGGCCCCGCCCCCCCAAAAATTACAGAATTAATATATAAGAAATTATGATTTAGCCTCATAAAGTTTTTAAAATTTTCAATTTAGTCCCTATTATTTTAGAGACTAAACCAAAAATATTGATTTGAGGTTGAAAAATTTTTTTGATATCTAATTTCAAATTTTCCTTTTCTATGTTGTAAGCCCCCCTATTTGGAAATCCTGGCTCCGCCCTTGTGAAGACCTGAGTGATATTTTCCAAAATTATATAAAGACTTGTAGGTTAATTTTCCCCCCCTAAACTATGCAAACACTGAAAGGAAATAAAAAAAAAAAAAAAAAAAAAAAAAAAAAAAAAAAAACATGTGATATTTTAAATACAGGAGGGGTAGGTTTTTGGCCTTCACAGGAGCCGTCAGCAGGGGCAGGTTAAGTAATAAGGAAATACTATTATAAACAATATTCAGAATTAAAAAAAATGCTAATTACTGCGATACTGATGATTCCGATCTGACCAAAATAAAATTTCATTTATAATTATTTTATGAAAGAAATACTACCTGCCAAATGCCGACATAAACTCTCCTGATTAAACAATTCCATCCCATAGAAGCTTCATGATATCAAATAATTGTCCCCGTATAGACTTTTGACAAAAGGTGGATCGTTTCAATTTACTTTTTTGTTAATTAAGATAAAGAAATCTAAGAAATCTAAATAATTGTCCCACGTACCGACCTTCCTAAAATTTTTATGTATATATAAAAAAAAATTAAGACTAAAAATTTGGAGATCACATCCATAAAACATACAAATAATATTATTATTATAGAGATAGGATATTATTACTACCAATTAATGTTACTATCAATGCCACTATTAGTTGTTTCAAAGTTATATCAAAATCTCAATAAAAGAGAAATGATAAAAATAGATAAGATTTTGATCTAACAGTGAAACAGACTAGTAATGACATTAGTAGTAACGCTAATTGGTAGTAACAATATCATATATCATTACTCCCTCCGGTCCTAATTATAAGACAACATTTGGAAGTTGGTTTTGGTCATAATGATAAGACAACATTCTAATTTTTGTTAATTTCTTTCTAAAATACCCCTATTTTATTCTCTCAAGTGTATTTGGTTTTTGGTGACTATATGCATGTGGGTACATAGACTCTTTTAATCAATGAAACTTTTAGATATATATGTTGTGTGTATATCTACATATGTATATATGTGTGTGTCTACACACAAATACATAGACACACACGCACATCTATATATGCATATATGTGTGTTTCTACACACAAATATATATAGTTACACACGCACACAAATATATGTGTGTGTGTAGACATATATGTATATCTCTGTGAGTGTCTGTCAATATGTGTGTGTGCGCGTATGTGTGTATGTAAGTATGTAAACATGTACACTCACACACACACACATATATATCTTTGTGTGCATGTGTGTGTATCTATATGTGTACACACACACACACACATATATTACATACATATATGTATAAATAGTAAGACCGTTATTTCAATTAGATAGCGTGTGTAAAGGAAAATTTTAGGTTAGAGAGGTATGTGACAGGAGCTATTAATTCACTTTTACTTATATCATTTTAAATTTATATAATGATATTTTAAGAAAATGAGTAAAATTAACTAATTTAACTTCTCTCCTTAATCTCCATAAAATTGATTAAATATGTCCTATAATTAAGACCAGGGAGTATTATAATAACAATAAGTTACTTTTTCAATTGGTGGTTGCCTCCTCAATTGCCAAAAACAAATTGGTATTTGCCACCCTATCACTCACTAATATTTCTATTGTGTGGGTTAAAACCTCCCCCAAGTATCTACCAGTTTTTGCTCAGTTCCGTACACATGTTTCTTATGACCAAAATCTTCTGAGAAAATTTAAAAAAAATTAAAAAAAATTCCGTATTTTTAAATTTTATTTGTGAGAAAGCTTTGAATTCAAATAATGATGCTTTCTGCGTATGAAATCCACTAATACTTTTTTGTGTGACATATAATGTGAGAAAATTTTAAATAAATGTTTTTTGTTTTACTAAAAATGATTTTAAAATTGACGGTATTTTGATAACAAGTTAAATCAGATAAAATTTTAAAACTTTTTTGACCTGAAAGATAAAAAAATTTAAGACTTAAGACTATAATTTTTAAATTACATATATATTTATGAGAAAATCTACATCAGGCCCAAATTAGCAAGAAATTATAAAAAAAAAGGCTCCAAAAAAGTTACATGTCAAAAAAGGCTCTAGAGCCTTTTTCTAGTATTATTTCATAAAACTTTAGTTGTTAACGTGTCTCGATATAATTGTTAATAGATCGATTTTGTTATTAACATGTACTAATTTTGTTGTTAGGATATTGTTGTTAATGTGACTAATTTAATTGTTAATAGTTTATTGATATTGTTTTTAACGATTATGAGATAATACTAGAAGAGGTCCTAGGACCCTTTTTTTTTTTTTTTTTTTTTTTTTTTTTTTTTATAAATGGCTTTTCTTGAGCTTTTTTTGATATTTTTTTACTAATTTGGGCTTGAGTAGATTTTCCCTATATTTATTGGGGGGAATGGGAGTTTTCTCCACTGATAATAGTGACTAATATCTCCAAATATGAATGATAGCGACGAAAAATACTATATATATATATATATATATATGAATGAATGAATATCAAGAAGATTCAACTGTGAAAATACTAATATATTTGTATAATTAAGAAAGTACCCAAGTCCAATCGTACCGTGGAGGAAAATTCAAGCAGCTTTGGTAGGATGGACCAATGGTATCTTTGAGAAAAGGACGTCCCCATGAATGTGTAGTCATGTCATTGGGCTTAATGCGCCCACACAGACCTTTTGTTTTCCGCCAGCATTAGGTATCCTAATAATATAGAAATCATAGTACTTTTAAATATAGATAAAGTTTACGGTGTACACTACACTTGTATTTAAAATTGGAGGTAGTAGTATTTAATTTTTCATTAAATTTGAATACAGTTTTTTTTATTTATATTTATGAAAGAATTTTATATAAATACGATTGAAATAAGAAAATTTTATATAATGCTAGTAAACTTAATAAATCTTAGATTGGGTCATTGACCAAATTTTACAGGATATTTAAATATTTGTTATTTTCCAATAATACCCTTAAATTAGGTATGAATTTCTTCTACTATTTTTGGTGATTTTACATTCCTTCAAATCTTTGGAGACCACACTACTCTATCTTCCCGTTCAACCCTCCGACCTTTGCATCAAACCCTTATCCCTTCCCCTCCAGCTCCATATCCTCTATTATCTCCAGTGTCCCGGTAACGATCAAACCCTTTTTTGCAATCAAAACTATCGAAATCATGGTCTGATCGCTTCCAAACCAAGGAGGAGCCTTCTCAATCCTCATCCATCGTTCAATCCCAAACCAGAACAGGACCCAATTCGAAAATCAGAAATAGTAAGAGCCCCAAGATTCTGATTCTGCAATCCTTCCAAAGCTAAGGATCTGTGAATGAATTGATTTCTCAAAAAGGGAAGAAAGAAGAGATCACTGGAGGGAAATTAGGTTTTATGCAATTGTTGAACAGTTTTGAGAAATTTAGGAAGAAGGAGAAGCAGAATCTGAACCCACAGCGGAAGGGTGATTGGAAAGATTTGTTACTTATAAGTTTATCTTTTGCTGTTTATGTGTATATTTCTCAGAAGCTTGTCCATGTCCGTGCTTATTGCATGAACTTCCATTCGCAAACAGTCATGGTATGTTGTGTGTATATGAAATCTCTTAAACATAAATGAAAATTTTGAAAATAAAATTGATACGTCCATCTTACTCCCTTGTATATGTCATTTGTTAATTATTTGATTCCACCATTGCGGACAAAAATTTTCTTAAAATCAATAATAAATAAAGGATATAAAGGTAATTTGGCCCAAATTCTAAATCCCTAATTGTGTCACATAACCTAATTAATAATTTTTAAGTTTAACAACCTAAATTAGAATTTGAATATTTTAATCGTCTTTATATGGATTTCCCTATATTTATTAGTATTACATTCTTACCTTTCATAAAATTATCGTTCTTGTTCTAAATATAAAATATAGTTGATTTTTTTAGAAATATTAAGAAAGCTAATCAAATATTTTAAAATATTTATATTTATCATTTTTTCTCCTAATTATTTTGCCTAATTTATAAACCTGATATATAATATATGAATATATAATATATGATTATGATATGATTAAGCGAGTTGGAAGAAATATTGGCGGGCCAAAGTATACTCATTAATTAATTGTTTTTAAAAAATATTTGGTTAAATGTTAAATTATAAATATAAAAAATTCAATTTGAATTAAATATTTGGGACAATTTTTTTGGGGGGAGGGGGCCATGGCCCGCATTGTTTCACAAAGTTGTTTCTATAATTAAATAATTTATTTAGCTTCCTTAATCTCTCTAAAAAAAAATTCAACTATGTCTTATAGTACTACCTCCGGTCCTAATTATAAGAGCTACTTGACTTTCTTTGGAGAGATTAAGAAAGTTAAATAAATTATTTAATCATTATATCTTTAGATTATATATTAGTTTATTAGTTAAACTAATTAGTTTGAAGAAAAAATAAAAATAAAAATACTCTAAAGTAATTTAATTAGCTTCCTTAATCTCTCCAAAAAAAGTCAACTATTTTTTATAATTAAGACGGGAGGGAGTAATATCTAGGATTAGAGGAGTATCACCTTTTTTTTAAAGGGAAAATTGCACCTATTCCTAAGTAAGGGAAAATACAACAAAATTGTCCCTTAAAATCTTAAAGTTACAATGCAGTCCCTTAAGACATTTTTCCAATATTTTTCATATGGGAAAATACACAAATGCCTCCATGTGCTTGTATTTAGAAGTCTGTGATCCTATTTTAATAAGTTGTTTGTGTTGACAAGTCTATAAACCTCTATAGGGACATTTGTATCTTTTCACATATAAAAAATATTACAAAAAAGTCTCATGTAACTTCATCGCAATTTTAAGGTTTTAAAAGACTATTTTGTTATATCTTCTCTTACTGTGGAACCTAAGTTGCAATTTTCCCAAAATCATATGGAATTAATACTAGTTTTTTTAAAAATGTGAATATTGAATGAATATTCTGGTCCCCATAATGAGCTGGTGGTGAAAAGCGGCACCTGTTTTAGTGGATTCACGTGCGGGTCCCACCTGGCAGAAGCTCGTGCATGTGACAAGCCTCGGCCATCAATTAAGAGAGTCGCCGCCGCCACCATTTACAACCACACGCACAAAACCTCCATAACGTATAGATGTTGATGAAGTATTAGTAGTAGCCTCCCCTGGTTGGCAACTTCTCAGATTGAGAAGAAAGAAGCCGTGAGAGAATCAATCCACCATTAATCATCACCTGATTAAGCTCTTGCTTCTACTTCCTCGAATCCACCATGACTTGCCCCATTATCAAGTGCTTCAAATCTCGTGAACCCACTTATCGCTCTTCCTCGATGTTGATACCTCATATTCTCTCCTGCTTCTTCTTCTCCTTCACTCTCTTATCTTCTTCCTCCTCTGCTTTTGTGTTTTCTGGTAATTTTCACTTCCGATATGTTTTGAAGATGTAAAATCTCAGAAAGGGAATGAGCTGATGTTTTGATTCTTTTACTTTGGGGTATTTATTTATTTCTCATGTCTACCTCGGTGGGTCTTTTGGGTCGAGCTCAAGTTTTACACTTGCTCATGTTTCTGACTTGTTCGTAAGCGTTGAACCGATTTGATTTTTTGTTTTATCAAAAGATCATTCTTCTTGATATTGAGTGGCCTTTGAACTTTCGCGAGGATGCGCTAGCTGTCTCACGTGGTGGTTGCATTTATAATTTTAAGTTTTTTAATCTTTTAAAAGATTCAACTCAGGCGGATTTGTATTGACTTGAAGCTTGTCAGATCTTGTTATTGACAATGATGAGTATAATAGTTTAATACTTTAACGTTGACGTTCATATCGGAACAGAATGTTCTTAGTATGGGCTACTTTATCTGCAGATGAATATTCTGCCATTGAATATTGGGAATCTTTTGTTGATTTATGATAAAAGCTCCATTATTTAAGAAAACGACTTAAAAAAAATAAAGAAAACGCGAATTTCTTGTTGATGGATTTGCCATGTGACTAGATGGACGTGCTAACAAGTAGTTGTTTGCAATCATTAGGTAATGGAACGGAGGATATAGAGAACAGAAGTGATTTATTCTCCAAAATTTTAAGAGATGAGGCAGTGGGTAGACTCTATGAACTTGGAAAGGTAACTAAGTTAAACTCCTCCTTGATTCTGTTTGATGATTATTCATATATCATAATTGTATTAAAGAATCGAACAGCAAAAGCAGAAGAATATTGAGGACGTGTTTTGTTTTTTTTTTTTTTTTTTCCATATTGTGAACAGCCATTACTTCTAGATTTTAACTAGCAGATTTAGTATTTCTTCAAATTACCTGTACTAAGAGGTCATTCTGTTCTAGTGGCTGGTGTCCCAAAAAGTTGACTGTGTTCATTCTTAAAAGTTAATGTTGCTGCTGGATGAACAGGTGAGCGATGCTAGTGGCTATTTGGAGAGGACATTTATGAGTCCGGCATCCATGAGGGCAATTAATCTTATTCAAACATGGATGGAGGATGCTGGTTTGAGAACGTCAGCTTTCTGGCTGCTTCATCTCTGAACATTTGATTCTGTAAAAGTTGGACTAATGATTCATCCTTTATTTCCAGGTGGGTGGACGAAATGGGGAATGTACATGGTCGAGCGGAGGGTGCAAATGCAGCTGCTGAGGCTTTGTTGATTGGTTCTCACATGGTGATGCATTTTATGTCCTCAAAACTTGGTTTATATGCCTTAATCATTAATGATGAGCATTCCACCCCCCCCCCCCCCCAAAAAAAAAAAAAAAAAAAAAAAAAAAATCAATATTAATGGTTTCTTATTCTTTTGATCAGGATACTGTAGTTGATGCTGGTATGTTTGATGGAACACTTGGAATAATCTCTACATTATCTGCATTAAAGGCTTTGCACGTGAATGGAAAACTTGGACAGCTAAGGCGCCCTGTCGAGGTTAGCCTTGTAATTTCTCAGTAATGATTGTTTAGTAAAAATGTAACACTAATTTCTGCTCATTAAAAAGGATGTGCTCCAAGAAAGATCATTCCATAAGATGTAAAGGAAAGCACTGGACATGTTAGAAGCTAGGCTTCTGCTTTATTGATGTAATCTAAATTCTGGCCTGAATTTAATCTGCAGGTGATTGCTTTTAGTGATGAAGAAGGAGTAAGGTTTCAAACTACTTTCTTGGGCAGTGGTGCCATAGCCGGAATTTTACCAGCAACAACTTTAAAGACAACTGACAAGAGGTTTCACCTAGAGACTTCCTGATTATGTATTGAATGAAATTTCTTTTATTGAATCCCTATATATATGTATATCCTTTACAGGGGCATGGCAATGGAAGATGTTATTAAGGAGAACTCTTTAGAAATCACAGAGGAGAGTCTTTCAAAGCTCAAGTATGACCCGGCATCTGTTTGGCGATATGTTGAGGTATATAGCTGGCATTTGCTTTTTTCAAAGTATAAAGCTGTTTCCTCCATGATCTCTGAAGCATTCTAATTGAAAATTTATCTACACATTTTTTTTTCATGCCGCAGGTTCACATTGAGCAAGGTCCTGTGCTAGAACGGTCTGGTTATCCCCTTGGTGTGGTTAAAGGCATAGCTGGCCAGACACGATTGAAGGTGAACATAAAAAATTTCAGCCTGAACTTTTTCTAAATGTAACTTACTAGAAAAGGATCATGTAAAACACATACTTCTGTTTTATTACTGCAAAAGAACTTACTTAAATTCTAGTATAAATTCAAATGGTCATGCAACACACAAATTTCTTAAATCAGATATGAAATAGGGACTTTTTTGACACCGAGTTGAGCCAGGCCCTGCATTTCATTATGGGATAAAGAAGAGGTCTGATCAATGCTTGTGAAAACATCTATACTAGTGTGACCCTCCTCATTCTTATCCGAATTTACTTAAATCTATGCAGGTTACAGTGAGAGGTTCACAAGGTCATGCTGGAACAGTCCCAATGTCTATGCGCCAAGACCCAATGGCTGCTGCAGCTGAATTGATTTTAACTCTGGAAAGCCTCTGTAAAAATCCTGAAGAGTACCTTTCTTATGGTGGCCAATGTGGAAATGATTCAGTGAAATCACTTTCAAGTTCTCTTGTGTGTACAGTAGGTGAAATATCAACATGGCCAAGTGCCAGTAATGTCATTCCAGGCCAGGCAAGAGCTAAATCTCTCAAACGCTGCTGACCTGAAGATGTCCAAGTGGGATTGCCTTATATTCCTCTTTGTGGCCAAAGATTATAACTTTGATGACAATACATAACAAACTGTTGCAGGTCACATATACTGTGGACATACGAGCAATGGATGATACTGGACGTGAGGCTGTTATTTATGAATTATCCAGACGAATGTATCAGATATGTGACAAGCGTTCAGTTTCCTGTAACATCGAGCGTAAGGTATGGGCCATCACTTATTTGTTGGATAGCATTATCTTTTTTCTAGGACTCCTTCAATTCTAAATACATAAATACCTTTATTATAATCTCTAAAACAACATCTTAGCTTAACGCTGGTGTTGGTCACTTGGTTGAACTGATAAACATATAGTTATACAGGCTTTGATATCATGTTAGATTATTTGAACATAAAAGCTTAAACTCTCGAGTGAACACCTTGCTATAACCTCTAAGGAAGTATGATCAATAACTTCCTTTGCTGTTGTGAACTCAGCATGATGCAGGTGCTGTGGCCTGTGATTCTGAATTGAGTTCACAGCTTAAGTCTGCAGCCTACTCAGCACTCAAGAGGATGGAGGGTGACATTCAAGGTGAAGTGCCGGTCCTAATGAGTGGAGCAGGTCATGATGCAATGGCCATGTCTCATTTAACCAAGGTTGCATTTCATGTCTCTCTTTTGCTAAGTTGATATATAATCTGTGAAAATTGGTGAAAAGTCCTTGTTTGAAAACTTTATTAGCAAGAAGGATCTGAATTTGAGTACCATTACTTTCAATGTATACTTTTTGGGTATATAAGCATATCATAATAAATTTTCAAATAGGAACTTCCCATTGATTTTCCCCATGTAATTTCCCCATACGGATATGAAAATGAGTTAGAATTTGAACAGGTGGGAATGATCTTTGTGCGTTGTCGTGGAGGCATAAGTCACTCTCCAGAGGAACATGTGCTGGACAATGATGTATGGGCAGCCAGTTTAGCAATAATGTCATTTCTGGAAACCCTAGAATCGTAGAATGTAATAATGTCGATTTAAGTTGTAATTATTGGTTAATCTATTGAGTTTATATTCAATGGTACTGTTTCTTTATCAGCTTCTGCATCCTTGTAGTTGGGTAAATAAGTTGAGTTATTTTTCTATCCCTAATGTGCTCCAAATTTGCCACTTCTTTGGAGACAAAAGGAAATGGAAGCTGATTGAGTGAAAGATCTCACAAATGTATATAATGTAGTTAATATAAGCACTCATTGGCCTTGCACATTCTTCTGATAATGATACCATAATATCCTGATCACATATAATACATTGAACTTAAACCCAGAAAGATTATATATATATATATATATAATCGATTGAAGACTACATAAAATAACAAAACATCAAAAAAAAATTCCCCTGCACTGAAGAAATTCAGAATGATCAAATCAGTAGGTCAATGTTTTACATGAAATAAGGAACTGATGATCTTTCTCTAAGTGATGCGTTAAGTTTTCATATGGTCTCAAGGAAATTAGCAAAGCTTGGGAACTTTGGCTCCCATCCTATTTCCTTGCGAGTTTTGGAGTTGTTTAATCTCTTACCAAGAGGATCATTAGTTCCTGAAATGGCAAGGTAAACATCAATCAAATTTATTCTTGAAGTTATACTGACATGTTATAGTTATAATTTTATTCCAGAAAGAAGAGACAACCACTTGAAGAACATCACTGAGAAAATAATGGCGGTAAGCATGAGAATGAGATAAATTTCACAACTAAACATGAAACTGACTTACCAGTGAATTTGTCAAATTTTTTGCTGAACTTCCCACTGTTATTAATCAGGTCCATCATTTCCTGTCTGCAAACATAAAGAATACAGGGTAAAAAGAGAGTTTAAATAGAAATCAGAATGGATTTGCAAGATAACAAAGATGGCATATAACCTAGATAAAGGATGATTATCACAACCCAAGAAAATCTTTCCACGAAGTTTTTCCTTCAGGATGGCAACCGCGAGGGAAGCCGCGTCCTGGAGTGGGAGAGGAGGAGTGTCAAAATAAGCATAACTTTTAGCTCCACCAAAATAACCATTACTGCATGGCTACAGATATGTGAAACATATATCGAAACAGCTTCATGGCATGAAATACAAATATGAAAAAGAGTTGGGAAAAATCATACCATTGTTCATAAAATACAGAAAAGTACTAGAGATGAAATGGAACTCTGACCTCATAATGTATGAGATTAAGGATGTGATCAGGATGACTATCTACAACGCCCTTTTCTAACCAGTAATTGTGTGCACCTCTATCTGCTTTGTGTAATATGTCAAGGTTGGTGACAGAGACAAGCATAACATCGATAAAAAGTCAGATTAAAGAGTTCCTGTAATGCTAATATCTTGAATTCCAGAAAGGATATATAAAGCCCTGCCAGTCTTAGAACGCAACCACCAGATTCCAGCACCACGTTTTCAGCATTTAGAAGAATATCTGTTCTGGGGCTCCTCCCAATCGGCACGGAGGGAGTATCCTACAAGGAGGGTATACAAAATCCTATGTAAAGGACCGTCAACAACATCCAAATATATTTGTGCAAATCAAAGCAGTCAAAATAACAGTGTTTGGAAACAGAAGCCAATTTCTTTAAGCAGCCAAACATAATACCCTTGATTCAAGTGAATAGAAAAAATGGGGTAATAGATGGCCAAAAAAAAACCTGATATTTTGATATGTCACCTACCTCATCACATGGTCCATTATCGTTACAATCATATGGAGCAGAACTTGATGTAAAATGGAAGGAACCTTCACCATTCCAGCTTAATGCAGC
Organism: Acacia acuminata; assembly: GCA_019022655.1. NCBI lineage: Eukaryota > Viridiplantae > Streptophyta > Magnoliopsida > Fabales > Fabaceae > Acacia > Acacia acuminata. The sequence continues at coordinate 846,975 of JAFJYI010000166.1, forward strand.
TTGCCTGATTGATCAATAATCGATATCAATGTAAGAGTTCATAATATGATTAGTTACAATATTATTGAATTTTGTCCTTTTGCCCAGTAATTGTCATTTTATTTCAGGCTGCCAATAACCAAATTGTATAAATGAAGATAGCTAATCTGGACAGCAAAATTTACATCATTACAGAAATATGATAAAACTAAAAAGAAAAACTTCCAAAAATTTTACATCATTACAGAAATATGATAAAACTAAAAATGAGAAAAACTTCCAGTAAATAGATATAAAAATAGAGATTTGACAATAAATTTTAAAAGTTACCCATTCATAAATAAGGGTAAAGTTGGAAATTTGTTCCATAATCATTATGGAAATTTATCAAGATTAATAACATAACCAGTATAAAAGTCAATGACTATGGAAAGATCAAGGTTAAGAACATAACCAGAGAGTCAATGACACGGAGACTGCTTAGGACACCAAAGTCAACAGCAATTAAGAATATTCTCTGACTAGTTATATCATCACTAACATATGGTCATTTTTTTCAACAATATAAAATGCAATGCCCTATGGGTGAACAAATTTTGAACAGTAAATACAGGTTCACTAGAAATTAGGTGCCATAATCATCAGGAAAAGGAAAATTCATTAGGCAAAGTTCAGGAGCATTTTGTGCAAGCATGTTTGCTACATGAACTAAAACCCTGATTTCATTTTCATTGTGCTCATGGTGCACAAATCAACATAACACAGTGCTTTTTTGGGTGATTATAAAAAATGGACTGACCATCATATAAGGGGGTTCTGATGTACATATTAATTGCTTAAATTATATACACAAAATAGTCAATGTACATATAAACTAACATCAAAACCATACATCAATATGAGTACAACTTCCTTTTGCAGAAGTCTCATACTAGACTGTTTACAAAGTGAGGCAGAGTACTTAAGTGTCTTCAACAGAACTAGCTAACCAACTCCAAGCCTTAAGCTTGCTGGAGTAATTAACATTTGGACATATAATTGGGACAGAATCATAACACTTCATAAAATCATGGAATTCCTTCTGCTTCTCACCTGATGTTTCCAGAATAGTCAGAGGTCCGGGAAGGTGGAGCACAATAAATAACATAAGGGAAACGTGTGAGTAGATTCTATCCATTTCAGAGATGGATTAATACACATTTGAACCAATTCATCATGATGATCAGTGGTCCTTGTCTGCCCATAAACCTGGCAACCTGGATTTTCCTGCGTGCACACACGTATATATGAAGAGTTCCAAAAAATTTCATTGTATCACTTCACCTAACCATATATATGAAGAAAGGGCTCGTAATCAAAGAAATGCTAATACTGATACAAATACAGACGTGACACAGTATGAATGGAGCAAACATGACAAACATGCAATATGCAAGAGCAATCATTATCATTACTCTCTCGGATCCTTAATGTAATACCTAAATACCTAATTTTGTTAGATTAAGGATATTAATTGAGTTAGTTAATAGGACATGTTTTTTCTAAAATACCCTAATCATCTTCCTTATTCTTTCAGTCTCTCTCTTACTTGATTGTTGTTGATGAAGCATCAATAAAAGTAAATTAGAAAAGAAAAAAAATTGACAAATATGTTAAATAGGTACATTTAGGACCAATATCAACTCCCCAATTAGACTCTACATTAAGGACCAAAGGAGTGTGTGTGTGTGTGTGTGTGTGTGTGTGTGAAGTAGAACAGAAAACGCTGTTACTTTACTATTTATTGATTGGGATGTTTATTTGTTTTTCTGAATCCTCTTCCAAAATTAAAGCTAGTTTATATTGAAAATGGGGTCAAGTGTGCTTTGAGTCTTTTAACACCGCAGTACTATGTATTTTTATGGGCGCTTCATAGGTCATAAATCATAGTCATATCTTCATGTTTCACATCTAAGCACTCACACTTTTATTATCATCACATTATCTTAAAGCCCAAAGAAATATCTGCATGCAGGAATCATAGTTGACAAACACTACAAAAATATGAAACATTAGCACAGTACCTCCCGCCATTTCTCTGCTACCAAACGACCCAGAACTCCAGGACCCACAATCAGAAGGTCATGTTGGCCAATTGCTTTAGGAGATGAAGGCTCCGATTCCGATTCTTCTATAGGAGCATCTTCTGATACCTGAAAATGGGTTGCCCTCGGTAACAATGTTGTAGACTTTAATCTGATTCCCGAATCAGAACTTGTGGAGGCAGAGAAGAGCAAATTTGGGGATTTAGACAAGAGGTAAGTGACATTGTTGGAGAGGTTTGAGAAATGTCGAGAAGGATTTTGAGGTTTGAAAACTGAGATTGTGGTGAAACACGAAGTGCTTCCCATCATAAAGATTTGATTTTTGGAGAAAAGTGTAGGCTTTTTTGGGCCTTTAAATTGAAGTGATGAGAATATTTATGTGGAATTACTTGACAAAATTTCTACATAACCCATCAAAACGTCGTACGCCATCCTCAAGGGCCAAGATCATTACTGTCAAATTCTTTGGAGTTCATTTTCCGAATTTATATTTTTAAATTTATTGAGTTGTAAATAATTAAATTTGTACTAATTGTAAATTTAATTAAACTCACAAATGTATATATTAAATTTAGCGTTTTTATATTTCTAATTTATAAAATGTGTTAACTTACTTTTAAAATTGTCTAATTTTTTTGATTGATCATACTCAACAACTTTAGATATAAATTTTATAGAAAGTTCATTATTAAATATAATAAATGATGAATGTTGATGGATTTAAAATATATTTAAATCAAATTGTTGTTATTTTTATATTTTAATTATTTAATTATACATTAGTATAATATATATTTTTAAAATAATTTAAAATTTGAGTTAAACTCGAAGTTTATATAAACTCACTATTTAACAACCTTAGCCAAGACCAATCTTAAAAGTTACTCCCTCTCGGTCCTAATTATAAAGACCAACTAACAAGTTTATTTGGTCTTTTTTATTACTTGTTTATTCTCAATGAGCATTAATTATTTTTTTTCCACATAATTAATAAGGGTAGTTGGTGAAAGTAATACTAGTAATTAATATGATATTAGAGTTTAGGGCAATTAGTAGGGGTAATATTGAAAATTACTTAGATCCTAAGATAACTTTATTGACTTTAACTACTTTTGTTGGTTTGTAAAAAAACTTTTATAAAAGTTATAAGCCAGGAAGATGGGGGAAAATTTACATAACTGGATTTTGCGGGAATCTCCTTGCTCATTGACAATTAAAATAAATAGATATTAATATATTAAACAGATATATTCTATAAGAATTCCTTCACTTTTTTAACAGAAAAAAACATTACATTTTATTTCCGGCAAATTAGTTTGAAAAAAGATATAAATATAAATAAGTATTTTATTTTGTTTCATTAATCTCTCAAAAAAAAAAAAATAATTGGGTTTTATACTAAGAAGTGTAGAAGTATTTAATGTTATAGCATTCAAAACTTAATTTATCAAATTTGATATGGAGTATAACATTATAATAAGAACATACATATTAGATAGATAGTGTTTTGCATAACATTATTGTCTTGTAAGTGTTTTATATAATTTTAATTTAATTGTAATTCTAGTAACTTTTTAAATAAATAAATAAGGTAAAATTAATGTGACATTTTTACTAAAAATAACCTTTTGTATGAAAAGAAAAATAGCTTTTTCCGCCCAAAAGCCCAAGTCCATGGCGCGGCCCAAACGGAGCCAGGAGGCATGATCCGCTAATCATAGGGGGAGATCCGGAAATCTTGGCTAGGCAAGATCTACCCATATCGTAACGGCCTTCCGAGATACTCGCCCATTAATGGCACGCCCTGCGCCCGGATATTCGCCCCGCCCCGGATATCGCCCCATTAATGGCCCCCGGATATCGCACCGGACACCTCTATAAATACAGAGAGGACGGGTAACAAGGTGCACACATTCTAACCTAGACTATTTACATACAGTCTCACTGTGCACACACACCACCCCTTTGTCGTGTACGGTGATCCCACGCTCTCCTGATTATCTCCTCCATAGATATTCAGGCAGGGCCTAGCTATCCAAGATCAAAATACCAGCCCTTAGCTGGACATCTGTGTTCTATACCAGAACATTGGCGCCGACCGTGGGGATCCTTAAATTTCTATCCCCGTGACCACTAATGGCAAACACCAGAAGCCACAGGCAAAGCCAGCAGTTAGACCGGCCGCATGATGAAAGCAATTTACCACCGAATCAACCTCAGGCCGGACCGAGTCAACCGCAGACTCATGATCAACCTCCACGAGAAAAGACTCCGGAGGGTCACGTTACTGACACGGCGAGCACATCTCCTTCAACCGACGAACCTTCGCAAGAGGAGCCGAGAAGAGTCCAAGCCCCGAAAGCCCCGGCTCCAGACGCTCAGGTACTAGACACCGACGTCCACATTTTAAGGAGAACCCAAGAGTCGATGCTTCAGAGGTTCGAAAACAAGGAAAAACGAGATCACCTCCAACGGCAAGAGGATTTTCATGCTCGGAGTTAATGATCGAGGAAAAGCTCGAAAACATGTTCCAACGGAACTCGAGAAGTTCTCGGAAGGGAAAGGAGGTTGTACGCTTGGACAGCAGTAGTCCGCGTAGCAGCCCAGAGTCAAATCGACGGGCCCGCGACAGGAAAAAGGGGGAAGCGAGAAAGGAGCGAGAACGCCAGCCGACCCCCACACGGAAGAAGGAGAGGCAATTGCGGATCCGGGATGTTGAAGACCGAGGCCGAGAAGATCGCCAAGACGGTTATAAAGACCGAAGCCGTGATAGTTATGAAGACCGAGACCTCGACGTGGATCAGGACTCGGATGAGCTTCGAGAGGCAATCACGGCGCCTCGGACACGGGGGTCACCGCGGCAATATAAGATGAAGTACTTGGCAGGCTCTGGTGGGACCCCATTCTCCCGAGCAACGGCCACGGCCCCCTACCCGAAGAATTTTGACCTAGCCGATCTTCCCAAGTACGATGGGACCCAGGATCCACGTCACCACCTGGAGATATTCGAAAAGCTGATGTGGGTCAGGTCAATAGAGGGTCCGGTCATCTTACGGCTCTTCTCGGCCACGTTAACCGGACCGGCCCACAAATGGTTGAGTTCATTACCCAATAATTCCATTCGGAACTTTGAAGACCTCGGGCGCAAATTTGAATTGCACTTTGCCACCAGCAAGAAACAACCAAAATCTCAGTTCACTTTGAGTAAGGTAAAACAAAAGAAAGGTGAAACGCTGCAGAAGTACCTGGATCGGTTCAGAGACACGGCAATGCAGGTACGCTCATTATCTGAAGAGGTCCACGTACATTGTCTCGTCAACGGTCTGGACCCAACGACACGCCTAGCCAGACATCTGTGCAAGAATCGGGTCTATTCATTGACTGAATTCTACACCGAAGCAAAGAAGTACCTAGATGTCGAGCAGATGGAAATTGCCAATGCAGACGAACCTGAGAAGGCCAGGAATTCATCGCCGAAAGAAGGGATCCGACGGACAAGCGAAGAAAGTCGAAACCCGTAGACGCGCGAGAGAGAGCCGACCCTGACAAGAGAGGATGGATAATAAGGCGAAGTACGGCAACTACACCCCCTAAATGTTCCGCATTCGTAGTTATGGAAGGAGGTAGCTCAGACCGAGATGAAAAGGGTTGCCAAGCCGAGGCCTATCAGAAATCGGTCCACTATAGATCGGGGAAAATTTTGCACTTTCCACGACTGCTCCGGTCATACAACCGACGAGTGTTATGAACTCAGAGATGCTATTGAAAAGTTTGTAAGAGAAGGGAAACTTCGCCAATACGTCATCAAAACTCAAGGGAAAACAAGCAGGCGGAATAGTGGCCGCCGAAGCAGGAGTCCGGCTACGGACACTCGAGAACCAGAGAAGAAACGGAAAACCGGCCCTGTCGACGGTTTCCCAGAGACTGATCTCCAATGCAATGGCATCAGCGGCGGTTTCGGAGGAGGTGGAGATACGATAAGCCAGCGCAAGAAATACCTGCGGGAGGTGCTGACAATAAAAGATATACCAAAGTTCAAAGGCGGCTCATCGAAACCGAAACCACCCCCCATTAGTCTTCACAGACGAGGAGCTCAAGGATGTTATTCCGGCCACAGGACGGATTGGTCATCACCGGAATCGTAGTAAATTGCCGAGTCAAACGGATCTTCGTGGATGCAGGGAGTTCGGCCGACATCATAAGCTGGGACGCATACCAGAGGATGCACCTCGATGTTGAAGACCTAAAGCCGTGCAAATCCACCCTTATCGGGTTCAATGGAGAGCGTTCCTTCCCAAAAGGATATATAGACCTCGATTGACGCTAGGAACCAAGGAAGCTTTCAAGTCAGAACGTGTAAGGTTCGTAGTGGCCGACTTCCGCTCTCCCTACAATATTATATTGGGCCGACCCACTATACACAATTGGGACATGCTAGCATCCACTAAGCACCAGAAACTGAAAATGATCAACGATAAGAATCAGGTGGTCGAAGTGTCCGGGGACCAGAAAGTGTCACGGCAATGTTACTTCGAGACTCTCCGAGTCGAGGAGGAAGGACCGTCATCCCCGCCGCGGCTCCGAACCAACGAAGTTATAGCCGAAGTCAGAAATGATGGGCGGCCCCGGCAGTTGGTTAATATGGTAGAGCTGGATCTCCGCAAACTAGAAAATCCACGCTCAGAGCCGGAAGGGGAGCTGGAGGAATTGACCCTGGGACGGATCCCTCCAAGACAACTAAAGTCGGCAGAGATATGAGCGCAGACTTAAAAGCGCGACTGATCAAGTTTTTAAGACAAAATCAAGACGTCTTCGCCTGGACGTCAGCCGAAATACCCAGGATCGACCCACACTTTTGCTGCCACAAACTCGCCATATGGCCGGGGTCGAAGCCAGTGGCCCAGAAGAAGAGGAATATCTCAGACGACAGGCAGAAAGCCCTTGAAAGTCACATTGAAGAGCTCCTTGCCACTGGATTCATCAGAGAAGTACAATATACAACTTGGCTCTCGAATGTGGTCATGGTGTTAAAACCAACCGGCAAATGGAGGGTGTGCACTGACTACACCAATCTGAATAAAGCGTGTCCAAAGGACTCCTACCCTATGCCTAACATTGATCAACTCGTTGATAACTCGGCCGGGTACCAGTTGCTTTCCTTTATGGACGCTTACTCCGGCTACAATCAGATTGCCATGCACCCAGAGGACCAAGAGAAGACCGCCTTCATGACCGACAAGGCTAACTATTGCTACAACGTCATGCCATTTGGATTGAAGAATGCCGGAGCTACGTACCAGCGAATGATGAACCGCGTCTTTGAGGACCAAATCGGGCGAAATGTGGAGGTCTATATAGACGACATGATCGTGAAGTCAAAACAACCAGAGGAGCATATCGGGACCTAGAACAGACGTTTGAAAAATTAAGACGACATCGAATCAGGTTGAACCCGGCCAAATGTGCTTTCGGAGTTCCCGCCGGGAAATTCCTAGGTTTTATGCTGACCAATCGAGGGATTGAGGCTAACCCGGACAAATGCAAGGCCGTGCTAGACATGCAAGTCCCGAACTCTAAGAAGGAAGTTCAGCAATTAACAGGTCGCTTGGCGGCCCTGACAAGATTCTTACCCAGATCGGCCGAGAAGGCGTTACCTTTCTTTAAATTATTGAAGAAAGAAACTCATGGAGGATGGAATTCGGATTGTGAAGCAGCCTTTGAAGAAATTAAGCGATGTTTGGCAACCCCTCCGGTACTAACGAAGCCGGAGCAAGGGGAGACCTTGTTCTTGTACCTGTCTGTGGGAGACGAGGCGGTAAGTGCCGCCTTGGTAAGAGAAACCGAGGCCGGACAGACACCCATCTACTTTGTGAGCAAAGCATTACAAAACGCCGAGCTCAGATATCAGAAGCTGGAAAAGATGGCGTTCGACATCGACGACCGCGAGACGGCTTCGGCCATACTTTCAGGGACACCGGATAGTAGTCGGACCAGCCAGCCAATCCGGCAGATTTTGCACAAACCCGACCTGGCAGGGCGAATGACAAAGCGGGAAATTGAACTGTCCGAGTTCGACATCACTTTTGAAGCCCGGCATGCGATCAAATCACAAGCATTGGCCGATTTCATCAGAGAGTTGACTCCGATTATGGCTAGCGAGGAATTTTGGAAGGTATTTGTAGATGGATCTTCCAATCCAAAAGGCAGTGGAGCAGGAGTCATCGTTGAGAGCCCCGAGGGGGTCGCTACTGAGCATTCCCTCCAGTTGGAATTCCCGACCTCCAATAACCAGGCCGAGTACGAGGCCCTCCTAGCCGGATTGTTTCAAGCAAAAGAGAACGGAGCGCGGCGAGTTAAGGTGTTCACCGACTCACAACTTGTCGCCGCACAGATCGATGGTAGCTATCAAGCAAAAGGCCCCCTGTTGGCTAAGTACTTGAACAGAGCAAAAGAAGTAATGACCGAGTTCGAAGAAGTAATTGTTGCTCATATCCCGAGAGAAGAGAATACCAGGGCCGATATCCTCTCCAAACTAGCAAGTACCAAAGGTCCGGGGAGTCATAGAACTGTGATCCAACAGAATCTGGCCGAGCCCACGTGCGTCATGACTATCTCGTCCGCCACGGACTGGAGAAAGCCAATCGAAGATTACCTCGAAAGGGGGATCATCCCAACAGATTCCACTGCCGCAAAGAAGCTGATCAGAGAAGCCGCCATCTACACCATGGTCGATGATCAGCTATACATAAAAGGAGTGCACTGCCCGATGATGCGATGCCTGGGTGAGTCCGAAGCAAGGTACGTGTTGACCGAGATACATGAGGGATGCAACGGCCAACACATGGGGGGCAAGGCTTTGGCAAGGAAGGCATTACGCGCCGGTTATTATTGGCCCACCATGAAGCATGACGCCATGGAAGCCGCCAAGAGGTGCGACAGTTGCCAGAAACACGCCGGGATCCTATGGCCACCACCGACGGAGTTAAAAGGTATGCCGGCCCCCGGCCCTTCTATAAATGGGGAATGGACATCCTCGGACCATTCAAGCGGCACCTGGACAGCTCAAATGGCTCATCGTCGCCGTAGACTATTTCACCAAGTGGATTGAAGCGGAGGCATTGACTACGATCACCTCGTCTCGAATTATGAGATTCGTTCGTCATAACATCTTTGCTCGATTCGGGATACCTGCTGAAGTCGTCACTGATAATGGGACCCAGTTCACGGACCATAGATTCCAGGCCTTAATGTCCAACTTGGACATCCAGCAACACTTCTCCTCCGTCGAACACCCGCAATCTAACGGCCAGGCCGAGTCAGCTAATAAGATCATTCTGGACGGATTAAAGAAACGCATGTTAAAGGCCGACACCAGCTGGACCGAACAGCTCCACAGCGTTCTATGGGGCTACGGGACGAGTGTGCGGTCCTCGACCCAGAAACCCCATTTCGGCCGACCTACGGATGTGAAGCAATGATCCCGGTCGAAATCGGGCAGCCATCATGGAGAAAGATCGAGCCGGACAGGATGGGGGCGTCGTCAAAATGACGACGCCCTAAAGACAGACCTGGACCTAATTGATGAGATCCGAATCACGGCGCATTGCCGGGAACTTGCCGCCAAGCAGCTCCTCGCGGCAAAGTATAATCGGAAGGTTCGACCACGATCCTTTAACCGAGGTAACCTTGTACTTTGGCGGGCCGACATCGGAAACAAGAATGCCCGAGACGGAAAACTGGCGGCAAATTGGGAAGGCCCCTATCGGGTTAAAGAAAAACTCGATGCTGGGGCATATGTTCTCGAAACCCTGGCAAGGAAGCCGGTTAAGAGAACATGGAACGCCGACAAGCTAAAGATCTATTACAGCTAGGTCTAGGCTCGGCCCCGTAGACACAGAGGCTACTGTTCGGTTATTTCTTACTTTTCCTTATGTTTCTCCAATTGTTCTTTATTTTTCATCTGAATAATTCATGACCATTTGTAAGCTCTTTAGAGTTGTTTTATTTAATGAAGGATTCCATCAAGGAAATTCATCAATGTGCACAATTACTTGCTTAAGCGTGAAACCGAGGCCATTAAGCCCGGTCCAAAACCTGACACCGAGGTACTTACACCCGGTCATTAACATAAAAACATCTAGATGTATGACACCGGCCGTTGTACTCCGACGTGCATTGGTAAGAGCTCGGCGAAAATGCCATACGTGGCCTTCGCGAAATTGACGCGTCAACGCTCGCCCGATTTAAGAAAGAAAGGTTGTCATTCCGACCCTGATCAAGTCAAAATGTTAGATTAGAGGTAATAGACACCTCGGTTGACATGTGACGGCCTCGCCCTTAATTCGGTTTCTATCAACTTTTCCGACTAGTCAAGCCGGAACGAGGTAGTGCGGTTAAGTTAACACCCCCAGAGGTTAAAACATACGACCCTGCCCCACCCTCCCACACCTCAGTGTTGGTCGAGTAAACGACTCGTATCTACTACAGTCAATAAATTTCAATTATGGAATTTACAAAATGGCAGAAGGGTGAATAAATAATTCATCCATAGTCATAAAAATTTGTACAAAACGGCACAAAGGCCGGAAATGTTCAAAATAAAGGGGCACAGACGCCCACTGAAGAACGAAGTAAAAATTAACTAGACGGGCCGGCCTCATGAGATCCCTTTGTTGCCTCGCTCTCCGCATCCGACTCTCCTCCCTCTTCTTCAGATCGGGACGCATTGGCGGTAGGAGATTGATACGGAACTAAGACTCCGTCCTCGACAAAGGCGCGAAAATCATAGCCGTCCAGGTTAAGCTTAGCCGTCGGATTCAAGAACTGGATCTGCTCCGAGCATTGTCAAAGCAATCTTTTGTCGCTTTAAGAGCTCATCGGACTCAAGCCAAGCGCGCGTCGTTGTGCCGCGGCGAGGGCCTCCTCGTTGTTTTAAGCTTAGAGGACAGCATATCACGTTGCTTCTGAAGGGCTTTCACCGCTTCAAGACTATCGCCCAGCGCTTTCTGGGCCCGGGAACACTCGGAGGCCGACTTCTCCGCCCCCTCCCGCGCCTGTAGAAGTTCTTTATCCATCTTCACGACCGCGGCCTTAGAAGCATCCCGCTCGGTCCGGGCGGCATCCCGCTCCTCTTCCAAAATATGCACCCTGGCCTCAGACTCGGCCAAGGCCTTTTTTGTTGACACGGCCTCCTCCAGAGCCTTTTGCTTGGCTGCCACCTCTTCCTGAGACGCTCTCAGGCGTTTATTCTCTGCATCCGCCAAAGAATACTTCTCCCTCACGAGAATATAGGCTTGAAGCAGCCCAACAGATTTACATAAATACCGTTGCGCTGCATACACCTCATCAACGTTAGGCGGAGACAGGGGCCGGCTCTCCATAAATTCCCGGGGAGGAAGGAATGCGACGTCCAGTTCATTGGTCACCCCCTTATCCCATATGAAGCCGCGAGGAAGCACAGAAGAAGGACGCGACGACCCGGTAGAAGGCGGTGGAGGAGGCGGAGGTGGCGGAGGTGCCGGGAGAACCGAAGCCGAAGGAGTAGTCGCGATAACCGCAGACACAGGTTCGCCCACAGAGACAACGACCTGTTTCCCCTTCGGAGCTTGGGAAACAACTTCCTGAGAAGGCCCGGAGGGGATGGATGGAGCCGACCCTTCGCCGCCCGAGACCTTAGTCTTCTTTGTAACAACAGAGGCAGTAGCCTCGGGCGCAGAACTTTCGACAGGGACGGCCCATTTTCGAGCCCGACGATTCGGTGATGCCGCGGCCGGATTCACTTTCGTCAAGTAACCTGGAAGAGCCCTCATGTCTTGAGCTGAAAAGGACAAGTAAAGGAAGTCAGGAATAAACACAAATTACTACAACAAGATACCAAATTTTACAGAAAGACAAACAACATTGCAAAGGAGGGACTCCTACAAGTAGAGGGGATTGGCCTAGATCCCTCCCCGAAAATGAAAAAGGCCGCACTCTTGACGCCATACTCCTCCACGTAGGCGTCCAACCTAGGCACATAAGGGGCTGTCTCCGGCAGGAGGTCATCTTTCGAAATTTGGAAGGATGAGGGAGCAGCTTTATGATGACTCTCCATCCAATATAGAGGGAAACGCCACTCTACGTCGGCGGCCTCAACCCCCTTCAAAAACCAGGTTTGTTTACCAGGCACGGCGACAACCTTGAAGAACGCATTTTTGAACCGCTTAAACGAATCGGAGAAGGGCTTCATGAGCTTCCGATCTGGATTGACGCGGAGAGATACCAACCCTTTTAGCTTGTCGCTTTCTTTGGGAGAGCCGGGGGTAAAGGGGCCGAAGTAATAGAAGAAGAGATTGGTTGAGCAAGGAATCGGAACCGGGAAGGAGCGACACAGTTGCTCGAACGCAACAAGATAAGCCCACCCGTTCGGATGAAGTTGAGACGGGGCAAGTCTCAGGTGCGGCGGCAGGCCATATCTCGGAAATGGGTGAAAGGGAAGCAAACACCGACCCGAGTAAGGTAATCCCGTAAAAGAAAAAGAAATTGGGACTCGCCTACTTCCCGTTCCGCACAAATAGGCTCGTCGGCCTCCGGCGGCGTATAACGCACCCTCCATGGCGGGTAGATCCAAACGTGCAATGTCGGTATCCGACATCGATGACCGGGTCTTCAAGACCTCATGGGACACCTGGGAAATCTACGACACGAGCCTCGGGAGGACTAGAAGAGTCCGATTCCTCGGCCTCGGTCCTTTGCTTGGAGGGCAGAGATTTCGGAGCCATTAACCTATATGCAACATAAAATGAAATTAGCAGAGTTGGAAATACCGGTAAAAGCATGTTAGAAGGCAAACAGATGGCGGACTCGGACGAAAGGGTACGCGGAAGAAAGGCCCGAAGGTTGCCGATGCCGGCAAGAACCAAGAATCGAGGTACGCAATGTGGAATGCACCCTCGGCCAAGCAGTCCCAGCAGGGGCCGAGGTAATCATCGGGATAAGGATCCGAGCTCACAGAAGGTGGACCCTCACAGAAGTTGAGCGGTTGGGCCAATAAGGCCGGAGACCTGGAGCCGGCAAAGGAACCAACCCCGGCCTATACTGGCGATAAGATAGGAACGTTGTGTGCAGAAGCTCGGACAGGAGAAGGAGACAGAGCTCTAGCAGCAATAGGTTGGGGCCCGATTCGTCCTGAGTGACCGAACCCGCCTCGGAGTAAAGGGGCTGACCTCTCCGCTTCCGGAAGCTCGGTTCCGAGAACCCAATAAGAAGCTCGCGGGTAGCGAGTGCGAAGAAACTCCTCTTCCTCAGGGGTTAGCATTGATCTGGGTTTAGGAAAATGCCTATCTCTATCCATAAGGAAGGAACTAGAACCTAAGAACTAAAGGTCTTATGTCAAAAGAGAGGCAAGTACAGACGCGGATGTGTCAAAGGCAAGCAAAACCTAGAAAATGGTCTCAAATGGATACTCAGAAAACCAGAAAGGAGGAGGAGTAGGAATGCAGATAAGGGACCAAAGGATATATAATCGGTAAGAAGTACGTTATGCCGTAAAAGAGTAAAGAAGAATAAGGAAAATACCTGTATGAGTAAGAAGAGGGAAACTCGAACGATGGAAATGGAGAACAGTGGAGTTTTGGCAGAGGAGATGATTCTACAAACCCAGAGCAAATTCACAGAGAGGTTGTAGCGGGAAAAAGTGAGGAGGCAAACGCAAAATAATTACTTCATAGATGTGACAAGGAAAGGGAACGCCGGGGGTAATTCGGTCTTTGAACCTAGACACGATGGGAAATGCACAGAATGACGTAGGAGCATTAAATGTGCACGCAAATCGGCACTCGGAGGGGCGCGACGGCTGCAGACTCTTTCCAATCAGGGCAAGCCAGGTGTAAAGCAACAATGATGGCGCCTACGGAAAGAATGCCAAGCGACTCACCCACGAACAGGGGGCTAATTACGTAAGTCCGAGGCCGTTCGAGACGCCCCGGTCAGGCGTGACCCAGGGCACCACCCAGATTGTCACAACAGGGATAAGCCACGGCGTTAGAAGCCGGTCCGGATGAAGCATAGGCCCCGGACCTAAACAGGGGCCGGGGCATTGAACACCTCGGCCGCCCAGAAGCCTGAACAGCCAAGCTGGGGGGCAACTGTTACGGACCGGCCCAAAAGCCCAAGTCCATGGCGCGGCCCAAACGGAGCCAGGAGGCATGATCCGCTAATCATAGGGGGAGATCCGGAAATCTCGGCTAGGCAAGATCTACCCATATCGTAACGGCCTTCCGAGATACTCGCCCCATTAATGGCACGCCCCATTAATGGCGCATCCCGGATATTCGCCCCACTAATGGCGCGCCCCATTAATGGCGAGCCCCATTAATGGCGCCCCCGGATATCGCACCAGACACCTCTATAAATACAGTGGACAGGTAACAAGGTGCACACATTCTAACCTAGACTATTTACATACATTATCCTTATAGAGAAGATAAAAAATTAGTTGGGGTCTCACTAACAAATTTTATAAGTGCACACACACCACCCCTTTGTCGTGTACGGGATGGTGATCCCACGCAGGAACTCATATAAATTCTTCAAAAACGATTATCTCCTCCATAGATATTCAGATTAAGAAATACAAGAGAAAATTTATTTCGGAGAGCAAATATAAATGATTATTATTTCATTTCAAACTTATAATCTTTGATATATGTCTACTATTTATAGACCATAAGTCCTTAACTTCAATTACAAGAGCTAAAACAAAATAATAAATTAAACTAACTTTATAGCTTATGTACATTAATCATAGAATACCCTTATTGAATCATTCATGTCATAAGTTATATATGGCTTTAAGTGTAGATTGTAAAAGTCACATGTTGGAATGCTATAGACTTTCACTCTTATATAGGAATATTTACAACAATTTTGATATAAAAATATAGTTTTCATAAGAAGAAAGTTATAAGAAGCCACCCTCTTACATGAAAAAGAAAATATAGTTTTTTCCCAAGGAGTTGTGAGTTCCTTTTGCTTTTTACAAGGCATCTGGCTAATTTTTGCTTACACTTGCAAGTTCATTTGTCTTACTCCTTGTTGATTTTTTGTTTTTTGTTTTTAAATATTCTTTTGTTGAAAATAATTTTGTCTGAGGCACTGTCGGCATTAATTACGGACATTTCTCCTAATAGGGATTCTAACTTTAGTTTTTCAAAGTGTGAAGGACTAGCCTCTTCCACTACACCCAACCCCCCGTTGGTACTCTTTGATTATTATTGATGGAACATCAATAAGAGTAAGTTAGGAAAAAATTAACAAATATTTAAGTTATATCTTATATTTAGCATCAATGTCAACTCTAAAATGTTGTCTTATAATTTAGACATCAGGGATAACGAATTTTCAAGAAAAATGCAAATGAATGGTTTTTGGGCAAAAATATAAATATATGCTTTAATATAAAAAGAAAATACAACTTTCATAAGCATGTGAATATTGATTGATATAATAATATTGAACATTATAAAGAATTATAATAAAATTATAGTAAACACAGGATTAATAAAAGTAATTTATCCACAAAAAATTTATTAGAAGCCAACCTTTTGTATGGAAAAGAAAAGGGAAAATCCTTATAGGGGCCTTTTTTGGCAAAAAGAATCCAAAAAGGGCCCTAACTTTTTGTCAATTCGGAAAGGGCCCTGGGCCCTTTCGAAAAAAATGTATTAAAATTTAACAACTAAATCGGTCTCATTTACAACAATTTTTTTACTCGTTTACAACTAAATCAGTCACATTTACAACAATTTTTTTACAACTAAATCGGTCGATTTACAACAATATCGATCCGATTAACAACTATATCAGTCTTATTTACAACTCACCAAGATTCGACAATCGAGAAAGGCCTCGCCCTTCTCGACTGATCGAAAAGTTAAGCGCCTTTTTTGGATTGTTTTTTGCCAAAAAGGGCCTCGAAGGATTTTCCCAAAAGAAAAATAGTTTTGCCTTCATTACAAGTTGACATTAAAAAGCCAGCGCCTTAAGCCTTGATGACATGGAGAGCTTTACGGTTTCCTTTCCCTATGTCCAGGGTTCGCACCTACCTCCCTCGCCATGTGTATCAAAAAAAAAAAAAAGAGTTGACATTAAAAAAAAAACGTAGGTCTTTTTAATTTCCCAAGCTACCCCTTGCTCAGATCTTTCGTCTCCTTCTTCCCTTCACCCCCATTTCCTTCTCAGATGCAATGAGGACGGCGGCGGAGGCATCGTCCACCAGCGGCGACGGCGCAGCCTCACCAGTAGCAACGGTGCGCTCAAACGCAGCCGATGACGGAACCGATGAAGTTGATCAGTTTTTGAACAGGAATTGATGGTCGTGGGTTAGCACGGCGACGCAAACGCAGAATTGCTGGTTTGAAAGGTTCAAATTTTTTCAGCAAAAATAGCATCAACCCTGTGCTCATTATGAAAGGTTCAAATTTTTTCAGTTATTATTATGTTTTCCTCATAAATTATGCAAGAACCGGTAGTTCTTAATGTTGATCCCCTTTAAATAGGGAATTCTGCAGACAGACCCTGTTGTACTTGAATATCTCTTTTTTCATCTCTTGTATCTGCTCATCACCCATCAAAATTTTCCCAGATGTTGATGGATCATGGTGTGTGTGATTTTACATTTTAGTGGAAATTGGATCGTGGTTACTGTGCTAAAGTGGGGTAATTGACCGATTATTCTTGAATCTGAATATGCATAGGCTAATATTTCCCATTTTCGCATAGCTTCCTTCTCGTTCTGCTTGTTTATTTATTTATGAAGTACGAATTTATGAAATCTTATAGTGGTTTGAAACCAATAATCAATGCTCGTGGCGAACGGGTCTTCGATTTTTAAGATTTAATCTTATCTTTGTTGATCTGGTCGCAAGATTGCGTTAGGGTTGATGCTTTGTTTGTTTCCTACATTTCTTTGTTTGTTGGCTGGTTGATGTTTTGCTGGTTTGATTGTCCATTTTCAATCCCAAGCAATTCTGAGGGAGGTATTTTCTTTTTTAGTTGGGGGCATTTTGGTACTTTTAAATGGTAATAAACAGAGTTAGCATTTTTTAACGGTGATGGTATTTTTGCTCTGATTTTGAAAGTTCATGGTTATCTTTGCATCTAAAAAAAGTACTTAGTGTTGGACGCTCCTCAAGATAGAGCACATGTGCATTTTTGCACGTTAACCCTTTTAAGTTTGGACTGGTGATTTTTTATTGAAAATGGTTTTGTATGAACCAGAGTTGATGGCTTGGAGTACGTGGACGAGAGAACACACGCTTCGGAAAATCCAGTTTTTCAAGATAGTCAATCCAGTTCTTCAAGATAGTCGAAGGCCATATAATTATCTCAACTTCAAGAATTTTGCTACAAATACAAATACTAAGGGCGATTCCACATATGAGAGGTAGGCTGAGAGCATAAAATTGAAGTCACTTTACTTTAGAGTAAGAACATTCACTACGATTAATCTTTTATATGCCCTGTCAATTTTCAAGGACCGCATTTTTCTTGCGCATCAAGCGTTCGAAGAAATTCCCATTCCGCTTTAACCGTTTTTATTTTTAATAGGGAATGTTGAAGTTTCACTTTCTAGCACTGTTATTTGCTCTGCCTGAGAGTAAAACAACCTTCTTTGATCGTTAGGAATATGTTTGTGATACTAGTGTCTATTGTGAATTTTTTCATGTACTGATATGAAGTGAATGTCAATTTATTATTGATGTTTCAACTTTGATCCAGTAACATCATGGAGGATGAGAACAAATCAGAATTTAGAAGTTTTCTCAAAATTCTTCCCCCTGTAGAGTTTGCTTGCGTCTATGGCTCATCTCTTCATCCAAACAACCAAGACCAGGTTTCGTTTCTGACTCTAGGTTTCTTCATTATTTCTTATCAAATCTTTTCTTCTTGGAATTATTCGCTTTCAATTTTGAAAATCTTGGTTCGCTAGTCAACCATGACAGACTTTATTCTTGGAGTATCAGATCCCTACTTGTGGCATTATGAGGTAATATATCATATGGTGTCTTATGCGCTTATGCTAGTGTTACGTACACCTTATGGAGCTTGTTTTTCCTCCCCCCAAAATTGTCCAATGGCACTGCATAGAACCTGGAATTGAACAGAAATCACTATGCATCGTGGATGGTGCACCTTGGAGGGGCAAGGCTGGTATCTCTCTCTTTATGTTCTTGTGTAGTTGGATTGATTTTATGTCAACCATTTATTCTAATGTTAAATCTTGACAAAACATGTAAGGTTACCGAAGTTGCAGATAAAATTGGCGTTGGAGTACATTTCAACCCTTTTGTTAGCTGGAATAGAAAGGTATTCGCAGCCTGAAGACTATTATGTGAACTATGTTGGTAAAAAAAAAAAGATTGTGTGAGCAAACTAAATACCCATAATCACATATTTAATAGCTTACAATTGTCAGTTGTATATATTAGCATCTTTTTAGATTGTACATCATGTGAATATTTATTTTCTTTAGTTTTGCTGCATCATGATTTACGTCATTTGTTCGCTAATTTATCGCAAATTTCTACAGATGTTCAAATATGGGGTTGTTCAAATTGACGACTTACTTCGAGATGTACTGTGCTGGGATAGGTTTTACTTGAGTGGTCGTTTACAAAAACCAGTATGTTTATTTTGCTCCTTTCCCCTTTAGATAAGCATCTTCACATTTTACAATTGTTATGACTCGGATTTCCTAGTTTTGGAAGTTCCAATATACAACTGCAGACGTCTAATAAATAAATGGATATTTATTTCCAACTCTCTAATTGAAAGATATAATTCAGGTGAAGATAAAATAACAATAATAATAATGAAACGGTGCTAGTTAGCTGAACTCTTCTTTTTGGTGCACAGAAAGACTTATTTATTTGAAATCTGTCTCTGTTGATCAACTGAGAGCACTTGTGGCATAAGTGTTAGCATTATATTCATTACCTATAGAGACTTGCTTGGTTAGTCAAACTTAATGGACTGCAGCTTCTGAGGGTACTCTTACAAGAGCTTGTTCAGATTGTTTTGCCATATCTCTCTCTTCCTTTTCCACGTGCTCTATTTTACTCGTAACTTTAAGCAATGACCTAGTTCTTTGGGTGAATTATATGCAGATTCATATAGTGATAGATAATTTGGACATTGCAAACAACAATTCTGCTAACCTGAGAGCTGCAATATCAGCTGCTCTTCTCTTTCTTCCATCAGAATTCACAGAGGTTTATTTCTTTCTTATTTAACTAATTTTATTGAGGGTTAAAACAATTGAAATGATTGAAGCATATTCTTGCAGGAAGATCTGTATTCCAAGATCTGTAGTCTCTCATATATGGGCGACCTACGTATGCTATTTGCGGAGGATAAAAATAAGGTACACCTTAAATCCACCCAATGCTTATCCAGTAATCTGACTGGATTTAACCTAACATGGTTATAGTTATCTACTCTACTGAGGTTAATGAAACAATCCCGCCACATAACCTCTCTTACTTTTTTTCCCTTCAAGGGACTGGAGGCAAATATGTAAATTGTAAGTAATTGGTGTAACTTCTTTCCTTATGGAAGGCAGATGCATCATATTTCCTAATGCTCACACCAAGATTCATTATCTGCTATCTGATCCAGGTGAAGAAGATTGTAACAGGCCAGTTTGATCTATTCCATTCAATGTATAAACCATTTCTTGAAGAGTATGAGGCTAAGAAGTTATTGAGACTTTCATGTAATGCTGATCGCAGGATACAAGTCTTTCAGGTATTTATTTATTTTCTTAATATAAAAACCTTGAAAACTTTGTACTGTTTTCAGCCCTTTCTAGGGGCCAAATACCGCAGGTAAAAACATTTATTAATCTAACCATTGCCTAACACTCAGAATTAGAACATTGAAACACAAATGGTTAAAACATATATGGATTTTGTTTTTTGTTTTTTGTTGTTTGAGGAGTGGTTAATGCATATTATTTTTGGTATCGATATGTTTAATTTATTGAAACAATTTAACTTCATTGAAACTAAAATGAATTTTATGGAGTTATTACCTGTAAAACCTATGCATACAAACTTGTGTTTCCTTTTATTTATGTCTAAATTGTTACTTGATTTTGTCATGAAGAAGCAATTTTCCCCCTCTAGTTTCCATTTATAAAGGAACAACGAGAGAACATAGAGGCAATGTTTTCACATATTTAGTGCTTCTCATATCCTTCTGTGCATTCTGATGCTTCATAGATTATGTCACATCTTCAGGGTTGGCTAATCCAAATGAACTAATTTCTCTTGGTTTGGAAAACAGGACTGCAACTTATCAGCTACTAGTTCTCTTGTCTCTTCTCTTCCTCCTGCAATCAGAAACCAGATGGGTATGAAGTTAGGAGAGAAGTCAGAAATCAGTGAAACTGGTATGCCCATATCATGAAAAAGAATTTTTTTCTTAAACATTGTTTTAGCTTCAAATGTTTCCCACTTAAACTCCCAGACGTTTGGTGGTTGATGATGATAAAATTGTAGATCTAACTAGAGGTGTATATCATATTGAGGATAAAGATAATTAAATTAAAAAATTTGCTTTATGATTTCAGGAAAAATCATGAGAGACGTTGCTTTCAGCTCCAGAGAAGAGGCTGCAAAATGCTTGCAGGGAATTCTCAGGAGAAGAGTTATGATTTCAAGTGCCAGACAGGCCGTTTCTGGCCTTCTGACTTCAGGTGGGGTTAACTCTAGCCGGTATCTTGCTAAAAAAATCTGCAAAGCCTGGAAGTCCTGGAGATGATGAATCTAGCCAGTTGGCAATCTTAAAAACTAGAGTTTCCTCCCTAACCATTGACCAATAGAATGTTGCAGAAAGACTGGTAGTTTTGGCTGCAAACAAGTTGTCTTTTAAAGAGGTTGAGTGTTCTTTAAGGGTTCTATTTGTGCAACAATGTTCCACAAGGAGACTTATCCCACTGGGTGAGGTTGGCATGATGCTATTCGTTCACAAATGAAAACTTTTCCATTTTTTGAAATTCTTGATAATTTTAAGACAAGGAAATGTGATACGTATGACTGCATCTTCTACTTATTTAGATGCTTTTATGTTTATCTAAAAGCTAGAACATAGAAAGCTACCATTCTGATCCTATTTATAAGTTTTTTTTACTAAAAAAATTGTTCATATTTATAAGTCCTCTTTCATTAATGAATAAACTTGTGACAATTTTGTCTATATTAATTATACTAATGAAAATAGAGAGAAAAGAAAAAGTTGAAAGATATATATTCATAAATGAGGGAAAAATTGAAAATCTATCCTATAAACATTGAGCTATTGAGCTAACTACTCATTCTTGGTATGTGTGATTTAATTAAAAGAGATTTATATATATCTATATATATATATATATATATATATGAAAGATCATATTTTAATTCTTTTGAAAAAATAACAATGACAATTTTATAAACTTTATTTGTCATAAATTATATGAATCATTAGCTTGCTAGTTTTTTTTTCCTGCCATCATGATGAGAAAATTAAGGCTATGGAGACACAAACACTGTTCAGATGACAAGTTCTTAAGTATCATTGGAGTTTTGATTGATTGATTGTAATTGAGGCCTTTTGGATTATTCACGTCTTGTTTGTATGCAGAAAATTCTCATTCATTTTTCTCATTTTCTTATCTGAGATTCCACATGACATGACATTTCCAATTGACTTGTACCTCCCAATAAATGAGATTAAATATGCATTTGAGAACAAAGAATTTTGACCAAAATAAAGAGAACAAAGAATTAAATTAAAAAAAAAAAAAATTGTACACGGGGTCTCCTGAGACATGTAAACACACATGTTCAGATTCTCTACCACCAAAATTCCTCTCAATTATCAATAGAGTGGGTATAAGTGGTAAGCGGTTTGTGTCACTTAAGTAAAGTCTCGAGTTCGAGCTTTGTGAATGCAGAAAAGTTCTGTTGAGAGACCCACCTACCATAGCTAGGTACACAACTTGGGTTGAATCCGGATTAGTTAAGGTGAAGTTTTGAATACCGAATGAAAAAAAAAAAAAAAAAATTCCTCTCAGTTCTCTTTACAACAACAATCTTCACCCTACATTATAATCCACGGATGACAGATAACATCACTTGTATTTTTGAACCCATCACTCATGCTTCTTGAAATTGTAAAATTAATAATAATTTTTCATGTTACATGAATATTTTTAATTTATTAATATTCTGGTATCAAAATATTGTTACAATATCAAGCTACTAGTTTATAGAACATAATCAATAATTTTTTTAAAAACTTTAATTGTAAATTTGTAATTTTATGGGATGAGGTTAGCATTTTTATATATGATTGTCTCACTAGATCATATTCAAATAGAAAGGACAATTGACAGCACGGCTCATAGAAAGTTGTTTTGAAATGCAAGTTGGTTCCTAAATATGAATATGTCTTATTAATCAAAACCATAAGATTCCATCGAGCAAAAAAACAAAAAACCAAAAGATTCCAATATTTAATATCAAATCACTCTCTGGCTTTCCGTATATTCAAAGGTATCAGTAAAATAAAAAATAAATAAAAATTCTTGACCAATAATTTATGAATTACTGTTGTTGTCTGAAAGATAATTCCTCATAAATAGACCCTTTTATTTTTTATTTTTTGACCATGACCCTTTTATTAAAAAAAATTAAGTAACTAAACTGCATTAATCAATGAGTACAATTACTTCAACATCAAATGCGGATTTATTTTAATTTTTTTTTTATTTGGATGGTTTTGTATTGAGCATTAATTTTTTTGAAAAGAAAATTTAATTGTAAATTTGTAATTTTATGGGATGAGGTTAATATTTTTTTAATGATTGTCTCACTATATAATATTCAAATATTGTCGTGATTAACTCTAGCAATTTCATATTCAAACGTAAGCTGGACATGAACTAAAGGACAATTGTCCGCATGGCTCATAGAAAGTTGTTTTGATATGCAATTTGGTGCCTACATTTCATTATGTCTTATCAAAACCATAAGATTCCAATATGAAATAGTTCCTCATAAATAGACCCTTTTATTTTTTGACCATTACGCTTTTATTAAAAAAATTAAGTAACAAAATTGCATTAATCAATGAGTACAATTACTTCAACATCAAATGCGGATTTATTTTTATTTAGATGGTTTTGTGTGCTGAGCATTAATTTTTTTGGATTAAAATTTCCAAGATAAATTTGCATATAAACAAAAATGACATCAATAATATGTGGATCGCCTAACTCAAAGATATTTAACCAATTAATGGTCAAAATTATTCAGAATAACAGTATCCAATTCAGAGTTTGTGGTTGGCCCTCTCAGCATAACTATGATCTCCTCTTAAACTCAAACTCGAAATCAAAAGGAATCTACTGAGACCTTATATTGTTGCTAAACCAACTCTATGTTGATATCGAGCATTAATACTAATTACTAAACCCACAAATCCTCACTTGCCAACATCAAGTAGAGGCCCTCCTAATCTAGTTTTCGGAAGTAGATACTCTCTGTATCCATTCCCTAAGTATTCCTCAAAATCTTTACATCATAGTCATCCAATGTTGATTCAAACATCTAGAAGGAGTCATGTCATCTTTTTCAAATTACCTAACCCTATAAAAATTACCTTATGTGGTGGAAATGAAATTTTAAAATGTAGATGACGTGGCTTTCTCTAAATACTTGAATTAATATTGAACCATCAGAATTTAAAGCTAGTGAGGGATACTGAGACAATAGATATAGAGAATCCAAAAACTCTGTTTTTCCAACCTGATTTGATGTGAATAAAGTAAGTATATAAGAAAATTTTTTATTAACGCTGAAAATTGTAACGTTATGGCCCTCAATCGGCGAATTGTCCCATGTCAACATCAAGTAGAGGTCTCTGAGCAAAAAACATCAAGTAGAGGTCCTCGTGATCAATTTTTTATATATTATTATTAATTAATAGAAAGCGAGCCGCGTTGAATTGTAACATTTTTTTGGTCAGAATTGAATTGTAACATTAATTGCTGGCCATTCCACATTGTGACAGACTTATCATCACAACATCCACTTCGTAATCAACAGTCCATAGTAACATAACAATGGCTTCTGATTCCATGGAGGAGCCTCCTTCTTCGGAGAGAAGCTACTGGAGAAGATGGAGCAAGCAAGATTTCTTACCAGAGCAATCCTTTCAGAGCTGGACCAACTACCGAACCGCACTTTCTCAGACATGGCTGAGGTTCAAGGATCGTCTCGTGAGCAGATCCGACGACGCCACTGAGATGGATGAGATCAGAAAGGAAAGCGAGAACGACATGAAACGCTGCCTCAATTGGTGGGACCTTATCTGGTTCGGCTTCGGCTCGGTTATCGGAGCCGGAATCTTTGTCCTCACCGGTCAAGAAGCTCATAAGCATGCCGGTCCGGCCATCGTCTTGTCCTACGTCGCCTCCGGCATCTCCGCCATGCTCTCCGTTTTCTGCTACACTGAATTTGCCATAGAAATCCCAGTCGCTGGTAAGACTTTTCTGTTATCTCAGATTTTATTGCATGGTAAAAAAAATACTTGGTGAAAAACACATATTTTATGACCTCAAAGTGCAAAAAAAAAAAAAAAAAAAAAAAAAAAAAAAAAAACACACACACACACACAAATATACACACAAACACTAGAAATTATGTTATATACTTAGAATTGAAGAAAATATATATATTTGCAAACTAATTTTTGTAGTGCCCTATAAATTAATCCTACATTTTGGACATGAGATAGTATATATAGTGGGGGAACATAGTGATGACCCTGGCTGATCTTATAAAATTTGTTAAAGTATATATGTATTTGTTATATGATATTTTATTTGGTCCAAATTTGACCCTAACTAATTTTTTATCTTCTTTGTAAGGATAATGTTTGTTTCATTACTCATCGGATTTGTGAGAAGAAAATAAAATTCTTGTTTGAGATTGAAAAGATTAGTATCATCTTATATATTGTTTTGATTTATAATTATCGTTTATTATTTGTTTGTATTTTCCAGATTATTTGATACTATTTAGTAAATATATTCCTCCGGGTCCTTATTTAAAGAACCAACTAACAATTATCACAAGTCAATAAAAACAGTTAAAGTCATTAAATTTTTTCTAAAATTTAAGTAATTTTCAATATTATCCTTATTAATTACACTAAACTCTAATATCATATTGATTATTACTCTCACTCACTACCTTTTTAATTATGGGTATACATGAAAAAAAATATTTAATGCTATTTAGAAACAAGCAAGTGTTTTATAAAAGGACCAAATATACTTGTTAGTTGGTGCCTTATAATAAGAGTTAAAGGGAGTAGTTCAATATGTTTATTTTTTGACCGGGGCTAAAAAAATTTTCTGATTCCGCCACTGACTATATATGTTTAGCTTATATAATATGGGATAGGATATTGTTACTATCATTTTTTGTTACTACCAATGTTACTACCACTTTTTCACCATTAGATCAGAAATCTCATCTACCTTTATAATTTCTCTCTCCTATTAAGATTCTGATTTAACGATGGAAAAGTAGTAGTAACATTGGTAGTAATAAAAAATGGTAGTAACAATATCCTATCCCATATAATATTACTGCGTATGTATGTTATGGTTGATCCATATTTTAATAATGTTCAAATTATTTATATGCATGGACATATAAAATATATTGAAATTATCTCCCAATTGATTTATTTTATTTTATAAACTAAATTTTTAATTAACTATTTATACCATTTTGATAAAAATATTAAAAATAAAAATTTAGACTATCCATATACACACTGCTATTCATCACGTCCTTAATGTAAGTTATATAACTAATTTGGGTAAATTAAAAAAAATTAAATATATTACTTAATTATAACAAATATGACTCGATTTTCCTAAAATATCCTTGTATAACACAAGACCATATATGAATTTATAAGTTATATAAATTAGTTTAGAAAAAAATAATACATATTAGAGATAAAATCGGTAGAGATATTCTCTTTAGAAGTTAAGTAAGAACAACATCACTCTTATAATTAATTAGAACCGGAGGGGAGTATGTATTTCCGCTTGGACCTCCATACTTATCCAAATATTAATGCTGATGGTAGCAATTTGAGTTTTCGGCAAAAATGTAGAGTCATTTTTTTTTTTTTACTTCAATAATAATAATAATAATAACAACTAGACTCAATTACAAAAAGGTCGATCATTTGCATTTAAGCAGTTAGTACCTATATTCTTATAAACAAGAATTCTGATATAAGATTTTGAAGTTCAAATGATTTTTTTTTTTTTTGTCATTTTCCATTGTTAATAACAACAACACCACCTATACTCAATTCAATATGGTGGCACAGGTGGGTCATTTGCATATTTGAGAGTGGAACTTGGAGATTTTGCAGCATTCATAACAGCAGGAAACATTCTTCTTGAAAGCATAGTAGGAAGTGCAGCTGTAGCCAGAGGCTGGACTTCCTACTTCACTACCCTCTTGAACCGTCCCTCTAATGCACTCCGCATCACAACTAATCTCAAACAAGGCTACAACTTACTAGACCCCATAGCCGTCGCAGTCCTTCTTATTTCCGCCACGATCGCCATGATCAGCACCCGGAAAACCTCCTTACTCAACTGGTTCGCCTCGGCAGTCAACACCTTTGTCATCCTCTTTATCATTGTTCTAGGTTTCTTCCATGCCAATACCTCAAACTTGTCCCCTTTCTTGCCTTATGGGGTCCCAGGAGTGTTCAAAGCAGCTGCTATTGTGTACTTTGCGTACGGTGGATTTGATAATGTAGCAACTATGGCTGAAGAGACTAAGAAGCCTTCGAGGGATATACCAATAGGGTTACTTGGGTCAATGTCTTTGATCACTGTGATTTATTGTTTGATGGCACTTTGTTTGAGTATGATGCAGAAGTACACTGAGATTGATGAAAACGCTGCGTTTTCTGTGGCTTTTGGGAGTTTGGGGCTGAAATGGGCAAAGTTTGTGGTGGCTTTTGGAGCTTTGAAGGGTATGACCACTGTGCTTTTGGTGGGAACTTTAGGACAGGGACGATATATTACGCATATTGCACGTACCCATATGATTCCTCCATGGTTTGCTCTTGTACATCCCAAGACCGGAACCCCTATATATGCTACACTTTTCATCACTATCTCAGGTAATGTACTCCCTCTGGTCCTAATTATAGAAACAATAACACTACTTGTTTATAATTAGGATCGGAGATAGTATAACGTTTTCTTTCTTTTCATCTTCTCAATTCATTCAATCACTAAAAAAAATAGCTCAATTACAAAGTTTATCTCATGAAACAAGAGAGAACACAAGTTTTGGGCCTTAAAGATTTGGACAACTTTGTTCAAGGTCCTTATAGCTTTGTTTAGATCGGTTAATGTTTGCAAAGTTCACTTTTATTCCAATAGATTTTGTGCAAATTGAAGTTGGTTAAAACTCAACTATTTTAATGTGTTTTATATTTGGATAGGCTTTAATAAAATTTTGAGAAACACTTGTTTGGAATTTCAAAATATTTAAATATAAAAAAAAATCAAAATCCATAAAAAAATTGTTTTAACTTTTAACTTGCTTTAATTTTCAGACAAAAAGTCATTTGCCTCCAAAAGCTAGTTTGGAGGTTAAGTTTGAATTAATTCCTAAATTTGTGGTTAACTTTGATCAAAATCCCTACTATATATTACCCAGTATCATTGTTGCATCAACGCCACGTAATTATCACATTCATTAGCAACATGTCATTTCCAAGGATCTTGACCACAATTAACTATAATTTTAAGGTCTATATTTGAAAAAACTATGGGAATTTTGACTGAAATATGACCGAAACTCTGAACTAAGAACAATGTTATTCCATGAATTATATACTAATGATTGCAAATAATTGCTACACTTTCAGCTTCCTGCATTGCATTTTTCTCAAGCTTGGATGTATTATCAAGCTTATTGTCAATAAGCACACTGTTCATCTTCATGATGATGGCTGTGGCTCTTCTTGTGAGAAGATACGTGAGAGGAGTCACACCAACTCAGAATTTGATAAAGTTAGTCATCTTCTTGCTTATCATTATTGCTTCTTCAATGGCTACTTCAGCCTATTGGGGTTTGAGGCCTAATGGTTGGTTAGGATACACCATAAGTGTTCCTTTATGGTTCTTGGCCACTTTAGGACTGTCCTTAGTTTTGTCCCAACAAAGGACACCTAAGGTTTGGGGTGTACCACTTGTTCCATGGCTACCTTCTTTGTCAATTGCAATAAATATTTTTCTGATGGGGTCTTTGCCAACAGACGCATTTATAAGGTTTGCGATTTGCACTGGTGTCATGTTGATTTACTATGTTTTCTTTGGGCTTCATGCTACTTACGATATGGCTCGTCATCATCAACAACACAAGAAGATGATTCAGTCCGTGAAAGTAATGAAAGAGAGCGCAGAGAATCATAATGGAGAGCCTTAGTTAAATATATATAATTTAGATCATTATGTCATTATATTACTGTGTCCTGTAATTTTCAGACGTGCTTAATGAAATATCCTTCTGTAAAAGTACATTAATTTCCACTACAGTTGTATGAAATTATAGTTCTAAAGTTTTTTTGGTATCTTTGCATTAAGTTCACTTGAATTTAAGGATCAACAACAACAATAAGACTTATCTTAGATGAACCAACTATATAAATCACATGACCTCATTACTTGAATATAGGGATCAAATTGAGAAATCTTTTGATCAGAAGAAAATTATTAATATAATTAACTTAATTACCAGTTTTATTTCCTCCCATCATGATGTAAATTGAAGCTATGGAGACCCAAAAAATGTTCATATGAAAAATTTCTGGAGTCATTGGACTTTTTGCTTCGTGTATAATTAATTGAAGCCCTTTTTCTCTTAGGATTATTGAGTCTTGTTTGTATGCAGAAAATACTCATACTTTTCTTGATTCGCATTTCGAATTGAAGCTAAAATTCGTCTCAATCCTCTTCATTGCAACAATTTTCAATCTACTACCTTCGATCCTAATTATAAAACATAGTTAATTTTATTTGAAGAGATTAAGGAAACTAAATAAATTACTTAATCATTTTATATGTTGTGTATCTTTAGATTATATATTAGTTTATTAGTCAAACTAATTACTTTGAAGAAAAAAATAAAAATAAACATATTTTAAAATAATTTAATTAGTTTACTTAATTTCTCCAAAAAAGTCAACTATGCCTTATAATTAGGACTGGAGAGAGTATATTGTATCGGGAGTTACATTGAAGTTTTAAGGAAGATAAATCATCCGTATCAAGTCTCATGAAATCATCAATTTGATATGAAGTCTCAAGAGACATATAGGAGTTCTAGTAAAATTGTGAAAAGACAAGTTTATTTTGATTTGTCATTAATAGCACATTAATTTGTCAATGAAAGCGCTCTTATTTGTTATTGGTGGCACCATGGCTGCAGATTGACTTGTCAATTGAGGTATATTGACTTGTTTTTAGTAGTATATTGATTTATCAGGCGCCCGGACTCATCAAATTAAAGAGCCATTAATGAGATGAGATGATAAGATTGGAGTATGTAATCACTCTTATATGTATCTTCAAATTAGTGAAGATCTTATTACATTAAACACAATTATGTTCGGAGTATTATTGAAATGTGGGGATCTCTTTATAATAAGAAAGGTTCACCATAGTGTGTAACCTCTCCTACTAGACTCAACCCCTCATTCGTCATATTCTTGTTAACTTTGAAAGTAAATTTCTAGGAAATAGACCTTTTTATAATTTTTTTTTTTATTAAAAGTAATCAAGTCGTACTAATATGAGTACAACTACAATTAGTTCATGTGAATAAAAATGTTCAAGGTTTACTTTTTAAAAAAATAAATGAAAAAGACAGAAAAATATTACCAAAATTGGTAAAAGACAAATAAGTATATTGAATTTCAATAATTTTAAAGGGACTTATTTAAAATTTTGAAATGTTACAAAATTTGAGAAATTACCCAACTATCTTTATTTTTTTTTAAATAAAAAATCTTCCACCTCTTGAAGGCTGCCAGGGGTGGCCGGTGAATATTATTAACAACTCAAATATCTATAATAACAATTTTAATATTGCTATTTAAAACTCAAATATTTATATTCATGATGGTGGCTGTAGCTATTCTGGTGAGGAGATATCATGTGAGAGGAGTCACACCCACACAAAATTTGATAAAGCTGGTAATCTCTTGCTTCTCATTGTTGCTTCTTCAATGGCCACTTTAGCCTATTGGGGTTTGAGGCCTAATGGTTGGGTGGGATATACCATAATTGCTCCTTTATGGTTCTTGGCCACTTTAGGACTGTCCTTAATTTTGACTCAACAAAGGATTTTTTTTTTTTTTTTTTTTTTGAATTTTTATAGATATTTGAGTTGTTAATAGTGATACTAAAGTTATAAAAGACATTCTTATATTTTTTTAATTTCTCAAGCAAAAGTTATTAAAGTTGTAAATATGATATTTGTTGAATATTTCTTAATAACTTTCACAAGAGCTCCAACGGCTAATATATATATATATATATTTTTTGAATTTCTTAGGCTAAAATTGTTCATATA
Source organism: Acacia acuminata (assembly GCA_019022655.1). NCBI lineage: Eukaryota > Viridiplantae > Streptophyta > Magnoliopsida > Fabales > Fabaceae > Acacia > Acacia acuminata. The sequence goes on from JAFJYI010000166.1 coordinate 877,756, forward strand.
GATACTTAAGTTGTTAATAGTGATAATAAAGTTATAAACGCGGTATTTGTTGAATATTTTCTAATCACTTTTCACTGGAGTTACGATGGCTAATATTGTTTTTAAAAAAAAAAAAAAAAAATTCTCATGCTAAAATTGTTAATAGAGATAATAAAGTTAATATAGATACTTGAGTTGTTAATAACTTTCACCAGAGCTCCAGCGGCTAATATCTCTTTTCGAATTTCTCTAACCAAAATTGTTAATATAGATATTTGAATTGTTAATAACCTTCATAGGAGCTCGATCCGCGCCAAAAGCTCTACAACCAAACGGCAAACAAGGGTTTGAGATTTTTTATTTTTTAACAAATAAGAGTAGTTGGGTAATTTCTCAAATTTTGCAACATTTTAAAATTTCAAATCAGTCCTTTTAAAATTATTGATATTCAATATACTTATTTATCTTTTATAAATTTTGATAGTATTTTTCTGTTTTTTTTCCTTTAAAAAATGCATATGTTGATTATTTGATAATAGGTAGTTATTTTTCATATTTGAACCAGACAAATATTTTTTTATTTTTTAAAGAAAAATATTAAGAGAGAATATTTACTATGCGACATTTTTTTCCAACAAATGTTCGAGACCAAGGGGATCAGCGTGAAAAACGGGCTTGATTAATTGAGCACATTTTATGAGTCCTAACTCCCAAGTCTAATATCTTTTCAGGCCAAAAAGTCTGTCAAATATACTTTAAATAATGTCCTTGTCACTTTCAGACTCGACGAGATAAGGTTGATGGAGGACCATAAAATATTCTTCACCTGCGTTCACTTGCATTCTGTTCTTAAGCATCCAAAATTTAAATCCATCAAGCACTCATCCTCACACGTCTAATTAACACTTAAACCATTTAATTCCTTTAACACTATTTGGGCACTTGAACACTTTCTAAAAATTTGGACACCACCATGTTTAGCACCCTAAAACTTTCCAGACTTGAATAAACACCCAATCATTTGCCAATTTAATCACCTATCTTGTATTTTTTTTTTTTTATAATGTCTTTTACTATATAATCATTAACATCTATAACCCTTTTAACTCTTTGACCATTCGGTCAATACCAAATGGGTACCCTGAAATTTTTCAGCTTCCATATTGACCATCAAAACTATCATGTTAACACCTCTAAACATGGTTTAGACAGCAATGACAGTTATTTAACATGGGAAAGTATTAGACAGCACAGTTGAATAATTTCACAGCCTCATCAATTCCAATTTATCATGCTACTTGCATCAAACGTACATACATATGTCCTAACCTTACTTCATCTATTTTATCACGTAAGCATTTTTGTGAGATTTTCGAGAGCAAAATTAGACAAAAGCTAATACCAGATCTGGACATCATAATCCCACTATAAAAAAATCAACATGCAGAAGTATATATTCTCATACAGCTTTCTAACTCTCTTATACAAACTCTAATCTTATGTCAAACCATCCTATTCTCACCAAATCAATGATTCTCCACTCAATTAAATCAATGTTCCTTCGACCCAGTCATCCCCCAGTGACAGCCATTAAAGAAATTGAAGGTGAGAGAATGTTTAAGAGACTCACCTTGATCAAAATCTATGGTTGCATGTGATGATCGGCCTCTCCTCTTCCTCCGGCGACTCTCTCTCGCTCTCGGACTCGCTCACTCTCGGCTCCCTCTCTCACGCACTTCCCCTCTCATTTTCTTGTATTGAGGCCAAAAAGAATTAAACAGAAAATAAGGAGTAGTATGCTGCGGAAATGGTTAATTGGAGATATAAGGGAGTGATAAATTGTTGCGTTGGCCGAATGGTTTAATGGAGAAATAAGGGAATTATGCATGTGTACGTGTGTCCGATGTTGAGGATAGGGAAAGGTGAGGTGTCTTAATATGAAATAGCGAGGGTGTGTGTTATGGGACCACTCCAAAAGAATCCTATTTGATCATTTTTAAACTTCTATAAGACTTTTATTTGCAACTTTGTCATTTACTCATTAAGTTGCAAAATATTGGATAAGTATTAGAAATTAATCCTTAATTCCATATAAAGATTTTTGTTCCTAAATTAGCTTCTCTAAGTCATAAAATATCAACTCTAAAATTTCTAGGCCACAATTTATCCTCTAACTATCTTTCCTTGAATTTTTGGGAAAATAAGTCCTAAATTCCAAATAATGGTTTTAAGACTATTTAAGCCAATCTTTTGTAATTAAACCCCTAATAATAGTTTTAGATCCTCAAAATAATATTTCATACCTTTTTCATAAATTTTCAAAGTCCAAAAATATGTTTGTTTAACCCTTTCCTTTAAATAAATTTAAGACTATTGACTCCTACCTGGCTTAACACTTACCCCACTCATCTCAATATTATTCCTAAACTCCTTGTCCTAAAATTCGGGATATTATAATTTTGTACTTGATCTAATATCCTATATTATTTTTCAGGTACGATCAACTTTATAAAATATTCTTTTTATTCTAAATAAAAGATGAATTTTATAGTACAAATTATACTATAAAATTTATCTATAAGGCAGCGCAATTGTTTTCTTCTTAAAGTATCAATTTTTTCAAAAACAATTTTACTCTTAAAGTATTTTTTTTTTTTTGAGTAATTTTAACCCGTCAGTTCACTCTTCAAAAATTCCATTAAATAAATAAGCATCTGGCACCTTATTTTAAGGGTGCTGGGTACATATAAAAATATTTTAAGGTATTAGATGAACCATAAATTATTTTAGAATGTGAGATGAAACTAGACTAGACTTTTGTAAAGAAAAAAATCATGTTATTTTCTTATTATAGATGTAAATTTGTTTTATTTTCTTTACCTATATATATGGTTTTGTACTCAGTATATATTGAGTGTCTGGGTTACCTCGAATAATTTCTTTGACAATTTACCATGTAATATTTTTTTTTTCATATAACATGTTATTATCTCTTATCCGTAATATAAAAGTTATAATTAATTTTTTAAAATTAAAAAAAAGGTTAATATAATCTTTGATCTATTAAGTTTGGCGTCATTTTTATTTTGGTCCCTTAAAGGGTAAAATGGCTCATATTTTTATTTAATAATAGAGATCAATGTTCTTTAGAATGAAACTTTAGGGATCAAAACCTTTTATTTGAAATTTGATAGACGGAAACCAAAATGAGGGCAACCTTAAAAAACCAAAGATTATATCAACAAAAAAGAATTAGTTAAATTAGTTATTTATAACTCAAATGTGCGTTGGTTTTTTCTAAAATATATTTTTAATGATATGAATTGTAACTATTATTAATAGAGTATCCTTACAATGTGTAATAAATAGGGGTATTTCTTTTTAAAAAATATATATAGAAGATAAAATTGTAATTTTATATTTAGAAGCAAAATAAACATCTTATTTAACTCTTATTCACGACCAATAAATAAGTTGAACTAAACACCTCTAGTACTGAATCCTCCCTAGTCATCATCAAATACAGGTCCCGATAATATAATAATGGCTTCCCATTCCATGGAGGAGGCTCCTTCTCCAGAGAGAAGCTACTGGAGAAGATGGAGCAAGCAAGATTTCTTACCAGAAGAGTCCTTCCAGAGTTGGACAACCTACCGGACGGCACTGTCTCAGACGTTGTTGAGATTCAAGGATCGCCTGACCAGCAGATCCGATGACGCCACCGTGACTGGTGAGATCAGAAATGAAAGCGAGAACGACATGAAACGCTGCCTCAACTGGTCAGACCTCATCTTGATGGGCATAAAATTTAATTGTAAATTTGTACTTTTATGGGATGAGTTCAGTATTTTGTTTCATATGATTGCCTCACTAGATAATATTCAAATATTGTCGTGATTAACTCTAGCAATCTCATTCACACGCAAACTATACATGAACTAAAGGACAATATATTGATCGACCGGATGGCTCATAGTAAGTTGTTTTGAAATGCAAGTTGGTACCTAAATATGAATATGTCTTATTAATCAAAACCATAAGATTCCATCGACCGAAAAACAAAAAACCATAAGTTAAATTCCAATATAAAATATCCAATCACTCTTTGCTTTCCCTATCTTTAAAGATATCAATAAAATAAAAAATAAATAAAAATTCATGACCAATAATTTATGAGTTAGTGTAGTTATCTGAAAGAGAATCCCTCATAAATAGACCCTTTTATATTTTTTGACCATGACCCTTTTATTTAAAAAAGTTAAGTAACTAAATTGCAGTAATCAATGACTACAATTAATTCAACATCAAATGCGGATTTATTTTAATTTTTTTATTTGGATGGTTTTGTATTGAGCATGAAAATTTTTGAGATTAACACTAGCGACAAATTTGCATCTTAACTAAAATGATGTAAATAATATGTGGATTGACAACTTATATATTTAACATCGAAATTATTTGGAAACCGCTAGGAAAAATTGTTTTTTTTTTTTTTTTTGGAAAAATTGTCTTCTAGTGACAACTTCCGAACAACGTTGCAACTTATTTTGATATTACTATCCGGTATCCAGTTCAAAGTCATTTCTGACTGATCCTCTAGTATAAGTATCTCTTCTTGAATTCAAACTCGAAATCAAGAGGAATCTGATAAGAACTTTCATTGCTACTAGACCAACTCTATATTAACATTTAACATTAATACTTATTTACATTTAGCATTAATACTAATTACTGAACCCGCAAATCCTCACTTGTCAACATCAAGTAGAGGTCCTCCTAATCTTTTTTTCCAACTTGATTCGATGTGGATAAAGTAAGTACATATACAAGAAAATTTTATATCAGCGCTGAAAATTGTAACGCTATGGCCCTCAATCGGCGATTTGTCCCTTGTCAACATCAAGTAGAGGTCTCTGAGCAAAAAAACATCAACTAGAGGTCCTCGTGATCTATTTTTATATATTGTTATCAATTAATAGAAAGCGATCCGCGTAGAATTGTAACATTTAATTGCAGGCCACTCCACATTGTGACAGAGTTATCATCACAACATCCACTTCGTAATCAACAGTCTATAGCACCATGGCTTCTGGTTCCATGGAGGAGCCTCGTTCTTCGGAGAGAAGCTACTGGAGAAGATGGAGCAAGCAAGATTTCTTACCCGAGCAATCCTTTCAGAGCTGGACCAACTACCTAACCGCACTTTCTCAGACATGGCCGAGGTTCAAGGATCGTCTCGTGAGCAGATCCGACGACACCACCGAGATCGATGAGATCAGAAAGGAAAGCGAGAACGACATGAAACGCTGTCTCAATTGGTGGGACCTTATCTGGTTCGGCTTCGGCTCGGTTATCGGCGCCGGAATCTTTGTCCTCACCGGTCAAGAAGCTCACGACCATGCCGGTCCGGCCATTGTCTTGTCCTATGTCGCCTCCGGAGTCTCTGCCATGCTCTCCGCTTTCTGCTACACTGAATTTGCCATAGAAATCCCAGTCGCTGGTGAGACTTTTCTGTTATCTCATTTTTTACTTGGCGAAAAACACATATTTTATTACCTCAAAGTGCCAAAAAGCATACATATACATACAAACACTAGAAATTATCTTCTATATTTAAAATTGAAGAAAATATATATATTTGCAAACTAATTTTTGTAGTGCACTATAAATTAATCCTACATTTTGGACACGAGATAGTATATATGTTTAGCTTATATAATATTGCTGCGTATGTATGTTATCGTTGATCCATATTTTAAATAATCCATGGTTATCATGTGTTCAAATTATTTATATGCATGGACATATAAAATATATTGAAATTATCTCCCAATTGATTTATTTTATTTTATGAACTAAATTTTTAATTAATTATTGATACCACTTTGATAAAAATATTAAAAATAAAAATTTAGACTATCCATATACACACTTCTATTCATCACATCCTTAATATAAGTTATATAACTAATTTGGGTAAATTAAAAAAATTAAATATATTACTTAATTATAACAAATATAACTCGATTTTCTTAAAATATCCTTGTTTAACACAAGACCATGTATGAATTTATAAGTTAAACAAATTAGTTTAGAAAAAAAATAATACATATTAGAGATAAAATCGGTAGAGGTGTTCTCTTTAGAAGTTAAGTAAGAACAACATCACTCTTATAATTAATTAGAACCGGAGGAGGAGTATATGTATTTCCGCTTGGACCTCCTTGGTTATCCAAATATTAATGCTGATGGTTGCAATTTGAGTTTTCGGCCAAAATGTAGAGTGATTTTTTTTTTTTTTTTTCTTTTGGTCCTATTATTATAACACTTTTTATACAAATTGACTACAAAAAGTGTTTCTATAATTAGAACTGAAGGTAGTTATAAAAACTAGACTCAATTACAAAAAAGTCATTTGCATTATTTAAGCGGTTAATACCTATATTCTTATAAACAAGAAGACTGATATGAGATTTTTGATATTTTTTTATCATCTTCCATTATTAATAACAACAGCACCACCTATACTCAATTCAATATGGTGGCACAGGTGGGTCATTTGCCTATTTGAGAGTGGAACTTGGAGATTTTGCAGCATTCATAACAGCAGGAAACATTCTTCTTGAAGGCATAGTAGGAAGTGCAGCTGTAGCCAGAGGCTGGACTTCCTACTTCACTACCCTCTTGAACCGTCCCTCTAATGCACTCCGCATCACAACTAATCTCAAACAAGGCTTCAACTTACTAGACCCAATAGCCGTCGCAGTCCTTCTTGTTTCCGCCACGATCGCCATGATCAGCACCCGAAAAACCTCCTTACTCAACTGGTTCGCCTCGGCAATACACATCTTTGTCATCCTCTTTATCATTGTCCTAGGTTTCTTCCATGCCAATACCTCAAACATGTCCCCTTTCTTGCCTTATGGGGTCCCAGGAGTGTTCAAAGCAGCTGCTATTGTGTACTTTGCCTACGGTGGATTTGATAGTGTGGCGACTATGGCTGAAGAGACTAAGAAGCCTTCAAGGGATATACCAATAGGGTTACTTGGGTCCATGTCTTTGATCACTGTGATTTATTGTTTGATGGCACTTTGTTTGAGTATGATGCAGAAGTACACTGAGATTGATGAAAACGCCGCGTTTTCTTTGGCTTTTGGGAGTTTGGGGCTGAAATGGGCAAAGTATGTGGTGGCTTTTGGAGCTTTGAAGGGTATGACCACTGTGCTTTTGGTGGGAACTTTAGGACAGGGACGATATATCACGCATATTGCACGTACCCATATGATTCCTCCATGGTTTGCTCTTGTACATCCCAAGACTGGAACCCCTATATATGCTACACTTTTCATCACTATCTCAGGTAATATATAATCTTTCTTTTCATCTTCTCAATTCATTCAATCACTAAAAAAAAAAAAAAAAAAAAAAAAAAAAAAGCTTAATTGCAAAGTTTATCTTATGAAACAAGAGAAACACAAGTTTTGGGCCTTAAAGATTTGGACAACTTTGTTCAAGGTCCTTATAGCTTTGTTTAGATCGGTTATTAATGTTTGCAAAGTTCACTTTTATTCCAATAGATTTTGTGCAAATTGAAGTTGGTTAAAACTCAATTATTTTAATGTATTTTATATTTGGATAGCCTTTAATAAAATTTTGAGAAACACTTGTTTGGAATTTCAAAATATTTAAATATAAAAAAAAAAATCAAAATCCATAAAAAAATTGTTTTAACTTTTAACTTGCTTTAATTTTCAGACAAAAAGTCATTTGCCTCCAAAAGCTAGTTTGGAGGTTAAGTTTATTGATCCCTAAATTTGTGGTTAACTTTGATCAAAATCCCTACTATATATTACCCAGTATCATTGTTGCATCAACGCCACGTCATTATCACATTCATTAGTAACATGTCATTTAATTTCCAAGGATCTTGACTACAATTAACTATAATTTTGAGGTCTATATTTAAAAAACTAAAGGAATTTTGACTCAAGTATGACCGAAACTCTGAACTAAAAACAATGTTTTCCCATGAATTATATACTAATGACTGCAAATAATTGCTACACTTTCAGCTTCCTGCATTGCATTTTTCTCAAGCTTGGATGTATTATCAAGCTTATTGTCAATAAGCACACTGTTCATCTTCATGATGATGGCTGTGGCTCTTCTTGTGAGAAGATACTATGTGAGAGGAGTCACACCAACTCAGAATTTGATAAAGCTAGTCATCTTCTTGCTTATCATTATTGCTTCTTCAATGGCTACTTCAGCCTATTGGGGTTTGAGGCCTAACGGTTGGTTAGGATACACCATAAGTGTTCCTTTATGGTTCTTGGCCACTTTAGGACTTTCCTTAGTTTTGACCCAACAAAGGACACCTAAGGTTTGGGGTGTACCACTTGTTCCATGGCTACCTTCTTTGTCTATTGCAATAAATATTTTTCTGATGGGGTCTTTGCCAACAGAAGCATTTATAAGGTTTGCGATTTGCACTGGTGTCATGTTGATTTACTATGTTTTCTTTGGGCTTCATGCTACTTATGATATGGCTCGTCATCATCAACAACACAAGAAGATGATTCAGTCCGTGAAAGTAATGAAAGAGAGCTCAGAGGATAATAATGGAGAGCCTTAGTTAATATATATAATTTAGATCATTATGTCATTATATTACTGTGTCCTGTAATTTTCAGTGCTTGATGAAATATCCTTCTGTAAAAGTACATTAACTTCCACTACAGTTACTTGTATGAAATTATACGTTCTAAAGTTTTTTTTGGTATCTTTGCATTAAGTTCACTTGAGTTTAAGGATCAACAACAACAATAAAACTTATCTTAGATCACTACTAGAGAATCTACAGATAGCGACGGAATTTGCTACGGAATTTATTCCGTAGCAAATTCATGAAACTTTGCGACGAAATTGTTTTTCCGTCGCAAAGTTAAAATTTGCGACGGATCACTAAACCGTCGCAACCTCTAAATCCGTCGCAAAGGTTGCGACGGATTTAGTGATCCGTAAGCAAAGTTTGCGACGGATTTGATATCCGTCGCAAATGGGTGGCCACATACTCGAAGATATTGCGACGGATTCTATATCCGTCGCAATTTTGCGATGGCTACGGAATCCGTCGCAAAAAGGGCGGCCAAAATGGCCGCCCTTTTTTGTTTTTTGCGACGGACTTGTTGTCCGTCGTAAAAAAAAGGCGTTTGCGACGGATAAGAAGTCCGTCGCAAACACCCTATTCCGTCACAAAAGGGCGGCATAAATGCCGCCCTTTTGTTGCTTTTTGCGACGGACCGGGAGTCGTCGCAAAAGACGAGGTCATTAATGACCTCGTCTTCCCCCTTCCCCGACGCTTGTTTCCCTCGGCTCCCCCCCCCGCGCCACCCCTCGGCTCCCCCCCCCGCCGCCCTCGGCTCCCCCTCCGGCGCCCTCGGCTCCTCCCCCCCTTAGCTCGCGACCCGGCCGCGCCCCCGGCTCCTCCTCCGCCGGCCTCGACCTTCGGCTCCTCGCCCTCGGCTCCCCCTCCGGCGCCCTCGGCTCCTCTCCCCCGGCTCGCGCCCTCGGCTCGCGACCATCTCGCGCCCCCCGGCTCCTCCCCCTTCAAAGAACCGGCTCTCCTCCGTTGTGTTTTTTTTTTTTTTAACACTTCTAAATAATTTTATTATGAGATAAAAAATTATTGTAGGTACTTCCGACTTAGTATTAAGATCTTCACAAGGGAATTATCAAACAAATCCTAACACTTATAATTTTACAAAGTTAGCTTGAAGTATATTTTTTGCTTATAGTTATATGATATCTATGTTAGATTTGCTTTGTTACATAGTGGAAATATGTATGTTGCAGAAGATTATCAATTATATGAGTTTAGATTTTTTTTTTTTTTTTTTTTTGTTTTAGTATCTTCTTTGGTGAATCTATTAATTACATAAAGATCTCTATACTCAATGTGTTTATTAATTTGGATTATAGTTATAGTGTGTAGAAGATTTCATGATTTTTTTAATTATTGAGTTTTAATAATTTTGATTTTTTTAATCTTGCATTGTTTTTTGGGACGAAAATAAATTACAAAAGTAATCAAAGCCTTATACCGCTAAACCAACCCTATGTTGGTAATAATATTTTATTTTAATTAGTTTACTTTGTGTACATGTTTTTTTTTTTTTTTTTTTTTTTTGGTTCCCTTTAAAATAAAATATTCCCAAATGTATAGGATATTAATTTATCTAGCACTTTTTATGTTAGGTGAAAGTATACTTTTTTTTAAATATTTTTATAGAAAGTTTGTGCTTTCAAGGCATTTTTAGTATTTTCAATATTAAAAATTTATTAATTTACTAATTTTTGTTTGAAATTTTAAGTTTGCAACATAAACTCACGCTTAAATGAAAAAATGAGCAAAAAATTGCAATAAACATTAGAAGTCGTAAAAACGAAAATTGGAAAAAAAAAATTTATTCGGCTAAATATTCTTTTTAAAAATATCTTATAAATATTTCTAAAAAAGTATACATGGAAAAAAAAAATACCAATTGCACTTTAAAATTTCAAATCAATGGTTTATTTATTAAAATAATTTGTAAATTGATAAATTTTATATTAAATACTTATTCCGTTGAATTGACCACTTTTATATATTTGGTGCATGTTGAGATGTTAATTAATTTAGTAACTCGAACTAGCTAGGAAATATGGAAGGCAACCATGATAGAAGTTGGATGTACAATCGTCTAACCGAGAGAAGACAACTAACTCTAGCATTCTTGGCGGGTTTGAAAGAGTTCATCAAATTTGCTTTGGCACATTCACCTAATTCAAGTAGGGAGATCGGGTGTCCGTGTGTCAAATGTAGGTGTTTAAGATTTCAAGATTTTGAGGAGGTTAAAATCCATTTGTGTAAAAAGGGCTTCATGAAAGATTATGAGTGTTGGGAATGTCATGGCGAAGTCCGACGTACACCGACACCGAGTGGTTATTACGGGGACAGTAGTCATCGAGACAACCTTAATCAATATGAGCAGTTGGTTATGGACGCTGCAGGACCGTCGATCGGCCGATATTTCGATCCCGTTACTCATGATGAACCGTCATACATGGGAGAGGAGACCAATACACATAGTCAACCATCATACATGGGAGAGGATCCTCATCCGGAAGCCGATAGGTTCTATAAAATGCTCCAAGAAGCGCAACGTCAGTTATGGGAAGGTTGTGAACACTTTGAAAATAGTGAATATTCATCGCTATCGCCTACCCTAGCAACATTAAGCTTGAAGACCGATCACCATATGAGTGAGAGGAACTACAACGAAATGATGCAGATCATAAGCAAGGTTGTTCCCAAAGACAATAATTTGCCGAAGGATTTTTACCAAGCAAAAAAAAAGGTGAAAGAGCTTGGGCTTGGATGTGAAAAAATCCATTGCGCCCTAGAGGATGTATGTTGTATTACAAGGATGATCTTGAGTGACCGGTTGTAAATTCTGTGGACATGATAGATATAAAGTTGTGGGAAAAGGAAGGAAAATGACCCGTCAAGCATTAAGCAAGATGTGGTACTTTCCTCCGGTTACCGGACTTCGAGATTGTATGCATCGAACAAATGACTACTCACATGAGATGGCATCGGGAGCATCACGGGGATGAAAACTTTGTGACGCATCCATCCGAGGCCGAAGCATGGCGTAAATTTGACGAGGTGAATCCTTCCTTTGCTATGGATCCCCGTAATGTCCGTCTTGGTCTATGTTCGGATGGGTTCGCTCCTTTTGACAATACGGGCAGGAATTATTCCTGTTGGCCCGTCATTGTGACACCTACAACCTCCCACCTTCTATGTGCATGAGAAAAGAGTTTTTGTTCCTTAACGCGTTAATCCCTGGGCCATCCAACCCAAAAAAGAAGATAGATGTGTACCTCGGGCCTTTGATAAACGAGTTGAAGATGTTGTGGAGTGAAGGGGTTCGACGTATGATATATCATTGAGCCAGAATTTCACAATGCGTCTTTGCCTTAATGTGGACGATAAATGACTTCCCCGCATATGGTATGTTGAGTGGCCGGCAAATGTCCGGAAAGTCTGGCATGCCTGGTATGTCTTGAACAGAACATGGGTTTTAGCTTGCAACACGATCACAAAGTCTCGTTGGTTTGACAGCACAAAGCAATTCCTACCCCCCGATCATCCGTTCAGGAGAAATAGAAAAGACTTTACGCGAAATGTTGTCGAACAAGCAGATCAACCTTGTCGTTTAAGTGGCCAAAAAATATGAGACAGGGTCAAGTACATTCAAAGTGTCGAAGAGGGGGCTGCTTCCAGCGAACTTGAGGGATATGGCGTTGATCATCATTGGAACAAACGCAGCATCTTCTAGGAACTACCATATTGGAAAGATCAATTGTTAAGACACAACCTCGATGTCATGCATATCGAGAGGAATGTGTTTTGCAATATTCTGTACATCGTGATGGACACCAAGGGCAAGACGAAGGACACGGTCAACGCAAGACTAGACATAGAAGCGATTTGCAAAAGGCACGCTTTGCATTTTCGAATGGCACGGACGGATTTCCAAACCTAGAGCGCCTTACACATTCAACAAAGAGCAGAATTTAGAATTGTTGCAATGGGTTAAAGATCTCGAAACTCCCGGACGGTTATGCGTCAAACTTGAAAAGATGTGTCAACATGCACGAGGGAAGTTATTCGGGATGAAGAGTCATGATTGTCATGTTTTTTTTCAGATTGTTGCCGTGGGCCTTCAAAGCACTACCGAATCATATATGGTCTATTCGACTGAATTTTCCATGTTCTTTAGAGAAATATGTGCTTCGAGCTTAATGTTGAAAAGTTACGACACGGAGACGAGCATGCCCATAATGCTATGCAAGTTAGAGATGGTGTTTCCTCCTAGCATGTTTGACTCAATGGAATACTTGCCTGTTCACTTGGCCTACGAAGCAAGGGTAGGAGGGCCACAACAATATAGGTGGATGTATCCGTTTGAGAGGTAATACATATATTTCTTTCGCGCTGTTATTAATTGACCGACATGGTGCTTTAATTTATAAATACCCTCTGATATTCCATTGTAGGTTTTTACGCACACTTAAACACAAGATCAAAAATCCAAGGTACGTTGAAGGATCTATCGTTGAAGCATATCTAGTCGAAGAGGCCGCAAAATTTGCGTCATACTATTATCCCCCTGAAATGATGACAAGATGGAGAGGGGTACCTCGCAACGATGCTGCCGGTGATACGAGTGATCAAATATCAATATTTAATTATCTAGGGCGAGTCATGGGAAAACATTGGAGGTCAACACTTAACGGAAGAGATAAGCAAGTAGCAGAGTGGTACATTCTAAACAATTGTGAAGAGGCCGCCCAGTACTTAAAGTAAGATTTTTTTTTTTTTACTATTACGGTAAGTATTAAAGTATTAACTTCAGTTCTTTGTTATAGTTTCTACTCTAATTGGGTCCGATCGGACAATCCTTCAATGTCGGTGTCACAAGTTGATCAATACACGAACTCTGAGTTTCCAAAATGGTTTCGTCAATATTTCGTGAAAAATCGACCAGATCCCAATAAAGTTGCGTGGAGTTTATCTTATGGAGCTGCAATTAGTGTTACCCGATGCAATAAATATATAATCAATGGGTATCGATTTTCAACTGTTGACGCGGACGCAGGTACACTATGTTGCAATTACGGTGTATGTTGTCGAGGTGACTAAGTTGGCGGGGTGGAGACTAACTACTACGGGAAGTTAGTTGACATAATTCAGTGAGTTACCCGTGGGACAAGGTGGTGACCCTTTTTAAATGTGAGTGGTTTGATAACAGTCCGCGTGGGACAAAAGTGGACAAACATGGAAATATTGAGATCCACTTGGACAAGGAGATATACGTTAGTTATGACCCATTCATCCTTGCTCAACAAAGAACAAGTTTACTATACATCATACCCCACATCCCGCCAAGGGTGGGTGGGAATTATCAAAACCAAAGCACAGAATATTATACCTAAGTCGAAAGAGTCAGAAGCAAATGACAGCATGAAGGAACTGTTCCAAGTTGATGTGGAACATGTATTGCCCATAAACATCTTTGACGACGATGTACCAAGGAATCTCTTTGATTCTACTGCGGATTTAGAATTGATTCCTATACAAATTGACGATCGGGAATCGACGATAAGGCGAAGTGATGTACTCGATAGTGAATCGAGTTCGATGACTATGAGACTTCGAGGAAGCCGTGCAAGCAGATGTCGATGAACAGGAATCGTCCGGTTGATTTGTGTTAGTTCTTTGTTTCTGACGATCTGTTATACTACATACATTGTTACTTCGCTACTATAATATTAACCAAATATCTTTTTTTTATTTATATTTTTTGACATTATGTCTATAAGTGTTTAGAAATGGAGCATCCAGGAGGACGTTCAAGTAGTGGATGTGGTCGTGGTCGAGCCCGACCCCCTTCCTATAAGAGGGGGTAGGGTGACGCCATCCGCTCCTCCGGAGGTAGAGGGGTCGCACTTCCCAGAGGTGCCATTTGATATGTCATCTTCACCGTCGGGTTATAATGCATCTTCACCGTCGACGCTTCATATGTCGTCATCACCGTCTACCCACACCGATCCACAAAGCAAAGGAGACAACAAGGTTTACTTTACCATTTCGATTGATTTACGTATTTTTAGTTTCCGAAATCATCTATGTACAAATATCTTCAATATTTCACATTCCTTCCTTAGCACACCGGGTCGCCTCATAGCCACGTCTGGGAAGAATGTAGTTCCTCCGATACACCAATATGGGGCACAACAGATCCTTCGACGGGGAAAACTTTGGATCTGTCCCGACGGCGATGAGTAAGTCATGCCAAGTTACCAATAATGTTACAAATTTCTTCTCTAATTGATTTGTATGCTAATATTTGCATGATGTCCTCTGTCAAAGACATTGTGCCTCATAATCCGTGGGGATTTCATCTCGGCCCAATTATTCCATAATTACAATCATCCTTGGACCAAGTGGAAAGAGATTCCTAAGGACAATCGAAATGCTTGGTTCAATGAGTTCTTGGTAAGTTATTTGTTTTATGGTTATTAATTAAGTACTTTTAAAATTTGGAGCACTAATTGTTCGTTATTGATTTTCGGGATAAGCATATGTCGTTCTGAATATCGTGAAGATCTAAAAAAGCTTATAACCACACGGGCGGGTGTTGGTTGTCTCAAAAGCTTTATTCATTGAGACAGTGCAAGAGGCAAGAAAGATTGGATTCCACAGCAGACTGCAGATGAATTATTTGAGAGTTGGGCCACCGATGCGAAGTTTCATAACACAAGTGCGAAAATAAAGGAAAATAGGGCTAAAATGGAAGGACCGTCATATGTTGGCGGCTCCATTCCAATTAGTGAGCATCGACGAAAAGTTGTAAGTACACGTTATTTTCTATTTAGGTATCCAATATTTTGTACTTTGAAGTGATTAATTAATGTCATCATTTGCGTTTGCAGTTAGAGTCTAGGGAAGTTCCTGTAGGATCGATTGAGTGGGTTACCTTTGAGCGCACCCATTCCTAGCCTCGAAGGGAGTGAGAGGCAAGTGGATTAACCCAAAGGCGCAAGTAGCGGTTAGACATTTATTTCCTTTATTACTTATTTTATGCACCACCATATTTATTTCATTTTACATGTCTTATTTGTTATGTATTTTTGTACTTGTAGGAAACCTTTCGAAGTTGTCACGGGAGAGAGACCCTACATCCTCTCGGTCCCGATAACGAGTCTGTTCTTTGAGGCTACAAAGCGGATTTAACAAGAAAGGGAGAGTCTTTGGATACGGTGCCTCGCCAAATTGATGAAGCAAACAAAGCGCTCCTTATGCGACATTGAAGGTGTTTCTTCGGGTAAATGTAATACATTTAATATAGATAATTTCCATTCTCTTTGTCCATTCAAATGAAGTTCAACTAATAAATGTACTTCATAATGTTTTTGCGAGATGAGTGAAGAAGATGAAGGCTTTGGTGCGAAGCAAGCAACACAGATGACTCAGGAACAGGAGCTGATGAGGCAGCTGACTCAGGAACAGGAGATAATGAGGCAACAGATGATTCAGGAACGAGAGATGATGCAGCAGCAGATGACCCAACAAGCGGAGATGATGCAGCAGCGGCTGATTCAGGAACGAGAGATGATGCAGCAACAGATGACTCAGCAAGCGGAGATGATGATACAGATGCAGCTTCAACTCAAGTCTCTAATGAAAGACAAGGGTTCGGGGTCGGCTCCTGGTGATGATGACCATGCTGGTGATGATGATGATCACAATGCTGCTGTTTAGGATACTTTTTACTATTTGCTATTTGCAACATTATTATATATATTTTGTTTTCTCTATGTAAACTCTTTGTAATTGTTATTATATCCATGGTACACTACTTTTTGTACTCACTTTTCTGAAAAATAAAATAAAATTTTTTTTTTTTAATTTATTAGTTTTGCTACGGAATTTTTTCCGTAGCAAATTTTCGCAAATTTGGGAATTTGCTACGGAAAAAAAATCCGTAGCAAAATTTCGAATTTGCTACGGAAAAGATTCCGTAGCAAAAATTTCGAATTTGCTACGGAATTTTTTCCGTAGCAATTTCCACGCCGGTTTTTTGCTACGGAAAAATTCCGTAGCAAATTCGTTTTGCTACGGAAAAAGCCTGTTTTGCTACGGAATTTTTCCGTAGCAAAACTTGATTTTTCTTGTAGTGGATGAACCAGCTATATAAATCACATGACCTCATTACTTGAATATAGGGATAAAATTGAGAAGTCTTTTGGTAAGAAGAAAATTATTAATTTAATTAGCTTACCAGTTTATTTCATCCCATCATGATGAAAATTGAAGTTATGGAGAAACAATGTTCATATGAAAAATTTCTGGAGAGTCGTCATTGGACATTTTGCTTCTTGTATAATTAATTGACGCTCTTTTTCCTCTTAGGATTATTGACGTCTTGTTTGTGTATGCAGAAAATACTCATATTTTTCTTGATTCGCATTTCGAATGAAGCGAAAATTCGTCCCAATCCTCTTCAGTACTGCAACAATTTTCAACCTATATTGTAACGGGAATTACATTGAAGTTTCAAGGAAGATAAATTATCACTATCAAGTCTCATGAAATCATTAATAAATTGATATGAATTCTCAAGAGATATACATGAGTTCTAGTAGAATTGTGAAAAGAGAAGTTTATTTTGATTTGTCATTAATAGCACATTAATTTTTCAATCAAAACGCTCTTATTTGTTATTAGTGGCACCATGACTAGTCAATTATGACACATTATATTGACTTATCTTTAGTTACTTATTGACTTGTCAATTGAGATTTCATGACTTTGGCATGCCCTATCTTGTCAATTATGGTACATTGACTTGTTTTTAGCAAAATATTGATTTGTTAATTGAGGCGTCCTGACTTATTAAAGGGCCATTAATGAGATGAGATGATATGATTGGAGTATGTAATCACTCTTATATGTATCTTCAAATTAATGAAGATATTATTACATTAAACACAATTATATTCAAAGTATTATCGAATATTAAATATGGGGACCTCTTTAGAATAAGAAAGGTTCACCATTGACCATACTATATAACCTCTCCTATTAGACTCAACACTCATTTTTTATGTTCCCGTCAACTTTGAAAGTAAATTTCTAAGAAATAGACCTTTTATGTAAAAAAGAAAAAAGTAATCAAGTCGTACTAATATGAGTACAACTACAGTTAGTTCATGTAATAAAAATGTTCAAGGTTTAAAAGAAAAAAAACAGGAAAAAGACAAAAAAAAAATATTGTCAAAATTGGTAAAAGATAAATAAGTATATTGAATTTCAATAATTTTAAAGGGACTTATTTAAAATTATGAAATGTTACAAAATTTGAGAAATTACTTAACTATCTTTAACTTTTTAAAATAAAAAATATCAACCCCCCCCCCTTAAGGCTGTCATAGCTCCGGCATGGTGGTACCTAGCTTAAATATTTATATTCATGATGGTGACTGTAGTGTCACTTTGGAGCTCTAGCGGTGATGAATATTATTAACAACTCAAATATCTATAATAACAACTTTAATATTATTATTAGCAACTTAAGTATTTATATTCATGATGGTGACTGTAGCTCTTGTGATGAGGAGATATTATGTGAGAGGAGTCACACCCACACAAAATTTGATAAAGCCAGTAATCTTCTTGCTTCTCATTGTTGCTTCTTCAATGGCTGCTTCAGCCTATTGGGGTTTGACTGTTTGAGGCCTAATGGTTGGGTGGGATATAGCATAAGTGTTCCTTTATGGTTCTTGGCCACTCTGGGACTGTCCTTATTTTTGACTCAGCAAATTAAAGGAATATATTTTTTAAAATTTCTTAAGTAAAAGTTGTTAATATAAATATTTAAGTTGTTAATAGTAATATTAAAGTTATAAACAACAGCCTTATATTTTTTTAATTTCTCATGCAAAAGTCATCAATATTGATATTTGAGTTGTTAATAACGATACTAAAGTTGTAAGCATGATATTTGTTTAATATTTCCTAATAACTTTCACACGAGCTCCGACGACTAATATATATATTTTTTGAATTTCTTAGGCTAGAATTGTTAATATATATAAAATATTAAGTTATTAATAGCGATAATAAAGTTGTAAACACGGTATTCGTTGAATATTTTCTAATAACTTTCACCGTCGAGCTAATATCTCTTTTCGAATTTCTCGACTAAAATTGTTAATAGCGATACTAAAGTTACTAATATAGATATTTGAGTTGTTAATAACCTTTATCAGAGCTCTAATGACAGTAGCCGCTGCAAGTCACCGACGCCAAAGCTCCGGCAGTTAGAGGCAGGCAAGGTGTTTGAGATTTTTTTTTTTTAGAGAGTGATTGGGTAATTTCTCTAATTTTGTAATATTCTAAAATTCCAAATCGGTCCTTTTAATATTATTGAAATTTAACATCCTTATTTATCTTTATCAATTTCGATGGTATTAATATGTGGTTTTTCCTTTTAAAAAAAATGTATATATTGATTATTTGATAACAGGTAGTTATTTTTTATATTTGAATCAGACAAATATTTTTAATTTTTTTAAATAAACATGTTAAGAGATAATATTTACTAGGCGACTTTTTTTCCAAATGTTTGAGACCAAGGGGATCAGCGTGAAAAACGGGCTTGATTAAATGAGTCACAAGTCTAATATACGTTTCAAACCAAAAAGTCTGTCAAATATAGTCTTTCAGACTCGACGCGATAAGGTTGATGGAGAACCATAAAATAGGGTTGTCCAAAAATCCTGACGGTTTAGTTGGTCTGATCCGACTTGACCTAATTCAGGTAAAAACAAAAGAAAGAAAAATTAGTAACAATTTGATTGGACAAAATAAAAATATATTGCTCAGGTTGGACTGGACATTGGACTGATCTCGTCTGACCCGATTTTTTTTTTTTTAAAAAAAAATCACCACTACACTCTTTGTTCAGCCACTTACTAAAGTTTGGACATCATAATGTACTTTTTAATTTATAGGAATCATTTTTCACTTAGTCATTCTTTTTATTATTTTCAGAAGTCAGGTGAAACTAAAGCTAAAATATTGTCTACCGGGAAGGAAGGCTGGAAAAAAAAAAAATTGGACTTTATGAACTGGTCCAGGTAGTCTGTCGGTCTGATCCGATCCAATATTGGACTAGTACTAGACCGGATTGGGCCCGAGGTCCTATCAGAACAGACCTCATGTTAACCTCCAACCCGATCTAGATCGGTGCTTGAACATCCTCCCATATAATATTCTTCGTATGCGTTCTACCAGTTAAACACTTAAAAGTATTTGTACTTGATCTAATATCCTAAATTAGATTTTAGTACGTTCAACTTTATATAATACACTTTTTATCTTAAACATAAATTAAAGTTTATAGTGTAAATGACACTATAAAATATATCCTATATTTAAAATCAAAGATAGTATAACATAGGAAAATTTTTTTTCTTAAAAGTATCAATTTTTTCAAAAACAATTTTACACTTAAAGTATTTGTTTAGAGTAATTTTAACCTGTCAGTTAACTCTTCAAAAAGTACATTAAATAAATGAGCATCTACCAGAATGTGAGATGAAACTATTAATTATTTTAGAATGTGAGATGAAACTAGACTTTTGTAAAGAAAAAAATCATGTTTTTTTTCTTATTATAGATGTAAATTTGTTTTATTTTCTTTCCCTATATCTGGTTTTGTGCCGAGTATAAATTAAGTTGGTGTCTGGGTTACCTCTAAGAAATACTTTGACAATTTACCATATAATTTTTTTTTCATATAACATGTTATTATCTCCAATTCTTAATATAAAAGTTATATAACTAATTTTTTTTTAAAAGAAAAAGGTTAATATCATCTTTAGTCTATTAAGTTTGGCTTCATTTTTATTTTGGTCCCTTAAGGGGCAAAATGGTTAAAATTATTATTTAATAATAGAGATTAATGTTTTTAACTAAATGAAACTTTAGGGACAAAAACCTCTTATCTAAAAATTGAAGCTCAAAAACTAAAATGAGGATAACCTTGAGGAACCAAAGATTATATTAACAAAAAATTTAGTTAAGTTAGTTATTTACAACTCAAATGAGCGTTAATTTTTTTAAAATATTATTTTTTTTATATAAACAAATTTTAAGAAAGGGGTTGGTTCACCACGATCAAGGCGGGCGAAATCTCCTTCCTCCTAGGTGATACCGATGTTAAGCAGGGTGAGCCGTCTATTACCCTTAGGCGTTAACTTAGACACCTAGGAGCTAGGATGCCTTCCCCAACGCTCGATTCTCCGGGATCGAACCCCTTCCCTTTGGTGAGAGTGTTCGATCATTTTGCCAGTAACTATCATTAATAAAATCTCTTTACCATGTGTAATCAATTGGGGTATTTTTAAAAAATAATAAATTTAGAAGATAAACTTGTAATTTTATATTTAAGAGCAAAATAAAAATCTTATTGAGCTCTTATTCAGGACCAATAAATAAGTTGAACTAAACCCCTCTAGTACTGAATCCTCCATAGTCATCATCAAATACAGGTCCTCATTATCTATTTTTACATATTAACCAGACGGAGAGTTTTTACATTGCAGGCGACTCAACTAACATCTTCAGACGAAAACCACTTCGGCATCGATAATATAATAATGGCTTCCAATTCCATGGAGGAGGCTCCTTCTTCAGAGAGAAGCTACTGGAGAAGATGGAGCAAGCAAGATTTCTTACCAGAAGAGTCCTTCCAGAGTTGGACAACCTACGGGAAGGCACTGTCTCAGACGTTGTTGAGATTCAAGGATCGCCTGACCAGCAGATCCGACGACGCCACCGAGACCGGTGAGATCAGAAATGAAAGCGAGAACGACATGAAACGCTGCCTCAACTGGTCAGACCTCATCTGGATTGGCATAAGCTCCGTCGTCGGCTCCGGAGTATTTGTCGTCACCGGTCAAGAAGCTCATGACCACGCCGGTCCGGCCATTGTCTTGTCTTACCTCGCCTCCGGCGTCTCCGCCATGCTCTCCGTTTTCTGCTACACTGAATTTGCCATACAAATCCCAGTCGCAGGTAAGACTAACTAATTCCCCTGTTTATCTGTTTTTAAGACTTCATAGGTTGTGTCCTTTTTTTTTTTTAAGTCTTGAATCCTTAAAAAATTATAAAAAATATATATATTCTATTTTTAACCCATAAGTTAAAATTTCGAGAGAAATCATTTCATATAGAATTTAATAATATTGAGAACCATCAAAAATACATTAGAAAGGTATTAAAATTAAGGAGCAGTCACCCCTACCTCAATAGTTCATGTAGGGCATGGGGTGGGTATTGCCTCTTGGGTGCTGCTCCCCTTCTGCCCCTAAAAAAATCTGTCCTTCCCAAATATTTTTGTGTGTTTCTTTTGATTATCATATTATATATAAAATGAATGACATTGTTACATCTTATGGGTCAAAAATGGTGATATTTTTTAATTTTTAAAAATATCACTCGTTTTATAGAAAATCTAATGATTGAGATTAAAAAAATTGGGATTGTGAGTTTTACACTTTTTTTTTTAGGGGCATCACCCACCCCTTCCTGTAAAAAGAGTGATATTTTTTTTAAAAATGATTATCAAAATAAAAAATGACATTGTTACATCTTACGGGTCAAAAATAGTGATATTTTTAATTTTAAAAAATATCACTCGTTTTATAGAAAATCTAATGATTAAAAAAAATTGGGATTGTGAGATTTTTTTTTTTAGGGGCAGCACCCACCCCTTCCTGTAACGAGTGATATTTTTAAAAATGATAAAAAAATTATTAGATTAAAGTATTTTCTACATCCATTACAGAGTGAAAAGTTATTTTTTAAAAAAATTATGTTCTTTTAGATCGTGATGGAACAATTTTAATCCATGCTTTGTTTTATGACTTGCAAATAATTCGATACGTTTGCAAAATAAGAAAGAAAAAAAAAATCGATATAAGTCTTATATTTTGATTAACTGATATTATTTGTCGATGGTTGCAATTTTTGAGTTTCTTAGCAAAATTTTATTTTGACTTCAATAATAATCACAGTAAAAATTTAGTTGTATAGCACAGGTGGGTCATTTGCATACTTGAGAGTGGAACTTGGAGATTTTGCAGCATTCATTGCAGCAGGAAACATTCTTCTTGAGAGCATAATAATAAGTGCAGCAGCAGCCAGAGCATGGACTTCCTACTTCACAATCCTTTTCAATCGTCCCTGTAATTCACTTCGCATCACTACAAACCTCAAAGATGGCTACAACGTACTTGACCCCATAGCCGTCGTAGTTCTAGTTGTCTCTGCCACAATAGCCATTACAAGCACCAAAAAAACCTCCTACCTCAACTGGATAGCATCGGCAATTAACAACCTTCTCATCCTCTTCGTCATAGTCCTAGGTTTCCTTTTTGCCAATACCTCAAACTTGTCCCCTTTCTTGCCCTATGGGGTTAGAGGAGCCTTCAAAGCAGCTGCTATTGTGTATTTTTCTTATTTGGGGTTTGATAATATTGCCACAATGGCTGAAGACACTAAGAAGCCTTCAAGTGATATTCCCATAGGCTTGATTGGGTCAATGTCTTTGATCACTTTCATTTACTGTTTGTTGGCTGTTTCTTTGAGTATGATGCAGAAGTACACTGAGATTGATGAAAACGCTGCGTTTTCTGTGGCTTTTGGGAGTTTGGGGCTGAATTGGGCGAAGTAAGTGGTGGCTTTTGGAGCTTTGAAGGGTCTGACCACTGAACTTTTGGTGGGAACTTTAGGACAGGGACGATATATCACGCATATTGCACGTGCCCATATGATTCCTCCTTGGTTTGCTCTTGTACATCCCAAGACTGGAACCCCTATAAATGCTACCCTTCTCATCACCACCTCAGGTATTTCATATATGCTCGTTCCTTCTTGTTTATATATATATATATATATACATACAAAGTTTTAGTCATTTCATCAGTTAATTCAATTACCTTTTTTTTAAAGGCTCACAAGGTTTATCTCAAAACTCAATCTATGTACTGATAAATTAGGCACTACAATTTTTTTTAAAAAATAATCACGTCACTAATCAATTTAGCAACGGATTAGTGACGAAATCGGATTAGCGACATAATTTGTTCCATCTTTGAATTCCGTGACAGATTAGTGACGGAAAATTTTTCGTCACTAACTCATCACAAAGTTGGTATAGGCTATCCCGGAAATTAGCAACCGATTAGTGAAGAAAAATTTCCGTTGCTAATTACTAAAAAAAAATATATATGTCCCTTATCCAACACAAAGTTGAAGTAGGCTATTCCCGAAATTAGCGACAGATTAGTGACGAAAAATTTCCATCGCTAATTACTGACAAAAAATCTCCGTCCCTAATCCGTTACAAAGTTGAAATAGGCTATCTTTTTTTTTTTTTTTTTTTTTTTTTTTTCCGTTTACAATAGGGACTGATCACCAAGGATCAGGAAGTACTAAAAATAGGCTATCTTTGAAATTAGTGACGGGAATTTTTCGTCCCTGATTAAGAATGGACTTTCTATCACTAATCTGTTGCAAAATCTATTTTTTTTTTAATAATTTAAAAATGCCATATATCCTCACCGTGAGCCTCCACGTGTCCCTCATTGTCACAAGTCCCCGTAGGGGGATGCCACCTCACTGCCGGCAACCACGTGTCACCACTCAAGATTGCCACATATGGCATGTTAATCTATGGTACTCCTTCTGGTCTTTAACATAAAAAATATTTATCTAATTTGATTAAATTAATGAAGCTAATTAATATGATATATATTTTCTAAAATACCATACTCATCTTCATTAATTACCTCATTTCTCTCCTTCTTTGTTATTATTAAGGGAGTATCAATAAGGATAAATTGTTATTATTGAGAGAGTTATCAATAAGGATAAATTGAAGTCTTGAGTGGAAAGATTGACAAATATAAAAAAAATATGTTCTCCCTCCTTATAGGCTAGTTTTTGGGGATTTATATTTAGACAAATATGAAAAATATGTTTTATATTTAGAACAAAAGACTAACTCCCTATATAAGTCTTATATGAAAGATTGAAGGGAGTATTTCGTCTTTAAATTGGGTAAAAAAAGGAAGAAGGTATTTTGTCTTTAAAGACTTCGACAACTTTGGTCAAGGTCCTTTCAATTAGCTTTTTTCATTGAGGAATTTAATTAATCCCCAAAACAGTGGTTAACTTTGATCAAAATTCCTAGTCTATACCAAATATGTCGCATCAACGACACGCGATATATTATGATCACATTTGCTAATAATTGCAGTAAACATTGGTGCATCAACGACACGTCATTATCACAATGTTATAAAATTTTGTTGTTTTCCCATGAATTTATTATTTACTTGTGACTGATATATACGCGCGTGCGCGCTCTTTCAGCTGCGTGCTTTGGATTTTTCACGTCCCTGGATGTATTATCGAACTTGTTGTCACTAAGCACACTGTTTATATTCACGATGGTGGCTGTGGCACTTCTGGTGAGGAGATATTATGTCAGAGGAGTCACACCAACTCAGAATTTGATAAAGCTAGTAATCTTGTTGCTTCTCATTGTTGCTGCTTCAATGGCCACTTCAGCCTATTGGGGTTTGAGGCCTAATGGTTGGGTGGGATATACCATAAGTGTTCCTTTATGGTTCTTGGCCACTTTAGGACTGTCCTTATTTTTGACTCAGCAAAGGACACCTAGGTTTTGGGGTGTACCTCTTGTCCCATGGCTGCCTTCTTTTTCTATTGCAACAAATACCTTTCTGATGGGCTCCTTAGGGATTGAGGCATTCATAAGGTTTGGAATTTGCACTGGCGTTATGCTGATCTACTATGTTCTCTTTGGGCTTCACGCCACCTATGATGTGGCTCATCATTAACATGGCGTGGAGATGATTCATCAGTGCATGAGAAAATATTGAGATGTAATGGGTATAAGCACGTGGAATGGTGCCTCATTTAAGGTATACCTTGCTGTTGTGGGACTCATGACAAGAGTTTAGACAACAAAGTGCCTTAGTTAATATAATCTGTGTCTTTAATTTTCAGCACTTGAGGAATCCTATTGTAGTAATACATTAATTTTAATAACAGTTCCTTGTACGAAATTCTACGTTCTAAATTGTTGTTTTCGGCATCTTTGCATTAAGCTCTCTTGAATGAGTTGAATCAAGGATCAAATTAAGAAACTTTAATTTCTATATACTACCTCTCATCATAAACGTAAATCTAGTTTATAATGCAATTTATACTAAGTCTTTCATTTAGAAGTGGAGGATTAGGAAGATTTATTTATTTTTTTCCTTGTCAAAGTGAGGCAAAAGCTCAAGGTCAACTATTCATTCATCATAACCAGCTTGGGACTTAAAACTCCCGTTACATCTCTATGCAGCCAATCCTGTAACCCTAATGGGGGCTCATTCAAAAACTACAGGCCAGTGTTTCTGCTCAGGCTCCAATTACCCAGCCAATCAGCACTGTAATTTTCCTCTCAATATGTATGAGATACACGAATTTCCCACTCCTCTCCAATCAAACTTTGTATCTTCCTGGTTGTCCCTTTGCTGCCCAATCAATGTTTAACTTCACCCTCCCATCCTCCGGTGGTGTCCTCCTCCACCATCCCAACCACTCAATGCTCGTTTGAGTTAAGAGTAGGAACTTTTCTTTCAACATGATTTACGGTTTAGGTAAGGTTAGTGAATTTTATCTCAATTTACATACTTTTCAAACACACAAACTCACACATTGGTTGTACATTTCTGCAACCTTAAATCCATTTAATTGTATCTTCACCATCATTAATTAGCACAACCATGTCAGGAGGCAAATATCCACTATACTTTTCCGGAAACTAACTGCTTAGGATTAGCAATAACTCCTATCCAGTTTTACAAAGCAATGCGCGCGCGTCATTCATCTTTTTCAACCCTTTGGGTTGGCAAAATGTCAGGACGAAAACACAGGCTTCTTTTACATTTTTGGAGGAATGATGCGGAGAGATTTGGATTCTCAGATTAATATTTTATAAAATTGTATCAAAATAAAACATAAATAAATTTGGACTGTTAAAATTTTGTTATTTGAGAGTGATCTATATAATTGCAAATGGGATAAAGCGAAGAGAATTTAGTTGATTGCAATAGAAGGGGGAAAAAATCAGACTGAGGGAATAACGTCATTTATAGAAAACTTTTATAACCAAAGGACATAACTTTATAAATTCAAAATACAAATTCAAAGTCAAATTATTCAAACATCGGAAGGAGTAGGAGTTTAAAGTTGTCATAGATGGATACTATTTCTATTCATTAAAAAAATATCAAAATTCATAATTAAAACATCATTTTCCATATGCATCTTTTTAAAGTAAAAATTAAACTCAAAAAACATAAAATTTAGACCGTCTAATTAAACGTACATAAAACAGTAATTAGATAATATATACAAGCGAGTTATAAGTAACCTATCTAAGGAGAATTATTATGATCTATCAAGGAAGAAATTTAATTACTAAAAATTCTCAATAACAAGTGATTAGCAAAAACCTATTATCATTTCCTACACTGGAACTTGTCATCGTATGCTCTTCATTTCTTATCGAACTTTTGAATAATTAAATCCCTTCCTTAGACCTTATAATAATTCCCCTTAATTTTCCCCTATTCATGAAGACTATTGAGCACGCTTATAACTCGACTTTCATACATATAATTAGTACATGTAAATCATATCCACCAATGACCAAGTTAATCACCAGCAGGACCTACATTCTCTGAGGTATCTTTGTTTGTTTTGAGGGAATATTCCATCATATTCTTCTTTTGTAGATGAAGATGAGCCATATCATAAGTTGCATGAAGGCCAAAGAAAACATAGTAGATCAGCATAACGCCAGTGCAAATTCCAAACCTTATAAATGCCTCAATCCCTAAGGATCCCATCAGAAAGATATTTGTTGCAATAGACAAAGAAGGCAGCCAAGGGACAAGAGGTACACCCCAAGCCCTTGGTGTCCTTTGCTGAGTCAAAAACAAGGACAGTCCTAAAGTGGACAAGAACCATAAAGGAACAATTATGGTGAATCCTAACCAACCATTAGGCCTCAAACCCCAATAGGCTGAAGTGGCTATTGAAGAAGCAACAATGAGAAGCAAGAAGATGACTAACTTTATCAAATTATGAGTTGGTGTGACTCCTCTCACATAGTATCTTCTCACAAGAAGAGCCACAGCCATCATCATGAAGATAAATAGTGTGCTTATTGACAATAAGCTTGCCAATACATCCAAGCTTGAGAAAAATGCAATGCACGCAGCTGAAATCATATATATATCAAGAAGTCAAACAATTATTCACAGTCCTCATTGGTATATATAGATAGAGTTTTGTGATAAAACTTCTTAACCTTTGATATATATGTTCAAGTTCGGACAAAATCTATATTCCTATGTTTTGTATAAAACTAAAGACACAGCCTTAGTATATTGAAAAGAAATGAATATTAACTTGATTGTTAAAAGCACAAGTGTAAAAGTATAACTCAATTTTAAAAGACTAGTCTATATAAAAATTGGGGTGTCAACTTCTCTAATATATAGCTCTACTCCACTAGACTTTACTCGGCCTCTTGCTGGTAAAAGGCCTCCATATATAACCCTTTCCAAGATTATACTATGAAACTTCTTGACATGCCACTCGTAGCATTAATCAAAATAGGATTTGTTTCAGTGACTATAGACTCAAGTCTCTACATATGGACTTAAAGAAAATTATTGGAATGAAAAAATATACTCCCTCCAGTCCTTAATATATAAGAGTCAATTGACTTTTTGTTGGAAAGATTAAGAAAGCTAAATAAATTAGATTAACGTATTTATATTTATTGTTTTCTGCAAATTGATTTGCTTACCTTATAAATTGATATATAATCCGATAACACATATGATTAAGTGCTTTATTTTGGTTCCTTAATCTTTCTGAAGAAGGTCAACTAGCTCTTATATTAAGAATTGGAGATAGTATATATTTAGGTTGGGATCTACTTAATCACCAAGCAAAAGCTTAATTAAAATTGGTCATGGTAGCTAGTAGCTCCTTCATTGATGCGTGAAAGTTATTAACTTATTAGTAGTTGTAGTTACCTGAGATGGTGATCAAAAGTGTAGCATTTATGGGAGTTCCTGTCTTAGGATGTACAAGAGCAAACCATGGAGGAATCATATGGGCACGTGCGATATGCGTGATATATCGTCCCTGTCCTAAAGCTCCCACCAAAATCACAGTGGTCATACCCTTCAAAGCTCCAAAAGCCACCACATACTTTGCCCATTTCAGTCCCACACTTGCAAAAGCCACAGAAAACGCTGCGTTTCGGTCTATATCACTGTACTTCTGCATCATAGTCAAAGAAAGTGCCATCAAACAATAAATCACAGTGATCAAAGACATTGACCCAAGTAACCCTATTGGTATGTCCCTTGAAGGCTTCTTCGTCTCTTCAGCCAAAGCCACAACGTGCACAAATCCAGTGTATCCAAAATACACTACAGCCGCAGCTTGAAAAACCCCTTCAATACCATAAGGAAAGAAACTTTGTGACGAAGACGACAAGTTTGAGGTTTTAGCATGGGTGAAACCTAGAACTATGACGAAGATGACGACGAAAGCGTTGATTCCTGATGCTATCCAGTTGAGGTACGAGGTTATTCTGGTGCTGATCATGGAGATTGTGGATAGAATGACTAGAACCGAAACGGCTATGGGGTCAAGTAAGTTGTAGCCATGCTTGAGATTTGTTTTGATGCGGAGTGAATCAGAGGGAAGATTTAAGAGTGTTGTGAAATAGGAAGTCCATCCTCTTGCTACTGCTGCACTTCCTATTATGCTTTCAAGAAGAATGTTTCCTGCTGCAATGAATGCTGCAAAATCTCCAAGTTCCACTCTCAGATATGCAAATGATCCACCTAAAATAAAAACTAGGATTTGAGTGATTTATCTATTCATTTAAGGAACAAATAATCTTTTTTTTCTTGGTAGATTTGATTCAGTTGTAATTCAAAGATGAAGTTACAATAAGTCAAAACTGTAGGACGAATTTAATGGTTTGAGGACTATAGGACGAATTTAATGGTTTGAGGACTAAGTTATTAAATTTAGAGGAACCTTTCACCGGTAGAAGAAGAAGCCACCTGCAGCAGGGATTTCCACGGCAAACTCTGTGTAGCAGAAAACAGAGAGCATGGCGGAGAAGCCGGAGGCGACGTAGGACAACACAATAGCTGGTCCGGCGTGGTCGCGAGCTTCTTGACCAGTGAGGACGAATATTCCGGCTCCGATCGCGGACCCGAGGCCGAACCAGATAAGGTCCCACCAGTTGAGGCAGCGTTTCATGTCGTTCTCACTTTCCTTTCTGATCTCATCGCTCTCGGTGGCGTCGTCGGATCTGCTGGTCAGGCGATCCTTAAATCTCAACAACGTTTGTGTCAGCGCCGTCCGGTAGGTTGTCCAACTCTGGAAGGACTCTTCTGGGAAGAAATCTTGCTTGCTCCATCTTCTCCAGTAGCTTCTTTGTGAAGAAGGAGCAGGGTCTTCCATGGAAGCTACAGTGTGCAAAGTGCTTCGTGAAAGTTCAGTGAAGAAGATGATTGAGTGGATTAGAATGTAGATAAGCGGAATGTAAAAGTCTCTGTTATTGACAATTTGTATAAACTATATCATATTTAATTTTTATCTTATATTTAGAATCAATTTTTTTTTTAAAAGTCAACTAGGTCTTATAATTAGGACCGGAGGGAGTATTTATCTTATATTTAGAATGAAAAAAACATTTTTTTTTTTGTTAAATAGTCAACATTTTCAATATTAGTAGAAATTAACATCTTTCCCGGTCTCTAGTTAATAGAAAGTCTCTCTATAATAATGAAAGAAAACAATATTTTTTATAGCTTCCACCACTCCACAAGGTTGGAATTGTAGTACTGAACCTACAAATCTGCCCATATCCAATATGATTTGGAAACAATATTTGCCCAAACACTTCATGGGTAAGAATCAAATGTAAGTATACATACAATCATAATTAATGTTCTTCTATGTGCCATGCAATCCAATGAAGCACGCACGCTATTAAACATTACATGGGCAATGGCGGACTAAACTACAAATCTTTGAAAATTTTGCAGAAATTAAAGTGCTATAATTTTTGAAAATTATGGGTATTTTTCTATAATTTTCCTTAGTCCATTTTCTTCATTGATTACAATTTTCAGAAATTCCGAGAACTTTTCTATAACTTTTCGAGTCTTCAAAACATTCATTCTGACCCTCCAAAATTTCAAATTTTCTTCTTAAACACCTATAATACAAAATTACGAACAAGTAGTATCAAAAGTCCGAGAAATAATTTGTATGAATAATTAACAAATTATCATCATTTTACCCTTAATATTAAAAGTCCAAGAAATCATGACAAACCTCAGAATTTTTTTTTTTAAAATTTAATATAATATTTTAAAAATGTTATATAATCATAAAATTTTTTAATTAGTTAATGAGTATATATTTAACCCCACAAACATTTTCTTCAAGACATGGGGATGTTTGAAATCATTAATTTCATGACCATGTGATATATGAGAAAACTAAACTGAGTCTATATATGAAAACCTAACTCATCAAGACGACAAACCAGATTTACAACCTTAAAGTCATTACTATGAACACTTTTAAATTTCTTCAATAACATAGGGAGCAATAACATTTGATTTTGCATACATGAACTCTTTTAAAAGGTGTACACTTCACTTTCAACCTCATTTTTCTAAGTTAATGGCTATATTTAGAAGAATTAACGGAGATGTTGTTTTTGCACATTTTAAAAAATCTTGTATATTTTTGCTTTCAAACAGGCATTATCGTGCCTGATGCACCTCCTCTAAAATTCATTGTTAAACACCGTTTTAAATGGGTCTGTTTGGAGTAGCTTATTTTTTAGTGTTGGAGTTTAAAATTTTCAGTGGCTTTTAAGCCACCGACCCAGTGAAAAAAAAGTCTGTTTGGATTGCCCATTGCGTTGGCTTAACTTTAAGTCAAAAAAGCTCAAAAAGCCAGTTAAGGAAAAAGCTTCAGAATCCAGTTTTTTCCATAATGCTTTCAGCTTTTTGATGTGAGCCCCGCCACTTCTACCACCATCAATCCAAACACAAACCATTATTTATAACCTGACTTTTTTCCTACCGAGTTTTTTTAGAGTCAAATAGCTTTTAAGCCACCGCTTCTACCGCCAACTCAGCCAAGCCCAATTGTTATTTTGAAAGAGTTTGCTTTAGATTTATATTTGAATTCTGTCCAATTTTTTTTAATTGAATAAAATTAAATTAAATTTAAGCAATACTAAAGTTTAGAGAAATAATTTCAAATAAAAATCTAAAGCAAACTCGTTCAACTTAAATTTTAGAGAATTAATTTCAACTTCAATTTCAAATTATTTTAAAATTTTGTGGTTTAGCTAATGAATTTATTTTCCTACTTTAAAGCGTCTAAAATAATAAGTATCTCATGATAATTGTAAATATTGTTAAAATTGAGAAGATATGATATCTAATTTTTAATTAAATTTTTATGGCTCTATAATAAAAGAGAGAGAGAATGTGTGTGTGTGTGTAACAATTGGAATTTATTTTGGCTAAAATATTACACATATTAATATTTTTTTATCAGCTTATCAACAATACTTTAATCAGATCGTAATATATACTAGTCTTATCAACAAACTAAAATAAATTATTTTAATTAACCGACATAGGAGCTGAGCAATCTGAATTTTTTTTTTTTTTTTTTTTGGTATGGATTTTACTGGGATTTCCCTTCTTTGATATTATATATATATATATATATATATATATATATATTTTGGACATAAGTGGAATGTAAAACTCTCAAAATATTATGTACGAACGGATTCTTTTAAAATTATAACATCTTCTTTTTTATTATGAAATTATGAAAATAATATTAGATTTATTATTTCATTGACCCTCACCTGCGCTAATAATTCTGTAAAATATTGGTTTCATTTAACGATATTGTTAATTCTAATTTTTTTGTACGTATAAGTATTTTCATTCTCTTTTTTTTTTTTATAAGAATTTTCATTGTAAGTTTTTTTATAAGAAAATAGTGGCAAGTGTGTAACTACTCTCGGGTTTCTGAGTGGCGAGGACGACCCTCCTAATAAATGATAGCTCCATACAAGGTGGATTACGAGTGGTTTTACCGCAACTCGAACTCTAAACCTCTTAAAAAATCTAGTCCGCATTCCGCTAGACCAACCACAGGTTGGTAATTTTCATTCTAAGTTGATAATTCCTTTTTATGCATTGTTCTTGGTATCAAGGCCTACTTCCTAGCGAATCCTTTTCTTTAATTTTTCTTTTTAAGAAAAACACAACCCTAAATCTCTGCATTTAAACTGTGCTTTGTGTTTTGTTTTTAGTCATGTAGTTTTTTTTATCCCTTCTTTTTGCTCTATTAGAAATATCAGTTCCTTTATTTATTTATTAATAAAAAAAAACTCAAAATGACCATAGATGGGCAAAACTGTGTTAATTTTACTAAAGTACAATGTTTTGATGCTTTTCTGAAATGCTTCCGGCTTTTCTTTTTGGAAAATCCCTTTAAAGTCTAAGAGACCAAGAAAATGTTAAGAAAGTTTCAAAAGAAATTTTGATGTTAAAAAAATCCGAAGGAGTTGTTAAAACCCATAGATAAAATTGTTAATGTTTTACTAAATGAGTTGTCAATAAAACCTTTTTAATATCATAATTTCTTCTAGGACTTTTTTAACATTTTGTTGGTCTTTTGGACCTTAAAGGAATTTTCTTTTTCC
Source organism: Acacia acuminata (assembly GCA_019022655.1). Taxonomy (NCBI): domain Eukaryota; kingdom Viridiplantae; phylum Streptophyta; class Magnoliopsida; order Fabales; family Fabaceae; genus Acacia; species Acacia acuminata. Next base: position 911,292 of record JAFJYI010000166.1, read on the forward strand.
TTTTTCACTTGCGAGATTCCTTATTCTGTTTTTTAATTAGGCTGCAATTTATTTATTTTTTTGGATCAGCATGTATTTTTCCTATTCTTTTGTTGTTTGCCAATATTTTCCCCATTCATCTGATGAATTTAACGGTTTTAAGTCTACCTCAATAAAATCAACACTATCTGGGGCTGCTTATTCAAAATAAAGGACTAATGTTTCAGATGAAGAAAATAAAAGGGATAGGAAATCACAAAAATAAGTTATAGGGACTAAAATCAAAGCAATGCTAAAGTATAGGGACTTAGAAGAATATTTTCCCTTTATCTTTTTCCAATAGGTTTATAATTTTTATGGCAACAAAATTTTAATTTTCAAATTTTCACAATTAAATTTTATGTGATGATTTTCATATTTTTCAAGCATTTCAAAGTTCAAAAATGCTCCGTTACTGCAAACGGATAAAAATTATTCTCTATTACAATATCATACTATCACTTGACAAATTGTTTTTTATTTTGGGAAAATATTTTAAAAAGCCATCAGAAATAACCAAATTCTAATTTGGTTCACTAAATTAATTAGATCACTTTACAAATTGTGATATTACATTTTTTTATATTTTTATTTTATCATCATAATTTTAATAAAAATATAATATGTCTAATCATATATATATATATATAATAATAATAATAACTAATGAATTATATTTATAAAGTCATAGATGATGTAGTTTATTTCTTAAATTTTGTGTAACTCATAGGAAGTTTTTTTTTTTTTTTTTTTTTCCTTCAAAAGGCCTATGATGCTTACTAATAAACTCTACTCTTAATCTAAACAACTAGAACTCATTAAATTATGGCTAAAAAAATTATATATCTGTCATATTTTCATAAAAAAGGGTTTATATATATAACAAAAGTTCAAGAGACATTGAACGTATATGACTCTTTTATTAATTTTTAGTTTTTTCTATCAACAAAGAGAAAGGAAGACCCCTAAGTCAATATTATATTACCCAGGAAAACAAGGGTAATTAATTTTTAGTTTTAATCATAAATTCATATTTATATTTTTGAAGAACATAAGTATTATTTTAATTTTTACAAAAAAAATTGTATATCTAATAAAAATTGAAATGTCTTTTATTTATTTTATTGGGAAAAAAGAAAAAAAAATACCATTTGAATTTCAAAATTTCAAATCAATGTTTTTCTATTAAAATGAGTTGTCAATTATTATATTCTTATAGTCAATGAAACTTATTTTATTGACAAAAAAAATATTTTGAAGTTCAAGTGACATTTTTTTAAATCTTTTTTCTTATTTAATTTTTGGTCAAAAATAAACATTAAAATACAAATTTGTTCGAAGTAATGTTGTACTGAATTTTTTTTTTTTTTTAAGATTTAATACTACCTTAAAAGTTTCAACATGTAGTAATATTGTTACATCTTGTTAAAAAATTAAAGTTAACTGTTAAAAAATTTGATGTTGATTGTTTTAATGAAAAATGACGACCTTGCTTAATTTTAATACTTCAAAAGGATATTTAAATCTAAAAAAAACATTTAAGTTAACATTACTTATCGTACAAACTAAAATTAAATAAATTTAATAATAGGTAGACTTCACTTCAGCCTGTAATCTCTCCCACAAGCCCACAATGCTACAATATACCCTTGATTTTCTTTCGCAGTTCAAGCTTCCTGGGGCCTCTTCAAACCATTTTCTCAAGCAAGTCCTTCTTGATCGATGCCCAAATGCTTATTCCTTCTTCCAAATCTTCTCAGAAGCTCAGTGCTGAGAGGTCTTAACCTGTGTATCCATTCTCGTATCCATTCGCTTCAGAGTCGTTCCTCACCCTCTCCTCATAATCGCGGAGACGATGAAGATGAGCCTTCGGTTCCGGTGGAAATCTTCAAATCAGGTACCCAATCGGGTTCTTACAAACTGGGCGATTCGACTTTCTATTCACTCATTGAAAATTATGCGGTTTCCTGCGATTTTAGGTCGCTGGAAAGGGTCTTGGATCAAATGAAGCGTGAAAGGAGAGTTTTTGTCGAAAGGAACTTCATTGTTATGTTCAAAGCTTATGGGAAAGCGCATTTACCTGAAAAAGCGTTGGGGCTGTTTCATAGAATGGGGAATGAATTTCGATGTAGGCAAACTGTAAAATCATTCAATTGTGTTCTTAATGTGATTGTTGAAGAGGGTCTGTTCACTCGAGGCTTTGAGTTTTATTCTGATGTAATTGCAACCAAGAGTCTGAATATACATCCAAATGTGCTAACTTTCAACTTAGTTATCAAGGCCTTGTGTAAGCTGGGTTCAGTTGATAAGGCTATTGAAATGTTCAGAGAAATGCCACTCAACAATTGCGTTCCTGATACATACACATACTGTACACTAATGGATGGATTGTGCAAGGAGAGTAGAATTGATGATGCCATTTCCCTACTGGATGAGATGCAAATTGAAGGTTGTTTTGCTAACCCCATCACATTTAATGTGTTGATTAATGCATTGTGCAAGAAGGGTGACTTGGTACGTGCAGCCAAGCTTGTTGATAACATGTATCTTAAAGGCTGTGTCCCAAATGAAGCCACGTATAATGTCCTTGTCCGTGGATTGTGTCTCAAAGGTAAGTTGAACAAGGCAGTTAGTCTAATGGGTCAAATGGTATCAAATAAATGTGTGCCTAATGATATTACTTATGGAACACTCATTAATGGGTTTGTTAAGCAAGGCAGATCTGTTGATGGGGTTCATGTATTATCCTCAATGCAAGAAAGGGGTCGTGTGGGAATGAGCATATTTACTCATCCCTTATTAGTGGGCTGTTTAAGGAGGGAAAATCTGAGCTTGCAATGCAGCTGTGGAGAGAGATGGAAGAAAAAGGGTGTCAACCAAACACTGTTGTCTTTAGTGCTTTGATTGATGGTCTTTGCCGAGTGGGGAAGCCGGATGATGCAAGGGAAGTTTTATTTGAGATGAAGAGTAAAGGATATGCACCCAATTCTTTTACTTATAGCTCTCTAATGAAGGGTTTCTTTGAAAAAGGTGAAAGCCATAAAGCTGTTCTTGTGTGGAAAGAGATGGAAGATAATAACTGTAATCATAATAAGGTCTGTTACAGCATACTAGTTGATGGCTTGTGCAAGCAAGGGAAGCTCATGGAGGCCTTGATGATGCAGAAACAAGCGCTGAGTCGAGGAATTAAATTAGATGTTGTAGCTTACAGTTCAATGATTCATGGATTTTGCAAAGCGCACTTAGTAGAACAAGGCATGGAGCTTTTCCAACAGATGCTTTGTCAAGAATCTGAATCACAACCCGATGTGATTACATATAACATTCTTTTGGATGCTTTGTGCATGCAGAATAGCATCCCCCGGGCTATTGGTCTTTTAAATATCATGCTAGATCGGGGCTGTGACCCTGACTTAGTTACATGCAATATTTTCTTGAGAACTCTGAGAGAGAAAGTAAATCCACCTCAAGATGGGAGAGAATTTCTAGATGAGCTCATAGTCCGGTTAGTTAGGCGACATAGAATAAAAGGTGCTTCCAACATTATAGAATTGATGCTACGCAAGTATTTGCTTCCAAAGGCTTCTACTTGGGCCATAGTTGTTCAAGAGCTCTGCAAACCTAAGAACACTCGAAAAGCTATCAATGAGTGTTGGAGCAAGCTGTATTGCTGATTTTTTGAGAGCCTTTGTTTCCAACTCTCTTGAAGCTCAGAGACTCCAAGTACAGTAATTTGTCAAGGTCATCACTGTGTAAGTCTTCAAACTTTTGAAAGAGAGATAGACAAATTTTGCTGTTAATTTGCACCCATAGGTTGACTCTCACGTTGGACAGAGCTTGAAAAGAATAGCCTTTTGTGGGATAAATTTGTGCACATTTGGAGCTTGCAAAGGCTATTATCTGATGGTGATTGTTCTGATATAACAAATGGACTCTCAGGTACCAAATATGAACTTTCTTATATGATGAGAATGGATTATGGAGCATGCACTTTAGTCAAAAAAGAAAGTTGGTTAGAAAAAAGAATTATGGGGCACACACATTTCACATTCCTCATTTCTGGTTTATCTGGGATCCTGATATGTTCTCTAGCTTTATAGTTTTCTGTACATGTTTGTCCGATTTTGTTACAGCATTCCCCTTGCTTGAAGGGGAAGGGAAACTCTCTACTTTCCTCCTCACCGTTTGATCAACTTTGCATGATTGAGATTTAATATCCTATTAAAATATTATTATAATCTCAAATGTTTGATATAAATAGTTCATATTTTTATACCTTTATTAAGATATTCTATATGTTTTTTTGCTTTAAAGTAATGGTGAGGATAAAGAAGTAGAGGGAAGTGGATGTGAAAAGGCTCCATTCCCTGTTTGTAGATGTCTTCTGTGATAGTCTGATCTGCAATTATTCAAGAGCCCAGAGTCACTTGATCTGAATCTTAATGATCGTCTAGCAAGAAGTGGATCAGAGTGTAAGACAATCCTCAGACCAGATGAGAATAGCAAAGGAGGGTGAGGCATTTACTCATGAAGTTTTAAATCAACTCTCTCTTCTATCATGGATTTCAAAGAGGACAAGACCTAAGTATATTTAGGCCTTCAGTATCATGTTTATGTTGATATCATGACATCTGAATGTTGTTTTTTTAAGATGGTAATAATGTTAATGTGCTCAGCTATTATATGGAAGTTGAATGACGAAGACTTGCAAACTGCTTTGTACTTTCAAATAACGCGTTACTGATTCTGCAGTTCAATTTTCAATAAGATTATGGCCCTGGAAGGTTTGTTCGATTGTAGATGGAAAACTCATTGAAATTGGAGGTCCCATTCACGTTTGACATTTCTCTTCAACTGAAACAGCTGCTAGGATCATGTAGAATCTGCATCTATCCCAGTTTTATGAAGCACAAGACTCGGTGTGTTTGCATAATGAACAAAATGGGTACTTGGGAAGAGTACTATACTTGGAAAATCAGTTCATCGTGTAACAGCCAAATCCTGGAAATCTATTTGTTAGGAGCTTGGCATTGACCTTGTAAGATTCAGATATACTTCTTGGAAAGCTATTTGATGTAATCTAATAGTGAGAGGTGTAGATAACTAATATGAAGTACAGTGTAATTTCTGTTTTCTTATGTACCAAACAGAATATGCTTAATGTGTAGACCTGACAAACATATCAGATGACACTCAACTCACCAAATTGCTTGTTGCATCATGAGAACTTACTTGATTAATCTGTGTTTATATTGTACCAATGTGATTATGTAGAAATGTGGAAAATTGTAGATATAAGAGTATTCTTGAAAAGAAAAATCAGCAAATGCAATGTGATTTGTGTTAATTATAGCAACATTTTGAACAAAATTAAGAGGCTCTACAAGTAAGGATTAAATTGCTTCAGTAGAAATTTTTTTCACTTCATTCGATTGTTATATTTAGATAATCTAAATTTTATTTTTATTTTAAAAGAAAAAATAATTTTAAAAAAATAGCTTGAAATTTTTTTTAAATGGAAACTTGAATTTAACATTAGAATAAAATTGCTCTGTCCATCAGTGGTTTATCTTTTCAAATGAAGATAAATTTCTTTTCAAATATTACTAGCCACATGCCCCTATCACGATGGATCAATGGAAGAACTCAACTTATAGGAATTATGAAAAATCATCATCATTATTTAGATACAGGATACATAATGTGCCGTCAATGCAGGCTTGGCAGTAGCAGTTTCATCGCTAAACGTAGATTCTACATTCACATCAAGAACATTTCATATGAAGTGATGAAAGAGAAGGAGAAGGATTCCATCTCTCTCTCTCTCTCTCATTATTTTGTGCGATTTTAAAAAGATCTTGGCCTACACAGTTCAAGCAACTGCTTCATCAGCAGATGACACATTTTGGAGGACAAAAACAGGATCTCCCACTTTAAGTATTTTCTCATTTCCTGCTTTATAATCATCTTTCCACACCAAATTCTGCCCAAAGTAGACCTGCATAAACAGTTCACACCTTATTTGATCACTCGGCCAAAGATATTGAGCATGTTTGGGAGAAGGCTCAAACTGTAGTTGGGAACAACAAAGCTAATTGGATTTAAAAAAAAGTGTTTGGGATAGTAGCAGAAACAAATAAGCTTTTACCCAAAAGTCACATTGAAGTTGAAACTACTTTTTCTGACTTTTGGCTTTTGGCACTTTCATATTTCAGCCTTCTAACTTTTTAATATATCATCCAAATAAGTTTATGTCAAACTGATTTTTATTATTATTATTTATTTAATAAAAGCTTATCCAAACAAATCACACTACACAAATTGACTTCTATCCCAACTTACGTCTACAAAAATCTGTTGGTATAAAATTAAGCTATGCAAACGTTACTCAAAGCTCAATGACTGTATTTCTCACCTTATTCTGCTGCTTTCCATTTGGCCTGAGGACTTTATCTGACCTACAAGTCTTCAGAGTTGCCGTTGGTTCATTTCCCGCAATCCCAGTCTCTTGATCGATTGTAGGTACCTAAACATCACAAACAAAAATCAGTCAAAATGTCTTATCAATAGTTTTCCAATCAGAATTACTACCCAATCTATGAAATACATACGAAGTTAATAAACATGAAGTTACCTAACAAGTTAATAATAGAATAAGATTATAACAGGAAATACCATGATCTCGAACACTATATATACTACTCCCTCCGGCCCTATTCCTAAGTATAAGAGCTAGAAAAGCGAATCAATTTGATTTTGAATATAAGATCTTAATCCACTTTTCCCCCAAATTTATAGTTCCCCCCAAAGTATTCATATCAATTGGAAATAGTAAAGGGGTCACCATTTAGGAGTAGTTACAATGTATTTGATCAAAGAGAGTATTTAAGGAAACCTACACATGTTTGTTACACATAACTAACTTAAGCAAGGATCGGAGGTAGTATAAAATATAAAGGATGCTAAACTTGTTAGCAGAAATCATATTACACATGTTCCCATGAATCATATTGACCGCATGATTGGTAGATAGTAACAGTGCTTCACCTTGCAACGATCACACAGCTTCACACCCTGAAATGAAAATTTGCCTATCTTGATCTCTGTCCATAAGTCCTCAGAAAATGGTTCACAACCTTCAACAAGGATACTGCAGCACGCAATAGTCAAGTATAAATAATCAGATTTAGAAGTCCATTTAGATACAAACCCGTTACACTATGGTGCTAAAGTTAGAAAACGAGATATTTTTATAACTGTAGGAAATAAACAAGATGCAAGAATGGAGTAATACTTGGGCCTAAATCGATTAACAGATATGGGCTCCTTGAGAAGCTTGTTGAGTGCATCCATTGACCCCTGAAATCGATTAATGGTAAATATGGAACAAATATCACAATTTATTTATTTATTTTTTAAAAAAAACAATGGCTTCTGATGTCACTTTCTCAACTTGACTAACCTGAGATAACAACAAGAATGGGAAGCAATCAGTAAACATGATATTGTGCCCATTGGCATAATTAGGATTCACAGCTCTAGCTTCTGACTCTGCATTTGGCAATTGGTCACAACGCAAACAAAATGTTCCTTATAATTGATAATTTGCGTTTGTGTTCTCAATATTCGATTCATTATTTCGCATGTTTAAAGGCTCACCAGTATTGAAGCGGACCAGTCGACTGGGTTTTCCTATGTAATCTGAGAACCATTTTGATGCTTCATCTCCCTCATCCAATGCAGAACCAGACCATTCCCATACTGAGACACCATCTGATACTCCATGTGGTCTACTCAGACAAATCTTGAGAGCTTCCATACCAGGTGCTTTTACCACTGTAATACAAGAGAGTGCACCTTGTGTTCAAAGACCCTTAAATTGAACACTTAAGCAAAAGGACACTAGACTAGCAATTCTTTGCCTGGAAGTATTGGCAAATTGAAAATTGAATTGGCTTGGAATATAATTTGTACTTCTAAAATTTATAAAAATAACAAAATCTGTTGCCCATTAAAAAAAAAAAAAAAAAAAAGCAATTAACTTTGTAATTGATGGCTTGAATGGATTTAGTCTTTTTTTTTGGGGGGGGGGGGGGGGGGGGGGGTTAATTTCCTGGTTATTATAGGTTGCAGTATTCGGTGATTGATGCCATCTTGTGTTCGGTTAAAAAATCATATTATGGATAAATAAAACATCTATGGAAAATAAATGAATTTTATTTAAGAAAATTAATATATCATGAAGACAGTGCAAGAATTTACCCATATATGAGTTCTTTGTAGGTTGCCATCCTTCAAGAAATGCCTCACTTGGCAGTTCTGTTGTCACTAAAGCAAGCTTTGGTTCAACTCTTTGAGTGTATGCCCTTCCCTTTGAGTTCACCACCAACCATTGTCGATCCCATCGAAATCCTGTCAATTAGATTGAAACAGAAAAAGGATTGAATTCGTTATATCAAGTACTTGATAACTTCTGTTTTCTTCTAATTCAATGTATTTCATGGTATTTAACTTCATATACTTGATAAGTTTATCAACACTTTTGATGAACCATCAAATAAAGAAATTTAAAGATCAGTGGAGGGTACATCACCAACATCAATTCAATGTATTTTTAAGAAGAGAACTCATGCAGGCATCTCAATGGTATCAAAAAGATAGGGAAAACTCAGAGGATTCATTCTCTGAAATCTGATATTATTCAAATGAAACAGCGTTATGCAAATAGGGAACAAGTCAGTGAAAGTGGCAATGAGGTCTGAAGCAATTCAGAGGTGAAAACAGTTTAATTACTTGTGTTCTCTAAACTCTTCAGGGCTATGGGAAGCAATTCACAAGTAAAAACAGTTTCATTATACATACAAATTTAGATTCCAAATTATTCACAAGACATATTCATATGTCAACATATAATTGTAGAGGCAAAGAGGCACCCAAAAGAATTTTGTTTACTGATATGAAATGTAAGGACTAAATGTTATGGGGGTAAAACGGTGGTGATTTCCTTTGAATGACCGGTGTGATGAAAATAATTTGACCTTTTACCACCTCTTGAACCAAAGCTTTTATATTAATATAAGCAAACAGAATCAGCAGACTTGGTTAGAATAATTTATGTCTCGTTATATAAAAACTGTACATGCACCATGGCGCATCTGGCCATACTTAAGAATCCTAGCATCAAGGAGAGCTATATGGAATTGGTCAAAACCAAGAATTTGCACATCCAGGGATTTCATCCTTAATGATCAGAAAAGAACGAGGTATAAAACTTGGCCTTGAATATCGCAGATTACTTCAGAAAATGTAGTCTAAAATATAAAATCTTTATTGAGATTTCTGAAGCCATGGCTATACATCTGGATCTTCAGGCACGCCTTAAATTGTCCACTACACCATTATTGTTAGGAAGATTACAGAGTAACCTCAAAGATGATGAAAACCTTCCATTAATCAACTAAACAAATGATAATGATGCAATAAAGGGTGATTTATTACCCTCAACTTTTAGTATCCCGACACTCCACAACACATTAACAGTAGGATCCTTCATATAGAGCGTTAACACTATTAACCAACTAATTGTGGTCTTAACTAACTAATTGTAATCTTAACTAACCAAGATAAGATCCTAATTATAGAACATATTTGGAGTGTTATAAGAGATATTTTTCATATTTGTCAATCATTTCTTAATTTACCCTGACAATAATCAAAGAGAAGAAGGAAGAAGAGAATTGAGAAAGATGACTGAAGTGTTTTAGAAAATATATATCATATTAATTAACCTAAATCTAGACAAATTAGGTTAGTATGTCCTATATTAAGAAGATGAGGGAGTATATCATATCTGCAACACCCCTCAAGCTGAAACCACTTAACCATTAGGAGAGACAGACAGAGCTCAAGGTCTTAAACCCCTTACAGCTATCCTCCAACCTTCAGTTACCAATTATGCCATTATGAGGGTCCAAGAAACTAAGAAAAGCAATAACAAAACAAGAATTTGACAGAAGAACTTGAAGTTTACGGCAAAACAAAGATTAAAGTATAACTTAAAACATGAAGAATTCACCAGCAAAAATAGAAAGAGAGGGGAGTGGGGGCATTTCTGATTTTTTTGTTTTTTGTTTTTTTACCAGTAGGTATGATGGGTGCTTGAGGAACTGAAATCCCACGGCACGACTTGATTGGGTATATGAAAATCGATGACACTTTAATGGTCGCTTCCATCCTCACGCTCTCACAGTCTCGTCGTACAGTGATAGAAGAACACTACTAGAGGTAGAGGGTAACCCAGTGAGTTTTTCCAAATATATCTGAGAAGGAGAGGGGCCATTTTTACAGGCAAAGGAACTGTAAAGCAAACTTTTTTTTCAAAAAGCATTGTCAATTTGTTACACATGTTTCATCCAAAACATTACAATAACGCTTGACAGTCCCATGTCCACATCAATTTTTCTTCTATTTTTGTTATTTTCTTTTACGCCGCCTCGCTCAATTCGCTGAACTGGTCGGAAATGTATTCTTTCTCTATAGACAGACACATGTAATATGGACAAAACATGAGTGGGTGTGATTGTGATTAAATAATAATTTACTTATCTGTCTTTTCTTATTTAGGTTCATTTTTCAATTTTACTATACTTTTGTCTGTATATATATTTGGAGTGTATAGTTTCAGCGGCAGTACTTATCCATACAAAAAATGAAAAATAAAGCTATTCAAGTTCTATTCCTATTTGGATCATAAAAGAAAACTCTAATTAAAGGTTATATTTTCTATTCTGAAGAAAATAGTGTAATATACTAATATGTAGTCCACCATCCGTCCATAATTGATTTTAAAGATTAAATAATAATTTACTTATCTGTCTTTTCTTATTTAGGTTCATTTTTTCAATTTTACTATATCTTTTATGAAAAGTATATATATTTGGAGTGTATAAGTGGACTTATATACAAAAAAATGAAAAATAAAGCTATTCAAGTTCTAATTTGGATCATAAAAGAAAACTCTAATTAAAGGTTATATTTTCTATTCTGAAGAAAATAGTGTAATATAGTAATATGTAGTCCACCATCCGTCCATAATTGACTTTTTTAAGAGATATTAAATAAATTATTTAATTACATCATATATTATATATTTTTAAATTATATATCAGTTTATTAGTTAAATTAATTAGTTTTAAAAAAAATATACATACTTTAAAATAATTTAATTAGCTTCTTTATTCTCTCTAAAAAACTTAATTTTATCATATATTTAAGAGAAGGGAGTACATTCTACTAAATGGTGGGTTGTATTGTATTGATAAAAGAAGAATCCAATTAATATATATATATATATATATATATAAGAAATGAATTTTATAATATACGTGTTCCCTTTTAATCTATTTCTCTTTCATATTCATTTACCTACCCACCTTCCTCTTTCGTCCATTGTTCAAATTTGACAATCGCCACCGATATTACTCTGCTTCCCCTTGGCTCTGTCTCCATTTTCCTCATATCATTATTTTCTATTTCAATTGTGATCATTCCAAAGAATATTCCTCATTGATATTCACTACTTTGTTTTATTTGGATAAATAGTAAATTGCAGTTCCTTCTCTGTTCACAGAAGCAGATATTAATGAATTTATTATCCCAAAATGCCTTCTCATCATTTTACCATAGGAAGTATAAAGTATGGAATCCAATGGATGTTGACACAGACATGAGCATATAACAAGCAAACAAGAGAGCATTAACTTAATCTGATTAGGAATAACCAAAAACCCAACTAATAATTCTATAAGTGGTTCCAAGAGAATTTCAGAAAGAGTTCAAACTTGTAAATGTTATACTATTCATGGGTATCAATCATCTTCCCATGAACTATTATTATAATCTGTCATAATCCAAATACATATAAGTAATCATAATTTTATAAAAGACCTGTGCCTGTTCTTGGTGTGCTTCATTTTCAAGATTTAATAGCTGCTGGTAGTATGTGGAAGAGCTGCTGCATACTGCCTGTCCAAAACCTCAATCACCTTGTTTGCTATGGCGCTTGCATACACTGAAGAACCTTCACATATCTGCATTAGATTAGAGAAATCAACCAGTCAAATTTGAATATACCATCAGGTGCATTATTAAGCAAATTAAGAAAGTTAGTTATTTATAAGAAATGGTTTCAGTTTTCCTAAAATACCATCTTTAATCACATGCATTGGAACTGCTCTTTGATAAAAACCTCCTAGGAATACTTTGGGATAAAAATTATACATTTGAGAGAGATTGAAGTCTTTTATTTATTTATTTTTTTGTTTTTTTTTTTGTTTTTATTTATTATTATTTTTTGATTGGGAACCAAACGGTCCCAGACGCAATATCAAACCCCGATACTCGACACAAGGCCGGACACTAGCACAAGGCCGCCCTAACATGCCACTACGCTACCCAAGGCGCTGGCAAGTCTTATATTTAGAAATAAAATGAATAACATGTCTAACTCTCCTATTGAGAACAAAAGGGAAGGGAGTATTACTTTCTTGATTAAAAGAATTATAAAAATCAAGACAACATATATATACAAGCAAATTGGTTTAGCCTTTTGTTCAAACTAGAAGAATGAGTCTATAATTATATTACCCAAAAAAGCTCACCTTGCTGTTGAACAAGAAACTGCAATATTCCCCAACATGTCCACCGGCAACATGGTGAAGATCCAGCTGGAGTTCATCAAGAACCCTGGAGACAAACAGCAAGCAGCTGATCTTCTTCCTCTGAACGAGTTTGATTGTGACTTCATCGTCGATGATACGGACATCAACCTCGGTGTCTTTGGATTTCCTCTGAAGCCATGAGGTCCTTATGCATCCTTCTGGATGATGATCACCATAGGGCTTCATGTTACAGCTCTCTCCACCATCATCTTCTGGTTTCTGCCTCTTGCACCTGTCCATTCCAAACCTTTTCTTCTCCACCAACAATTTCAGCTCATTCACTGTTCTCATCAGCTCTTTAATATAGTTAATGGCATCTCCTACCACAGATGCTCTATCCATCTGAACAGAACCAAAAAAAAAAAAAAAAAAAAAAAACAGAAGAAACAGTGACACCATAATCAAACACAATCCACAAGCCTGATTATGTCACAGATGTTCAGTCCATCGCAACAGCAGAAGATAAGTGGCACTAGAACCAGTCCCAACCCAAGATTGATTCATGAGCAAAAAGCTATATGCCAATTAGGGAATTTAAGTAGATGCTGCATATATGAATGCAATTTGCATATGAATACACACACCTTGGTGGGGCTTGGGATCAGACTCCTCAAGACATTGTATTTGCCATTAAGTTGCTCTCTTCTTTGTTTCTCAGTGGCAAAATGTTTTGTGCCTTTCGCTTGTCTTCCTTTACCGACACGAGCAGTGCCTCTGTCAAATTCCAAAACTCCATTGTCAAGCTGGCTTCCATCTCCATCCTGATACACAATCCCATTCCCCTCGATCTCATCCCCACCACCAAAAAGAGAACCATTTCTGGAACTAGTTGGCAAGCTATAGCCTCGAGGAAGAGACTGAAAAAGTTCTCTTAGCGCCAGAGGCTGTGGAGGCAGATTCAAATGAAGCAGAGGATCATACAACACAGAACACGCGCTTGTGTTATCTGATCCCACAGGAATGTCGCCGAGAAACCCCATGGAATTTGGGATATTAGGTATCTTCTGGTTTGGGTTGTAATGAAGGAGATCGAGCAGATTAGAAGAAGGGTACGGAGGAGGAGGGTCGAGTATTGAAGACGAATTGTAGCTTTGGGTCTCAATTTGATGAAATTGTTGAGGTTGCTGTTGTTCATGGTGGTGGTGGTTAGAATAATTCACACCCTGAAACTCTTGAATTTTAGGGTCCCAAGTGGATTGATCATAATTGAGGACATCGATGACTTGATGAACCAAAGCCTCACTGTTGTAGGGATTTTCTACGTTCATAACAAGGTGTTGAGGGTATGAGATGTCCAATGGTGCGGCGGCGGAGGCGACGCTGTTAGCAAAGGCGGAGACGTCTTCTGGGTGCTGCGGTGGATGATTCTGGTGCTGGTGATAGGAGAGCTCTTCCACTGTGAGCTTGAGATTTTCGTCCAAGTTATTGTTACTGGTTGTGAGGTTTCCGGCAGCCATGAACTGCGGTGCATCAGGAAGTCCGTCTTTTAGGGAAACAGTGCCATCTGCCATTGTGTTAGGATCATAGGATGATGTATGCTCATACATTTCTGGTTAATTTGCCTCCTGCACTTGTTCCGGCAACAGAAATTGAAAAACCCAATAATGAAAAAAAAAAAAAAATCACACACCATATGAACACCAAAATATTACTATGGAGAAGAAAAACGCCAGATCTCTTATGAGCTCAAACCTCTCACTAGATTAAGTAGCTTATATCACTGAAGATGATCTGAACTCTGATAATTGATTTCAAGTTTGTTTCAGAGTCTTTCAAATCAAATCAAGATATAAGAGAAAGTGTAAACTTATCGTAAGCTAACAAAGTCCATCAAACGGGTTATTGATCATTAATTTGCTTCCACAGGTATTCTCAGTTTCTCTCTTTAAGATTATTCCAACGAAAGTGAGCCGGACTTCATAGTTTATATGTGTACAGTGTACACAGAAACAGAATACAAACTCGGGTCTATTCCACTGGTTTCTCATTATGTTGCCATATAAATTCTGTCTTTCCAAATCAAACATTTTCCTTTAATTATCATATCCAGTGTGAATATAATCTACCATAATAAACAGATCAAAGGATAGGATTTATATGCAAAACTAAGATAGAACAAATTGCCGTACACAACAAGATTACCCCAAAGGAAGGAAGTGAGCAGCAATTTATGAGCCAAAACAAAGAAGAACAGAGACTTGTAAGGATCGATTCCACTGAATCTTAATTCACTGCCCCATTCTGTTTTTTTTTTTTTTTTTTCATTGCAAAAGTACAATTCGGAGATCAAAAGGTATTCAAGACATAAAAGCAAGACAGCAAATTAACACAAGCACTTAACTACTCACAGAAAAAACAGAGCATTTGTATGAAAAAATTCAAGCCTGAAACACAAACATTCAACCCTCATACGTACTTAATGTGGAACTCTCTGATTCGAAGCTTGTACGAGAGAAGAATTATTGCCTCAATTCGTGGTAGCTTTTGAGACTCTAGGGATTGAAAGTAGGGAGGAAAAATGGAAGAAAATGAAGAAAAGAAGAAAGGAGAAGGTTGATCACGCAGAACGTGATAGTGCATGAAAAAGCGCGGGCAGTTAAAGTGTTTATCATTTGTTTGATCAACGTCCCATATGTGGTCCCCAAACTAATTCTCCTCATGCATTTTGGTGTTGTTCTTTTTTTTTTTCTTTTTTTCTTTTCTTTCTTTTCAAGCATCTTGTATCTTGGACTTATCCTTTTTAATTTGGGTTAAGGTGCGTCCAGCACAATAAACTATTGGTTCAGGAGCGTCCAGCATAATTAACTATTAAGTGGGCCATTAAAGACAACAAACTTTTAAAAAAAAAGCGAATAAAGACAATAAACTTTTAAAAGGAGCATCCAGCACAACGCCTTTAACAAAAAGTTAACGCCGTTAGCAAAAAGTTAACATCCGTTATCTAAGGAGCGCCCAGCACAACAAACTATTATTCTAAGAGCGCCTAGCACAACAAATTATTATTCCAAGAACGTCCAGCACAAAATTCTAAATTTTACTAAATTAAATAATTTTTTTCTCAATTGTCATTATTCAAAACTACTTGTATAAATATTTATGGACAAAAATTACTCATTCTTCAATTTTATCAAAATTATAATTTGCTAAAATAAACAAAAGTTTTGATTAAAAATATAATTATATGATTTAAATGAAACTCAATGTGTTTTATAGTTTATTATATATATTAAACAAAAAAATATATGATTTATTTTTATTTTAGAAGAAATTTATGTGAGTTAAAAAATTCATTAATGTTAATAAAATTTAAAAATCTAATAAAATTTAAATCATATAATTATATTTTTAATCAAAACTTTTGTTTATTTTAACAAATTATAATTTTGACAAAATTGAAGAATGAGTAATTTTTGTCCATAGATATTTATATAAGTAGTTTTGAATAATGATAATTGAGAAAAAAATTATTTAATTTAGTAAATTTTAGAATTTTTGTCTTGGCGCTCTTGGAATAATAATTTGTTGTCTTTGAGCACTCCTTAAATAACGGATGTTAACTTTTTGCTAATGGCGTTAACTTTTTGTTAACTGGCGTTGTCTTGACGGCGCTCCTTTTTAAAAGTTTATTGTCTTCGGGCGCTCCTTTTTAAAAGTTTTTGTCGTCAAGGCCCACTTAATAGTTAATTGTCTTTGACGCGCTCCGAGTAATAGTTTGTTTCTTTGGGACGCACCTTAACCCTTTTAATTTTGAGGATTTATCAGGGTCCAAACTAATCCGGATTCGCCTTAAACCTACTCCATTCACAAGCCTTGAACTGAGGATCTGCATAAAGAAGAACAAGTACTTTATCATTTAATCCCAGTAAATATTGGTGCATTTTGGTGTTCTTAAATCTTAATTTTGTAACTTTTCCCCCTTTTTTAAAAATTACTGAAAAATCTTCCCAAAATTTATTGTCGAAAGGTATGAATTTGTTCACCTATATGTATTTTTGCCATATGATTGATTATATGAAGATGTGTATATATATTCTCTGCATTTATAAACAAATAGAGAATTAATAGAGAATGAGTAATTGTAATAACTGGTTGGAGTGGGAAAAAATAAACAATGCCCATTAAACAATATTTTGGATTGAGTATTGAAAGCAGGGAAAATTAATCTTACTCCTTGAAGTGGAAAGAAAGAAATAATACCATATCTCAGCAATTACAGATGATAATGACCAAATTATAAAGAATGGCTGTGGTATATATAGGTCAAAAGTATAAGAATTAAGTTGTACTAAGGGTGTGCATGGTCCGAGGAATAACTTTTTTTCTTAATTTCTATGTCCGGAACAAAAATGGATGGGAATTGTGTTTGGTAAATCCGTTTTTTTTTTGGCTCGGGATGAACCGGTTTATTTTTTGTGCGGAATAAAAAAAGAAGCTAAAAATTTCTCGCTTCTCTTTTCCGGGCACAAAATGAGAATTTATTTTTCTTAAAAAAAAAAAAAAAAAAAAGACTCTTTCCTCTTCGGCGTAAATTTACCCTTGTTCACCACCATCGCCACCACCCCACCACCGCCACCGCTACCACCCCCGCCACCCGCCACCGCCCGCACCGCCCCCACCACCACCACCCCCACCACCACCCCACCACCTCATGTAGCGCCACCTTTCGTATCGCCACATAAATAATTTTTTGAATATAAAAATTACATAAATAATTTTTTTAGGAAATTTAAGTTTAAGTTTATTTGTAAAGTATAATAATTATATTAATTATTAAAGAAAAGGACAAAATGGTAAAAATAACTCATTAATCCTCTATCTTCCTCCCTTACTATTTTTTTAACTCCTAAATAAGGGGAGGAAAAATATGTTACAAAACTAATTTTGATTCTCGGAGTAAAAATAAAATAGGTTAACAAACGTAATTCGATTCTTAGAACTCTTCCAAAGCACAATCGAGAAAAAAGCTGTTTCATCTCGAAACTTGATCTTTTGCAATGAGAATGGTTGCCATGCACACCCTAAGTCATATTTAGACCGAGTTATAAATAAATCAAAATAATAAGGATTAAAAAAATTATTTTTTTCAATATAAAAATATGTTTTGGAAGAATCTTTTTCCATTCATTTTTTTTTTAGAAAATACTCTAACCACCCTTCTATTTTACTTTAATTACATAAACCTCCCTTTTATTTTAAAAACTCATATTAACATCCTTTTAAATAAATAAAAAAATATGTTACACAAACCTCCCCGAATTTTAGAGATTTCATTTTCATCATCCAACCGTTAATTTAACTATAAAAGTTTATAATTTAATTTTTTATCATATTTGTTTGAGATGATAAAGGGTAATGTAGTCAATAAAAAAATATTATAATATAAATTATAATTAAAAAATATATTATTGGAATCATTTTAGAATATTTTTAACGGGGTTAACAAGTTGGACTTAAGTGTGGGTTTTGAAAATAGAGGGGATGTTTGTGTAATTAAATAAAAAACGTAAGGGTATTTAAAGTATTTTACTCTTAATAAAATGTCAATAATGAGGACATATTTAGGTGTCACACATAAAAGATTCATCACAACTTTTGGAAATATTACTATTCTTGGCACATGAAACTTTTTTTTTTTTTTTTTTCTTGGTAAACAAACATATTTCTTAAAGGTAAAGTTTGTGGGAGTTGGAGTTTCCAGGCCCATCTTCTGGCCCAATAAACCCACCGGACCAATTCAAAGTGAATTTAGCTTGCTCTTCTAAAAATAATTTTGAAAAACAAAAAGCTATCTCATGAGAACGAAATCACTTACATGAAACTTTCGTGACAATAGGCCATAATATCATTAGTATTTGAAACCCTTATATGCTTGACTTCAGAAATTCATCACTTTTGAAAAAGAACCAACAACAGTAGTAAGTATTATTTTCTCTGATCATAATTATAATATCTAGACTTTTTTTTTTTTTTTAAAGAGATAAAAGAAGTTAATTAAATTACTTTAGAGTATTTTTATTTTTTCTTTAAATTAATTAATTTGACTAGTAAATTAATATATAATGAAAGATGCACAACATAATAATTTATTTAGTTTCCTTAATCTCTTGAGAAAAAAGTTAATTAGGTCTTATAATTAAGATTAGAAGTAGTAATAACAGTTTTATGTCACTAGGTGGAGTTGGTTGTGCCATTGTACTATGTTAATAATAAAATATTTGTATTTTAATGAAAAAAAAATATAGGTACTCTGCAGGATTTACACTTACAAAAGGTATTAGTACTCAAATTCATGTCATTCTAACTAATTAAATTTTTAAATAGGAATGTTTCACCGATTTTCTCTTTTATACTCCACATAATGTTCCTAAGAATATTAAAATTCAATAAAAATTGAAAATCAAACGTTTTAATTTTAATTCTATAATCTTAATAAATGTCAAGATTCATCCATGTCAAACATAATATACATGCATATGGTTTGGGTCTCTGCATCTCTGACGTATTAAGTCAATCTTAAACGGACAAAAATATTGTCTATTTTCAATTATTTTACGTGGCATAAGAAACTTTGACCTCTTTTCTCACCTTGTTTCCTTCTTGAAGTCACTCTCACCAAAATGTAACCCTAAATTGAACTAGAAACCTTCATTGATTCTTCAGAGAGCATCAATCTTTAATTTAAAAAACAAGCAGTGAAATTTTAGTAGCAAAGTTTTTTACCATGAGTGTTTAGTATAATTAAGTTTTGAAAGTATAAATGTAGACACAACCTTTTAAAAATGATGCAATTTTAGTAATTTTTTTGTTAAATTGGCCTAAATATCCGTTATTTTCTTATATAAAACCCATTTATTCTCCTTCTAGCTTTATAACAAACATTTGAATCAATTTAATGGAAGTACTAAGATTGCATAATTGTAAAAGATTATGTCTACATTTGCGTATTTTCAAAATATAATTGTGATACATTCATTTATGGTAAAAAAACTTTGTTGCTAAAATTACACTTTAACTAAGAAAACCTTTTTTCCCCCTAATTCTTTATATGCTTAAAGTAAAGAATTAGAAAGTAGGGTACTTTGTAGGGATATTCATATACAAAAGGTACTAATAATTGGATCCACATCATTCTAGCCCATAAAATCTTTAGATGATATTGAGAGCAAGGCATTAAATGTTATAAATGGTATTAGAGCTAGGTTCAGATTGATGTGTCAGTGAGGACATTGGACCCAAATGAGGGTAGAGTGCTATATCTTACATCGGTTGAGGAGGGGAACAAAAGATTCCTTATAAGGATCTGGATACCTTCCCTCTTACCATGTTTTGAAAACCATCAGCTTTGACCGGCACAAAACGGACAATATCAAAACCAAAACATGAAATGGTTACAATCATATAATAAATGTTAAGATTCATTTGCGTCAAACATAATACATTGACGCGGTTCAGGTCTCTGTACTTTGACCTATTTTATGGCCTTTTTTGCTTCCTTGTGTCATTCCCAACAAAATGTAAATATAAAACTGAACTAGAAACCTCCATTTTTTTCCTCCAGAGACCATTAATCTTCGATTTAAAAAACAAAATACCCTGTTTTTTAACTGCTTATCTGTTTAAAGTAAAGAATTAGAAGGTACAATACTCGAATCATTCTAGCGAATATTTCGTGCCATTCCCACAAAAATATGACTCTAAACTGGATTAGAAGCTTTCATTGATTCTTCAAATACCTTCGTTTTGAAAAACAAAATACCCCTTTTTTATATCTCTTTACATGTTCAAAGTGCATAATTAGAAAGGACGGGTAATTTATAAGATTTTTGTACAAAAAAAAGATAACAATATTCATATTCACATCATTCTAGCAAAGACTACATCCGGTTCTAATTATAAAACTGGATTCACTTTTTTTAGAGAGATTAAGAAAGCTAAATAAGTTACTCAATCATATTAAATGTGTATCTTTAAATAAGTTACTCAATCATATTATATATTGTGTATCTTTAGATTATAATAACTTTGGTTCTAATTATAAGAACACTTTTGTAGTGCAATTTGCACTATAAAAGTGTTCATATAATTAGGACCGGAAGGAGTATATTAGTTTATTAGTCAAACTAATTAGTTTGGAAAAAAATAAAAATAAAAATAAAAATACTCTAAAGTAATTTAATTTGCTTCCTTAATTTCTAGAAAAAAAGTCAAGTTGATCTTATAATTAGGACGAGGAATTTTTGGAAGAGGTATTCCGAGTTTTTTTTTTTTAGTCGGGAGATTCCATGAGATCTTCATAATAAATGCTTTATTCGACGCGAAGGTTCTTGAGGCAGAGACCTCCTTTCTTCCGTTACTTTGTCCCAAGCAATGAGATGCATTTTTCTCATCCACGAGACCGAGAGAAAATTTCTTGAAATCTTGTCAAGCTCATTAATAATACAAATAGGAAGAAATTTGCATTTGATACCAGGTAAGGCGGATAGGGCAGTTTAAAGGGACGGTGCGACCCGACCATAGAAAACGTGGACAATCTTTGCCTTTTCACATGATGATATGTCGCTTTAGTAGTCCTCGATGAATTATCGGCACGCCCAAGTATTTCCCAAGATCATGTGATTCCAATGCCCAGAGTGACATAGCTCGAGGGCTCTATTAAAGTTGACATTTACGGAGCAAAACATACGGGACTTGGCTAGATTGATTCTATGACCCAGAAACCTCACGGAGAAACTTTGCATGACGTTACGAACCTCGGCCAAGATGATGAACAAAATAAGATCATCCGCGAAGAACAAATGAGAGATAGCGGGACTCCCACGTTGAAGGTGAACGGTTTCCACATTCGGCCTTGATAACGTGGCCCGGCCTTTCCATGCGAGCACAAAAATATATGGGCTTAGAGGGTCACCTTGTCTAACGCCTCTTGAGGGGGTGAAACTAGAGCTTTCGTCACCATTCCGGAGGAGGACGGACATAGATGAGGTAGAGAGACAAGCCATGATGAGATCAATGAGATTATTGTCTAGCCTCAAACAAGTAAAGTATTTCTTATGAATCCCCAATCAAGTCTATCGAAGGCCTTTTCCATGAACGCGAAACCTTTCTTCTTACCCTTCATTCTCATAGAATGAATAATTTCTTGCGCAATTATAATATTGTCACATTTGGATAACGCATTGTTCGGGACTTATAAGCTGGTCCATGACATCTTTAAACCTATTAGCCAAGATTTTAGTGATGACTTTGAAACTCACATTACACAAAGATATTGGTCGAAGTCTTAAAGGTAGAAGGTTGATCAATTTTAGGGATGAGAACAATCTTGGATCTATTAAATCATTGGCCATAGATGAAGGGTTGCTAAAGCACTCCTCAATAAAGTCACATAATTTATCCCCGCGGCATTCCATTGAGTTTGGAAAAAGTGAGCCTGAAGGCCGTCGGGACCTGGGGCCTTAAACGCGCCCATGGCGAAGACAGCATTTTTTATCTCCATCCTTGTAACTTTCTTTGAAAGCATGCACAACTTGCGGGCATCAATAGTAGGAAAGTTAGAATACCACCTGTTAGGATCCTTGACATTTAAATCGCAAGTGTAGAGTTTGGAAAAGAAGTCATGGGCCATACTTTTAGCAAGATTATGCTCTTCAATCCAATCTCCAGTTTCATTTTGAATGGCTCCAATATGTTGCTTTTTCCTTTTAATCACAGTGGAGGTATGGAAGAACTTGGTATTTGTCTCGCCTTGAAGCCATTTGCATCTAGATTTTGGAACCATGAGATTTCTTCTTGAGTTGCCAATTTGTGATACTCGGCCCGAGTTGCTTTTCTAGTTTAAACAGCCGGTCCGTTAAGTTCATTTTTTCGACATCGATCAATACCCTCAATACGGCGAATGAGCTTCTTTTTCCTCTTGGAGATGTTGCCGATTCGGTGTCGTTCCACTCAAGAGCGTTGTTTGAAACTCTTGGAGACCACGGAGCCGGTTCTGTCCCGCGGGCGTCTTTGATAATGTCATTGAAATCGTTTTCCGTGGTCCAAGCCATCGATAAGAAAAGGATCTGCGGGGGCGAGGTATTAGGTTTGTAGGTTTAGAGTTAACCACCACGACCCTATGATCGATGATTTAAATTTGAGCTCGTGTCGGACGCGAGAGAAGGTGGGAAAGGTACTAATCCAGGCGAAGTTCGAGAAAACCCAATCCAATCTTTCTTTTAAGCCTCGCTTTTCCCAGGTGAATTTTTCCCCCAAAATTTTTGCCTCAATTAGACCAGAATCATCAATGCAGTCTCTAAATTGTTGCATTGAGGCCCATGGGGGATCAGCTCCGCCCAACTTATCATTAGGAGATAAAAAAGTATTAAAATCGCCCAAAACTAACCAGGGGAAGGAAGAATTAGCAGCTAGTAAACGAAGAGAATTCCAAAGGCCATTCGCCAAGTAAAGTAGTTTCTCCATGAACAACCGTAAGAATGCTAATATTATTATTCGGCAAGCTCTCGATCGACAATGAAGCAATTGAGTGGAGGAAGTAAGGTAAGTAACATCAAAAGTATCTGAATTCCATAGAGCCAAATTCCCCTCGAAAAACCGGTAGCTTCCACCGAAGCCAATGATCAAAGCCAAGCTTAGGCACACCTTATCAGCCCTAGTACGCTTATACGAGGCTCCATAAGGAGAGAATGCTAACACAATATTTATTAATAATATCTTTAATATCAATGGGAAAAGCCCGGCTACCGGCTCCCCTACAATTCCAAGATGCAATAATCATTAAAATTATAAATACAAGGATGAGAAGGGAGTACTTACCTGGCATCCGCAGTACCACCTTCCTGGCATTTTTCAAATTGGGTCTCAGGCACATAGGAACCATTAGCTTGCAAAAAATCTGGAGCAACATCATCATTAGGATCCCAATGCTCTGGAGGTGCTAGATCGGTAAGATGGGATGAATCCTGAATTGGCCCCGAAGAAGGATCATTAATGGGGATGGCAACAATCGCATTTGGGACCTCAGATCTCTGTTGAGGTATGGAATTAAGATTGCCTTGGACAATGATGTGAGTTCGATGTCCCTTAGTTGATTTATCATTTGTTTTTTTGCTGCCCATGTGGGTATTGCTTTTAGAAGTATCCACCAGCGCTAAGTTTAATTGGCCTATCTGTGAATTATCTGAGCCAACATGGCCCAAAGAGTCCAGCTTTAAACTTGCATCAGCATCCCCTTTTGTTTTAATCAAATCAGCTCGGCCCACCTGCCCAATATCCAAAGGCGCCATGGTCTCATGCATAATAGCCAAATCGCGGTGGCCCAAGTCTCGGTGGCCCAAAGAGTTCAGTTTTAAAGTTGCATCAGCATCCCCTTTTGTTTTGATCAAAACCGAAGGTCAGTGCGTCTTTTTTAGTAATAGATCCACCGGTGGGGACCACACCTTTTCCATCTTTGACTCTATACACAGACTTGGACTTTTGGCTTGATTCACCCTTTTGATTGATTGGATTTCCAGCTGGCAATTTCTTTTTTCCTTGCGCCACCAACCCGTCCTTTCCATTAAATGCATATCCAGCTAGCGCAGTACCCCCCACGCGATTCACAGCTCCTTCGTTCACCAGGGCATGGCCGATTGTCAATTCAGGATCCTCCTGAAGATCTCCAAGCGCCGCATACCGTGAGCTTTGCCCGTGAGAGGACGCTGCCGTCATCTTGTTCACGTTTTTCGAGGGTTGACGTTGGAAATCCTGCCGTTGAGAAGGATGAGAACGATTCGGTCGTCGGCTTACCAACATCCACGGTCCGAAGGTGTCCTCCGCCGTCGATGTTGCCGGATCTTTACCTGGAAGCCATCTGGTAGGTTGCTGCGGTGGTTGGGCCGACTGGTTGTCATCCACGCAATTATCCGGTGAGGGGCTTTTAAATGGACAACCTTCACGCCGGTGTCCAGCTCTTCCACAGGTGAAACATATCATTGTAAGTCCTTCATATTCAACATTAAATATTGATCCCGCAATAATCACTTTTGGAATTAATTTTTTCTGGAGGTTGAGCTCCACACAGATTCTGACAAACCTTCCTCTTTGAATTTTTGGTGCTGAATCATTGCAATCATGGAGAGTATTTAAATCCACCTTTAACGTGCGTCCAATTCTGTCTCCAATCCTTGAGATACAGTGTTTATTATAGCAGTGCAATGGGACATCAGGAATGCGAACCCAGGTTGCAACACGACCCAGTGGATTGTGATAAGGGTTGAAATATGGAGACCACCTTTGAATCAAGACGCAATGCCCTCTGATCACCCAAGGACCCTCATACATAACCTTCTTATAGTGTGATCTCCATAGCTGTTGATCATGGAATCTGACAACAAAGTAGTTATTGGGAACGTCAATGAGTTCGAAACTAGAGAAGCCCCATAACTTGATCAGAAGGTCCTTTAGAACAAAAAGATTAAATCTTCTTCCAAGTACAGTGAGGATGAGAGCATAATTCCATGGCTCGCACCACTCATT
The DNA here is from genome assembly GCA_019022655.1 of Acacia acuminata. Taxonomy (NCBI): domain Eukaryota; kingdom Viridiplantae; phylum Streptophyta; class Magnoliopsida; order Fabales; family Fabaceae; genus Acacia; species Acacia acuminata. Next base: position 936,542 of record JAFJYI010000166.1, read on the forward strand.
GTATTCATCCTCAGTGCATGGAGCTACTGGATATAACTCCATAAGCTTTTTCATCTCATCTGAGTCCTCAGGTACCTTCCAGCTTATGTCCTTATCGTTGGTGAATAGATCATCTTCCTCAATAACGTGATCACTGTGAGCCACACCATTGAACCCCATTAATGAGGCACGGTAAGAGGGAAACTTCTTCCCCAGGCCCTCTGTTTTCTTTGATGGTTCAGTCTCATGCTCTGTTTCATTTTCAGTCATTCTGTCGTCCATTATTGCTTGAGGGGTTTCCTCCCATTTGGTTTTTTTCTTGCGGTCATCTTGCCCTTCAAAGCGGCCGATCGGGCGGAGTTTACGTTGGCCGCATCGTTGAGGGAGAGAGTTTTGGCGGAATCCGTCGAGGCCATCGCGATCGAGAGGAGTACAATTTTTTAAATATGTATCTTTGCCGATTTTCGATTTTATATCTTACATATTGTTCCTCAAAATATTAAAATTCAATAAAAATTGAAACTCAGAAAATTTATATTAAATTCTATAATAGTAATAGGGTTTAATGTTTTTGTTTTTACTGTAGAATTTTTTTTTTTGTCACACTCACATAAAAGTAAGTGGGTCCCATTGTAAAGAAAAGAAAGAGAAAATATTAATGGGATCCACTCACTTTTATATAAGTCCGTAAAAAAAATTTCTACAACAAAAACAGAAACATTACACCTATAGTAATAAGTGTCAAGATTCATTTGTGTTACAGTGTTAGAGACTATACATGCATGTGGTTTGAGTCTCTGCATCTCTTACGTTTTAAGTCAATAATAAAACAACATAAATTAAATCTTGTCCATTCTCGGTTATGTCTTACGTGGTATAAAAAGTTTGACCTGTTTTCTCGCCTTATTTCCTTCATTGTGTCATTCCCACAAAAATATAATCCTGAACTGAACTTAAAACCTCTTTCGAGACCATAAACAAATTATTGTTTTAAAAATCATTAAACAGTTTAAAATAAAATATTTTGATTACTTTACTATTTCAAATTAAACGGTTCAATTTTTTTTATTTATTGCACCAACTAGCTAGACTGGGTCTAGTGGGCAAAACTAACAAATTAAGATAATCCGAATTTAAAAAAGACATTCACTTTTAATATAATGTCTAACAATACTTCCAATATTTTCTTGTTGGTAAAAAATAATAATTTGAATATGCTCCCTCTGATCCTTATTATAAGAATCAACTAACAATTCTCATAAACCAATAAAAGTAGTTAAAGTCAATAATGTTGTCCTACAATTTAAGTAACTTCCAATATTATCCCTACTAGTTGCATTAAAATCTAATATTATATTAATTATTACCCTCACCGTCCCTACCCTTATTAATTATGAGCATACATAGAAAATAATAATAATTATGCTCATTGGGAACAAGTGCCTTATAAAAAGGACAAAATATATTTACTAGTTGGTACTCCCTCTTGTCCTAATTATAGGAGCTATTTACCAGAATTTGGAGAGATTAAGGAGATAAGTTAAATTAGTTAATTATAATTATTTTTCAAAAATACCTCTGCTGAAAATTAAAAATTACATAAAGCAAAATTAGTTGAATTGTTCCAAAATAAACATGCGCATGGTACTCTCGCCATTTTATACAAATGCAACACTGCATTCAGAGACATGTGAGGTGGACCCTTATTGTTGGAAAAAAGATAATGAACCCATACTGAGAGCCAAATTTTTGCTTAATACAAATGCAAGTTTATTTTTTTATTGTTGGAAAAAAAGATAATGAACCTAATGTTTTATTAGGTTATTTTAGGGGAAAAAAGTAATCACTTTGGACAGATAGTTAAAAAAAAATATTTTTAAAGAAATATTAAAAATATTTTATTTAAAAATAAAAAAATAAAATAGAATCTCTTACTTGATAGAATATATACATGTTGTTAAATTAATTATTGTAGAAGAAGTATTAGTAGGGTTGATATGAGAAAAATATGACAAAAATTGCTCAAAATTATTTTATAAAAAAAATATATTATTGAGGTGTATATGACATTAATGAGTTGCAAACATTATTTACTTTATTAGATATATAGATGTATTATTAAATTATTATTGAGAAAGTATAAATAGGGGTATTATAGGAAAAAAATTGACAGAAGTTAAAACTTGCTCTTATAATTAGGACTAAAACCAACTCCAAAAAGTGTTCATATAATTAAGACCGGAGAGAGTACTTTATAATAAGGACCGGAGAAAGTAATTGTGTAACACCTATATCTCCAAAGAAAAAAATCATTTATTACCACGGATTTCAGTTATACATCCTTTTTCCCTGCATGCATTTCCTCTATGTCTCTCTTTAAAGCATTAATTTTTCTTTGCTCCGTTTCTCTTTTCAGTTTTGCATCGAAGAGATTGAAGGCATGCATGTACATTATGAACTTGATCATTTCCCTACCATTACAATTATGGTATCTTCCTTTTCACACCATGCCTCGCCTCTTTTTTTCTAACTTAATCATTTCTCTTTTCCACTCCATTGATTATTCAGAGACCATCAATCTTCGATTTAGAAAAAGGAAGGTCTAAATTTAGTAAGCAATAATTTTTCTATAAATAATTTATTTAGGAGGAATAGGTATGACAACACCATTAAATATATCACTCTAGTCCTAGTTATAAATCCATTTTAAATAAATCAAACATATCAAGGAGATGTAGTTGATTAATGATTATAAAGTAAATTTTTAACTTTGCCCTCATTTATAAATGAGTATATTTTAACTTTTTATTCTCCCTCTATTTTCATTGGTACAATTAATATGGATAAAATTGTCACAATCTCATTAATTACCTAAAAGAAGATTTATAAATATGACCAAATTTTTTTTGGTCAAAAGGGACTTATAAATAGGACCAAAGTGGTACTTAACTTTTGTTGCTTTTTTTTGTGGGTTTCACGAATATTCTCTTTCTCTATTATTTTAATATTTTTTAATGCAAAAATATCACTTACCCCATAAAAACAATTTTATTTCAGTTTACCCCAAAAGATTATGAAATTTCACTTCATCCTCTTGGGTTAAAATGAAATTAAGTTTTTTAAGTAAAAAGACAATAATAGCTCATTTTATTTTATTTATAAGAGCATTTATAAGATAAATGTGGGCATTTTCAAGACAAATAAAGACATTTACAAGACAAACATATCAATGACCAGTGAGTTAAAAAGTTTTGATCATTCACATTTATGTATTGCAAACGCCTATATTTAACTTATAATATATTTTTTCTTTTTAACTTCATGGATTAAATGGCCAAAATGTTCTTGTTAACTTAGTTTTCTTTAAATCCCTTTATTTGTCTTGTAAATGTCTTTATTTGTCTTTAAAATACCTATATTTATCTTATAGATGATTTTATGATAAAATAAAGTAAGGGAATTATTGTATTTCACTAAGAAAACTTAATTTCATTTTGATCCAAAGTGGGTGCAGTAAAATTTCAGAATCTTTTAGATGCTAATCGAAATAAAATTTTTCCATACGATCTAATTGATTTTTCCCATTAGAAAAATATTAAATAATATAGAGAGAAGTTAAGTAGAATCCACTTTATAAGAAATAAGAAAAGTTAAGTCTTATTAACGCCGTTGTTATATATATTTCCAAATAAATTATTTATATCTACTTTTACACCCAAAAATAATTTTTTATTACTTGTGGTGAAATTGTACATTGCCAAATTTACAACTTCGGCTTTTGAAAAACAAAGTACCCCTTTTTTCTAACTCCTTACTTGTTTAATGTAATTAGAAAGTACAGATATTTTACAAGATTTTCATATACATAAACTATTAGTACTCAAATTCACATCATTATAAATGATAAAAATTTTAAATATGGATGTTTCACCGATTTCACCTGTTATATTTTACATATTGTTCCTAAAATATTAAAATTCAACAAAAATTGAAATTCAAACAATTTAATTTAAATTCTATAATCATAATAAATGTCAAGTTTCATTTGTGTCAGACATTATACATGCATGTGATTTGGGTCTCTGTATCTCTGAAGTTTTAATCAAGTCAATAATAAATTTTGTCCATTTTTGGTTATATATATTATGTGGCATAAAAAATTTGACTTTTTTTCTCGCGCACCTTGTTTTTCCTTGTATCATTTCTACCAAAATGTCATCCTAAACTGAATGAAGGCCTCCGTTTATTCTTCAGAGACCATCACAATCTCCGATTCAACAAACATTAAACGGTTTAAAACAAAATATTTTGATCACTTACTGTTTCAAACCAAACGGTTCAATTTCTTTTAATTTATTACACCAACTAGATTGGGTCTAGTGAGCAAAACTAACAAATATTTAATATTTAACACTTATCTTAAAAGGAAAAAAAATCATTAACTACTGGGGGCTATGGTTTTATGTAAAGTTCTAAACCCAACCCTCCTTTTTTTCTGCATCCATTTCCTCTATGTCTCTCTTTAATGCATTAATTTTTCTTTGTTATTTCCATTTATATTTTCAGTTGTGCATCGAAGAGATTGAAGACATATACATTAAGAACTTAATCATTTCACTATACCATTACAATTATGGTATCTTCCTTTTCACACCATGGCTCACCTCTCCCTATAATTAATCAATCTAGTCTTTATTTTACTAATTACTCTTTTTGAGCCTTTTTATAAGGAACAACTATCAAAATCATGATGTTCAAAGTGTTGGTTAAAAATAATAATGTGTAACTTTTGTGTATTTATTTTTTATTATACTCTTGTTTAAAAAGAATGTGCATGAAAGATAATGAGTGAAAATTTATTGCATAGATAATGAGTAACATATATTTAATGAGAGCAAAAAAAAAAAAAAATCAATTTAAATTTTTAGACAAAGTGGTTTTGTTTTTATATTAATGACTACCCCATAAAAGAAAATGTTCCTTATAAGTTAGAGATTGTTTGGGGCTAGTAGGTTCATTGTACATGTGTGTATAAGGGGGAAGAAAGTCAAACTTCCATAATTACCCATAAAAACATCCCAAGAATCCAAATGCGAAATCCAACTTCTCATTAATTTGATATGATTTTTTTTTCCTTTTTAGACTTTCCCCTTTATTTAGTTTTTACTTTTATGACATTGACCACTTGACCACTTGTTTTTGATACCGTGAAGGCCAGGTTTGCCTTACTTGTTTGTTTTCTTTGAGAGAGTGTGTGCACATATATATATATAGATCTGTCCATAGAATCCACAAAACCTAGAAGAACACAGAAGAGGGGAAAGGTAGATAGAGAAGAAAGAATTAGTGTCTCTGTGTGAGTGAGATAGCTAGAAATGATGAATTTTTCAATTGGAGGTGGTGGTAAAGGCTGTAACAATCCCTACAGAAGAAAGACTTACCATCGTCACACTCCCTTTCAGATTACAACACTTGAAGAGTAAGATTAATTGTTCTTTCTCGTCATTTGATCATCGTTTTTCAATTTCTTTGAGGTGTTTTTCATTATATACAATCTCCAGAACTAATTTTAATTTTGACTTGTGTGGCACTTTAAAGTTTCCAAAGGGACTCCCTTGTTTTCATTCTACCACAAAAGAGGATAAATAATCTTTTCCTTTTAATTTGCTCAATTTTATGTGATGAAATATGGGGTTTTGCGCCGATTGCTCTTTGTTTAAAAATGATTCTGAGAAAATCAGTTTACTAGAAAGGGCTATATATTATTGGGAGAGTTGCCTCTTATTTGAAGCCTGTCCCGACTGATTAATCAGAGTCCTAAAAATTTGTAAATAAATTATTTTAAAGAAGCTAGTGATTTTTTTCTCTCTCTCTACATATTTCTAAATGATCTTGAATTGGATGAGCGTGCTTGATTAATGTTTTGAAAAAACTGATAATCAAAAGGCCACAAAGATCTATAGAACCCATTCCGGTGCTTATTGCAGTGATGAGCATAATATAATGGTGGTCATCACTATGATGAGATCTGTACTATTAAAATAGAACCAATCTTGATGCCTATCGTTAGTCACCAAGTGCTCATCTGATTTGAATAATTCAGATTAGATCTAGACAGTTCATATTTATTTTTATTTTTAAAAAAATTATTTTAATAGACAAATAATCTAAAATAAAGATAATATCTAAAATAATTTTTTTTTAAAAATGGTTTTTTATTTAAGAATCATAAGTTAAAAATAATCCTTTGTACTATGTTTTGAAGTAATGTCATACAGTTCATGATATTTTTTTAAAAAAAAAAAAATCGTAAAAACACCTTTCAGAAGCAAAATACGTACGGTACAATTTTTTTTTTCTTAATAATCTTATGATTCAAGAGAAAAATACTCCGTCCCATAAAATTATGCAGTTTTCAAAAATACAAAAATAGTATAAATTAAAAATGTACTTTTTTTCATGATTGCAAATGTATTAGAATCTCTTTCATTTTGATTATCTACAAGCTAATTATCAGAAGAGATAAAAAAGGATCAATGTGAGCTATGGCGAAAGGGCATTAGATGCCTCAAATCCCCTTTATAACTAAGGATTTATTCTTTCCAACCTTTCTATGGCACATAAGGATTTATAACTAATTTTACGTTCTTTTTTCGACATTTTGATCAGACAAAGAGTATGTTCTTCAATTTTATTTTGTTTTGTTTTGTAACAAATAGCTCATATTTGAAAAATTACATTAGACTCAAACTGGTGCAAATTGACTATAAGAATGACAAAACCCTCTCAACAAGTATTTAACATAGCCATACACATCCATGACTTGAACTCGAAATCATTGATTAAAACAAGCACAAATATTTTTATTTATCGTGTTTGCACATAATTTCATCTTTGTATTTGCTACTAACACCCGTAACCTATGGAAAATACATCTTTCACGGTATATCCAGATAATGGATAGACATTCACTATGCCTAGTGTTTGTATGTATTGTTATGTTGTATTAGAAATTACTTAAACTTCTTTGTTAGTCTCATATTTGATTGGGATGTTATTCTTAAAATGAAGATTTTTCAAGAAGTGCGCTCATCCGGATGAAAACCAACGACGCCAATTGGGCAGAGAGCTGGGGCTTGATCCCAAACAAATCAAGTTTTGGTTTCAGAATAAGAGAACTCAAACAAAGGTGCTCTTTTTTAATTGCTCTCTTTAAGAGAATGAATTCTTTTAGGGAAAATTGCATTTAGATCACGAGTAAGGAAAAATATGACAAAATGGTTATTTGAAACATTAAAATTGCGGTGAAGTCCTATGTGAGAAAAGATAAAAATACCTCCACTTGTTTGTATTGACAAGTCCATGAGCTTGTTTTAATAAGTTTATGTGTAAGTTTTGACAAGTTCATGTGCATGTGTTAATAATATAAGTCCATGAGCATGAGCCTGTTTTCAACAAATTCATGTGTATGTTTTGATAAATCCATGGAACTATTTTGATAAGTTCATGTGCATGTGTTGACAAGTTTATGAGCATGTTTTGATAAATCCATATGTCTTTATTGACAAGTCCATGAGCCTTTACGAGGGCATTTGTGCCTTTTCACATATAAAAAAAATTGCAAAAAAATTCCACGGGGGGCTTCATTGCAACTTTAAAATTTCAAATGACCATTTTGTTGTATTTTCTCTTGCTAGGGACCTAAGTGCTATTTTCCCATTCTTCTAATTACCATCCTATAACTTATAGAGTGTGTGTAATGGTGACCATAATAATACAATTTGATTACATTTGCAATTAATTAATGTTTAGACTCAACATGAGCGAGAAGATAATGAAATGCTTCGTGCTGAAAATGAAAGGATACAATGTGAGAATGTAGCATTTAGAGAGGCACTGAAGCACAAGACTTGCCCCTCTTGTGGGGGTCCACCCAATGGCGAAGAAGAACTTGCCCTCCAAGTCCAAAGGCTGCAACAAGAGAATGTTCAACTCAAAGAAGAGGTTACTTCATTAAATATATATAGTATATTCAGATTTGATAGTTATTTAATCTTCTACATAAAAAGAGATATTATGGTATTTTGCATTCATGAGATATTCTAAAAAGTTGGTTTAATGTGTTTTTATTTTATTTTATTGATGTGAGTTATTTTATCATTTATTTTAAAGATAAAATAAATCTTTTATTTCTATAATTTTGATTCAATTGTAACTTGTTCTTTATGTTGACTCGGTACAACTCAATCACTATAGTTTTGAGTTATTTGAAACTGGATCTATGAATTTTAACTCACACTACAACTCAATTCTTATAATTCTAATATTTAAAGCTTTAGTCTCTAAGTTTTATGAAATATATAATTTTATTTTGGGTTAAGGTGCATTTTTGCCCTTAAAGTATGTGCCCAGGAGCAATTTTACCCTTGAAGTTTTTGGCGTAGCAATGTTGCCCCCGAAGTTTAAAAATGGAGCAATGTTGCCCCTCCGTTAAAAACCCTAACGGTCAACTAACGGTCAACGTTAGAGTTTTTAACGGAGGGGTAACATTGCTCCGTTTTGAAACTTCAGGGGCAACATTGCTCAAAAAAAAAAGTAGCAATTTTGCCCCGAAGTTTCAAAAGCGGAGCAATGTTACCCCTCCGTTAAAAACCCTAACGGTCAACTAATGGTCAACGTTAGTTGACCGTTAGAGTTTTTAACGGAGGGGCAACATTGCTCCGTTTTGAAACTTCAGGGGCAACATTGCTTCGAAAACTTCGGGGGCAAAATTGCTTAAGGGCAAAATCCACCTTAACCCTTTTATTTTCTAAAATACGGGACTAATAATGCTTGAAGTTTAGGAACTGAATTATAATTGAATTAAAATTATAAGGATTAAGTTCAACTGAGTCAAACTTTGAGAAATAATTAGGACCGAGACAAAACTATAGCACTAAAAAATTAATTTTCCTGTTGTTTAACTATTATTTTTCTAATATAAGGAAAATTATAATGATGAGTTGGTGTTTTTTTTAGTATGAGAAAGTATCAAACATGCTTGCAAACTGCATTGGCAGACCAATTCCACAACTAGATTCTTCTGGGGATCATTCCTCGGCCGGATCTCCACCACTGCCACCAGCAGCTCTGTCACCGGGAAATTCCCCGAACCAAGAGAGTACTGGGAGTCCAAGTCTTGACCTGGACTTAGGATCTGTCGTTACAGTCTCAGATGGAAACAAGTTGCCGTTGCTAATGGGAGAAATCACAGACGTGGAAAAGGATATGATGTTAGAGGCAGCTAAAAACGCCATGGATGAATTACTGAAGGTTATGCCTATTGATGAGCCCTTGTGGATCAAGACTTCGATTGGTAGTGGACAACTTGTTCTTCATCGTGAGAGCTATGAGAAGTTGTCTAATAGGGCTAATCACTTCAGAAGTTCCAGTGCTCGTCTAGAAGCATCAAAAGAATCGCGAGTGGTTTGGATGAATGCCATGAAATTGGTTGACATGTTCTTAGATCTGGTCAGTATTACTTTTAAAACACCTGAATTCATTCATATGTAGCCTGAAATTAAAGAAAGGGGTTAATATCATTATCCATCCTTATAATTTAATTTGATCGAATCTTAGTTTTGACCTTTGTAGTTTCAAATTGTTAGTTTTGATCTCTTTACTTTTAAAAAGATTTGGTCTGAGTTTAACAACCAATTCTTATATTTTTAATGAGTTTTAGTTTTGATTCCTATATATAACTCAGTCCAAATCTTTATGAAAGGATAGACACATATCAACAAATTGAAATTATAGAGGCCAAAATTAAAAGTTGAAAGGACTAACAATGATGTTAACTAAAAATCTTGTAACTGTAATTATTTTTGTTAAATTTTTAATGACTTACTTTGAGGCTATATATACGTGACGTAATATAATCTGGCTAGGCTAAAACATTTGAATTCATTCATATTCATGTGTAATACTTTTGATGAACTCCCCTAGGTAGCAGACGAAATTTGGACAGTCCAAAACTCATCTAGATGGTCCATATATTTTTAAAAATTTATCTTTATTTTTCAAAAAAAAAAATTTATTTTAATGGGTATAAAATTTTTTTAAAAAATCTCTTATTTATATTTTTTTTAAAAAAAATGATTTTTTTTATTTAAAAAATTAAATATAAACAGTTTACATCGATCTCGTAGGTTGGGGGAGCTCCAAACTAGGTCCATTCATTCATATATATAGCCTGAAATTAAAGAATCTTGACAACTGCATTATTATTCGTTAGACTTTTATTGACTTACCTCGAGGCCATAGTATACCCTTAAATCATTTTCATTTAGTCGACTTGGTACTTAATATATATTCTAATATATCTCTGTGTAGGACAAGTGGGTCAATTTGTTCCCCACAATTGTTAGAAAAGCTGAAATACTTGAAGTGCTTAATGTTGGAGCATCAGGAAATCGATCTGGAGCTTTGCAACTGGTAATGTATATAGGTTAAGTTTGTTTGTATATATACGTTTTACGTATAGCTAGGTTTTGAAAGTAATGATGATAGGTTCAAATTAAACTGTCCGATATATATACACACTATATGTGCAGATGTATGAAGAGATGCACATTATATCACCAATGGTGGCAGCTCGAGAGTTCAGCTTCATTCGCTACTGTCAACAAGTAGAGACAGGTGTGTGGGCCATAGCTGACGTGTCATTCGATTCCTTGAGAGACAACATTCCCTATCTCTCGAGCTTGGAAATTTCCTTCTGGTTGCCTCATTCATGACTTGTCCAATGGCTTCTCCAAGGTTAGTCCAAGCCATATATATACATATATATGCTTCTGATATAAGTTGATGGATTCATGCCAATATACATGACGAAGGATACTTTTTATAGGCAACTATTAACGTTAATTAAGAAAGTTAGTTAAAATTAGTTATTTCTTGTAAAATTTCAAAATAACCCTTATACTAAAGGTCATTAATTAGTTAAATTAAAGTTGTTTTTTAATTTAATAAGAAGGTTGTTGTACTAGTCCTCGAACCACTCGTAGACAGGCTATAGGTTTTTCTACACAAATCCATGTATCCCCCAAAGGTTAGTAGTAGGGGAAAAGAGCCTTAATTTGTGGATACTTAGACTTGTCGTGGGGAAGCCCATAGCTTTAAATGAATGCTTCTGGGACTGGTAGAGCACCCTTTTTTGCTAAATTAAACTCATTTTTTTTTTTCCAGAGAAAAGTCATTAAGGTCACAACCAAGAAAAATAACATTAAGGGAAGTTTCATAACTTATCAATGATAGTTCTTTTATTTGTAAATGAAACTTTTCTAATATTAATTTCCTTCGTTGAGACCTTATCGATATTGTCCTTTTTTTTCTAAAAAAAAAAAGACACAAACTTTCTACATTGGCTATTACAACAACAAATGTAGATATGACACTCTTCTACACACGTTTTACAACCGGTGTAATAAAGTCCAATCTCCCAATTATAGAATCGGTATTAGATGGCCTAGCTATTTAACTTTGTAAAAAGGTCTTTGTGCACTAACGTATAGTTAGAAAGTATTAAGTGGGACAAAAACTAATACTTTGAACAAAACATATTTGTAGGTGTTGCTTATGATGATATAGATAGACTAATAACATGATTTGCCTTGTTTTACTGTGATAAAGGTTACTTGGATTGAACATGTTGAAGTGGACGATAAAACCCAAACACACAGTATGTTTAGAGATCTCATTTCGGAAAATCTTGCTTATGGAGCAGAAAGATGGGTGGCGACACTTCAAAGAATGTGCGAACGATTTGTGTTTGCCTTGGATAAAAATACTCCACTCCAAGAAGCTCGAGAAGGTCAGTCTCCATCATCATCTTGATCATCAGTTAGTTGTCTTATTTATAAGTCCAAATGCCTAATTCTCACATGTCAAAGAAAGTTAGTTAATTCAATAAATATGGATTGAATTGATAAATTTTTATAATTTTGCCCTCATTTATTGATAGAATATATTAATCTACCATTGGTGGATCAGGGCCCAAGCCCGAATTAAAAGAGATTGTTATGCAAATATAGAGAAACATATGTTCATAAAGAGAGATATTCCTTTATAAGTTAAAGGTTTTATATATTTCCGTATAACCGTACATTTAAGAGTTACATCTATTCTTGTGTGACCGTATGTACGTTATATATAGGATGTAGAATTATGGGAGTACTGGGTCTGAATAATACACACAATCCTCCCTCCAAAAGGATCTCTCATAAAAGTGTTCTCTTCTCTTCCTCTCTTTTGGTATATTTTGTGTGTAATCTAATTGGGGTCCGCATCAATGCTTTTGTTTTGTATGGGTAATTCAGTGAGTCAATTGGATTTCAATTATGCCCAAAATTCTTACATTTATGAATGAGTATTTTTCACCTTTTTCTTCTCTCTCTACCTTTAGGAGGGACAAAATTGTAATATGTGAAAAGTAGACTTATGATAAAAACCAAATTTTTGTAATACTAAAAGAGTGGTATATATAACCCTAATTCTTTAATTATACATTATTGTTCTGCAGTGATAAGTTCTGGAGATGGAAGGAGAAGCGTAATGAAGCTTTCTAATCGAATGGTGAAGGACTTCTGTGAAGCTATGAGCATGACAAATAAGGAGTTCCCTGATTTTTGCGAGGCGAGTAACAGTGGAGTTAGGGTTTCTGTGAGGAGAAATAGAAACAAAGAAAGAGGTCAACCTGAGGGGGTGGTTATTACTACTTCAACCTCATTCTGGCTTCCATTTGGGCATCAGACTGTGTTTGAGTTCTTGATGAATGACAAAAGGCGAGGTGAGTGGGATGTTCTATCTCGTGGGAACTTACGGATTCAGCAAATTGCTCGCATCTCCAATGGGTCCCATCCTAGCAACAGTATCAGAATTATCCAGGTACGACTTTTTACATCATCCAATTATGTTATCCTTATTCTGACATTATCTAATGTTTGCTAATGTTAATGGTTGATGTGGACCAGCCTTTGATTCCCACTAATGAGAGAAATATGACTATTCTTCAAGAGACTTTCACTGATAGCTTGGGATCTATGCTCGTGTATGCTCCCGTCGACATGCCAATCATAAATATGTGTGTGAGAGGAATGGACACTTGCCTTATGCCGATCCTTCCGTCGGGCTTCGTCATCTCCAGCGACGGTCACTGGGGTCGCCGTCCCCGCCCATTATCATTCGCCGGAGATTCTTCTAGCAGCTCATCTGAATCGAGCTCAAATATTAACCACGGCGCCTCATTGTCAGCACCACCATCAGGAGGAAGCTTTGTGACGGTGACTTTTCAGATTCTGGCATGCAAGGACGATGACGAGGCAGTCAAGAACCTTAATGTTGAAACAGTCTCGATCATCAACTCTATCCTCAGCTCCGCTGTTGATAACATTAAGGTGGCTTTCAACTGTGCAGGTCTCGGTTAATCATTTGAGCTTTTAGTGATATATATCTTGTGAATGTAGGATCATGTTTGAGTTTGGTTATAGACAAATCACAAAATGTGGCGTAGATCGCAATAAGCATCCCTTAAAGTTTATGTTATGTTTAAGCAACTATATCGTGGATCATCGTATTATGTTTGTGTCTGGTGAATGATAATCTATATCACCTTGATGATGTTTCTTTGTCTTTAATTCAATAAAGTTGAGGGATTATATATATGTGATGTCTCATGCCAGTGATGCTTTTTTAATATTTTCTTTTCTTTTCCTAATTTTTTTGGGGGTAAAATAGCACACACATAGATGTTTTTCTTTCTAAAATCTTCGAAGAAATTAAAACGCATATCTTCTCAATTTGACTATTACAAATTTTCTGAAAGCATATCATACCATGTGGGCTAATCGGGGTTTAATTTAATTTTACTCATCTAGTAAAAATAAACAAGTATAATCAACCCCCTACTCTTCTACACAACTGGTCACATTTTCTCAAATGTGGAACTTGAGAAAATTTTAGTAAATGTCATTGTTGAAATGATCAATACTTTTACAAATACTGTTATTCACTTTAAAAGTGTAGTCAATAATTAAAACATTATATTATTAATTATGAAAATTGACTAGTATAGTTAAATTCCCAGTCCTCTACTCAATTAATTAGTTGTGTTTTCATATATATGGAACTTAATTGTTGAAAGTTATAGTAAATGTCGTTGTTGAAATAGTCAATACCTTGACAAATTTTGTCATTCAATTCGTATTATAACTACAGTTAATGATTTAAAACATTACACTCTTTGCATGTATTATATACATGTTATTGAAAGTGGTAACTGAAACATTGAAAAAATTGAAAGTAACTACAAGCTTATTACCCTGAAACCATAGAAATAGAAAACCTGCCAAAAACCCACCCAATATTTTATGGTTGGCCTTATTCTACAACTAGTGCTTGTTTGGGAGGAGGAGAAAAGTGTCTTTTCAAGTGATTTTCTGCATGTCAAGATAAAATTTCTTTTGCTTATACACTACAAAATACTTAAAAGACGACCTAAAAAAGACCCAATTAACGTCCTTATTCTTAGGGACGTTGGGGAGAGCGTAGTAGTATATTTCCATATGAGGCGACCTGAAATGGGTTAGTCGCCTCATATGAGGCGACCCGAAATGGTTTGGTCGCCTCATATGAGGCGACCGAAATGGTTTCAGTCGTCTCATTGCTCATATGAGGCGACTGAAATGGTTTGGTCGCCTCATTGCCTCATATTAGGCGACCTGAACCCATTTAAGGTCGCCTATTATGATCCAAAGACGCCCTGAATTGTTTTCAGGTCGCCTTAAAGTATTTTTTTCTTTTAAAAAAATGTGCTTGCTGTTTTGTTTGGCCAATTTGCTGCAAATGCTTCACAAAATAATTAAGCGCATATCGACTATAATATATTATGACCGTATAAATTATATGTATGTGCATTCCATCAAGAAGGTGAAATAACAATGAATACAAAGTGGTTCAATAAGAAAATTGTAAAAGTGACTTCAACAAAAGAATTGGCTACACACATACAAGATCATACAAGAGAATGACAATATATATGTTCTAATCGAGTCAACAAAATCAATCAAATTCACAACTTAGCTTCCAACATAACCATGAGGATGCAAGAATATCAACAACTCCAAAGAGAAAACTTCAACATGCGAGCCTAAGAAGGCAAGTTCGGGAAAGTCACCTAAGAAGGCAAATAAACTTTCAAAGAACTTCAACAACGAGAAAAGAAAGAATGTATGACCTAGATTTTGGTTACTAAAACTAGACCAAAACAACAAACAAAGCACCACTATGACAACAAATTTTTCTCACATTTGGAGGCAATTAATCTCCAAAATTTCACAACAGCTTTCACAATTTAATGCAGCAATTAGATAGCATCAACATTCCCTTCAATTGGCAAATAACACTGATATGCGACAAGAGGCAAATATATATAAGCGCAATGACTTTTGAACACGAAGCTTAACAGAATTTCAAGGTTTCAAAGATACAGAATTTAGCTCAACTCTAATGCTAAAGTGAATGAGAGCCACCTAGTAATAATCACAGTACCACACAAGCAAATCAAACACCTCCCAAGCAAGAAGCACACATAAAACTTTTTCAAAGCAAATCAGTTATGATGGTATGATTCAACAAAATTCTCAAGTCTTGGTTATTGGAAAATCAAATGCGTAAGGTATAATGGCAAAATCAAACCTCATATGAAAGTGATCTATTTCCAGAATTAAACAAGTGATCTAACCTCATATTCACAGCAATTAAAGTGGCAAATTCAAGAGCAGCACCAATAATTTACAGAAACCGATGTCAGCACAGCTTAATAAGTTTCACAATGACAATCACCCTAACAAGTAATGACTTGCCTATATATTCACATTGAGCCATGTTCAAGAAGATATCTAGCCATCATGTCTCGAATCGAATCGATGTCATCCGTGAGTACGGATCCTCGATGCGAAAAAACGTAAATTGGAAAACAAGGTATAATTAACAACTGAAGTACCACAACAAAAAATATCATCATTTGAGGATCACGGAGCATTACATACGTTTTGCAAGCCGGTAGTATGCGTCGCGGAAACGATAGATTGCATCCAATTGATAACGTAGTATCCGCACTCGGTGTTCCCTGGTTGGTGATGGCACTATAAATAAAAAACAAATTGTTAAACGAAAGCTACCGTGTCTCGAAAAAACTTGAATTGAAACTACTTACCTTCGGATAAAACCACTTCGGTCCACCCTCGCTCTCGTGCTCCGGCAATACTGTCTATATGTCCTAAGACCACTATCATTAAAATGGAAATTTAGACATGAAAACAATTCATTTAAAAAAAGAATCGATGATTTAGACAAAAATATTTACTTACTCGGCAAACATGGTTTTGATATCCTCGGTTGGCCCGCCACCTATGGAATCGAACCAATAACATGCGTTCTTGGCGGGACAAACAACGCACGAGGTCCAATGAGCACTACAACATATACATATTAATATTAAACTAAGATAAAAAAGCATTTTTTCCTTAAAAATCTTATATAGGCAAAAAAAAAAAATACGCACCCTTCATGTATTGGCGCTAGATAACAAGACGATTTTATGTCGCCCATTGTTAAACCAACATAAATGGCCCTCCGGCTAAGATATTGTGAGCCGAAAGCCGTGGATCCAGGACATAAGAATCCATACGAATCCAATAGGTCTCCCCTTTTTTGCAGATGTCGTGGTAGACACTACGATCGAAATAAAATGATAAGTGTTGTTGAATATATTAAACAAAAAAAGAGTATTGACATAATTAAAGGGTAAAAAACTTACAAGATTGCAAGTTGAAGCCACCGTATATCTAAACAGTCCATATGCATAAACTCGTCAAATCTTTCTGTCAATTGATATCGGATATATCTTTGCCCGCACCGACAATGCCGGAGGCATCTGCAAGCCGATAGAGACGATGTCCTAGTAGAGCTCTCGCAGCGTTGATAAGTATGGAAATCTGCCGCATGACTTGTTCATGCTATGAAAACATAATAAACAAATTATGAGTGGGTTAGCAATGAAAATCAATCTTAAACCCTACTCATCGTCAATCGATAATGTATTTCTTACCATTGGAGGTGTCGTCCCCACCTCAATAAGATGATGCGGCCAAAGGATGAACGAT
This sequence comes from Acacia acuminata, assembly GCA_019022655.1. NCBI lineage: Eukaryota > Viridiplantae > Streptophyta > Magnoliopsida > Fabales > Fabaceae > Acacia > Acacia acuminata. Next base: position 953,722 of record JAFJYI010000166.1, read on the forward strand.
GTGGTGGCGGCGTCTAGCGTGGGAACCTCCTCATCAACAATCGGGATGGTCTGTCTTTTCTTCCCCCTCTCGCACACTTGTCGAGTCACCCTACGTTGGTCTTGTGGAATTTGCATATTGTGGTGTGTGGTTTGTTCGGGTAAACAAGACCATCTCGCAACAATACGCCGGTGTGGGTCATCCAAATATAGGCGGCGGGGTTGTCCCCCCGTGGAGTGTGAGAAGGCTCGCCGGGCTCGTCAATAAGTACATCTCGGAGAGAGTGATGAGAAGGTTCGCCAATAGGTACATCGGAGCGTGAAAACTTTCCTTGCTGCTTGGGAAGGCCGGGATTCCTCGTTTGAAGGTTGCGTATTTACCTTCCCTTGTATCATCTCCCTCATTTCACCCCGTAGTTGTGCCATAACCTCATCTACGAGGACGCTCGAATTTTGGCTACAAGCCGAGGACTAGGGTTGTCATCGTCATGCGAACAACTCGAACACCGTCCAAAGTATTTCGCGACACTAACTCCCCTCGGCTCCCCACGAAAGCATCAAGGTAATCGGGCTTCCCAATCGCCGTGGACAAAATGTCCATCCGTGTACCGGCGTGAATGAACCTTGGCTCGCTTTTCTTTGCTCAAGCACATCCCGTATCATAGGATTTTTCATAAATATTAACTAATTAAACTCTAAAAATATGAAACAATGAAGCTATTTAATACTTCTAATTTAACTACTTACAATCTTTGAAGCAACCTCACCACATCTTCATTTATGTATTTCTCGCCCTTCATCCTTGCGGCTATCCATTTTTTGTGGCGAGGAGGACGCTCGGGGCCTGGATAACGGTGGAAGGATCGGATTGAGCAGCTTCCTTCATTTTCTCGCAACTCTTCTTCCATCGGCCTCCGTTCAAGCTTCTTATAGCCACCCCTAGACATGCAATACGGATACTTATTTCTCGCTTGCCTCTCCCTATTGGCCGACTTTTTCCGTGACACGAAAACAAATAAAACTGAGCCTTCGATGTCAAATAGATTCAACTAAAAGATAAGATATGAAAGAAATTTTACAAGAAATTCGGGATTAAAGGCGTGACGCCACAAACTCCTCAGTCCTGCCCGGACTAATGTAATCATAGTCCTGACATGGGTCCTTGTCCCTCTTTGCCCCTCGAATATACTTTCTAGTGAGCTTGTTCTTAAAGTCTTTCCAACGTATACGAACCTCGCCCATCCAATGCTTGTTCATGGCCTTATTGTTAGGCACATCATACGTTCTTTGCAAGGTAAAGAGAAGATATGAAAGAAATCAAGTGATAAAACTAAAGATACAAATGCATAAGATATCGAAAGTGAGATACCAAAAGTTGTGCCCAGATCAACTCCTTCGTTCTAGGAGGAACCAACTTCCAATGAGAGAATACAATGCGAACTTTGCTTCGACCCAGATAGCCTACGTAGCTAATGAAATTGTCTTCCTCTGGACCAATTGGTTTCATATTGGCATCGAACTCCACATGTACGGCCTCTTTTCCGACCGCCACGACGTGCAATTAACGCACCCATATGTGTGCTACCTCTACCCCTTCTCACCACCGTACATCATTCCCACCATCACCCGATGACTCGTCGAGCTAGACATATTCTGTTCATCAAAGACAAATGAATAATGTTAGATAGGGTTATTATTAAATAATAAACGAATGAATAAAATGAACTAACATGTTAAACCTGTACAAAAATAATATAGGACTTTCTCATAACTTAAGATCTTACTTTATATGGTTTCCCATATTCCTTCGAATGATCCTTCCTTGGAGCATATTCTTCATCATCTACCAATTCTACTTCACGTGTTGTCGGTGGATTTGTTGTGAAAGGGAGTGTATCGTCCAGGTTCAAGGATTCTTCACCATACGTCTGTTTTTTACTTTGAAGTACAATGGACATTTTGTTATTTGCGGGTCGTAACATAAAACACTTGTTTCGCCGGCTTGCTAGAATGAATGGTTCGTCTCTATGACCAAGTCTTTGAAGATCAACCGAGACAAATCCAAATTTAGGATCTATTACAACAGCATTATTGTTAACCCACTTACATTTAAATAAAGCAACTTTGAACTTGGTGTAGCTCATCTCCCATATTTCTTCAATAACTCCATAATAGGCCATAGATGCTAACACCGGGTTTTTGTCTTTCGAACTCGAAAAGTGCATGGATTCAGCTTCAACCATCACCCCACATTTGTTTGTTTTGCAGAACTCCGTCATCTTGGTCTTTTGTGTAGAAAGAATATCCGTTGATATCATAACTTTGTCCAAGTGATGACGATAAGAAGGCCCCAAGCTAACCACTCGATTGTAGCCGACACACCGGTCTCGTGCAATACCTTCTCCTGGAACCACTTTATAAATGTCTTCTTTTGCTCATTCGCTATCTGCATGTCATTCTTCTTTGGATTCATATTCTTTAAACTCTTTCTGTGTTCATCAATGTATGGTTGAACTTCTTCCGTATTATTCAAGATGTACGCAGGGTGTGCTTGCAACACCTCGCACGGCATATTCTTGACTTGATTCCTCGAGTTCCCTCACTTATCCCCTTATCATGCGAGATTGTAACGTCGCCCCTGATAGATAATCTTTACAGAACTCCATAGCCTCTTCCACTACATATCTCTCAACGATTGAGGCTTCCGGTCGATAAGGATTTTTAGAATACCCTTTTAAGATCTTCATGTATCGCTTGAAAGGGTACATCCACCTTAGGTAAACTGGACCGCAGAGCCTTACCTCCCTTACCAAGTCGCTATCGGTGCACCATTATATCGAAAAATGCGGGAGGAAAATGCATCTCTAGTTGGGACAAAATAATATAACCCTCATTTTCCAATTCATCCAACTTTTCAATGTCAATGACTTTGTTACATATAGCATTAAAGAAAATACACAATTTTGTTATAGTGGTCCGCACTTCATCTTTCATAATGCCCCTAATAGCTACGGTAATAGTTGTTGCATCAACACATGATAATCATGAGACTTCATTCCCACTAACTTCAAATCGTCCATTGAAACACACCTTCTCAAATTTGAAGAATATCCTTGTGGAACCTTAATGTCATATAGACACCCACACAAACTTTTTTCTCCGCTTTTGATAGTGTATGAGTCGGCTCCATGTATGCCCTCTTACCATCTTCCGTTACTCGTGGATGTAACCGTTCTCTTATTCCCATATCAACCAGGTCTAGTCTCGCACTAATTCCATCCTTAGTCTTCCCTGGTATGTGCAAAAGAGTCTCGACAAGGCTATCGCAAACATTTTTTTCCACATGCATCACATCAAGACCGTGTCTCACATCAAGACTACGAAAATATGGAAGATAAAAGAAAATTGATCTCTTCTTCCATATATTCTTCTCACCCGTAATCCTTTCTCGTTTACCCAATGTGACATTGATATGCATCACCCGACTATAGACTTCCTCTCTGGTTAATGCCTTTGGAGCCGTTCTATGCTCCGGTAAGCCGTTCAAACGCTTTCTTAACTTACGATATGGGTGGAACCGATCAAGAAACCTCCTATGACCGAGGTAGACCGTTTTTTTTTCCATGCTTTAATTGCTGGAAGTTTGTGTCAGCTTCACATATTGGACATGCTTTATGCCCCTTCACACTGTACCCAGACAAATTTCCGTATGCGGGAAAGTCGTTGATCGTGGTAAAAATCATTGCACGCAACTTGAAGGACTCCTTCTTATATGCATCAAACACATCTATGCCTTCCTCCCACAACTTCTTCAAATCCTCAACCAAAGGCGCCAAGTACACATCGATATTGTTACCAGTTTGTTTTGGTCCGTAAATCATCATAGAAAGCATCACATACTTGCGTTTCATACATAGCCGGGGAGGTAAGTTGTATATTACAAGGAGAACCGGCCATGCACTATGGGTACTGCTAAGAGTTCGATACGGATTGAAGCCATCTGTACAAAGCCCAGTAGAGGTTTCTTGGCTCAATGCCAAATTGCGGGAACATTTCGTCTATTTTTTTCCATTGGAGAGAGTCGTAGGGTGCCGTAGATATTTTCCATCGATATTCTCTCATCGAATGCCATCTCAACTTCTTTGATGTTGCTTCACTAGTAAATGACGCTTAAACCGAGGAATTATGGGAAGATACCACAAGGCCTTCAAAGGTTGCCTTTTTTGTGTGATCTCGAACCACCACCTTTCTTCACTTTGTATCGTGAAGTTTTACACTTCGGACAATTACTAAGGCCTTCATACTCATTTCTCGTACAATATGCGAGTCATTAGGGCAACTGTGTATCTTTTTATACTCCATACCCATCGTAGATAAGATTTTCTTGGCCTCATACATACGATTTGGAAGTACATTATTATCGGCAACATATCACACAACAATTCAAGCAACGACGTGAAATCACTATCGGTCCACCCACATGTTGCCTTTAAGTTGACCAAATGTAAGGTCCCTAGTCAACCGTGTATACTTAGTACACCCAGGGAACAAAGGTGTCTCGCATCACTCCGCACGCTATCATATTCATGCGGTTGTGCAAAGGATTCGACCTCAACATCATGAATCATTCTCTCCATTCCATCATCATCTACCTCAACTTCATTTTCGTAGGATGCACTTTGGGAGTTACCTCCTCACCATGCCATATCCACGTTGTGTATCGAAGGTTTATTCCATCACAAATTAGGTGGTCCCTTATATCAAGAATATCCCTTCGAACCCCATTTAAACAATTAACACATGGACAATAGTACATCCCATTTTTTGTAGCCACATTCCTTCTAGCAAATTCAATAAACTCTTCCACCCCATTCTCATATTCTTCACTAGTTCTCAAAGCATTCATTCAACTATGACCCATTTTCTTATCACCTAAGACATTTCCAACAACGAGTCAAGTTCATAACAATTTCAATAACGACATGGTTTTTTCTCAATCTTGTAAAAAAATTTAAAAGCATTTCCCCTCAACGAGGTGAGACATCCCAAAATTTCAACAACAAACCATTTCAACTTAATTCAACAAAACTTACTAACTAAGGCAATTTAGAAAATATCAGCTATTAAATCCAATAATTTCATCAATACAAAAAACTAAAATATATCTAAGTTGTCTAAGTCATAAACTATAAATTATGGACATCTAAGCATCATTATCCATACTACAAAGATTACCTAGTTCAATGCACATCAACAACAAAACAATATTTAACTATAATTACCTCAATTTTAAATTCCTCTCCTTGAAATTTATTTGCTCTAGTCAACCTAAAGACAACAACAATAAAGACAACATTAGAATTATTCAAACTAACATTGAACTTAGGATATAACATATGAGAGGGAATAATTGTATGACAAAAGCAACATGATTAAAAATACCTACCCTAGGACCCCTCAAGCTCTTGTGGGTTGTTGTCGTGGCCAAGTCACAAACAAGTAGTCGGTATAAGATCAAGTATTTATCAACTAAATCCCCAACACTGATTTGTTCCATTTCCTAGCAATAAAACAACCATTACAAAAGCATGAGAAGAAAGCATGGATATGGCATGGTGAGGAAGTAACAAGTCTATTATTGAAGTAACAAGTCTACCAAATTAAAGTGGTGTGTTTTGAAACTAAAAGCAACATGAACACAAATAAAACTAAATACTATGTAGACTTACCCTAATTTTGCAAGACTCATAGACCCTTTTTATTTTTAAGAAAAATTGGTGTGTTTTGAAAAAGAGGGAAGATTTAATGTAATTGCAACAATACAAGAATGCACCATCAAAATCCTCTTTTGCTGTTGCTGCTATAGCTTCTCTGCCATATGTTTCCAGTCCAAAAAGAAAATGCTAAGTAAAACAAACAATTCATCAAAATGCTAAGTAAAACAAACAATTCATCAACAATGAACAAAGAATTCTCAACAATGAACAAACAATTCTCAACAACACACTTTGAATCCTCTCATTTTCTATCATGTCCCCCTGTCCGTTCATTTCCCTTTTTCATCCTTCCCACACATATCAAAACCAAAAGAGAGAAAAGCTTTGTTTCGGGAGGGAAACACACCGAACAAAGAAGGCCTAATGACTTGGAGAAAATGTCCGTGGCACGCACACGCAGACGCCGCAGAGTGGCGACTATGGAGATGGAGTGGAGGTCGGCTGGAAGAACGAATCTGAGGTGGAGTGGAGTTGGAAGCACACTGCCGATTTGTGCAGCGTGATGGAGACGGAGGAGATGCCCGTGAAAAGGGAAATGGTGACTAGATTTGGGGAAGGAGGAGGAATGAGAGCTGGGGAGTATAAGAGACGACAGAGCAGTCTCGGAGGCGTGGCAAAGCGAGACGGAGGAGACGTGCCAAGGAGTATGAGAAAGCAATGAGAAGCCGGAGGCGGCGCGGCGGAGACGGAGGAAACGTCGGAGAAAAGGGTATTGGACTTGGGTTCGAAGGAGGCACTAGGTTTTTGCGATTTTGAGAGAGCTAAGGCAAATGACGAGGAAAGGTCGTGGCGTTTCGTTTTAGGGAAATGTGGCGACACGAATCGATTCGGGTCGCCACATTTCCCCCAATGGGCGACCTGATCCAATTCAGGTCGCCACATTTCCCCCAATGAGCGACCTGAATTTATTTCAGGTCGCCATTTTTTAAAAAAAGTTCAAACAAAAGAATTTTATTCCAAAAAACATTAAATCCCGTGGCGCTAAACATTAAATCCCAATGGGCGATGAATGAGATTCAGGTCGCCACATTTTCCCAACGGGCGACCGAATCGGATTCGTGTCGCCACATTTTCCAATGGGCGACTGAATTTATTTCGAGGTCGCTACATTTCCCAATGGGCTTACTGAATTTATTTCGAGTCGCCACATTTCCCAATGAGCGACTGAATTTATTTCGGTCGCCATTTTTAAAAAAGTTCAAAAAAAGGAATTTTATTCCAAAAAACATTAAATCCCGTGGCGCTAAACGAAAAATTCTCATATTTCCCGGCGGGAAGATGTTAGTCGTCCAAATATTGTTAGGTCGACAAAAATATATTTTACAAGTCCTAAACTAAATTTCGGGACGTTCAAGGCTCAACTTCCTTACAAATTATTACAAGAATGCCACCGCCCGTATTTTTTACTTCCTAATTCTTAATAAGGACGTCTTTTAAGGTGGTAATATCCAATTTTTGTAGTAGAATTGCTTTATAAATTGTAAAGACACTTTTAAAAAACTAAAACAATCCGACACTTAGAAAAGAACTGAAATGGGGTTCTTTGGAATGTGTTCACTGCAATATAAATTGTACAAGTTTGAATATGCCTCTATCACAAGCCTTTGCACACAAATTCCAAATCTCTCGTACTAATTACAACATAGCTCTCTCAGGTCTAAGCTTCTTTGAGCAAGTCCCTGTACTGCTATTTATACAGAAATCCTTAAGTTTCTAGCTTTCCTTGTCCAAATCGCTGACTTCAACCCAGAATTTTCTTAACTTGCACTACAAGTTGTCTTCCTTATTTTCTATGACACTTTTAATTTAATGCACCATCATCTTCCAAGCTAATTATGATCCCTACAAACCAAGTATAATTAGCATAAGAGTGTAAATCTACCCAAATTTAATTAAATTGGACTTAAAACCACATATTTTCATATTTTAATTAAATAAAGAGATGAGCATATGCCTTATACTGAGTCCTGTGTAAAAGTTGAGCTTCAGGGAGAATTTCATTGTTATGGCTTGTTTTGTCACATTCTCTATAATCTTGGAATCCATTTAGTACTACGAAAAGAACATAAAGGATGTTAGAAATTAGTCAAGTCCTTTTTGGCATTCTATTTTAACGATTTAAATTTGGTTTGAAATAGTTTATACTAGAGTAATTATATACTCATCATATTTCAAGCTGTACTCTTATTCTCGTAATCAAAACTAAGACTTATTATTAGAAGTTATGGCTAGCTTGATCTTTGTGTAGTGTTCGCACTTGAGGCCTAAAGGGGTTTAATGTGATGGAAATGTTGGAGATTATGATAAAATCATACATCTGCTTTTACTTAACAACATAATAAACTTATTAAATTAAATGAGCTCTTACAATCACCTGAAACCTGTATTTGTTCATAGAAAATGTAACCAGCTATGCCAGCTCCTAAAATGGCTGTTAAAAACAAAAAAACCACGAAGCAGTCAGATATCGATCCACTTCTTTCTGTGAAAGTAATTCACGATTATGATAGATCAGTCTAGCTACGGATCAAGTAATTCTCTGTGTAAGGCAGTAATCATCAATAACAATAAAATCAAGGATGCATCACGATGCAATGTGTTCCCAGGTCCTATTTATAAATCACTTTCAACATATTTCACTATAATCAAGAAAAACTTTAAATTTACCTTAAAATTTAATAACTACCTAAATTTATCTTTATCCCCATTTAATTTACACTTTACCCCCATTTAATTTACACTTTACCCCCAGGAAAAATATGTACCCAATAATATATGAAGGGTAAAATTTTGCATTCACACGAAAAATTTCAATAGTAGAATGATGCAAGCTCATTTCACTGGATATTCAATAAATTAAATGATCACAAGTGAAAATAAATACTCATGTTGCAGAAGTTTTGTTCCATTATAAGCTTATATTTTTTTTTTGCTCAGAATTCCATTATAAGCTTATAAAAAGCAGAAAATGCTTATGTATAGAGTAGTTTCATTGATTTAATTGTATCAAAGTGACGGTACTGATCACTAACTAAAATAGTAACGAATGAAGTCAAAAATTATTTGAGAAAAAGAAATGCAAAACACAGCTGCAGATCATGTTATTCTGATTTCTGACAGATCATATCTTTAAACAAACATAGAGATCTTCTTATAAAATTTGATCATTTCTCAAAATTTCATGGATTCTATTTAGATAATGCTCAAACTAGAATTGTCTTAATTTGACTTCATAATAATCTTAACGAACAAAGATTTTTCTCCCTTGAGTACAGGTTTCCCTTGCAATTGCATTCATAACTAGTTAACTACCCTAGGTGTTCTCAAAGGTGTGGTCATCACAGCAACATTCTTCAATTGGAGAGTTGATTTTGGTCCAAAATATAAGACCTATTTCCTATATTTGTCAATCTTTTCCTAATTTACCCTTATTGGTGTTCCCTCAACAATAATCAAGTAACCAAAAGATGAAGGAAAATAAGGAAGATGATTAGGAAGTTTTTTTAAAAAATATATCATATTACCTAACTTAACTAAATTCTTAATCTAATCAGATTAGGTAAATAGACATTATTATATTAAGAACTGAAGGAAGTATCTTATAATTAAATTTTCAAGCTTGTAACCAAAAACTGCCTTTAAGACTTACCTAATGATTTCATGACATCCTCAGCACAACTTTTGCTGTACTTCTCCTTCACAGAGCATCTGATATGGAATATCTGTCACATAATCCCACCAGACCCACGACTGGCCGCTCTCTTTGGCGACTCTATGGACACAGATCGAGCCGCCTCAAATTCTCAAACACCGCATCCTTCCCTTGAAATTAAAGCCCTCTCAAAAATCCTGCTCATCAGGATCTAATGTACAATATCTCCCATTGTTTATGCACTGAGACTTACATTGATTATTGCTTTCTGTAGAAGCGATTCGACGAAACTCGGTTACATAGTGTTGAGTAAATAAAGTATAACCACCCCTATCAAGAATCTGAGCATGCATCTTCCTTAAAACTCTTCACAAAATTCATCTGCTCATTGATGTTTGTCCAAATTAAGGCTCAGAGGCCTTTGTTCTGTCCAATTTATTCTGAGTAAAACATCTTTGTTGTCTATTAAAGCTTCCTTCATGTGGTCACCAAGAGGTTTGTTTATTAGAGCTGATGATGGAATTGTAATCTTCTGTTTGTTGTACTCGTCCACTTTTTTGCTCTCCTTGGGAGAATCCATGTTTAAGAGAGTCTCATCATCACTCTGGCCAATCATTAATACTGCTGAAGCTTTTCCTATATAGTTAAGCATGCTATGCCTTCAACTCTACTAGTGCAAATAATTTTGTCACCGAGTGTATCTTGGGAAAAACCATTTTAATTTGGCGCCTTTTTACTTTTTTTTCTCTTAATTAAATACTTTAGTTTTGCTCTGTTAGCATTATTAGCCCTAGGGATTTAATGGTGCTAACAAAGCCAAATTAAAGACTCTGGTACTAAATGTAAAAACTAGTTTAAGGGTGAATTTTTATCCTAAATGTAAGGTCTTTTCTTCCATGTTATCTTTATATTTATCATTTTCCTCTAAACTAAAGTGCTTAATTTATAAAATGATATATAATATAATGTTACACATAATCATTTTAGATTGATTATGTTGTATATATTATAATTAAGTAATTTATTTAACTTTCTTAATCTCCTAAATTAGGTAAATAGATCTTATATTAGGAATTATAAGTATTTAATTAAAGAAAGACAAAAATGCAGGTACCAAATCAAAAATTGAGGGAAAATACAGTTACTTACAAAACTTGACCGTGGTAAAGAAACTGTTTAATCATTTGTGAAACTCTTCCAATTCTTCAGCTGTTTTTTATTTTATTTTATTAAACTTACAAATTGAAAAAGAGGAGGTTTTTTGTGTCCATGATAATCATGCTGATGATATATATAGAAACAAGAATGAGGAAAGTCAACGAATTAGGAGATTGCCATTAAAAAAAAGTCAACGAAGTAGATGAACTGAATATGCCTTCCGGGGACGCCGAAGTTTGCAGAAACACCGTCGTGCATCGCTCGGAGCTCTTGAGGATTCAGAACTGTGACTTCGACCTTCTCCATTACAAAACGAGCACAAACGCAATTTGAAAACATATTTCATTTTTTGGTAAAATAAAAGAAATAATTAACATTATGGAAATGAATTGATGTGAAGAGAGGAATTGATAAGTTTATGCATGAAGCAGTAGTAACTTGACAAAGGAGGAGGAGGTGTTGGCATGTTTTTGGCGGGAAAAAGAAATATATTAAAAAGGTAGATATTTATATATATTAATAATTTTAAAACTGTAATCATGTGTAGTTTAGAATAAAATAAAATATTGCTAATTATTTCCTTCCTTAATAGTTTTTTTTTTTTTTTTTTTTTTTTTTTTTTGTAAATTATTCAATGCATTTACGTACGATGATTGTAGTATTATTGTAGACATAAATCATCATGTCCAAAACTTAGAAGCATGCCTTGTTTTATCTGTCACAAATTGAAAAAATTGTTGAAAAATCCCCCTTTGCAAAATTTATTGTCTATTGGCATTTAAGTATCTAGATTATTAAGAATGTGTAACTCATCTCAATGGGTGCAATTTTTTCATATGTGTGAAAAATATTTTTAACTATGTGTAAATGATTTATGTTTTACTCATACTTAATGATAGGACACATATTGTGTAAATATTTTGTTCCATTCCATATAATAGACACAAACAAAAACTAGCTAGCCCTATAATTTGATTAAGAAAAATTACAAAAATGTATCAATTTGAATTTTTAGCATTTATTTAACAAATTTCCTTTTTATTCAATTTATTAACAACTACAGCAAATTAGCCCTATAATTATATGATAAAATTATTTAAATAAGTGTAAAAATATATAATAAATATTGGATTGTATTTTTGAACCTTTTTCTTGTCAGAAAAAAAAAAAAGAAAAAATTATTTTATATTTTTCAATTTTAAATTGATTTGATGGAGTAGTTTTCACTTTTCACGCCACGGCAAGAGAGATTTATCCTATCCTAATACTATAAATATTAAAATGTTAAGAAAGCAAATATAACATTTTAAGAAAATTTAATTTTACTACGATTGATAGAAAATATTACAGTATTCTATCCTTATATTTTAAGTTCTTATGGGAATTTTCCTGTCATTAAGTTGCTATCAACCAGCTCAATAATTAAATTAATTACCAAATATATCTTTAAAATATCCAAACCAAAAATATAAAAATAAAAAGAAAAAAGCAACTTTTATGTTTGGCAGTTTGGCAGTTTGGATTATCCGACTTGAATATGGGAATTCCAATGAAGCATGCGAAACAAAACAAAATAAAAATAATAACAACAACAACCCCTTCCTTTCATTTTTCCTTATCAACTCAAAAAATATTTCAATACTGCAGATATTTTTTAAACGATTGTGCAAATAAAAATTAAAAATATTTAAGCGAAGTAGTTTTTTCATGCATAAAGTCAGAAACATATGTTATATTTTATATGTATATAAATGTATCGTTTATTTAAAAAAAGGTTAAGTAGCAAATTTTATATTTTATATGTATATAAAGATATCATTTATTTAAAAAAGGGCTAAGTAGCAAATTTGTCCCGGAGGAAGTTTGTTAGTTATGTTACCTTGGAAGTTTTTCTTATCTCAATGTTGCTTAGGAAGTTTCAAAACATAACAATGTTGCCCATTTCCATTAACAATTTAACGGTCAACATTAATTTTTAAATGGAATAGGATAACATTACTACGTTTTGAAACTTTCGAGGTAACATTGAAATAAGAAAAACTTCCAAAGCAACATTGCTCATATACCTATACTTCTGAGGCAGATTTACTACTTAATCCTTGTATATGTCATATGAGTTATGCTAATTTTGTAGGCAATCTTTAACTAAGTGTGAAAATTTTTATTGATATTTTTCAGTTTAGTTATACATGTAATTAGTATTTTAAAAGTTTTATTTTTCTTTTTCCCAATTTGGTGGTTATTTCTTTAAATTTTATTTTCATTCTATGTTACATTTTACTTCATTTAACATTAAAAAAATATATGAAATCTGATCATTCAAATATAATCATAACGCAAATTTAAGATAAGTATCCTTTGCCTAAATATTATCAATTCAATTATTGACTGCGTACAGTTGTTTTCAAAGAAATAATATTAATTCCTAAATGATTCATAAAACATGCTTCTATATTTTTTCATACAAAAGAAATATTTAAACAATGATAAGGGATATATATGAAAAGTAAACATAGTTTATTTATTTATTTTCATAAAAGCGAAAGGGAGTTCCATGCTTATACAAGCTTGCTTATCACTCGATCCCATTTATAAGTCCATTTTCACTCTCAGTGAAAATAGACTTATAAATAAGACCAAATGATACGTGTATATCTCAACAGTTCCATCTACAAACTGTCAAAAGTATTCTATGAAGAATTTTTTTTAACTCAGTGCTACATATAGTATTACACATAAGTATCCTAATATTTTGTAAGATAAGTATTAATGGAGCTTTCCTTTAATTTATTTCGCTTCAAGGCTGTGAAATGCATGTTCATGTTCTGTCACATAGATTCTTCCACTTGGCTGCCTCTTTTAGCACTGATTTCTGTACATGTGAGCCATGTGAGAGGATGCAAGTTCAGAGAAGTAAAACCAGTGATGCAGTGTAGGAATGAAGAATTATTTGTGTTTGATCTTTTTATTACAGTTACAGGATTTAATTATTTCTTGGGTTTCATCATGCAACGAGATCGATGAATGTATCTGAATACCTTAAACCGAGCTTGGTCTTAGTGGTTGAGCTTCAGGATGAGCTTCATTTTATGCTGCTGGTCAAGTGGCATGCATTGGGACATGATAGACGTATTCTCGGAGTCCATGTAAGACTGTAAAGAATATGAAAAATATGTTAGAAAGAATAATTAAATTATCCACAGCCTCTTTATTTGAACGATTTAAAATTGATTTGAAATGGCTTTTGCAAGAGTCATTGTAATCAAAATTAAGTTCTTACATTAGTTAGAACTTTAGGCCTAAAGGGTTTTTGTGTGAGGGGAATGTTGGAGATTATGATAAAATTATTCTATGAGCTTTTTACTAAACACAACTTAACAAATATCTTAAATTAAATGAGCTTTTACTTACCCGGAACCTGTACTTGTGGAACAAGTAACCAGCTACACAAGCTCCAACGATTATTGCCACAAACACAAATGCGAGGAACCCGCTAGATTTTGATCCACTGCTTCTTTCTGTAACAATAAAACAAAATTCTGATAAATCAGCCAAGGGATCAAGGAATGCTGAGTTTCTGAGCTAAGGATTGTCAATAACAATAACATCAAGTAGGCATCAAGATGCTATGTATATATTTATGAGTACAAGTGAAAATAAAAACTCACACTGCAGAAGTTTAGTTCCTTTATAGAACCAACAAAATCAGAAAATAATTATAGTGTAGTTTCATTTCTTTAGTTGTACAAAAGTGACAGTGCAGAAGCTAGAACTGATCAACCAACAGATCAATTCTTTAAATAAACATTGAGATCTTTGTATAATGACCAAAATTTCGAGGGATTCTTTCCAGGTAATGCTCAAACCAGAACTTTCTTAACTTTGACTTCACATTAATCTTACCGATACAAACATCTTGGCCCCTTATATACATAAGGTTTCCTTTGCATTTGCATTCATAACTACCCCAAGTGTTCTCGCAGGTGCAGCCATCACAGCGACAAACACTGTGTTCCTTACATTCATCAACATCTGCATATATCAGATCAGGAAAAAGTTTAAGGATGTCAAGTTAAGGTGTCTCTTAAATTGATCATTTGAAGAATATTAGAGACTGTCTTGGACTGCCATAATGGGAACAAACATTACCTTCACAATGAGTCCCATCCCCAGTAAAGCCATATGGGCATTCAGACCCGTTATCTTTAGACCCCTGAATACAAGCCAAAAGGGAAGTCAGTAGGCTTTGATACCTAAGGCATGTCAAGGAGAGTACTTTAACATAATTTTCTTCAAAAAAAAAAAGGAAGCAATACTGAACTGTGCAAGCTGAGTAAGTTCTGTGATCTCTAGTTTCTGACCAACATCCTCCATGGTTGATCGAACACCTTGCAGGTCCAAAAGCTGTCAATAGAGGCAAAGAGTGACTATATCATCATCCTCATGAAAGTAGGTAGCACTGTGAATATATAAGTTCCGGAATTTCCCTCTCCTCTCATTGTGGAATGTTAAAGGCATTGATGGAAATATGATATGCAAAGGGAGTATTTTAAGGAATCCATGTTGCCGTGCTAAGTCATTAAAAATACTCCAAGTTTATATTTTTATTGGATAACTGGAAACCACACATGTATAGTAAGAAACTTTAGCCCAAGTCTTCAGAATTGGGAAAAGGCATACCTTCACAGGATGTGTAGCCATCCCCTCTATACTGAATACCATTGACGATGGGGCACTCACAAACTCTTCCCCTGAAAGTATCCTGTTAAGAATTCCAGGTCTCGCTATTAGCTTGATGCTAATTATAATCAATCGCTAATTTAATGAATGGAGGAAAGAATTGAAATTACTCATTCATATGTACCTTGCAAGCAGTTATGTTAGCATCTCTGTCCTCCCAGCATCCTCCATTCTTTTCAAGGCACTGATTTGTCTCGAGATCTGATATGCACAAATCCAGTACAAAATCACACAATCATAGTTAATTTTCAGAACTTGGAGAATCATTTCAACAGGAGAGCTTAAATAAAGAACTTAAATAATGAAACTTAGGTGCACCAACCTCCATTTAAACAGATTGAAGGCTCAGTAGTCTCCTTAAATCCAGCACATACAGCGTTCAGGACTGCAGTTCTCTCCAATTTCCCTTTACAAAAAACAAGCCAAGATCTTTAGAATACTGATATAAAAGCTAAAAGGATCATTTAAATAAGTACAAGCTAATGAGTTCAAAGAGAACGCATGATGTAATTTAAGCTGAATGATATGTTTACAGGCAAAAAGTAACAAACCTCTATACTGCTCGTTGTTTATAATCAATGTGGGCAAGATGGTAACATCTCCACGATTTCCTTGCCCAACCTAAAATTACCAATGAGGCAAAATAATCAATTTATGCAAGATTCATTGATGACAGTTCATTATCTAGTGAGTTTCAAAAGATAAAGAACTAAACCTGAAGTTTTTGTTCGGTTTTTAATACTTCATTCTCAGCATCAGCTTCAGGGTCGCCAACACATTCCTTTATTTTCTCAATGGGAAGATCTGTAGTCAAAATATTAAACTTAAATAAAGCAGTAAACAAAATAATCCAACTCTGATGCAAAAAAAGTATCACAGGTGGAAATCTATTTAAGACAAACTTGAGTTCTATGAAAAAAGTTCATTATTTCTATGTTATTTAGAATACATGCAGCACATAATTTTAAAATTTTCATATTCTTAACACTTAAAATATCTCATGATTAAATTTTCAAGCTTGTACCAAACACTGTCTTAAGACTTACCCAAGGATTTCATGACACTCTCAGCACAATCTTTACTGTATTTCTTCTCCTTCATAGAGCATCTGATGTGGAAATCTGTTACATAATCCCACCAGACCCATGACCGTGGGCTCTCATTGGCGACTCTATGGACACAGAGCTGCCTCAGATTCTCAAAAACCACATCCCTCCCTTCATATCCCTCCCAAAAATTCTTCTCGGGATCTGGTGCACAATATCTCCCATGGTTTATGCATTGAGACTTACACTGATCGCTGCCGATAAAAGCCTTTGGACAAGACCATGTTATATAGTGTGGAGTGAAAAGAGTATAACCACCCCTCTCAAGAATCTGAGCATGACCCTTAAACTTCTTCACAAATTTCATCTGTTCATCGCAACGAGCTCCACATTCCTCGTTGCTGTTTGTCCAAAACTCGTACTCAACTCTGACATCAGGATGAGGCATTGGCCACTCTATTTTGACCAAAGCATACCCATTTTTATTTTTTAAAGCTTCCTTCAACTTCTCACCAAAAGATTTCCTTATTAGAGCAGATGGAATGTTGATCTTCTCTATGTACCCGTCTTTGTTTTTTAAAGCTCCCTTCAACTTCTCGCCGAAAGATTTCCTTATTAGAGCAGATGGAATGTTGATCTTCTCTATGTAACCATCTGCGGACTTGGTCTTTTCAGGAGAATCCATAGTTAAGAGAGGCTCGTCTGTCTCGTCAATCACTAATACTGCTGCAGCTCCTGCTAATTGAGCGTGCCATACCTTCAAGGCAAAAAGACACTCTACAAGTGCAAATAATTTTGTCTCAGAATATGCCAATCCCTGGATTTTCTAAAATTATAGTACCAAAAGGAGTTTAGAGATTTTGAAAGTAATTTTTAATCATTTGAGAAAATCAACCATTCTGATCATGTCATACCGTAAACAACCGAAACTTAAATGAAAAGAAAACAGAACACCTAGAAACTCTAAAACAGATTCAGCTTCCAGTAAACAATCAAACACCCCAAGCAAAGGATTATACATGGTAAGTCTTAAAACATGCTGATCACACGAAGCTTGGAGCAAGATTGATGAGAAAAGAGAATTCAAAAACAAGATTGAGAAAAGTCAACGGAGTTGACTTGAATATTACCTCCACGATCAATGAGAATAATAGAAGGTAAAGACGAGTCAGATTTGAAGGGTTTTTCACCCTCAAAGGGTGAACAACCTAAAGCCCCGTTCTCAGGGTACATCAATGAACCAGTCATGTAACCTCCGTATTCGGGAACACCGAAATTTGCAGCTGCACCCTTCTGCTTCTCCTGAAGCACTTTAGGAGCCAAAACGGTGATATCGATCTTCTCCACCACAAATCGAGCACATACGGAGCTTACAAGAAACAAAATCCAGAACGCGAAGCGAGGGATTATGGAATTTCTGAGAAACGCGATGCGATTTTCCATTGTTGGTGAAGAGGAAAGTGAGAAAAAAAACTGTGTAAATCTTTAACGGTCAAGAAGTGGAAACTGGAGCTTAGAGAGAGAGAAAAATGTTGGGGTGTTGGTTTCATCTGAGGAGAAGAATTGAGTTTATGAATGAAGCAGTGACGTGAAGTGAGGGTAAACGACACAAGAAGAAGGCGAGAACCGGGTGGTGGTGCAAAGATGGAAGGAGACAAGGAAACCGTCGGATATTTTTTTCTGGAGGGAAAAAACTCTGAAACAATGACGCGGGAAACTTTATTGAAAAAAGGGAAATTGCACTGAAGTCTATAATAACATAAAATTTGATTTACGGTTCATTTAAAATCTCTAAATTGTAGTGAAGTCCTGTAGAACTTTTAAGTAATATATTCTAATTATGAAAAGACTAAAATACCGTCTCTCTCATCACCACCACAAACAAAAACAGTTCATCTTTTTTCTCTCATCACCCCATTTTTCCTTGAATTGCAGGAGCTGTAGGGGCTGTTGGACGACATCGTTGGTGCCACAAAATAACAATAAAACGGTAACCCCAAATTGGGAAACCAAGTTTAGGAAAACTAAAATACGGTTAGATTTATTCACTTAACTACCGAAATTATAAGCTACATACTAGGAGATAGCTATAAATATGGAATACACACACATATAAGAGATATATTATTTAATTTATCAAATTTAATTATGAATTAATTAAATGAAAATACGGTTAGATTTTATCTTTTAACTATCGAAATTCTAAGCTACATACTAAAGAAATAGATAAAAAAATATAGGATACAATGACTATTTTTATGAAATTAGTCATTGTATCATAACATATAAAATCGACATTAAATGTTCACTTTTAACATGTTTTTAAAGAAACGAACGTTAAAGGTAAGCAAAAAATAACAACAGTGCGACCACCTACTTTTTAACGTTCATTTTGTGTGAAACAATCGTTTAATATTCTCGCCAAAATTTCAAAAATGCCACCATCTTGTTTTCTATGCGCTTTCATTTAATCAGTCATTAGATGGAAATCATTAAATATATTTTTTGTAGTAGTAGTGGTGGCGGCAAGAAAGAAAAAAGAAGTGGTAGTTCGGTCTTTTCACAATTGATTTAGGATTAAATAGTAAATCTGGGAAGTATAGCCTCGAAGTAATGTTGCATACGAAGTTTTTTTTATCTCAATGTTACCCTAGAAGTTCTAAAACATAGCAATATTACCCTATTCTGTTAAAAAAAACTACCGTTGACTGTCAAAAAATTAATATCGGTTGTTAACTTTTTAACGAAAATGGGAATATTGTTACATTTTGAAACTTCGGGGCAACATTGAGACGAAAAAAAACTTCAAGGCAATATTGGTCCTCGCGAAAACTTCCGAGCAAATTTGCTACTTAACCTTTAAAATATATTATCCAAAAGTCCCACGTCGTGACTTCACTGCACTTTGGAGATTTTAAGGGACATTTGGATCATATTTTATCTTGTTTGGGACTTCTGTGTAATTTGCACTTCAAAGTTTAATTATTTATTATTTGTACGCATTTGTAATTTATATATCAAAATTTTATAACTAATACATGTACTTTATCAAAAAAAAAAAAAAAAAAAAAACACTAAGACACGTATCAGTAATTAATTTTCTTCTGTTGACAAAAAAAAAAAAAGTAATTAATTTTCTTCTTCACATTTTGACCGGTCTATAATTCTCCTTTTATATTTTTCTGATCAAATTTATGTGTACATTTTAAATGAAATATTTTTTGATTTCAGACTAAAATTTAAGAATTATAATACAATGTAACGTTATAAAAGAATCATCTAGGTTAGAGTATATATGGGAGGCCTTTTTTATGTAACCTTTTATGGTTTTATAAAAATTTGGCTACCTATTAAAAAAAAAAAAATCATCTACTAGAAATGTATAATTTAAAAAGACTATTTAAGTATATATAATTCAAATTTAAGGAGATGGTATGCAAACAAATAAAATATTAATATAAAGAATTATTTGTGATAATATCCATTAATATAAAAAAAAGTAAAAAGATTTGAATGTTCAATTTTATTTGAGCGTTAGAGAATTCCTTTCGTCCATACACCTGAAGATAATAATTAAAATGTCATTGTTTTTTTTTTTTTTTTTTAAATCAAATTAAAATGTCATTGTCAATATACATATTTTAACCATATAATCTGTTCTTATTGGACGGCAACATTTCTTTGTTACGTTCTCGTAGAAATGTTTCTATTTTAAAATGAAGAGAGTAGCATACTTATACATGTATTAAAATGTGAAGAAAACGTTGAATACAAAAAAGGGTTAAATACCTAATTTGCTATGGAAGTTTTGCTAAGGAGCGCCCGAAAGACCGGAAGTATTTTGGGTATCATTTTTCTCGGAAGTTTACAAAATGGAGCAAATATGCCCGAAAGTTTTTTTTTTTTTAGGAGCAAATTTGCCCCGAAGAAGTTTTGTTTAAGAGCAAATTTTTGTAAACTTCTGAGACAAAAATGATACCAATCCAATGGTCAAGATCAACTGATGGACAAAATTGTTATATTTGTAAACTTTCGGATAAAAATGATACCCAAAATACTTAGATCTTGCCACCTTAGCAAAACTCTATGATAAATTAGGCCTTTAACCCTAAAAAGAATGTGAAGAAAACAAACATAAAATTTTAAATCAAACGTAATTAAACTAGAAGAATGGTTGAAAATATTAGTGTTCCGGTCTTAAATTTAAGAGAAAGTTGATTCTTTTTTTTTTTTTTGAAAGATTGAGGGAGTTGATTAAATTATTTTAGAGTATTTTTATTTTTATTTTTTCCCTCAAACTAATTAGTTTAACTAATAAACGATATATAATTTTAGGATAGATAACATATGATATTATTAAATAACTTATTTAACTTCATTAATCTCTAAAAAAAAATGAATTTTGTCTTATATTAAGGAGGGAAGCAGATCCTCTCATTAGCTCTTTTTCTCATCATCCCTTATGAGCTCATCTAGACCGTTGATTGGAAAGAGGAGAGAAAAATCAAAGTAGTATTGTGATTTTTTAGATTGATTAAAAGGACATGATTTAGAGATTATGAGGCATGATGAGAGAAAGCTGAACCTGGTAGGGGAAGTATAATAAGTTACCTATATTTATCCTCTCTCTCTTAATTTTTTGCCCATCCGATATCCAGAGCTTCACTTTGACTAATTCGGATCTGACTCGGGTCGCGCACCTGACTATTGTGGGTGAGTCACCTAGCAGGACTTTTCTGTATTCATAAAGCTCGAATTCGAGACTTTATTTAAGCAACACATCTTACTACTTGTGCCAACCCGTTGATAGTTATCCTATGAACTTGTCGTGCAATTTAAATTGCTATCAACCGGCTCAATAATCAAACGAATTAAAGAATATATCTTTGTAATAATCCAAGTCCAATGGTCAACTTTTCCAATCGCCAAAACCATAAGTTTTCACGATACTATAAAATTTAAATAACAGTAGAATTTAACTTTTCCATTTGTTTGGTTCTTTTTGACAACTGAACGTTAATTTCTAATCAAACATGTTAACAGAAAATCTTGGGGACATCGATAAAATTAGAAGAATAATCCAATCAAGTTTTCTTTCATTTTCGTTGTAAATTCAGAAAACCTTTTAGCATGGCATATATATTTAAAATGATTCAGAAAAAAAAAATTAAATATGATCAAGAACAGAACACCTTTATAATATTATATATATATACACACACACATACGTGGGCGCGGGCGCATAAAATCAGAAACATGAGCCCTTTATATAAATAGTGTAGCTTATCATAAACATAAACATTAAACATAATAAGTATATCTTTACGTGAGCTATGCACTTAATTATGGAAACAATCCTTACTTAATTCCTAGTATTGAATTTTTTTGTTGTTGTTGTTGTTGTTGTTCTGGTTTGTTTATACTTATAATCAATAATTTTAAATTTTTAATATACGGTTTTTAAGAGTTTGGTTACTTACATTATCATACCCAGTGAGTTGGTCTTTGGCCCCCAAGTCATAGTCAATCGAAAAGTTTCTAATCTAGTTCAATGTGAAAAAGTTGTGGCCATTACACTTTTAATTCTTTCTTGCCTTTATTTTCTTTTATACAAGTGTAAGGTTAACGTTAAGTTACACAAAATCCTCTAAATTTTAGGTTAATTGTGTATGACTCCCTGATATTTTAATGATTACATTTAACCCTTTTAACATTTTATTTGTTTACCATGAATCCCTTACTGTTACGATATTGTTATTTCTTTAAGGAAATCCTTTACCGTTATGTTATTGTTATTTCTTTAATGGAAGTTATTGCTAAGTTGAGCTTTGTCTAGTGTTCACACTTGAGGCCTAAAGGGGTTTAATGTGATGGAAATGTTGGAGATTATGATAAAATTATCATACATCTGCTGTTACTTAACAACATAATAAACTTATTAAATTAAATGAGCTCTTACAATTACCTCAAACCTGTATTTGTAGAAAATGTAACCGGCTATGCCAACTCCTAAAATAGCTGTCAAAAACAAAAAGACCACGAAGCAGTCAGATATCGATCCACTTCTTTCTGTGAAAGTAATTCAAATTATGATGGATCCAGCGGCGGAACCAAGAAAAAATTTTAGCCGGGCTAAAAAATAAACATATTGAACTACTATCTTTAATTCTTATTATAAGGTACCAACTAACAAGTATATTTGGTTCTTTTTATAAAACACTTGCTTGTTTCCAAATAGCATTAAATATTTTTTTTCTATGTATACCCATAATTAAAAAGGTAGCGAGTGAGAGTAATAATTAATAAAAATTAATTTTTACTTTTTTTCAAGAAAAAAAGAGTAATAATTAATATGATATTAGAGTTTAATATAATTAATATGGATAATATTGAAAATTACTTAAATTTTAGGATAAATTTAATTACTTTAACTGTTTTTATTGACTTGTGAGAATTGTTAGTTGGTTCCTTGGTTCCTTAAATAAGGACGGATGGAGTATTTACTAAATAGTATTAAATAATTTGGAAAATACAAACAAATAATAACAGATAGTTATAAATTAAAACAATATATAAGATGATCTTGATCTTTTTGGTATCTCAAACAAGAATTTTACTTTCCTCTCACAGTCTAATGAGTAATGAAAGAAACATTATCCTTACAAAGAAGATAAAAAATTAGCTAGGGCCAAATTTGTGGCCAAATAAAATATCATATAATAAATACATGTATATTTTAACAAATTTTATAAGATCAGCGGGGCGGTAGGGTTAAGGCACCGGGCCATAAAGACCTTCCGCCTTCGGATAGATCAGTCTAGGGATCAAGTAATTCTCTATGTAAGGTAATAATCATCAATAACAATAAAATCAAGTATGCATCACGATGCTACCACTACAAAAAAACGTAACGTTTGTCGCAGTGAGCTTGTAGCGGTCAAGAAAAACCGCTACAAATTAACAAATTAGTAGCGGTTTAAACCAAAACCGCCGCAAATTAGTAACGGAAGCATTGCCGCCAAAATGCTGACCATTTTGCTTCGCTTTTTGTCACGGTTCACAAAACCCAACCGCTACAAATATGGCGCTAGCCTTGGCGCATTATGGCGCGAAGTCCGTTGCGGTTATTTCGTAGCGGTTATGTCAAAATAACTGCTACCAAATCATGAAATGACACACCTTTGTCACGGTTAGAAGAAAGCGACACGTTGACCGCGTCAAAACTTCAAAATTGGTAGCGGTTCTCACAATAACTGCTACAAACTTTATTCTATAAATAACCAATTGCATCCGTACAACAATTATAATGTTCAAAAATATTCTAAATGGCTTTGTCATTTGAAAGAGCATTCTTGGCTTTGTTCTCAAAAACGGAAGACGGACATATATCTGCGGACCGATCTCGGGAGATGAGTGCTGCAGATATTTGTCTGTCTTCTCATCTTTCAAGCCGAGAAGGTTCCTTCGGTGACAATCGCATTCGATATTCTATTGACACGAAGACTTCTACTCCTATAAATATGTCTAACATGCCACTTGGAGATTGGATCCATTATAGCCACCGTTGTTTCGTTAAAATATCTTTGATCAAAATGAGTCAGTGAGTTTTTCTTGGAACATCGGTGGCTATAATGAATCTGAATCTTCAGTAAACTTATTATTCCTAAATTAATTAAGATCGACTCTTTTAGGGAAATTTCAATAAACCTGTTATTCCTGATTTAAAGAAAACAATTGAGAATATTTTTTTGGAATAAGGAAAAATTCCAATCTAATTAGTTTATCGCTAAACTAATTAGTTTGGATTTTTTTTTAAAAAAAATTTATTAAATTAGTAGCGGTTACAAAATCACCGCTACAAATTAATTATTTTGTAGCGGTTTACCTCAAGAACCGTTACAAAATTTGAATGGTCATTTCATTTTGTAGCGGTTACACATAACCGCGACAAATGTGAAAGAATTGTCGCGGTTGGGGTAGCGGTCTTTATTGAACCGCTACAAATCGATTAATTTTGTAACGGTTACTTGGCTTAACCGCTACGAAATGCAGCGGTTTTTATATTCACTTTTGAAATTCACGCGCTACTGTTCACCTTTTCACCTTTGTACTTTTACTTTTCACATCATGGTTTTTCAAGACAAGGGAAAAGAGAAAGTAGTTGAACCCCGAGAAGGCCTATCGGGGGTAGAGCATGATAGAGGAGGCCGTAGGAGAGGGAGGGCATGGGCCTTTAAATGTCTCCGTTCAGCCCCCTCGATAAATGTCCCCCTTCACCCCCTCGGATAAATATCCCCCTTCAGCCCCCTCAGATAAATGTCCACCCACGACCCCTTCAGGTTGGGAATGAGTTTGATGGGCTCTTTGAAAATGAGCCAATCCCAAACCCTGAGACCCTACAAGAGAATGTAGGTGGACAACGAGGCGCAAGTCTGTCGCTTGAGGACATCCTCCATGGTGATGATGACGAGATCGAGATTGAGATTCCCATAGCGGAGGCGGAGCGGTTTTTCGACGAGGACAACGAGCGGGAACAAGGGTACCCCCGACCGTCGTCTTCTCGTTCCACCGGATTTACGGTGGATATCGAAGGTAAGTATAAGTAGTTTATTGAAAAAAAATAAAATTTAAATTCTTGGCCGTGTGAAAATTTATGTAAGTACAATACAACAATTTTGTTTTATAATTGTGCAGATGAATATGGGAACATCGGTAGCGGGACTATTTGGATGTTTACACCCTCGATCGGGAGAACGGCTACCGCGTGATAGTCCCCTGGAACACGGACACGGACCGGTGATCGGCAGTGGTGGTCACCTGTTGAACCGATACCTGTCACAATTTGGCAGGAATTGGGTATGGTTCCCGATCTTTTTCCAGAATTGGAAAAAGATCCCGAAGGAGACCAAGGACAAGGCGTTTGAGGACGTTGTGCAGGTAAATTGTGGTTAATTTAGTTATTTGTTTCTTAATTAATTATTACTTAATTACTAATTATTTTATGCTATAGAATAAGTTTAAACTGCGAGCCAACGCAAAGAGGTATGTAAAGTTGAAAATGGGAGAAGCGTGGAAGAGTCGGAGGGGTTGTCTCTACACCCAGCGAGAATGGAGATTCGACTATGCCTGCAAGAATCGATGGAGAACGTCCCGGACGGCGTGGACCCAAATCATTGGGCGCTTTTGTCCAATATAGGAGGAGTGCAGAGGCACAGTACGTTTTTAATTAATCATAGTTCTTTTTTTTTCTATGAGGGTATTGTATAATTACTCATTTATTTTGCGTGCTCTATCCCGAGGAACACAGATCCGGGCAGCTCAAAGGATCAATCACACGGGTGGATCCAAGACGTTCTTGTGACCTACGGTAAGATGGTATGTTAAAAGTTAAATTAATTTTATGTTTAATTGATTATTGTTTTGTTTTGGAAATAACAAAGTTTATACTCTTTTAACTCTTTCAGCAAGAGAAGGCTCGACAGGAGGGTGGTCAAACGGACTATGGGCAGTTGTGGAAACGCACACATAGACACCGTGATGGGACGCCGATCTCTGAGGCAGCAGAGGAGATAATAGTAAGTTACAAAAAACTAATTAAATAGTTAATGTTGTATATTAAAATTTAATTAAATTGATTGATTAATGTTTTATGAAATATATGCGCGGGTGCCGGATTGAGCCGAGCCAAGAAGAGATACGTCGTCGCGAGACCCTAGAGTCACGGGGTTACGTTGATCCTACGGCCACATTGAAAGCTCTTTGTGGGCCCGGTCGAGCATCCCGGCCGTGTTAGGGGCTTTGGGCTAGGCGCCGGGCCTAGCATGGTGTACCGCAAGGACTCCTCCTCTGCTAGGAGCGCCGGCTCAAGCAGACCACCACCAGAGGCGGTTGATGCGATGATTGTCGAGCAGGTTGCCGCGCAGGTTGCCGAGCAGCTTGACGGGAAGGTTGCCGAGCAGGTTGCTGCAGAGAGGGCCAGAAATGAGGCTAGGACTAGGCGCATGCAGGAGGGTCTCAGTAGTTGGTTGGCTAATCAGAGGACTAGCTGGAAGTCACTTGTCGAGGCCTTGTCGAGTTGCTACCGAACGAGACGGTTTCCATCTCCCGAGCCTCCCCCCTCCGTTCATCTTCGAGAATTCCCCCACGCCTCCACCGCCTCCCCCTCCCCGTCCGATGTTGCCGTCGATCAAGATGAGGGGGTTGTTACCTCCGGGTCGAGCCCACACCGTCCCGAGAGAGACCCCACCGAGACGAGGACGTCGATCATCGGGCCCCCGATAGTTATTAGTTTTTTTTTTTTGTTAAGTAATTCAGTTTGTACCGTCGGATGTTTGTTGACAATTTTTTTAAATTTAAATATTTGTTATCTTTTTTTTTTTAAGTCAAAACATTTTTTAAATTTAAATTTTATCAAAGAATAAACGGAGTTTATAATTTGTAATAAAAAAGATATGTTAATATTACACCCAAAACAAAAAACAAAAGTTAATAAATTTTGTAGCGGTTAAATCCTAAAACCGCTACAAAATATATTTGTCGCGGTTAATCTATTTACCCGCTACAAATTTGAACTTCAAATTAAAAAATAAGCGCCTAAACTTTCAAACGGTCATCATTTTGTAGCGGTTTGTAAACCGCGACTAGTTTATGGCGCGATTTTTCAATTCAAATTTGTAGCGGTTCATTAACCGCGACAAAATTTGAGCTGAAAAATTGTCGCGGTTGATGTCGCGGTTGTTAACCACTACAAATGTTCCCTCGTTGCATTTAAGATCTCTAGTTATGGGATGAAAGTAATTAAACATTGTCTCTACATTAATATACTTTCTTTGCTTTATTTACTACGAGATGGATAAATCATGGATCAAGATGCCGCCAGTTCTCCAAGTATATTTAGTGGGATTAAATAAGTTCTTAGATTTCACCTTCTCTCACGCTAGCGTTAATGGCAAGATCGTGTGTCCTTGTTGTAGATGCAAGTTTAAGAAGTGGCAAACACGAGAAGGTGCTATGGAACATCTTTTTATTAAGCCTTTCCCGAAGCATATACATTCGGGGTGTTCATGGTGAGGAACGTGGTATGAGATGTGGGGATCATCTTCCTCAAACCTCACAAGTAGGAAATCAACCGCTACCTCAAGATGATCCGGTTAATGATCTGTTCGCGATGCTTTTGGTGTTCAAGACGACAACTTCACACGAAGTGCGGGGTCCTGAACCGATTTTCTGACGGGAATGAAGCACTCGGGAATTTTTCAGCCTCATGGATGAGCGATTGTCATTTGTATCAAGGTTGTCGAAATACTCAAAATTGTCCTTTCGATCAAATTGTACCATATCAAGTGCATGTGTGGGATCACTAATAAGGCGATGTCGATGTTCTTTGGAATTACTACGAGATGCTTTCCCGACGCGGACATTCCCACAACCTTCTACAAGACCAAGAAGATAATCAACAGATTAGGATTGGACTACAAAAAAATCGATGCCTGCCCCAACGACTGCATGCTTTA
Source organism: Acacia acuminata (assembly GCA_019022655.1). Taxonomy (NCBI): domain Eukaryota; kingdom Viridiplantae; phylum Streptophyta; class Magnoliopsida; order Fabales; family Fabaceae; genus Acacia; species Acacia acuminata. The sequence continues at coordinate 981,586 of JAFJYI010000166.1, forward strand.
TTGGGGGGAAGACGCTTGAAGGGAGACTTGTAAGAAGTGTCACACTTCGAGGTTTAGGACTGTTCAGAAGGGAAAAAAGCAGAAGAAGAAACCCGCAAAGATTCTAAGGTACTTTCCTTTAAAACCTCGCTTACAAAGATTGTTTATGTTGTCTAAGATAGCTGAGCATATGAGGTGGCATGAAGCCGACAAAAACGAAGATGGTAAACTCAGACATCCACGAGATGGTGAAGCGTGGAAAGCGTTCGACTCAGACTTTCCAGATTTCGCGGCGGACCCTAGAAATGTTCGTCTTGCTTTAGCGACCGGCGGTTTTAATCCGTTTGGGAATCTTAGCACAAGTTATAGTATATGGCCGCTTGTTTTTATACCTTACAACTTGCCCCCTTGGATGTGTATGAAACAAAGCTCCTTCATTATGTCAATGATCATTCCAGGCAAAAAGGCACCAGGAAATGACATCGATGTGTATCTACAACTGCTGATCAATGAGTTGGTGGAGTTGTGGAATGTAGGCGTGGAGGCGTATGATGCGCACGAGAAGACACTGTTCAACTTGCGTGCGGCGTTGATGTGGACTATCAGTGACTTCCCTGGACTGGGAACATTATCCGGGTGGAATGTGCATACCGGCCTTGCATGTCCGGCTTGCAATTTTGACTCTGACTCAGTGCGCCTTCCCACAGTCGTAAGTGGTGCTTCATGGGTCATCGGAGGTTTCTCGATCGTACGCACAGTTTAGGTTGCAACGCAATCATTTCAATGGGCAACATGGGAAAAAGAGGACCTCCTCGCATATTATCCGGTGCAGACATCATAGAGCACATTGTGGATGTTGATTTTGAGTATGGGAAAAAAGACGATCCAGCAAAGGCAGGGACAAAGACGGTCAGGGCTTCTGGTTCCGCGACCCAACAATGGTGGAAGATAAGCGTATTCTTCACTCTTCCGTATTGGAAAGATAATTTGCTCCGACACACTGGATGTCATGCACATTGAAAAGAATGTGTGCGACAATGTGTTGCACACGATTATGAACGAACCAGGCAAGTCAAAAGATCATCTTCAAGCGAGGAAAGATTTACGGGAGATGGGGGTTCGTGCGAGATGCGTGGCCGGATGAGCATGGCAGATTTCAACCGGAAAAATTCACCCGACAAAACCGAATAAGAAAATCTTCCTCACCACTTTGAAGAAAATAAAAGTTCCCGACGGGTATTCAAGCAACATTTCATGATGTGTGGACGTACGTGCTCGAAAGGTTCTTGGGTGAAGAGTCATGACTCACATGTGCTTATGCAGCAGTTACTTCCTGGCCATAAAAATACACGCCTCTTGATGTGTCGATTGTTTTGGTCGAGCTTTGTACTTTCTTTCGGAAGTTGTGTTCCAAGGTGTTGATCGTGGAGGAGCTCGACCAGCTGCAACTTGACAAATCATTCTTACGCTATGCCATTTGGAGATGATCTTTCCTCCTTCATTTTTCACGGTCATGGTTCACCTGACAGTACACCTTGTTCACGAAACAAAGCTTTTTGGCCCAGTTCACTACCGATGGATGTATCCTATTGAGAGGTACTCTTTTAAAATTAATTACTTCAGCATTATATTACTTCCTAGTCGCATGTTTAACCATTGATGTATCGACATCTTTCCTCATTACTTTATAGGTTTCTTGGGAAACTAAAATCTTACGTGAGGAATAAGGCGTGGCTCGAAGGTTCAATAGCGAAGGTTATCTTGGGGATGAGGTCTTGTATTTTTGTTCCAGGTACTTTGATGACATTGAGACGTCATTCAACCAACCGCCTCGTGTGGACGATTGTCCTGAGCCAGAGCCAGAGTCATCAGCTTCAGAGTTGTTATTCCCTCGTGTTGGTAAACCAGTTGGTGGATGTGAGAGCTTCAAACTCACGGCACTTGAGAAGTTTCAAGCACATAGACATGTCTTGATCAATTGCACTCAAGTTGAACCATACCTTCGAAGGATTGCACACGAGATATATATATATATATATATGTTATCCTATATGTTTCCTAACATTTTATAGGCACATTTCTTGCTCGTCATCGCATGTTTAATTGCGGGGAATTCGGGGAGTCATGTGAAGCGTCGCCTAAGGATCCGCATACGAGACATCCTCCGAAATTGATAGAAAGGTCCACAGAGAATTCCGGGGTTGGTTTAGGAGGAGAATAATGAATGACCACAACCCTCACTCACCAAAGATTCGAGCTCTTGCAATCGGCCCGCTTGACCACGCCCAAAGATTTACGGCATACAATGTCAATGGCTTCAAGTTTTGCACGGTTTCACGAGATCAGGGATTGCTGACCCAAAACTCGAGTGTATATGGCACGTTTGGGACGAGGAGTTATGCGAGCAGTAGTGACGGGAACATGTAGTTCGGTGACGTCCCGTATTATGTAAAACTGGTTGATGTGGTCAGGATAACTTACCAAGGCCTTTTCTCTGTGACGTTGTTCAAGTGTTTGTGGGCGAATACGACAACGTCCCGGGGACTCACGACTGATGACTTAGGCATCACATCAGTGAATTTCTCCCGGTCTATTCACACCGGTCGGTCGAAGATGACGAGCCGTATATTCTTTCCTCGAGGCCCATCGGGTTTATTATGTCGTCGATGAGAGGCACGGGGATTGGAATATGGTGGTTCATTTAAAGCCTCGGGACCTTTACGACATGGGCGATGGTGAGAACGTCGCGTACGATTGTGAGCCGCTCCAACCGCGTTTTCGAAAACTTTTTCCCGACGGCGATGACACTTTACCTATAGTTCGGTACGTTTTTTTAATATACGCAGTATGAAATTTAAAAATAGCATTTCACAAAAGTTTTATATATGTCTTATTCCATATCCAACTCATATGTAACTTTTTATAAAAACTTTCTTTGTAGGGATGCTGACGAAGATTGAGAAGAAAAATTATCACCACTCTTCATTTTCCTTTTGTTTTTAAAAAAAACCCAAAAAAAAAACATTGTAGCGGTTAATAACTGCCACTAATAACAAAAAAACCGTTGCAAAATGAAACCGCTACAAAAAATAAAAAAAAAACCACGACTAAAATAAACCGCTACCAAAAACCGACACCTTAACCGCTACAAATAGTTGCGCTGACATCAAAATAAATACCCCACCAAACCACATCCAATATGCTTCAGTTCTTTTTTCTACACGCGTTTTCTCCCCGTTTTCTCTCATATTTTTGTGTTTTCTCAACGAGAGGTGTTTGAATGAGGTAAGTGTCACTCGGCTTGATAAAATCTAGTGATTACCGAAATATTTGTTTTTTGTTCTATCCGGTTGATATTAACTTCTCTTATTTTACAGGTGGATTTTGTCGATTTTTAACTTTTTTCCTACTTTCACATACTTATTCTTCGATCTACTTTACCACTTTTTTTTTTTATCTAATTCGTTTTATATTAATGAACTCATAAATATTTCTTATTATACTCATATATTCTTTTTGTTTTACATATCTATAGTAATCTTATACAATCAAATGTCATATTTTAATATCATTTATTTTTAATAAAAATATAAATGATTAATAAGAATGGTTAAAAATATTATTATTTTTTCAATTTCATTCATTTGTAGCGGTTATATAACCGCTACAAACAACAAAATACCGAGGCACCAAAACAAGTTTTCAAACAAATAACGTTAATTGTTGTAGCGGTTTTTTAACCGCTACAAATATAAAAATAAAAATAGCGGCAAAACTTTTTTTTTTAAAAAATATGGCCGGAATTATTTGTAGCGGTTTTCGACCGCTACAAATATTTTGGCGGTAAAATTTTTTCCCGATATTTTGGAATATTTAGTAACGGATATATAACCGCGACAAAATTTATTTATTTTGTCGCGGTTTTCATACCGCGACTATTGTGCAAATAAGCTTTCAGTTTGGCCTTATATAGTGGCGGTCAACTAAAACCGCTACGATTCTGATAGCGGTTTATGTTGTTGTAGTAGCGGTTGTTTTTAACCGCTACAAATTGGTTTGTTTCGGTCGATTTTGTAGCGGTTTTTGTAACCGCGACAAATGTTGTTTGTCGCGGCAAAACCGCTACAAATACACGATTTTAACCGCTACTAATGACCCGTTTTTTTGTAGTGTACGTGCTTGTTACATCCCTACCGGCCTCGCCTTCACGGGTGGCGGGTTTATTAAATCCAACTATCATACTTTTGTAATAATATCACAAATTAGAGCAATATAGCGCAGTGCAGCAACAAAACGGTTTGGGCATAATATACTAATGATAAATGACAAATCTTGGTTACAAAATCTAGAATATAATTACATAAAATTATTACAACAATTCTCCGAATAATTTGAAAATGGTTCAATATCTCCATTTGCTGATATCTGTCTGGGAGCTGCATCCAATAAATGTTGCCCGTCTAATACAAATTTATATTCCCGGAGCGGAGTAAACTCTTGATATTGACTTACCGGGGATATAGTTAGATAAGCCATTAATGCACTGTACCATATGCAGATAGCAACAGAGGCTGGAACCCCAAAGGATCCCAGAGTAACCGTTAATCTCATATACAAAGTATAATTAAAGTATGTAAGAAAACCACAAACATAAACCATAAGCATTCAGTAGGTCGCACACAGTGAGGCACAAAGCCTAATCTGAAACAAGCAGTCCTCACAACATAGACCGCTAAACAAGACACACATCAAGGCCTTAGTTGCACACATCGGGTTCCAGTTCCAAAGCACTTGGAAAATAACAACACCGAATGCATACACAATTATGGTAAAGTATACATACAGAGACATACAAAGCATATGAGGATTAAGATTACTACCTGGCATATTTAAACTGTTAATTACTTTCTCCAAATTCTTTTAGAAACTCCTGATGACGGCGCTTCCTATGATTATAAATAATACTCGTCACTTTTGCAATTCTCCATAATTCAAATATTACTTTGAATAAACTATCATTTCAAGTCCATATCTTTCATAGTTCTTGCCTAATCTTCCTTCTTCAGTCATATTCTTGGTTTAAAACTCATGTTAAGTCATTTTTATCGACTTGAGCAGAACCTCCCTTAGGAATATTGATTCCCATAACCATCAAATATTATGAAAAGAAGCTAAATCCAAGTCACAAAGCCATAAGGATGTTAAGGAAGATACTTACTTGACTTTGAGCTTGGCTTTCCTTGAACTTCTCCTTCCTTAAACTCCTTGTTGATTTCAGCCTAAGCTTCTACATACCATATATTAGTTGCTCATTAGGACCTTCAACATGTTTATGAAGAGAGAAGGAAGTTTTACAAAATACCATAGCTAACTTACCTTAGTTCTTAACTTTGCTTGCTTCCTTCTTTCTTCTTTCACTTAAGCTAACCTTTACTTTCTCTCTCTTATGGGAACTTGGTGCCTTACAAATGAGGGGAAGGAGTCCTTATATAAAATTCATGAGCCAACCAAAAATATCTCCTTTGACCAATTACCATTTTACCCCTTGGTCTTATCCTTTCTTTTTCTTGAATTTTCTCCCTTTTTCTAGAAAATTCTTGACTTCTCTTGAGTTCCCTCTCTTTGGATGAAATACTCATGCAAAAAGGGAGTGCAAAATGTCTTATATATGTCAAAAAGGTGCTTAAAAACCCCCAAGTCAAATGACCAAAGTGCCCTTACAAAATATCCCTTAAACTTAGCTTATTTGGCAAGTTTTGTTGATTTTTTTCTCTCTTTTTATTTTGGACGAATTTGCTAGCTTATGGAGGAAGAATTTTGATATTCAAAACACATTAAATAAGGTGTCCAAGTATCCCTTACAAAAATCAAATTAAATCCCATGAAAACACTTGGCCTCTTTTAGGTCAAAAATATCTTCTAATCACATGTCAATTGTTGTGGTTAAGAACCCTTGCTTAATAGATGAAATAATTAGGTGGCATAAATTAGTAATAAAATATGCACATGTGTCCTTTATCTTTTTCTCTTTAAATTTCATGTTGCCACCTTAGTAGTTTAGGTGTCCCCTTAATTTATTAATATGCATATGTGTCCTCATCTTTTCTCCTTTAAATATTATTTTGTCACATGAGTGCTTAGGTGTCCCTTGCATAATTATCTACCTTCCATGTGTCTACTTAGGTGTCCCTTTCATGATTATCCACTTTTCCATATGTCCCCTTTACAATAATATTCCTTTATTATCCAATTAGATGGAAATAAATATCATTTGCCTTATTTTAATGAAAATTCCATATATCTCAATAATATAATATTAATTAGCTTCATAAAATAATTTACATGAAAATGAAGTTATTACAAAGTATCCATAAGCAATTCCCAAATCTCAAGGTCCAAAATTTAGGATATTACAGTGCTCCCCTGGTCTTATTTATAAATCATTTTCAATATGTTTCACCCTGAACAAAAAATTTAAATTTAATTAATTTTACCTTAAAATTTAATAACTACCCAACTTTATCTTTATTCTTCTTTAATTTACACTGTACCCTAGGAAAAAAAAATTTACATAATAATAAATGAAGGATAAAATTTTACATTCATATGAAAAATGTAATGAGTAGAATGATACAAGTTCATTTCACTGGACATTCAATAAATTAAATGATCACAAGTGAAAATAAATACTCATGTTGCAGAAGCTTAATTAGTTCCATTATAAGCTTATAAAAAGCAGAAAATAATGCTTATATATAGTGTAGTTTCAATCATTTAATTGTATCAAAGTGACAGTACTGATCACTAATTAAAATAGTAATGAATGAAGTCAAAAATTATTTGAGAAAAAGAAATGCAAAACACAGCTGCAGATCATGTTATTCTGATTTCTAGCAGATCATATCTTTAAACAAACATAGAGATCTTCTTATAAAATTTCATGGGATGCTATTCAGATAATGCTCAAACTAGAATTGTAATCTTTGACTTCATAATAATCTTACCGATACAAAGCTTTTTCTCCCTTGTGTACAGAAGGTTTCCCTTGCAATGCATTCATAACTACCCCAAGTGTTCTCAAAGGTGCAGTCCTCACAACGACATTCAATTGGAAAGTTGATTTTGTTCCTTAATAGAAGACATATTTCTTATATTTGTCAATATTTTATTAATTTACAGTTATTGATACTCCTTCAATTATAATCAAATAACAGAGAAATGAAAGGAAATATGGAAGATGATTATGATGTTTTAGAAAAAACATATCATATTTCCTAACTTAACTAACTTCTTTAATCTAATCAGATTAGGTAAATAGCCTTATATTAAGAATCGAATGAAGTACCTTATAATTAAATTTTCAAGCTTGTAACCAAAAACTGCCTTAAGACTTACCTAATGATTTCATGACATCCTCAGCATAACTTTTACTGTACTTGTTCTCCTTCACAGAGCATCTGATATATATGGAAAATCTGTCACATGATCCCACCAGACCCACGACCGGCCGCTCTCTTTGGCTACTCTATGGACACAGATCGAGCCGCCTCAAATTCTCAAACACCACAGAAATCCTCCTCATCAGGATCTGATGTACAATATCTCCCAGTGTTTATGCACTGAGACTTACACTGATTATTACTTTCTGTATAAGCGATTCGACAAAACTCGGTTACATAGTGTGGAGTGAATAAAGTATAACCACCCCTATCAAGAATCTGAGCATCTTCCCGAAAACTCTTCACAAAATTCATCTGCTCATTGATGTTACGTTTGTCCAAATTAAAGCTCATACACTCAACTCTGGTAGAAGGATGATGATGGAATTGTAATCTTCTGTTTGTACTCGTCCACTTTTTTTCTCTCCTTGGGAGAATCCAAGTTTAAGAGAGTCTCATCATCACTCTGGTCAATCATTAATACTGCTGAAGCTTTTCCTAGTTGGGCATGCTATATCTTCAACTCTACAAGTGCAAATAATTTTGTCACCCAGTGTATCTTGGGAAAAACCATTTTAATTTGGCCCCTTTGTATTTTTCTCTCTTAATTAAATACTTTAGTTTTGCTCTGTTTGCATTGTTAGCCCTAGGGTTTAATGGTGCTCACAAAGCAAAATTAAAGCACTCTAATCCTAAATGTAGGATCTATTTTAGGGGTGAATTTTTATCCTAAATGTACTCCAAACTAAAGTGCTAAACTTATAAAATGATATATAGTATAATGTTAAATAGAATTATTTTAGAAAGATTATGTTGCATATATTATAATTAAGTCATTTATTTAGCTTCCTCAATATGTCAAATTAGATAAATAGATATTATATTAGAAACTATACAAGCATTTAATTAAGAAAGACAAAAGTACAGGTACCAAATCAAAAATCGAGGGAAAATAGAGTTACTTACAAAACTTGACCGCCGTGGTAAAGGAACTGTTTAATCATTTGTGAAACTCTTCAGTTTTCACCAATTCTCCAGCTTTTCTTTTTAATTAAACTTACGAATTGAAAAGATGAGGCTTTTTTTTATTCATGATAAGACTTTACCATGCTGTGATGATATATATAGATTGGAGCAAATAGAAACAAGAATGAGGAAAGTCAACGAATTAGGAGATTCCCATTCCAAAAAAAAAAGTCAACGAAGTAGTAGATGAACTGAATATACCTTCCCGGGACGCCGAAGTTTGCAGAAACAGTCGTGCTTTGCTCGGAGCACTGGAGGATTGAGAACCGCGACTTCGACCTTCTCCATCACGAAACGAGCACAAACGCAATTTGAAAACATATTTCATTTTTTGGTAAAATAAAAGAAATAATTAACATTATGGAAATGAATTGATGTGAAGAGAGGAATTGATGAGTAGTGACGTGACAGACGAGGAGGAGGAGGAGGTGTTGGCATGTTTTTGGCTGGAAAAAGAAATATATTAAAGAAGTGGATATTTATATATATTAAAAATTTTAAAAATATAATCATGTGTAGTTTAGAATAAAATAAAATATTGCTAATTCTTTCCTTCCTCGATAGTTTTTTGTAAATTATTCATATGCATTTACGTACGAATACGATGATTGTAGTCTTGTAGACATAAATCATCATGTCCAGAACTTACAAGTATGCCTTGCTTAAACTTAGAAATATACCTTGTTTTATCCCCATCCCTAAATTTTAAAAATTTGCGGTTGATTCCCTCACAAATTTGAAAAATCCCCCATTGCAAAATTTATTGTCTATAGGCATTGATTTGACTATTTTTCGATCCAGTTCTAAGGGCATTCTTTCTCTGACTTCTCAAATTAGTTGAAAAGAATTATTTATCCTCTTCACTCGAATGATCTTCACAATATTATACAAGGAATAATTATTATTGTTTACAATATTATCATTCAGACTCCACATCATGTCATTAGAGAAATTATCAGCATTTTTAACTTTTTCATTTATAACTTTCTTTAATGAGAAGACGAAGTTACTGCTTCCATCATCTATAGACCAAGTGATCCACTGATAATTACTACCTCCCGGTCCTAGTTATAGGAACACTTTTGTAGTATAATTTATATTACAAAAGTGTTATAATTAGGATTTGAAGGAAAGACTTCTTTATAGAAAGATTGGTCCATATTGATTTGGAAATGCAAAGTCTGCAGAAAGATGCAATGTGATGTAATCATTTGTAATTCATCTTCAATGGGTGCAATTTTTTCATATGTGTGAAAAATATCTTTAACTACGTGCAAGTGATTTCTGATTTACACATACTTAATGATAGGACGCATATGGAGAAAGTTGTTCCATTCCATGTAATAGACAAACAAAAACTAGCCCTATAATTTGATTAAGAAAAATTACAAAAATGTATCAATTTGAATTTTTAGAATTTATTTAACCAATTTCCTTGTTATTCAATTTATTAAAAACTACAGAAAATTAGCCCTATAATTATGATAAAATTATTTAAATAAGTATAAAAATGTATAATAAGTATTGGATTGTATTTTTGAACTTTTTCTTGTCAGGAAAAAAAAAAGAACAACGTTATTTTATATTTTTCAATTTTAAAGTGATTTGATGGAGTAGTTTTCACTTTTCACGCCACGGCAAGAGAGATTTATCCTATCCTAATACTATAAATATTACTCCCTCCGGTCCTAATTATAGGACATATTTAACCGATTTTGTGGAGATTAAGGAAAGAAGTTAAATTAGTTAATTTTATTCATTTTCCTAAAGTGTCCTTATATAAATTTAAAATAACATAAATAAAAGTGAATCAATAGTTCTTTCCACATATTTTTCCAACATAAAATTTTCTTTTCCACACACTACCTAATTGAAATAATGATCTTGCTATATATATGTGTGTGTATGAACACACACACACACACACACACACATATACACACATATTTTTTGACAGACACACACACATATTTACACATACACACACACACACATATATATATTTGTGTGTAGACACACACACATATATACATATATACACAGAAACACACACACATACATACATACATACATATATGTCTGTGTGTGTGTGGTCCATATATATTTGTGTGTAGACACACAAATATATACATACATACACAGATATGTACACAGAAACACACACACACACACAGAGATGTATATGTGTGTGTAGACACACACACATATACATATATAGAAACACACACACACACAAACACACAGATATATATCTTTAAACGTTTCATTTATTGGAAGAGTCTACACATCTACATACATATACTCACTAAAAACCAAACACACTTGAGAGAATAAAATAGGGGTATTTTAGGAAGAAATTGATAAAAATTAAAATGTTGTCTTATAAGGGACCAAAATCAACCCCCAAATATTGTTTTATAATTAGGACCGGAGGGAGTAGAATGTGAAGAAAGCAGATTTAATTTTACTGCAACTGATACAAAATATTACAGTATTCTGTCCTTATATTTTAAGTTCTTATGAGAATTTGTCGTGTCATTAAGTTGCTATCAACCAGCTCGATAATTAAATTAATTACCAAATATATCTTTAAAATATCCAAACCAAAATATAAAAAGAAAAAGATAACTCAACTTTTATGTCTGGCAGTTTGGCTTGTCCTACGTGAATATGGGAATTCCAATGAAGCATGCGAAACAATAATAATAATAATAATCCGTTCCTTTCATTTTCCTTGTCAACATATTTTTTAAGCGATTGTGCAAATAAAAATTAAGAATATTTAAGCGAAATAGTTTTTTCATGCATAAAGTCTGAAACATACGTTATATTTTATATGTATATAAATATATCGTTTATTTAAAAAAGGGTTAAGTAGAAAATTTATATTTTATATGTATATAAATATATAGTTTATTTAAAAAAGGGTTAAGTAGCAAATTTGTGTGGAATTTTCCGAGAAGTTATGTTCCTTTCATTTTTTTCTTCATTCAATATTTGGGAAGTTTTAAGGCATAGATATTTTTTAAACCATTATGCATTAAAAATTTAAAAAATGTTAATTTTTTAACGAAAAAGGATAACATTTTACGCGAGAAACTTTTTTTCATGCATAAAGTCAGAAACATATGTTATATTTTATACTATACTTATATAAATTTATCGTTTAATCCTTTAAAAAAGTATACGTCATATGAGTTATGCTAATTTTGTAAGCAATCTTTAACTAAGTGTGAAAATTTTTATTGATATTTTTCAGTTTAGTTATACATGTGATTAGTATTTTAAAGATTTTTTTTTTAATTTGGCTGGTTATTTCTTTAAATTTTATTTTCATTCTATGTTACGTTTTACTTCATTTAACATTAAAAAAAAAAAAAAATGAAAAAAAATCTGATTCAAATATAGTCTTAACCTAAATTTAAGATAAGTATCCTTTGCCTAAATGTTATCCATTCAATTAGTGACGTACAGTTGTTTTCAAAGAAATAATATTAATTCCTAAATTATTCGTAAAACATGCTTCTATATTTTTTCATTACAGAAGAAATATTTAAACAATGCTAGGGATATATATATATATATATACATACATATATGATAAGTAAACATAATTTATTTATTTATTTTCATAAAAAAGAAAGGGAGTTCTATACTTGTATAAGCAGGCTTTTGTATCAATGTCCTAATTTGTTCCGCACCTCAGGCTTACTTGCCCTATTTATAAGTCTACTTTCACTGAGAATGAAAATAAACTTATAAATAGAATTAAAGTGTACGTGTATATCTCAACAGTTCCATCTACAAACTATCAAAAGTATATATTCTATGAAGATTTTTTTTTAACTCAGTGCTGTATATAGTATTACACATAAGTATCCTAATATTTTGTAAGATAAGTATTAATGGAGCTTTCCTTTAATTTATTCTTCAAGGCTGTGAAATGCATGTTCATGTTCTGTCACATAGATTCTTCCACTCGGCTGCCTCTTTTAGCACTGATTTCTGTACATGTGAGCCATGTGAGAGGATTGTTCTCCATAGAAGCAAGTTCAGAGAAGTAAAACCAGTGATGCAGTGTAAGAATGAAGAATTATTTGTATTTGATCTTTTTATTACAGTTAGAAGATTTAATTATTTCTTGGGTTTCATCATGCAAAGTGATCGATGAATGTCTCTGTATACCTTAAACTGAGCTTTGTCTTAGTGGTTGAGTTTCAGGATGAGCTTCATTGTTATGCTGCTGGTCAAGTGGCATGTATTGTGACATGATAGACGTAATCTCGGAGTCCATATAAGACTGTAAGGAATATAAAAATATGTTAGAAAGAATAATTAAATTATCCACAGCCTCTTTAACAATGGCTTTTGCAAAAGTCATTGTAATCAAAATTAAGTTCTCACATTAGTTAGAACTTTAGGCCTTACGGGTTTTGTGTGAAGGGAATGTTGGAGATTATGATAAAATTATTCTATGAGCATTTTTACTAAACAAAACTTCACAAATATTTTAAATTAAATGAGCTTTTACTTACCCGGAACCTGTACTTGTAGAACAAGTAACCAGCTACACAAGCTCCAACGATTATTGCCACAAACACAAATGCGAGGAACCCGCTAGATTTACTGCTTCTTTCTGTAACAATAAAACAAAATTCTGATAAATCAGCCTAGGGATCAAGGAATTCTGAGTTTCTGAGCTAAGAATTGTCAATAACAATAAAATCAAGTAGGCATCAAGATGCTATGTATCTATTTATGAGTACGAGTACAAGTGAAAATAAAAACTCACACTGCAGAAGTTTAGTCCTTTATAGAACCAACAAAATCAGAAAATGCGTATAGTATAGTTTCATTTCTTTAGTTGTAGAAAAGTGACAGCGCAGAAGCTAGAAATGATCAACTAACAGATTAATTCTTTAAATAAACATTGAGATCTTTGTATAATGACCAAAATTTCATGGGATTCTTTCCAGATAATGCTCAAACCGGAACTTTCTTAACTTTGACTTCACATTAATCTTTACCGATACAAACATCTTCGCCTCTTATATACATAAGGTTTCCTTTGCATTTGCATTCATAACTACCCCAAGTGTTCTCGCAGGTGCAGCCATCACAGCGACAAACACTGTGTTCCTTACATTCATCAACATCTGCATATATCAGATCAAAAAAAAGTTTACGGATGTCAAGTTAAGATGTCTCTTAAATTGATCATTTGAAGAATATTAGAGACTGTCTTGGACTTCCATAATGGGGACAAACATTACCTTCACAATGAGTCCTCCCATCCCCAGTAAAGCCATATGGGCATTCACACCCGTTCTCTTCGGCCTGAATACAAGCCAAAAAAAGGGAAGTCAGGAGGCTTTGATACCTAAGGCATGTCAAGGAGAGTAATTTAACATTATTTTCTTCAAAAAACAAGGAAGCAATACTGAACTGTGCAAGCTGAGTGAGTTATGCGATCTCTAGTTTCTGACCAACATCCTCCATGGTTGATCGAACACCTTGCAGGTCCAAAAGCTGTCAATAAAGAGTGACTATATTACCATTATCATCCTCCTCGTGAAAGTAGCTAGCACTGTGAATACATGAGTTCCGGAATTTCGCTCTCTTCTCATTGTGGAATGTTAAAGGCATTGATGGATATATGATATGCAAAGGAAGTCTTTTAAGGAATCCATATTGCCGTGCTAAGTCATAAAAAATACTCCAAGTTTATATTTTTATTGGATAACTGGAAACTACACATGTATAGTAAGAAACTTTAGCCCAAGTCTTCAGAATTGGGAAAAGGCATACCTTCACAGGATGTGTAGCCATCCCCTCTATACTCAATACCATTGACGATGGGGCACTCACAAACTCTTCCCCTGAAAGTATCCTGTTAAGAATTCCAGGTCTTGCTATTAGTGTGATGCTAATTATAATCAATCACTAATTTAATGAAGAGAGGAAAGAATTGAAATTACTCATTCATAAGTACCTTGCAAGCAGTTATGTTAGCATCTCTGTCCTCCCAGCATCCTCCATTCTTTTCAAGGCACTGATTTGTCTCGAGATCTGATATGCACAAGTCCAGTACAAAATCAGACAATCATAGTTAATTTTCAGAACTTGGAGAATCATTTCAACTTAAATAATGAACTTAAATAATGAAACTTAGGTGCACCAACCTCCATTTAAACAGATTGAAGGCTCAGTAGTCTCCTTAAATCCAGCACATACAGCCTTCAGGACTGCAGTTCTCTCCAATTTCCCTTTAAAAAAACAAGCCAAGATCTTTAGAATACTGATATCAATGCTAAAAGGATCATTTAAATAAGTACAACCGAATGAGTTCAAAGAGAACGCATGATGTAATTTAAGCTGAATGATATGTTTACAGGCAAAAATTAACAAACCTCTATACTGCTCGTTGTTTATAATCAATGTGGGCAAGATGGTAACATCTCCACGATTTCCTTGCCCAACCTAAAATTACCAATGAGGCAAAATAATCAATTTATGCAAGATTCATTGATGATAGTTCATTATCTAGTGAGTTTGAAAAGATATAGAACTAAACCTGGAGTTTTTGTTCAGTTTTTAATACTTCATTCTCAGCATCAGCTTCAGGGTCGCCAACACAATCCTTTATTTTCTCAATGGGAAGATCTGTAGTCAAAATATTAAACTTAAATAAAGCAGTAAACAAAATAATCCAACTCTGATGCAAAAAAAAGTATCACAGGTGGAAATCTATTTAAGACAAACTTGAGTTCTATGAAAAAAGTTCATTATTTCTATGTTATTTAGAATACATGCAGCATATAATTTTAAAATTTTCATATTCTTAACACTTAAAATATCTCATAATTAAATTTTCAAGCTTGTACCAAACACTGTCTTAAGACTTACCCAATGATTTCATGACATTCTCAGCACAATCTTTACTGTATTTCTTCTCCTTCATAGAGCATCTGATATGGAAATCTGTTACGTAATCCCACCAGACCCATGACCGTTGGCTCTCATTGGCGACTCTATGGACACAGAGCTGCCTCAGATTCTCAAAAACCACATCCTTCCCTTCATATCCCTCCCAAAAATTCTTCTCGGGATCTGGTGCACAATATCTCCCATTGTTTATGCATTGAGATTTACACTGATCGCTGCCAGTAAAAGCCTTTGGACAAAACCATGTAATATAGTGTGGAGTGAAAAGAGTATAACCACCCCTCTCAAGAATCTGAGCATGACCCTTAAACTTCTTCACAAATTTCATCTGTTCATCGCAACGAGCTCCACATTCGTCATTGCTGTTTGTCCAAAACTCGTACTCAACTCTACTATCAGGATGAGGCATTGGCCACTCTATTTTGACCAAAACATGCCCATCTTTGTCTTTTAAAGCTTCCTTCAACTTCTCACCAAAAGATTTCCTTATCAGAGCAGATGGAATGTTAATCTTCTCTATGTACCCGTCTGCGGACTTGGTCCTTTCAGGAGAATCCATAGTTAAGAGAGGCTCCTCTTTATCGTCAATCACTAATACTGCTGCAGCTCCTGCTAATTGAGCATGCCATACCTTCAAGGCAAAAAGACACTCTACAAATGCAAATAATTTTGTCTCAGAATATGCCAATCCCCGGATTTTCTAAAATTATAGTACCACAAGGAGTTTAGCGGTTTTGAAGGAAATTTTTAATCATTTGAGAAAATCAACCATTCTGATCATGTCATACTGTAAACAACAGAAACTTAAATGAAAAGAAAACAGAACATCTAGAAACTCTAAAACAGATTCGGCTTCCAGTAAACAATCAAACACCCCAAGCTAAGGATTATGCATGGTAAGTCTTAAAACATCCTGATCACACGAAGCTTGGAGCAAGATTGATGAGAAAAGAGAATTAAAAAACAAGATTGAGAAAAGTCAACGGAGTTGACTTGAATATTACCTGCACGATCAATGAGAACAATAGAAGGTAAAGACTGGTCAGATTTGAAGGGCTTTTCACCCTCAAACGGTGAACAACCTAAAGCCCCGTTCTCAGGATATATCAATGAACCAGTCATGGAACCTCCATAATCGGGAACACCGAAATTTCCAGCCGCACCCTTCTCCTTATCCTGAAGCTCTTTAGGAGCCAAAACGGTGATATCGATCTTCTCCACCACAAATCGAGCACATACGGAGCTTACAAGAAACAAAATCCAGAACGATAAGCGAGGGATTATGGAATTTCTGAGAAACGCGATGCGATTTTCCATTGTTGGTGAAGAGGAAAGTGAGTAAAAAAACAGTGTAAATCTTTAACGGTCTAGAAGTGGAAATTCGAGTTTACAGAGATAGAAATGTTGGGGTTTTGGTTTCGTTTGAGGAGAAGAATTGAGTTTATGAATGAAGCAGTGACGTGAAGTGAGGGTAAACGACACAAGAAGAAGGCGAGAACTGGGTGGTGGTGGAAACATGGACGGAGTCAAGGAAACCGTCGGATTTTATTTTTTTTTTTTTTTGGAGGAAAAAATAGCTGAAACAATGACGTGTGAAACTTTATTAAAAAGAAGGAAAAAAAGGGGACAATTGCACTGAAGTCTTAAATAACTCTTTGTTAATATATTTCAATTGTGAAAAGACTAAAATACCCTCTCTCTCCTCTCCCATCACCACCCTACCCAAAAATAGCACTTCTTCTTTTTTCCCTCTCACCATCCCTTTTTTCTTGAATTTCTGGAACAACAATAAAACGGCAACCCCAAATTGGGAAACCAAGTTTAGGCAAATTAAAGAAGGATTGAGAGGGGAAAAATAAGATGAGTTGTTTTTTTGTTGTGTGGTGATGAGAGAGAAAAGAGGATGGGTATTTTGGTCTTTTCACAATGAAAATATATTACTCAAAAGTCTCATGTCACTTCATTGCACTTTAGAAATTTCAATGGCCTTTGGATATTGTTTTATCTTATTTGGGACTTCAGAATTTTCACTTAAAAAATTATTTATTTATTCTTCTTACGCATTTATATTTCAAAACTTTATAACTAAGACATGTACTTTATCAAAAAAAAAAACACTAAGACGCGATTAATTTTCTTCTGTTGACCAAAAAAAAGTAATTAATTTTATTCTTTACATTTTGACCGGTCTATAATTCTCCTTTTATATTTTTATGTGTACATTTTAAATGAAATATTTTTTATTTCAGACTAAAATTTAAAATTTATAATACAATGTAACGTTATAAAAGAATCATCTAGGTTAGAGTAAATAATGGGAGGCCTTTTTCATGTAACCTTTTATCGTTTTATAAAAAATTTGGCTACTTATAAAAAAAATTCATCTACTTGAAATGTATAATTTAAAAAGACTATTTTGAGTATATATAATTCAAAATTTAAGGGGATGGTATGCATACAAATAAAATATTAATATAATCAATGATTTGTGATACTATCATATATAATTTAATTAAGTGGATGGTAAAAAAGAAAATATTAATATAATCAATGATTTGTGACTACTTGCCTACTTGAATTAAAACATTTGAATGTTCAATTGCATTTGAGCGTTAGAGAATTCCTTTCTTCCACATACCTAACAATAATAATTAAAATGTCATTGTCTTTTTTTTTTAATCAAATTAAAATGTCATTGTCAATATACATTTTTTAACCATATAATCTGTTCTTATTGGACGGCAACGTACATTTCTTTGTTCTCGTAGGAATGCTTCTATTTTAAAATGAAGAGAGTAGTATACTAATACATGTATTAAAATGTGAAGAAAACGTTGAATAAAAAGAATGTGAAGAAAGCCAACATAAAATTTTAAATCAAACGTAATTAAACTAGAAAAATGGTTGAAAATAATAGAAGAAGTCTTAAGCCTTAAATTTAAGATAAAGTTAATTTTTTTAGAGTATTTTTATTTTTTTTTTTTTTTCAAACTAATTAGTTTTACTAATAAATCGATATATAATCTAATAATACATAATATATGATATTATTAAATAACTTATTTAACTTTCTTAATCTCCTAAAAAAAATGAATTTTGTCTTATATTAAGAAGGGAAGCAGATCCTCTTATTAGCTCTTTTTTTATGCATCCCTCATGAACCCATCTAGACTCTTGATTTGAAAGAAGAGAGAAAAATCAAAGTAGCATTATGATTTTTCAGATTAAATGAATAAACATGATTTAGAGATTATGAGGGATAGTGAGGAAATTGAAATCCGGTAGGGGAGTATAATAAATTATCCTGTATTTTAATTACATGGGAATTTGTCGTGCAATTTTTTTATTTTATTTTTTTGGGTAAAATTTGTCGTGCAATATAAGTTGCTATCAACCGGCTCAATAATCAAACGAATTAAAGAATATATCTTTGTAATAATCCAAGCCCAATGGTCAACTTTTCCAATGGCAAAAACCATAAATTTTAACGATACTATGAAATTTAAATAATAGTAGAATTTAACTTTTCCATTTGTTTGGTTCTTTTTGACAATTGAACGTTAATTTCCAATCAAACATGCTAACAGAAATTTCTTGGGGATATCGATAAAATTAAAAGAATAATCCAATGAACTTTTCTTTCATTTTCGTCCTAAATTCAGAAAACCTTTTAGTATGGCATATATTTTTAAAATTATTCAACAAATAAATAAAAAATATGATCAAGAATACCTTTATAATATACTCCACATACACACACATATAGTTTTAATATTTCTGCTTTTATTGTAGAAAGGTTTTTCTACCACACTCACATAAAAGTGAGTGGGTTCCATTAATATATTTTTTTCTCTCTTCTATTCACAATAGAACTCACTGACTTTTATGTGAGTGCCGCGAAAAAAAAAAAAATCTACAGCAAAAACAAAAACATTAAACCTTATCTATATACTATATAAGTTTAACATGTTTTTGTGTGCATAAAATCAGAAACATGAGCCCTTTATATAAATAGTGAAGCTTATTATAAACATAAACATTAAACATGCTAAGTATATCTTTTACGTGAGATATGCACTTAATTATGGAAACAATCCTTACTTAATTCCTCGTAAAGATTTTATATATATATATATATTTTTCTGGTTTGGTTATACTTATAATCAATAATTTTTAATTTTTAATATATGTTCTTTTAAGAGTTTAGTTACTTACATTACATTATCATACACAATGACTTGGTCTTCGGCCACCAAGTCATAAGTCAACGGAAAAGTTTCTAAGTCTAGGTCAAAGTGGAAAATGTTGTGGCCATTACACTTTTCATTCTTTCTTGCCTTTATTTTCTTTTATACAAGTCTAAGGTTATCGTTAAGTTATACAAAATTCTCTAAATTTTAGGTTAATTGCAGATAACTGCCTGATATTTTAATGATTAATTTTAACCCTTTTGACATTTTATTTATTAACCATGAACCCCTTACTGTTACGTTATTGTTATTTTTTTTAATGGAAACCTTTTACTGTTATGTTATTGTTATTTCTTTAATGGAAATTGTTTCAAATGTTCTGAGAAGCCTTAGCCAATCTTCTAGCTCTGCAAACACCATTCATTTTGTGTAGTATAAACGAAATGCCTTATTCTATTAACAACAGCTCAAAGTCATTTCGGCACCCCTCTTCCTTGCGTTCCTTAAAAAGGTTTATGAACAAGGCTCCCTTTCTATGTGGAAAATGTCTAAATTATATATATTTCCTACTTTAGGAAAGGAAAGGAAAGGAAAGGAAAAAAGAAAAAAAAAATAGGAAAGAAGTAAAGAGTGAGAAAATTAAAAAACGAAGAAAGAAAGTTTCCCTATTGAACTTTGTGAGAAAACACACTACAAAAAACGTAACGTTTGTCGCGGTGATCTTGTAGCGGTCAAGAGCAACCGCTACAAATGAACAAATTAGTAGCGGTTTAAACCCCAACCGCCACAAATTAGTAACGGAAGCATTGCCGCCAAAATCGACCATTTTGCTTCGCTTTTTGTCACGGTTCACAAAACCCAATCAAGCTACAAATATGGCGCCGGCCTTTGGCGCGTTATGGCGCGAAGTCCGTCGCGGTTGTTTCGTAGCGGTTATGTCAAAATAACCGCTACCAAATCACGAAACGACACACCTTTGTCACGGTTAGAAGAAAGCGACACGTTGACCGCGTCAAAAATTCAAATTTGGTAGCGGTTCTCACAATAACCGCTACAAAATTTATTCTATAAATAGCCAATTCCATCCGTACAACAATTATAATGTTTAAAAATATTCTAAATCTAGCTTTGTCATTTGAAAGAGCATTCTTGGCTTTGTTCTCGAAACATAAGACGGGCATATATCTCAAAGCACCGATCTCGGAGATGAGTCCGGAGATATTTGTCTGTCTTCTCATCGTTCAAGCCGAGAAGGTTCCTTCGATGACAATCCGCATTCGATATTCATTGACCGAAGACTTCTACTCCTCTAAATATGTCTAACACGCCATCGAATATTGGGTTCAATACTAGCCACCTTTGTCTCGGCAAATATCTCGATCAAAATGAGTCGTGAGTTTTTCATGGGAGATCGGTGGCTATACCGAATCCGAATATTCACGAGGCATGTTGGACAATTTTCAATAGACTTGTCATTTCTAATTTTATAACGAAATTAAAGAAAATAATTGAGAATGCTTTGATTATAATAAAGAAAAAATCCAAACTAATTAGTTTGATTTTTGATAAATCAAACTAATTAGTTTGGAAATTTTTTAAAAAAATATATTAAGATCTCGTAGCGGTTTTGGTAATAACCGTTACTGAAGTTAACTTTTGTAGCGGTTTGTATAACCGCTACAAATATTCACATAGAACGAGGAACATTTGTCGCGGCGGACGTAGCGGTCTTTGCATAACCGCTACAAATATGACGCGGTTATTAATTTGGTAACGGTTTCTGTAACCACTACAAATTGTCACCCAGAACGAGGCACATTTGTCGCGGATTTAGTGGCGGTCTTAGATAAAACCGCTACACAAATCACGCGGTTATTAATTTTGTAACGGTTATTTGGCTATAACCGCGACTAATTGTAGCGGTTATTATACCTTCTCACCTTTGAAATTCATGCGCGTCTTGTTCCCTCTCTTTTTCACTTCTCTCTTTTCGCTTTTACCTTTCAACATCATGGTTTCTCCCAATAAAGGAAAAGGAAAGGCGGTTGAACCACCGAAAAAGTTTATCGGGGTGGTAGTAGTAGTGCGGGGCCGTAGGAGAGGTCGTGGGATTCTAAATATCACCATTCAGCCTCCTAGAGTAAATATCCCGCCCCCTCAGCCAGATAACCCTCTTCAGCCCCCTCAGGTTGGGAATGAGTTTGATGAGCTCTTTGTAAATCAGCCAATCCCAAGCCCAGCGACCCTACATGAGACCGTAGGTGGAGGTCGAGGCGTAACTCTATCGATTGAGGACATCCTCAATGAGGAAAATCCGGACATCGACATTGAGTTTCCCTTAAATGAAGCGAGAGCGGTTTCTCGATGAGGAGAACGAGCGGGAGCAAGGGAACCCCGACCGTCGTCTTCTCGTTCCACCGGATTTGCGGTGGATGTCGAAGGTAAGTATAAGTAATTTATTGGAAACAAATAAAATTTAAATTTAAATACAATATAACAATTTTGTTATAATTATGCAGATCCACATGGGAACGTCAGCGGGAGGACGCTGGATCTTCATACGCCGAGTCGAGTCGGGAGGGGGACAACTATCGCGTGATAGTCCTGGAACACGGACACGGACCAGCCCGACGGGACCGGTGGCCACTGTTAAACCGATACCCATCACGGTTAGGTGGGAATTGGGCATGGTTCCCAATCTATTTCCACGATGGAAAAAGGTCCCGAAGGAAAACAAGGATAGGGCGTTCGAGGACATTGTGCGGGTAAGTTATGTTGTGTAATTAAATTTTACATGTTAATAGTTTTAAGGTGTATAAATTGTGGCTCATTTCGTTATATATTTCTTAAATAATTATTAATTAATTACTAATTACTAATTATTTTATAATGTAGAAAAAGTTTAAACCGCGAGCCAACGCGAAGAGGTATGTCAAGATGAAGATGGGAGAAGCGTGGAAAAGCCGGAGGGTCGTGCGTACGACCAGCGAGAATGGAGATGGGACTATGCCCGTGCAACAACCGATGGCAAACGTCCCAGACGGCATGGAGCCAAATGAATGGGCAGCTTTTGTCCAATATAGGAGGAGTCCGGGGGACAGTACGTTTTTTAATTAATATAGTTTAGTTTTGAATGTAGTTGAAAATTTGTTCTAATTAATTTTGTTTGAATGTAGTTTAAAAATTTAAATATAGAGTAAAATATAGATTTGGTTTAATTAGAGTAAAATACATTGACTACACTTCTATTGTACCTAAATTGCACAAACAACTCATTTATTTTGCGGGCTCTATCGCAGAGGAACACCGAGATCCGGGGGCAGCTCAAAGGGTCAATCACACGTCGGGATCCAAGACGTTTCTCGTGACCTACGGTGAGATGGTATATTAAAAGCTAAATTCATCGTATGTTAAATGATTATTGTTTCGTTTTAGAAATAACAAAGTTTATATTCTTTTAGCAAGAGGAGGCTCGGGAGGAGAATCGTCGACGGACTATGGGGAGTTGTGGACACGCACACATAGACACCGTGATGGGACGCCGATCTGCGGAAGGCGAGAGGAGATAATAGTAAGTTAAAAAAAATATTAATTTAACTTAATTTAATTTAATTGTTTGATTAATGTTTTATGAAATATGTGCGCGGACCCGGATTGAGCGAGAGCCAAAGCCAAGAGATACGAGCGTCGCAGCCCCGGAGTCACGGGGTTCTATTGATCCTACGGCCACTTTGAAAGCGGTGTGGGCCCCGTCGAGCATCCCGGCCGTGTTAGGGGCTTTGGGCTAGGCGCCGAGGCCTAGCATGGTGTACGGCAAGGCCTCCTCCTCCGGCGCCGGACCTCCGGCTCGAGCGAGTGCAACAACCCGAGGCGGTTGATGCGATGATTGCCGAGAAAGTTACCGCGCAGTTGCCGAGCGGTGTTGCCGCAGATTCGCGAGGAATGAGGCCAAGACTAGGCGCATGCGGGAGAGCCTCACAGTTGGTTCGCTACTCGAAGCAAAGCGCGGTCAATTGCCGGGGCCTTGATGAGTTGCCGCCGACAGACGTTTCCGTCTCCCGAGCCTCCCCTCCGTTCATCTTCGAGGATTCCCCTTCGGCTCCCCCGCCTCCCCCCCCCCCTCCGGAACATGCTGCTGGTGAGGAGGAGGACGATGTTACCTCTGGTCGAGCTCGCGCCGCCCCTGAGAGAGACCCCCCTGAGACAGGATCTGATCATCGGACTCCTGATAGTTAGTTCTTCTTTTGTATGCCCCGGATGTTTGATGACAATTTTATTAAATGTAATTACTTGTTTTCTTTTTTTCGTAGATTTTTACAATTTAAACATTTGTTATCTTTTTTTTTTCGGAATGTTATGAAAATTTAAATTTTATAAAAATATGATTTTTATTAAAAATTTACATTTTAAAAATTTTTAAATTTTAATACATTAGTAGCGGTTTTAGAGTTTCACCGCCACAAAATATATTAGTCGCGGTTTCAATGAAGAACCGCCACAAATTTGATTCACATTTGTAGCGGTTTCATAACCGCGACAAATTTTGAATTTCAAAGAAAAAAACCGCCAAAATGTAATAACGGTCATCATTTGGTATCGAATTCGTAGCGGTTATAAAACCGCTACTAGGTAAAGGCGGATTTTTTATTCAATTTGTCGCGGTTAAGGAACCGCGACAAATGTAAATTTCGTTGCGGTGGATGTCGCGGTTTTGTAACCGCTACAAATTGTCCCCTGTTGCATTTAAACATCTCCGGTTACGAGATGATAGTAATTAAACATTGTCTCCACATTTGTATGCTTTCCTAGCTTTGTTTACTACGATGGATAAGTCATGGATCAAGATGCCGCGCAGTTCTCTGTATATTTAGCGGGATTGAAAAATTTCATAGATTTCGCCTTCTCTCACGCTAGCATTAATGGCAAGATCGTGTGTCCTTGTTGTAGATGCAAGTTTAAGAAGTGGCAAACACGAGAAGGTGCTATGGAACATCTGCTTATGAAGCCTTTTCCGAAGCATATACATTACGGGATGTTCATGGTGAGAAACGTGGTATGGGATATGGGGATCATCTTCCTCAAACCTCACAAGTAGGAAATCAAATAAATCAAGATGATCCGGTTAATGAAGCTGTTCGCGACGCTTTTGGTGTTCAAGACGACAACTTCACGACAGAAGTGAAGGGTCCTGAACCAGTTTTCTTCACGAATGAAGCAGCTCGGGAATTTTTCAGCGTCATGGATGAGAGCGATCGTCCTCCGTATCAAGGTTGTCGAAATATTCAAAATTATCCTTTCGATCAAATTGTACCATATCAAGTGCATGTGTGGCATCGGCGATAAGGCGATGTCGATGTTGTTGGACTTACTACGAGATGCTTTCCCCGACGTGGACATTCCCACAACCTTCTACGAGGCCAAGAAGATAATCAACAAATTGGGATTGAACTACGAAAAAATTGATGCCTCGCCCAACGATCGCATGCTTTATTGGGGGAGGACGCTCGGAGGGAGACTTGTAAGAAGTGTCACACTTCGAGGTTCGGGAGACGATTCGAAGGGAAAAAGCAGAAGAAGAAACCCGCAAAGATTCTCGGGTACTTTCCTTTAAAACCTCGATTACAAAGATTATTTATG
Source organism: Acacia acuminata (assembly GCA_019022655.1). Classification (NCBI taxonomy): domain Eukaryota; kingdom Viridiplantae; phylum Streptophyta; class Magnoliopsida; order Fabales; family Fabaceae; genus Acacia; species Acacia acuminata. Next base: position 1,006,802 of record JAFJYI010000166.1, read on the forward strand.
TCGTCCAAGACGGTGAGCATATGAGGTGGCATGAAGCCGACAAGAACGAAGATGGTAAACTCGACATCCACGTGATGGTGAAGCGTGGAAAGCGTTCGACTCGGACTTTCCCGATTTCGCAGCGGACTCTAGAAATGTTCGTCTTGCTTTGGCCACCGATGGTTTTAATCCGTTTGGTAATCTTAGCACAAGTTATAGTATATGGCCGGTTGTTTTGATACCTTACAACTTGCCCCCTTGGATGTGTATGAAACAGAGCTCCTTCATTATGTCCATGATCATTCCGAGGCAAAAAGGCACCGGGAAATGACATCGATGTGTATCTACAACCGCTTATCAAGGAGTTGGTGGAGTTGTGGAACGTAGGCGTCGAGACGTATGACGCGCACGAGAAGACACTCTTCAACTTGCGTGCGGCGTTGATGTGGACTATCGGTGACTTCCCGGATTTGGGAACATTATCCGGGTGGAATGTGCATACCGGCCTTGCGTGTCCGGCTTGCAATTTTGACTCGACTCGGTGCGCCTTCCCCGGGGGCCGTAAGTGGTGCTTCATGGGTCACCGGAGGTTTCTCGATGGTACGCACGGGTTTAGGTTGCAACGCAACCGTTTCAATGGGCAACGGGAAAAAGAGGACCTCCTCGCATATTATCCGGTGCGAGAGATCATAGAAGCAGACATTGTGGATGTTGATTTTGAGTATGGGAAGAAAGACGATCCAAGCAAAGGCCGGGACAAAGACGGTCGGGGCTTCGGTTAGGGACCCAAAGAATGGCGGAAGATAAGCGTCTTCTTCACTCTTCCGTATTGGAAAGATAATTTGCTCCGACATAGTCCGGATGTCATGCACATTGAAAAGAATGTGTGCGACAATGTGTTGTACACGATTATGAATGAACCAGGCAAGTCAAAAGATCATCTTCAAGCGAGGAAAGATTTATGGGAGATGGGGGTTCGTGCGAGACGCGTGGCCGGATGAGCATGACAGATTTCAACCGGCAAAATTCACCCGACAAAACCGAATAAGGAAATCTTCCTCGCCACTTTGAAGAAAATAAAAGTTCCCGACGGGTATTCAAGCAACATTTCACGATGTGTGGACGTGCGAGGCTCGGAAGGTTATCGGGTGAAGAGTCATGACTCACATGTGCTTATGCGCAGCTTACTTCCGTCGGCCATAAAAAATACACGCCTCTCGATGTGTCGATCGTTTTGGTCGAGCTTTGTACTTTCTTTCGGAAGTTGTGTTCCAAGGTGTTGATCGTGGAGGAGCTCGACCAGTTGCAACAGCAAATCATTCTTACTGTGCCATTTGGAGATGATCTTTCCTCCTTCATTTTTCACGGTCATGGTTCACCTGACAGTACACCTTGTTCACGAAACAAAGCTTTGTGGCCCGGTTCACTACCGATGGATGTATCCTATTGAGAGGTACTCTTTTAAAATTAATTACTTCAGCATTATATTACTTCCTAGTCGCATGTTTAACCATTGATGTATCGACATTTTTCCTCATTACTTTATAGGTTCCTTGGGAAACGAAATCTTACGTGAGGAATAAGGCGTGGCCTGAAGGTTCAATAGCAGAAGGTTATATTGGGGATGAGGTCTTATATTTTTGTTCCAGGTACCTTGATGACATTGAGACGTCATTCAACCGGCCGCCTCGTGTGGACGATTGTCCTGAGCCAGACCCAGAGCCAGCAGCTTCAGAGTTGTTATTCCCTCGTGTTGGTAAACCGGTTGGCGGATGTGAGAACTTCAAACTCACGGCACTTGAGAAGTTTCAAGCACATAGACATGTCTTGATCAATTGCACTCAAGTTGAACCGTACCTTCGATAAGGATTGCACACAGATATATTTGTTATCCTATATGTTTCCCGACATTTTATAGGCACATTTATTGCTCGTCATCGCATGTTTAAATTGTAGGGAATTCGGGAGTCATGTGAAGCGTCGGTTGAGGATCCGTTCACGACATCCTCCGAAATTGATAGAAAGGTCCACGAGAGAATTCCGGGGTTGGTTTAGGAGGAGAATAATGAATGACCACAACCCCCACTCGCGGATTCGAGCTCTCGCACTCGGCCCGCTTGACCACGCCCAAAGATTTACGGCATACAATGTGAATGGCTTCAAGTTTTGCACGGTTTCACGAGATCGTGGATTGCTCACCCAAAACTCGTGTGTATATGGCACGTTTGGGACGAGGAGTTATGCGAGCAAAGAGTGACGGAACATGCAGTTCGGTGACGTCCCGTATTATGGAAAGCCGCTTGATGTGGTCGGGATAACTTACCAAGGCATTTTCTCGTGACGCCTGTTCAAGTGTTTGTGGGCGAATACGACAACGTCCGGGGACTCACGACTAATGACTTAGGCATCACATCGTGAATTTCTCTCGCCCTATTCACACCGGTCGGTCGAAGATGACGAGCCGTATATTCTCGCCTCGAGGCCCATCGGGTTTATTATGTCGCCGATGAGAGGCACGGGGATTGGAATATGGTGGTTCACCTAAAGCCTCGGGACCTTTATGACATGGGCGATGGTGAGAACGTCGCCTACGATTGTGAGCCGCTCCGACCCGCCGGTTTTGAAAACTTCTTCCCAGACGGCGATGACACTTTACCTATAGTTCGGTACGTTTTTAAATAGACGCAATATGAAATATAAAAATTTTGATTTCACAAAAGTTTTATATATGTCTTATTCTAAATTCAACTCAAACATAACTTTTTATACAAACTTTTTTTTGTAGGGATCTTGACGCTTGATTGAGACGAAAAATTATCCCTTCTCTTCCTTTTATTTTATTTTTAAAAAAATGTAAAAAAATTATTTTGTAGCGGTTCATGACCGCTACAAGAATAAAAATAACCGCTACCAAAATTTGATTTGTAGCGGTTAATAACCGCTACTAGTTAGATAAAACCGCTACTAAGCTAACCGCTACAAAAACCGACACAACAACCGCTACAAAATGTTGCGCGAGATCAAAATAAATACCTCGCCACCAACCGCTATAATTATATGTTTTCTCGTCTGTCTTCTCTTATATTTTCACGTTTTCTCTCTTATATTTTCACGTTTTACGAACGAGGCAAAGTGTTTGGATGGGGTAAGTGTCTCTAAACTTCATCAAATCTAGCCATTCTCGAAATATTTGTTTTTTCTTCTACCTCGATGATATTATTTTATCTTATTTTACAGGTATATTTTGTCAATTCTCAACTTTCTTTCTACTTTCACCTACTTATTCTTTGATCAACTTTCCCACATTTTTGTTTTTTAAAATTCATTTTATTTAACTAACTCATAAATTGTTGATTCTCATTCTTTTTACACATTTAAAGACATCTTATACAGTTTTCTATCAAATGTTAATATCCATTTATAATTAGTAAAAATATAAATGTTTATTAATTCAACATTTTATAATCATAAAAAAAATTTTGTAAATTTTCTTTTTTAAATTTCATCTTTTTGTCGCGGTTATGACACCGCTACAAAAAACGAAAATAACGAGGGACATCTGAAATTTAAAAATTAGGGCGGGAATTTGGTCACGGTGATATCACCGCGACAAAAAATTGTTTTGACACCTTTGTCACGGTTTTAAAAACCGCTACAAATAAAAAAAGCGGCAAAATTTTTTTAAAGAATAATGGCTTGAAAATGGTCACGGTTGTATAACCGCGACAAAAAATTATTTAAACAAATTTGTCACGGTTTAATGACCGCGACAAATGTGATGGCCGAATGTTTTGTAGCGGTTTTTTGACCGCGACCTTAATAGCGACAAATTTAATGGCGGGAAAAATTTGTAGCGGTTTTTTGACCGCGACTAATGTGTTCATTAGTTGTCGGCTTAGCCTTATATAGTGGCGGTTTATGTGCGTTGAGTAGCGGTTTTTTTTAACCGCTACAAATGTTCTTGTTTCGGTCGTTTTTGTGGCGGTTTTAGTAACCGCGACAAATTTCATTTGTCACGTTTAAAACCGCTACTAATGTGTATTTTTAACCGCTACAAATGACCGATTTTTTTGTAGTGACATATTCTCTTGGTGTTCCCTAATTTAAGGTTGTGTTTCACTTATTTAAGTGGAGAGGGGACATATTAGGTTTTTGGACTAAGAGGCCTCGTCGATGCTGGAGCGGTAAATCAGCGTCTGTACATTTGATGCTCGTTGAATCGAGCTGAAATTTGATCAGCTTGTTTAGAACATATGGTTTGTCATTTTCAACGGTGGGATCGTCATTTGGAGGCTTTGTATGAGAGAAAACGCGTTCATGGCCAGGGACCTTACCTTTTTTCTGGTATTTTGGATTGCTTTACTCTCTATTATAAGTTTGTAGCTTTCATCATTTGGCTGGCTAATTTTATGTGTTTGTGCATTTATTTGAGACTATCTTGTACCATATTTTAATCATAATTGATCATATTTTCATTGGTCTAAACAACCTATGGTTATTACCTTAGACTTGAGGGGTTTTCTACATTAATAATTTTGGTGTCTCTTATGCCATTTAATTTCTACCATAATTTTGTTTATTTATTTCCTCATAGACTCTTGTAAGTGATGGAAAGATTTAACATCCGTTGTGCTCCTTTCTAACACAATCCTCCTATCGAAGCATATCAAAGCCACCTTTCTTAGCATAAATATTTCTTGTCCTAAAAGTGGAAACAAGGTGGCCAAAGATGCTCTATAGTTTCCTTTGGATATTTTGATAATAGGGTAAATGTGCAATTTTAACAAGAATGTTTTGTACTAGGGCATCTAGCGCCATGAAGCTTTTCATTGTGCTAAAATACACATAAATATTACAAAGTGGGGCGGCACTACTTTTAAGGTGCGAGAATGGTGATATCCATATTGGTCACTAATGAGTAAATGAAGTGTGCCTAAACTTCATCTATATACCAATATATGTCAAGAAAACGTTGCATAAAAATAATGAGAAGAAAGCAAACGTAATATTTGAAATCAAACCTAATTTAAATATAATTGTTCAAAATATTATAATACGCTATTTTTATTTTTTTAATTTAACCTGAGTATTTGTCGTGCAATTTAAGTTGCTATAAACCAGTGAACCATCTCAATAATCTGAATAAATTAACGACTATATATATATATATATATATATATATGTAATGGTCGAAACCCAAATATCAAGACAACCAAACCCAAAATTAAATTAAGGAGAAATTAACTTTTCCAATTGTCTATTTTTTTGGACAATGAAACCTTAATTTCCGGTCAAACAGGTTAAAGGGACATCGATAAAATTAAAAGAAGAATCTGATGAAGCTGTCTTTCATTTTCCTCGATGATTCAGAAAACCTTTTAGCACGGCATATACTTTTCAAATGATTTGGCAAATAAAAAAAAATAAAAAAATGAGATAAAGAACCCATTCATATACATATATATATATATATATATATATATATATATATTACGTGAGATATGCACTCAATTATGGAAACGATCCTTACTTAATTCCTAGTAATGAAATTTTTTTTTTTACTTAATTCCTAGTAATGAGTTTCCAAGTCTAGGTCAATGCGGAAAATGTTGTTTTTTTTTTTTTTTTTTTTTGTTGTTGATATTTTTCTGGTTTGGTTATTCTTATAATCAATAATTTTTAATTTTTAATATATGTTTTTTAAGAGTTTAGTTACTTACATTATCATACCCAATGACTTGGTCTTTGGCCCCCAAGTCATAGTCAACGGAAAAGTTTCTAAGTCTAGGTCAATGTGGAAAATGTTGTGGCCATTACACTTTTCATTCTTTCTTGCCTTTATTTTCTTTTATACAAGTCTAAGGTTATCGTTAAGTTATACAAAATCTTCTAAATTTTAGGTTAATTGCAGATAACTGCCTGATATTTTAATGATTAAATTTAACCCTTTTAACATTTTATTTGTTTACTATGAACCTCTTACTGTTACGTTATTGTTATTTCTTTAATGGAAATTGTTGCAACTGTTCTGAGCGGCCTTAGCCAATCTTCTAGCTCTGCAAACACCAATCATTTTGTATAGTATAACATAAATGCCAGCTCAAAGGCATTTCGGCACCCCTCTTTCTTGATGTCTTCCTTAAAATGGTTTATGAACAAGGCTCCCTTTTTATGTGGATAAATGCTCAAATTATATATATTTCCTATTTTAAGAAAAGACAAGAAAGGAAAGAAAACGAAAGGGGAAAAAATAGGAAAGAATTAAAGAGTAAGAAAATGAAGAAAGAAAAAAGGAAAAAAAAAAAAAAAAAAGAAGAAGGAAAGTTTTTTATTGTTGTTTATGAGAAAGAATATTCTCTCAAAGTTTCCTAATTTGAGGTTGTGTCTCACTTATTTTAGTGGAGAGAGGCGTATTAGGTTTTGGGCAGTGAGGCCTCGTCAATGCTTGAGAGGTCAGAGAAGTCTAATTTTGTAGCCATGTGAGAGAAATGCAACTTCACACGTTAATATTGATAAATTGGCTTCTGCACATTTGTTGCTCATTGAATCGAGCTGAAATTTGGTGAGCAGGTTTAGAACATATGTTTCGTTGTTTTCAACGATGGGATCGTCGTTTGGAGGCCTAGTATGAGAAAAAACGTGTTCATGGTCAGAGACCTTTTTTCCGGTATTTTGAACCACTTTATTTTCTATTGTAAGTTTTTAGCTTTTGCCATGTGGCTAGGTGATTGCATGTGTTTGTGCATTTGTTTGAGACTTCCTTGTACCCTTTTTAGATCATAATGGATCATATATTCATTGGTCCGAACAACCCGAGGTTTTTACCCTAGACTTGAGGGGTTTTCCATGTAATAATTTTAGAATCTCTTGTGCCATTTAATTTCTGTCATATGTTTATTTATTTGTTTCCTCATAAACTCTTGCAAGTGATAGGAAGATTTAACACTGCAATCCTTCCTAACACAATCCTCCTATCAAAGCATATCAAGGCCATATTTCTTGTCTTAAAAGTAGGAATAAGGTGGCCAAAAATGCTCTATAGTTCCCTTTGGGTATTATGATAATAGGGTGAAGGTGCAATTTTAACAATAATATATATTTTGTGTTTGGGACATCTGACACCATTAAACTTGCTAAAATACATATAAACATTACAAAGTAGGGCAACACTTTTTAGGACCGAGAACGGTGATATCCATCTTGGCCACTGCAAATTGAAACAATACCCAAAATGCCAAGAGAAACGAAAGTGAAGAGAGAAATGTTAAATGTTTGGTTTGATATGAGGAAACGATCGTCATTTTTTATAATTTTTCTCTTGTATAAATGACTAAATGCCAAGTCAGTGAGATAAATAGAGGTATAGTGGGATTAATTTATTTGGGGGGGGGGGAGATTACTTTTAGTTTGATATGGAGAGAGTATATGCTGAAGACAAAATTTAGATTGCTTTGCTTATACTTCCTCTAGTGGCTCTATCGTAGGGCATGTTTTAGAAGCAATATTTGGTTTCTAATTTAACCCACCAATAACCTCCTCATTAATTACTTTTTTTCCCATTTTATCCTTATTATTAGTTGAGATTTAAAGTTGAAAAAATTAGAACACATAATTTAGTGGGGAACAAAAATTGACAAGAAGAAGAAGAAGAAGGGAATTATCAAATTTGGGAAAAATTTAATTACTTAATTTTCATTCGTTGACATGTGAGAGTTAGTTATAAATACTCCCTCCGGTCCTAATTATGGGAACATTTTTGTAGTATAATTTACACTACAAAAGTGTCTTATAATTAGGACAAGAGGTAGTACCTCATTGGAGAGATAAGAATAAGTATACATTAGATCCAATTATTCAATCCAATATTGTTATGTGCGATTTGTATTAGTCCTTAATCATTAAACTAAGGCATATTATTTAATTTGAGTAGATTAAAAAAGCTAAGCAAATTACTGGTCAAAAGAAGTAAATCACTTAAATAGAACATATGTATGACATTATTTCTGTGAAATACATACATATAACATTGGATGCACGTAGGCATGCTACCCCTGCATATTTGGTCAACAAATGTTGACCATTAGAGTTGGTTAACGGATGGGCAACATTGCTCGGTTTTTTAAACTTTCAGAACATTTGCCCCATCAAAAACTTTCAAGTTCCCAATACCCATATGTGAAAACTTTCAAGGCATTTAAGTCCTTTAATCCTAGGTTATATATCAGTTTAGGACTATACTTACATCAAGTTCCCAATTATACGTGATTGTCCTATTTTTTGTACATGAGTTTATTGTTAAATTATAATAATTCAAAAATAGGACATCTGACCAGTTTGATTGAAAAACTTGATGAAATGGATGTAAAGAACTTGACCTAAATATTTTCCATCAATTTATAAGTTCGGAAAATTAGTTTTAAAAAAATGATAAATATAATAAAGGCTAAAATATACTTGTAGTCTTTTAAATTTTACATAAGATATACTTTTGGTCCTTTATCTTTTTAAAGTGTACTTTTGATCCTAAAATGTTAACACCGTCACTGAACTCAAGTGGTGAATAATAACATTTAATTACACAAATTTTATATATTCTTCAATTTACCCATATTTTAAATTTAAGCTTAATAGTATTTAATTACATAATCATCACTTAAGTTTACATCGTTATTACTTGAGTTTGCATTTTCCGTTAATAAAACTAATGGTGTTAGAATTATATGACTAAAAGTATACTTTAAAAAGTTAAGAGACCAAAAACATACCTCATGTAAACTTAAAGGATTAAAAGTATAGTTTAGCCTATAATAAATTAAATCAGTAAAGGTCCAGCATTCAGGATTAAAATGCATTTTCAAAGTAGATCATACATTTAAGATGGGATGGGTATTAATAATGGTCTAACGGAATTTCGACATTTATCTAAATATATTTCCATTTTTAAAAAAATTTCACGGCGTTAATATTTAATTGGAGATAATTGTAGCTAATGAATAAATGAAGTGTGCCTAAACTTCATCTATATACCAATATATTTATTGAAATAATTGTGAAGAAAACGTTTTTTTTTTTTTTTTGAACGCTTATGTGAAGAAAACGTTGCGTAAAAAGGATGAGAAGAAAGCAAACATAATATTTGAAATCAAACCTACTTTAAATTATAATTGTTCAAAATACTATAATAAGCTATTTTTTTTATAAAAAAAATTAACCTGAGTATTTGTCGTGCAATTTAAGTTGCCATCAACCAGTGAACCAGCTCAGTAATCTGAATAAATTGACGACTATATATATTTATAATGGTGGAAGCCCAAATATCAAGACAACAAAACCCAAAATTAAATTAAGGAGAAATTAAGAGTAAATACCCTATTTGTTACCTAAAAAAAACACGGACACTATTTTGGTCCCTCAAACAACAAAAAACCCTTTTTAGTCCTTGAAAATGATGAATTTCTAAAAAAGGACCCCATTTTGGTCCCGAAAATTGCCAAAAACCCTTTTTTAGTCAATAAAAATGTCATATTTTAGTCCTGGAGATGAAAAAAGGTCCATATTTTTTTCCAGGGACCAAATAGGGTATTTACTCAGAAATTAAATTTTCCAATTGTCTATTTTTTCGGACAATGAAACCTTAATTTCCAGTCAAACACGTTTAAAGAAAAATCTAGGAGACATCGATGAAGTTAAAAGAAAAATCTGATGAAGCTCTTTCATTTTCCTCGATGAAGCAGAAAACCTTTTGCACGGCATATACTTTTCAAATGATTTAGCAGATAAAAACTAAGACCAATTTTGCCACGAAAGTATTGACTAGAGAAAGATTCAAAGATCCGGAAGTTTTGTGGTATCATTTTTGCCCGGAAGTTTACAAAAATTTGCTCCTAAAAAAAAATTTCGGGAGCAAAAATGATACCACAAAAACTTTCAGATGCTGGATGCTCCTAGTCAATACTTCCGTGGCAAAATTGGTATTTCTCCCTAAAAAAAAAAAAAAAAAAAAGATAAAGAACCCATATATAATCTTCAATATTATATATATAAGAAATTTAAATTATTTTCTTTGGACGCTAACATTCATTTGTTTTCATCTATATCATCATATATATATATATATATATATATATACTTCTTTCTTATTAATCAAGGGTTTTAGATTTTTTTTTTTTTTTTTTTTTTTTTTTTGATAGAAGTATCTTATATTCAACATACTTAGGTTAAATTTAGACATTCGTCGTTGCTGTTTGTCCAAAACTCGTACTCAACTCTGCCATCAGGATAAGGCATTGGCCACTCTATTTTGACCAAAATATGCCCATCTTTGTTTTTTTTAAAGCTTCCTTCAATTTCTCACCAAAAGATTTCCTTATCAGAGCAGATGGAATGTTAATCATCTCTATGTACCCGTCTGCGGCCTTGGTCTTTTCAGGAGAATCCATAGTTAAGAGGAGCTCCTCTGTCTCGTCAATCACTAATACTGCTGCAGCTCCTGCTAATTGAGCGTGCCATACCTTCAAGGCAAAAAGACACTCTACAAATGCAAATAATTTTGTCTCAGAATATGCCAATCCCTGGATTTTCTAAAATTATAGTACCAAAAGGAGTTTAGCGGTTTTGAAGGAAATTTTTTATCATTTAAGAAAATCAACCACTCTGATCATGTCATACAGTAAACAACCGAAACTTAAATGAAAAGAAAACAGAACAACAGATTCCGCTTCCAGTAAACAATCAAACACCCCAAGCTAAGGATTATACATGGTAAGTCTTAAAGCATGCTGATCACACGAAGCTTGGAGGAAGATTACTGAGAAAAGAGAATTCAAAAACAAGATTGAGAAAAGTCAACGAAGGAGTTTACTTGAATATTACCTCCACGATCAATGAGAACAATAGAAGGTAAAGACGAGTCAGATTCGAAGGGCGTTTCACCCTGAAACGGTGAACAACCTAAAGCCCCGTTCTCAGGATACGTCAATGAACCAGTCATGTAACCTCCATTATCGGGAACACCGAAATTTGCAGCTGCACCCTTCTGCTTCTCCTGAAGCTCTTTAGGAGCCAAAACGGTGATATCGATCTTCTCCACCACAAATCGAGCACATACAGAGCTTACAAGAAACAAAATCCAGAATGCGGAGCGAGGGATTATGGAATTTCTGAGAAACGCGATGCGATTTTCCATTGTTGGTGAAGAGGAAAGTGAGTAAAAAACTGTGTAAATCTTTAACGGTCTGGAACTGGAAATTCGAGCTTACAGAGAGAGAAATGTTGGGGTGTTGGTTTCATTTGAGGAGAAGAATTGAGTTTATGAATGAAGCAGTGACGTGAAGTGAGGGTAAACGACAGAAGAAGAATGCGAGAACCAGGTGGTGGTGGAAACATGGAATGAGACAAGGAAACCGTCGGATATATTTTTTTTGGAGGGAAAATGACATGGGAAATTTTATTAAAGAAAGGAGAAAATTGCACTGAAATCGTAAAAGGTGCCTTAGAATCTCCAAATTACATTCACTATGCCTAGTGTTTGTATATATTGTTATATTGTATTAGAAATTACTTAAACTTCTTTGTTAGTCTCATATTTGATTGGGATGTTATTCTTAAAATGAAGATTTTTCAAGAAATGCCTCACCCGGATGAAAACCAACGACGCCAATTGGGCAGAGAGCTGGGGCTTGATCCCAAACAAATCAAGTTTTGGTTTCAGAATAAGAGAACTCAAACAAAGGTGCTCTTTTTTAATTGCTCAAATCATCAGGAGAATGAATTCTTTTAGGAAAATTGCACTTAGATCACCAATAAGGAAAGATACGAGTCATTTGAAACATCAACTTGCGATGAAGTCCTGTGTGACTTTTTTGCAATATTTTTCATATGTGAAAAGACACAAATATCCCCATGTGTTTGTGTTGACAAGTCCATGAGCTTGTTTTGATAAGTCCATGTATATGTTTTAATAAGTTCAAAACTGTTTTAACAAGTTTATATGTATGTATTGACAAGTCTATGAGCATGAGCCTGTTTTTGACAAATCCATATGCATGTTTTGACAAGTCCATAAAACTGTTTTGACAAGTTCATATACATGTGTTGACAACTCTATATATGTTGACAAGTCCATGAGTATGTTTTGACAAGTCCATGAGCTTCTATGAGGACATTTGTGTTTTTTCATATATGAAAATATTGCAAAAAAATTCCACGAGACTTCACTGCAACTTTGAGATTTTAAGGTACCATTTTGTCGTATTTTCCCTTACTTGGGACCTAGGTGCAATTTTCCCTTTCTTCTAATTAATTACCATCCTATAACTTATAGAGTGTGTGTGTGTGTGATGGTGATCATGTTGGAATCCGTACACGCAGTGGAATTATAAAATTTTTACGAATCCCATTGGAGGATCTATCAAGGGCGTTTAAATCAAGGTTCGTTAGAAAAACCGTACCTATGCGAAGGGTTGAGAGTTTCGTTCAATACGGTCTAGTGTGCATCTCCCTCTTCGTGCGTCTCGGCCGTCGTACGTCTCGAACGTGGTGCTAGGGGTGGGCATGGGCAGGGCTGGGCAGGGCGAGACCCTTGCCGATGCCCTGTCCAAAGGATCATTGGGCAGTAAAATGCAACCCGATGCCCAGCCCTGCCCGATGAAGCCTTAACATTTTTGGGCTGGGCAATAATGGGCTGTGCTGGGCGGGCTTCCCCTGCCCAAATGGTGATATCTTGCCACATCCTATGTGAAAAAAATAGTTTTAATAATGATAAACAATATGTAAACTTCAAATGTAATTTATAATTATACATTATACACTTTAGAATATTTCAAAATAAGTCTACAACTTGAGTCTTGAAATTAAAAAGAGTATCATATATCTCAACAAATAGTCAAATATACACACGTGAAAAATTAAATAACATCCATAGTCTATTAAATACAAAGCATTATTAGTAATATAATGAACTAATGGTCAAATACTCAATGGATATATTAGAATTTTAGTAAATATATAATATAAGTCTATTAACTATTATATAAAAAATATTTATATCAAATATAATTATATATATACTTATTGGGCAAGGCCAAATGGGTAGGGCGGGATACCCAGCCCGATAATGCCCAGCCCAATTGTGCCCAATTTTTTTGGGCTTCTTTTTTTTGGGCTAGGCAGGGCGATTTTTTGCTGGGCTTGGGCGGGCGCACTGGGCTCCTGGGCTTCATGCTCACCCCTACGTGGTGCCATCTCGTTCGATCAAACACGAGTAGATTCTGCGAATCGCCTCCCTTTACCAGTATCCACAAGAATAACATTGAACACGGACGGTAGCGTGCTAGCGCCTTCAGTATTCTCGCGTCTCTCCTTTTTTCTCTAGGGTTTCTTGCGGCTTCTCTAATTCATCCGTGCTCTCAATACGACTAAATCAATATCTATTTATAGCGTTTCTAAAACCCTAATGAGCTGTATTAAAATATTCAAAATTAATCTAATTAATTTTGAATTGAATCTAAATTAAAACAATACATTAATTAAAATTTGTCCAATAGATCTAATCAAATATATTTATTTAATTGAATTATGAGCCTATAGATTTAATTTATCTTTATAAATTAAATATGAGATATGATATCTTTCTATTGAATTAAATCGAGATACTATATCTTTATTTGAAAATTAAATTAAGATACAATATCTCAATTTATTATAATTATTTAATTTATCAAATAAATTAAATACTATACATAACAATATTATTATCTATAATAATATCATTATTATTTTCAAATTTATATTATATTATAACATAATATAATATGATATATATATATATATATATATCAACCCTAGATTAAATACAATATTCATTAAATCTTAGACATATCTAAGATTCAATGAATCTGGACACTTTTGCTCGTATTGGGCTATTCTTGTATGCGATCCCGTAGGCCAACATGAGATTGGTAGTGGGCTAATACTGTACCAACCCACAAGTCGCAAGCGGCCTCTAGCAAGACATTGCGACTACCCAATTCATATGGGGATCGATGATACGATACAACCTATGGTACAACCATGTCACGTCCCTTTTGTCACGTGATAATTTGGTCAAGGATGAGGCATGGATAATGTCAACTTCCTATTTTTGACCATTACTTTCTCGATTCTCAAGTAATCTAATAATGGAAACTCCTTTCCTTCGTAGTATGGCCATACATTTCTCATACTCACTCATCGAGGGGCCCAGTATTATCTTTCTATAAATGTGAGGGACAAATTCCTTCTTGACCATTCACATCCCTCTGCATGAAAACCATTGATCTCGATCATAGCCTTTATTATCATCCGGTCAAATGTGACTTTTGACTAGATCAAAGATCAGCGACTCATCATGTAGGAATCCATGATGATTTAGGTCAAAGGCGTTGTGACATGGTTACATATGAGATAAGCTTACGACTAAATCCATGCAGCTTTCTCATAGTGGGTCGGCCCAGCACCTTGTACTCTTACCAATGCCCATGACTTTGATTCGTATCTCCATAGCCCATCAAAGTCATACTGGTCTTATCTCATCTTCGCTCCCGCGTAGATGATCGATCAGGGACATTTAGGATAATCTATAAGATATATCCAAGAATACAGTTATCACTATAAACATGCAAATGAAATGATAACTAAAGGAGAATACTTTAAATAACATAAACGTTTAAAGTACAATGACTTGGCCCTAGGACATAATTTCCAACAGATCATAATAATACAATTTGATTACATTTGCAATAAATTAATGTTTAGACTCAACATGAGCGAGAAGATCAATGAAACGCTTCGTGCTGAAAATGAAAGGATCGGATACAATGTGAGAATATAGCATTCAGAGAGGCACCGAAGGACAAGACTTGCCCCTCTTGTGGGGGTCCACCCAATGGCGAAGAAGAACTTGCCCTCCATGTCCAAAGGCGGCACAAAGAGAATGTTCAACTCAAAGAAGAGGTTACTTCATTAAATATATATAGTATATTCAGATTTGATAGCTATTTAATTTTCTACATAAAAAGAGATATTATGGTATTTTGCATTCATGAGATATTCTAAAAAGTTGGTTTAATGTCTCTTTTATTGATGCGAGTTATTTTGTCATTTATTTTTAAGATAAAATAAATATTTTTATCTCTATAATTTTTGATTCAATTGTAACTTAGCTTGTTCTTTACATTATATTGTCTGGGTACAATTCAATCACTATAGTTTTGATTTATTTGAAATTGGATTTATGAATTTTAACTCACACTACAACTCAATTCCCATAATTCTAACATTTAAAACTTTAGTTTCTAAGTTTCATGAAATATATAATTTTATTTTCTAAAAGACTGGGAATTAGTCTCAAATTTTAGGAATGGAGTTGTATTGAATCAAAGTTCAGGAACTAAATTACAATTGAATTAAAATTATAAGGATTGAATTGAACTAAGTTAAACTTTGAAGAATAAATTAGGACCGAGTCAAAACTATACTAAATAATTAATTTTCCCTTTGTTTAACTATTATTTTTCTAATATAAGGCAAATTATAATGATGAGTTGGTGTTTTTTTTCGGTATGAGAAAGTATCAAACATGCTTGCAAACTGCATTGGCAGACCAATACCAGAACTAGATTCTTCTGGGGATCATTCCTCGGCCGGATCTCCACCATGGAAACGCCGTTGCTAATGGGAGAAGTGGGGCGTGGAAAAGGATATGATGTGTCACCGGGAAATTACCCAAACCAAGAGAGTACTGGGAGTCCAAGTCTTGACCTGGACTTAGGATCTTTTGTTACAGTCTCAAATGGAAACAAGTTGCCGTTGCTAATGGGAGAAGTCACAGACGTGGAAAAGGATATGATGTTAGAGGCACCATGGATGCTAAAATCGCCATGGATGAATTAGATGCTATGAGAAGGTTATGCCTATTGATGAGCCCTTGTGGATCAAGACTTCGATTGGTAGTGGACAACTTGTTCTTCATCGTGATAGCTATGAGAAGTTGTCTAATAGGGCTAATCACTTCAGAAGTTCCAACAAAGTTCTTGATTTGCAAGGAAAACTCTCATTTTGTTTAAAATTGTTAAAACATCATCAAAACACATATAGAACTAACACAAGTTGTACTGGAAGCATCAAAAGAATCGCGAGTGGTTTGGATGAATGCCATGAAATTGGTTGACATGTTCTTAGATCTGGTCAGTATAGTACTTTTAAAACACCTGAATTCATTCATATGTAGCCTGAAATTAAAGAAAGGGGTTAATATCATTATCTTTCCTTATAATTTAATTTGATCGAATTTTAGTTTTCGCCTTTGTAGTTTCAAATTGTTAGTTTTGATCTCTTTACTTTTACAAAGATTTGGTCTGAGTTCAACAACCGATTCTTAAATCATCTTTCATTTAGTCGACTTGGTACTTAATATATATTCTAATATATCTCTGTGCAAGATAGGGGTGGGTCAATTTATTCCCCACAATTGTTAGAAAAGCTGAAATACTTGAAGTGCTTAATGTTGGAGCATCAGGAAATCGATCTGGAGCTTTGCAACTGATAATAGATAAATATATAAATATATATATATATATATATAGGTTAAGTTTGTTGGTCTATATACATTTGACGTATAGCTAGGTTTTGAAAGAAATGATGATAGGTTCAAATTAACCTGTCTGATACATATATATATACACACTATATGTGTAGATGTATGAAGAGATGCACATTATATCACCAATGGTGGCAGCTCGAGAGTTCTGCTTCATTCGCTACTGTCAACAAGTAGAAACAGGTGTGTGGGCCATAGATGACGTGTCATTCAATTCCTTGAGAGACAACATTCCTATCTCTCGTGCTTGGAAGTTTCCTTCCGGTTGCCTCATTCATGACTTGTCCATAATGGCTTCTCCAAGGTTAGTCCTCCCCATATATATACATATATATGCTTCTGATATAAGTTGATGGATTATGCCAACTATACATAACGAAGGATACTTCTTATAAGCAACTATGAACGTAAATTAAGAAAGTTAGTTAATTAGTTAAAGTTGTTTGTTTAATTTAATAAGAAGGTTGTTGTACTAGTCCCAGAACCACTCGTAGACAGGCTATAGGTTTTTCTACACAAATCCATGTATCCCCCAAAGGCTAGTAGTAGGGGAAAAGAGCCCTAATTTGTGGATACTTAGACTTGTAGTAGGGAAACCCAGAGCTTTTGATGAATGCTTCTGAGACTGGTAGAGCACCCTCTTTTTACTAAATTAAACTTAGAGACAACAATTTTTTTCAGGAAAATATCATTAAG
Source organism: Acacia acuminata (assembly GCA_019022655.1). Taxonomy (NCBI): domain Eukaryota; kingdom Viridiplantae; phylum Streptophyta; class Magnoliopsida; order Fabales; family Fabaceae; genus Acacia; species Acacia acuminata. The sequence continues at coordinate 1,024,113 of JAFJYI010000166.1, forward strand.
GTCCCTACCAAAGAAAATAATATTAGAAGAAGTCACATAACTTGTTAACTTGTAACTCTTTCACTTGTCAAGGGGACTTTTTTAATATTATTTTTCTTGGTTGGGACGTTAATGATATTTTCCGGAAAAAAGACACAAACTTTCTACAATTGGCTATTACAACAACCAATGTAGATATGGCACTTCTACACACATTTTACAACCGGTGTAATAAAGTTCAATATCCCAATTATAGAATCGGTATTAGATGGCCTAGCTATTTAACTTTACAAAAAGGTCTTTGTGCACTAATGTATAGCTAGTTAGAAAGTTTTATTCTTAGTTAAAAGATACCTAAGTGGGAGAAAAACTAATACTTTGAACAAAACATATTTGTAGGTTTTGCATATGATAATATAGGTACACTAATAATATGATTTGCCTTGTTGTACTGTGATAAATAGGTTACTTGGATTGAACATGTTGAAGTGGACGATAAAACCCAAACACACAGTATATATATGTTCAGAGATCTCATTTCGGAAAATCTTGCTTATGGAGCAGAAAGATGGGTGGTCACACTTCAAAGAATGTGCGAACGATTTGTGTTTGCCTTGGATAAAAATACTCCACTCCAAGAAGCTCGAGAAGGTCAGTCTCCATCATCATCTTGATCATCAGTTAGTTGTCCTATTTATAAGTCCAAATTACCTAATTCTCACATGTCAAGGAAAATTAGTTAACTCAATCAATATGGACTGGATTGATAAATATTTCTAATTTTGCCCTCATTTATTGTTAGAATATATTAATAATCTACCATTGGTGGGTTAGGGTCCAAGCCTGAATTAAAAGAGACAGTTATGCAAATATGGAGAAAACATATGTTCATAAAAAGAGATATTCATTTATAAGTTAATGGTTATATATATTTCCGTATAACCGTACTTGTGTGGCCGTATGTGCATTATATATAGGATGTAGAATCTGAATAATACACACAATTCTCCCTACAAAAGGATCTCTCATAAAAGTGTTCTATTCTCTTCCTCTCTTTTAGTGTATTTTGTGTGTAACCTAATCAGAGTCTGCATTAGTATTTCAGTTTCATGTGGGTAATTTAGTGAGTCAATTGGATTCCATGTATGCCCGAAATTCTTACATTTATGAATAAGTATTTTTACACCTCCTTCTTCTCTCTACCTTTAGCAGGACAAAATTGTAATACTTTAATTTATTACTCTAAAAGTAGACTTATAAATTATAACAAAAACCAATTTTTTTTAATGCTATCATAGTGGTATATGTATAAACCCTAATTCTTTAATTACCTATTGTTGTTCTGTAGTGATAAGTTCTGGAGATGGAAGGAGGAGCGTAATGAAGCTTTCTAATCGAATGGTGAAGGACTTCTGTGAAGCTATGAACATGACAAAGAAGGAGTTCCCTGATTTTTGCGAGGCAAGTAATAGTGGAGTTAGGGTTTCTGTTAGGAGAAATAGAAACAAAGAAAGAGGTCAACCTGAGGGGGTGGTTATTATTACTTCAACCTCATTCTGGCTTCCATTTGGGCATCAGATTGTGTTTGAGTTCTTGATGAACGACAAAAGGAGAGGTCAGTGGGATGTTCTCTCTCATAAATGTGGCGTAGATCCCTACAAAAGGATCTACGACACAAACATAATACGGATTCACCAAATTGCTCGCATCTCCAATGGGTCCCATCCTAGCAACAGTATCAGAATTATCCAGGTACAACTTTTTACATCATCCAATTATGTTATCCTTATTCTGACATTATCTAATGTTTGCTAATGTTAATGGTTGATGTGGAGCAGCCTTTGATTCCTAGTAATGAGAGAAATATGACTATTCTTCAAGAGACTTTCACTGATAGCTTGTGATCTATGCTCGTGTATGCTCCCATCGACCTGCCAATCATAAATATGAGTGTGAGAGGAATGGACACTTGCCTTCTGCCGATCCTTCCGTCGGGCTTCGTCATCTCCAGCGACGGTCACTGGGGTCGCCATCCCCGCCCATTATCATTCGCCAGAGATTCTTCGAGCAGCTCATCTGAATCGAGCTCAAATAGTAACCACGGCGCCTCGTCGTCAACACCACTATCAGGAGGAAGCTTTGTGACGGTGACTTTCCAGATTCTGGCATGCAAGAACGACAACGAGGCAGTGAGGAACCTTAATGTTGAAACTGTCTCGATCATCAACTCTATCCTTGGCTCCGCTGTTGATAACATTAAGGTGGCTTTCAACTGTGCAAGTCTCGATTAATCATTTGAGCTTTTAGTGATATATACACTAGTGCAAAAAAAAAAGCTTTTAAGACCGGACAAAAGAGGCATTGTAAGACTGGACCCGCGACCGGTCTTGTTCCAGCCGGTATTAAAAGTCTAATATTTAAGACCGGACTCGAACCGGTCTTAAAAAACTCTTTTAGACCAGACATTTAAAACATTGGGTCTTAAAAGTCGTATTAACAAACCTGAAATATTTTTTGTTTGGTCCTAAAACTCAACTTTTAAGACCCGCCAAAAATTAGGCCACTCTTAAAAGATCGGAAATTTAAGACCGGGCTTAATATCAAATGTGTACACCTGACCTTTAAGACCGGACATATAAATACATCCGGTCTTAACAGTTGAACATTTAAGACCGACGTATTTATTTCCAGTCTAAATTTTCCCAAATTTTTCCATGTTCTGTTCTTCCTGATTATATATATATACACAAATCCACCACCCAATCCAGCACATAAAAGTCGATACTTTAAGCTACAAGCTATGAACAATTATTGAATAAAATGAATTGGGAAAAAGAATACAAATATTATTCACCATGAGTTATGTGGCCTCTTAATTAATGATTATACTATGACTACAACACCTAATTAAATTATATATTAATTCATATAATAAGATAACTTACTTACAAATACAATAAGTTATAAATACAACATACATGCCCAAAATAATATTCATCATGCCTTCATATGATTCCCACCCAACAATGTAACATCCTCTTTTATAACATGCCCCTTTGGATCGGATCCTACCACAAAAATAAAACATGAACAAACTTCATAGTCAGTGATATTGTTTATGAACATAGAAGGAATATAATATAGTTAAAACCTTAAAGTTTTCAAAGAATTCTGCATATGAATATTACCTTATGATTGGAAGATACCACAACACTTTTGCAGGCCCCTTATTTGAATTGTACCTTGGGGTTTCACATATCGGACAATTTTGCTTCTCTTCAAACTCTTTTTTATACAATACGCAATAATTCGGGCATGCATGGATCTTTTTGTACTCCATCCCCAGTGGACAAAGTATTTTCTTAGCATCATAGTATCGGCATTAAATGTGTGTGTATAACTTCAGGACTTAGTCGCCTCTCATTCAAACATTTTACACAATGGCAACAAAACTTCCCACTATCATCATGGGCATTTTGTTTAGCAAATTCTATAAAGTCCCTCACCCCATTCTGATATTCAACACTCGTCCGTAAAGCATTTATCCAACTGTGATCCATAGTAGAATTCCTATAGACGGAAGGATTTAACATACATAATCCGAAAAAATTGACACTTGCATATAAAATAAGGAAACACCAAATGCATATTTATGCTCAATGTCGGTTATGTCTTTTTTTTTTTTTACGGAGAAACTTGCCCATTAAATGCATAAATGAAGAATCACTTTTGATCATAAATGTATCACAGTGAATCCAAGAAGCAAAATAAATGCATGAGGAGGAATCACTTTTGGTCATAAATGTATCACAGTGAATCCAAGAAGAAAAATAAATGCATGACGAGGAAATTAAATGCATCGCATGAAGGTCTTGCACTCTTGTGGACTCACCTGTAGCATATAAATCAAATGTGTTTCCTGAGTCTTTCTTCTCCCGCTAGAACGTTGATGTTGCAAACAACAAGAGTACCCTAAAAACATTTGTTGGTCAGTTGGGTAGGTCTAAAGTACAAATATAATCTTCAAAATACTATATTCATTAACAACAGAGAAACCCACAAAGACATTTCATTGATTTCGTTCAACCCATGAAAAACCCAGGACGATAAGCAGGAAAATCATAAAGTTATATAACCAAAACACCTCTTACAGCTTGGTCTATAGACGTTTAGCTAAGGAACCAGAAAGTGATTGTCAAGAGAGCAACATGAACCAGCGACGAAGCAACACACAAACAGTGGAGACAAAACCTGAGTAATCACTTTCGGCGTGACAAGAGAAGTTCAGGGAAATTTAATATTCCGCGCGACAGAGGCATCTTTTAGTATTTTGATTTTATTAAGACCGGTTAATTATAAAGTAGCCGGTCCTAAATATATAATAAATTTTTAAGATCAGAGTTTTAGAAGACACCGAACCTAAATTTTTATTATTCATTTAATAATTCCGCGCACGTTTTGGATTTTATTAAGACCGATTAATTATAAAGTAGACGGTCCTAAATATATAAATTTTTAAGACCGGAGTCTTCTAAACCTCCGGTCCTAAATGTTTATTAATACCGAAGTTTTATAAAACATCCGGTCCTAAAAGTCCTCTTTTTTTTTACCTGGCGAGCGCAGCAACTGCATGAATACAAATTAAAGGAAAACTGGAATTTCTTTAATTACTGGAGAATATGAACAAAAAAAAGACACAAGCTTAGTTCTTAATGCTACATATATTACTTGAATATGCACGTACACAAGAAAAAATTCAAAAGAAAAACAAGCAGAAAATTATCAAAAACAAGAATCTAACTAAACATTCTAAAGCTTATTATTCTCCAAAGCCTTGGCGATATAGGGATGAGTAGCATTAACTTCCCGCCGGAGATCAGCAAGTTCCTGTCTTATTCGCATCAGCGCATCATGGTTTGAAGGCTGGGGGGTGCGGCAATCTCTTCATCATCCGAAGAAATAACAATGGGTCCAATGACTCGAGACTCTTCTGTCTAAATAGAACGCACTCTTGCTGGAGGAGGCGCACCGTATAACGATCTACGGAAGGCACGAGCATCACTAGTAAGTCTACCCCTAGGAGCGGTTCTCTTGTATCTAACCATGCTTTGAGCAGTTGGGGTAGAGAGGTATGAGGAGTTAATAAAGGCAGAGAGCAGTTCTCAGATAGCCACGTACGTAGTTTGGAGTTACAAGTTAGTAAGGAGTTAGTAGTGGAAGCGTTAAAAGCGGATTTTATAAATATGCGGGCTAAAATTCTATTATTTAATTTTTTTCAATTCAATTGATTTTAAGACCGACCTTTTATAATATATCCGGTTCTAAAAGTCTATTATTTATTTTTTTTAATCAATTCAATTACTTTTAAGACTCGACCTTTTATCTTTTATCCGGTCCCAAAATTCATTTATTTTTTTCAATTCAATTTTTTTAAAGTAAGATTTTTTTTCTTAAAAATATTAGTTTTAAGAACGGATCTTTTACAATATCCGGTATTAAATCAGATAACATAGTCGTATCTTTACACTCGTTCAAATGAATGATTCGTAGTCTCTTCGGCTTCGGATAAACTTCTCAACTAGGCGTCTCTCGTATTCGATGAACTATGCATCTCCTCATTAAAGTTTACGGCGTTTCACATTGTTCGGGATGGGTTCTCTATTTAAACCCGTTGTTACTTTATTTTCTTTACATTCTTCTCCATCACTTCTACGACTACAACCTCCACCGTAATGGCTGCTCCACCACCAAGAGGTCCTCCACCACCACCAGGTCCTCCTTTTCCTCGTCCAACCGGTCTTAACAATCCGTACCCTCATCCGCTGCCTCCGGACCCGACCTTCAAACAGATGATGCACCACCTCCTGGCCCACGTTTCACATATAGACCGATGAGTGGGCCAGCTTTTTCAAGTCTACAACGCCGTCAACAACAAGCTCAATGCGATACTCGATGCCCAGGATGTTGAGTACAATCCTTTCGATGACGACGTCTCCGACAACTCCGTCCCCTCCGACAACGATGGGGAGGAGTAGATGTTTTTATTTTTTATTTTTTTGTCTGTACTGCTGCTGCCCCATGAGGGCAGCATTTAAAAAATTATAATAAATTTCTTTTTGGTTTCCATATTCTTTTTTTTTTGTCAGCTTTGGTTTCCATATTCGATCGCCTTGTCCTTTTCATTATCATCTTTCTTTTTCTGACAAAAAGGAAACAAACAAAACATTGTCCTCGTGTAAATCAACAACAAAAATTCGCAGAATACAGTTAAGAACATACAAAAAACAAAAAAAGATCATTTACCTTATTTGAATAAAAACAAACAAAGTAACTATTCTTCTCAAGGTTGGACCGTCGTTGTGTCGTCGGTTTTACCTCGCCCGATTTGAAACAAAGTGTCCTTTTCATTATCTTCCTTCTTTTTCGACAAAAAGAAAAAAGACAAAGAAAAGGGACAACGATAATGCTGCTCAAAACCAGGAGAGGTAAAAACGACGCCAATGAAGGACCTAGCTTGAGCAGAACGTTAGAACCTTGGTTGTCTTGAACACTAACGATTGGTCTAAAAAGCGAGACAAACATTTCTATTTAAAGACTATTAAGACCGGAGATTTAACAAATACATGGTCCTAAAGGTTAAATAATATTTTCAAAATAAAGAATTTTTGGAGCGGACAAAAAAAGTATACGGTCCTAAAAGTACTTTTAAGACCGGTCATTTAAGCGCGAAGAAATGTTTATTTGCGCTTCATTTTTAAGATCGGTCCTTATGTACCACCGGTCTTATAATTTATGTCCGGTCTTAAAAGAATAACTTTTAAGACCGACTATTAAATATGTGCGGTCTTAAAACTTTTAGACATTTATATTTACATTTTTCCTTATTATGTTGGACCTCAGAAAATATAAGTACGGCTGTATGAGATTTCTCTATAAAGTAATTGAAATTTCAATTTTCTTAATAAAATTTTTAAGACCGGTTGTTTTTTTGTCCGGTCTAAATAATATATTTAAGACCTATAAAAAGATGATCCGGTTCAAGAAGTTCTTTATATTTACGGAACTGCCACCGGTCATTCCTTTAAGACCGGAGTGTCGATTCTCCGGTGTAAATGAGGCGGTCTTAAAGCCTTTTTTTGCACTAGTGATATCTTGTGAATGTATGATCATGTTTGAGTTTGGTTGCAGACAAATGTGGCGTAGATCGCAATAAGCATCCCCTAAAGTTTATGTTTTGTTTAAGCAACTATATCGTGGATCATCGTATTATGTTTGTGTCTGGTGAATGATACTCTATATCACCTTGATGATGTTTCTTTGTCTTTAATTCAATAAAGTTGAGGGATTATATATATGTGATGTCTCATGCCCGTGATGATTCTTTAATATTTGCCTTTTCTTTTCCTAATTTCTTTTTGGGTCAAAGCACACGCATCGAAGAAATTTAAACGCATCTCTTCTCAATTTTGACTATTTCAAATTTTCTGAAAGCATATCATACCATGTGGGCTAATCGGGATTTAATTTCTCATCTCGTAAAAATTGGCAAGTGTGATCAACCCCCTACTCTTCTACCCAACTAGTAGTCATGTTTTCTCAAATGTGGAACTTGTTAAAATTTTAGTAAATGCCGTTGTTGAATGATCAATACCTTTACAAATGTTGTTATTCACTTTACAAGTGTAGTCAATAATTAAAACATGGAGTTTACACTTCTCATGTTGCATGAAAAAAAGAAGATTGCTACACATACATGAAATGGTGGGACCCACATCTTTTTAAAAAAATAAAAAACTCAAGCATGGAAATCGAAATAACTATGACATGAGGATATACTTCTCCTACAATATGAGAAGTATATTTCCCTTAAAACATAGTTATGTTTTCTTAAATATGGAACTTAATTGTTAGAAGTTATAGTAAATGTCGTTAGTCAATACCTTGAAAAATATTGTCATTCAATTCACATTATAATTACATTTGATGATTTAAAACATTACACTCTTGCATGTATTATATGTATTTGTTATACTATGTTATTGAAAGTGGTCATAGAAACCTTGAAAAAATTGAAAGTAACTCCAAACTTATTACCCTGAAACCATAGAAATAGAAAACCTGACAAAAACCCACTCAATATTTTATGGTTGGCTTTATTCTAGAACTAGTGTTTGTTTGGGAAGAGGAGAAAACTGCTTTTTCAAGTGATTTCCCGCAAGTCGAGATAAAACTTCTTTTGCTTATATACTTGTTTTTATAAATCGTAAAGACATTTTTAAATAAAAAGCTAAAACAAACTGACACTTAGAAAAAAAACTGAAATGGGGTTCATTCGAATGTGTTCATTACAATATAAAGTGTAGAAGTTTGGACATGCCTCTATCACAAGCCTTTGCACACAGATTCCAAATCTCAAATACTAATTACAGCATAGCTCTCTCACGTCTAAGCTTCTTAAAGCAAGTCCCTTTGTTGCTATTTATAAAGAAATCCTCAAGTTTCTAGGTTCCTTGTCCAAATCACTCACTTCAACTCCAGAATTTTCTTAACTTGCACCACAGGTTATCTTCCTTATTTTCTATGATACTTTTAATTTAATGCACCATCCTCTCCCAAGTGTGATCCTACAAGCCAAGTATAATTCACATAAGAGTGTAAATCTACCCAAATTTAATTAAATTGGGCTTAAAACCAAATATTTTGATATATTAATTAAATAAAGAGATGAAATATACCTTATACTGAGCTCTGTCGTAAAAGTTGAGCTTCAGGGCGAGTTTCATTGTTATGGCTTGTTTTGTCACATACTCTAGAATCTTGGTAATCCATGTAATACTATGAAAAGAACATAAGGATGTTAGAAATTCGTTAAGTCATTTTTGGCATTCTATTTTAAGGATTTAAATTTGGTTTGAAATAGTTTATGGTAGAGTAAGTCATTACTCATCATATTTCAAGCTGTCCTCTTATTCTCGTAATGAAAACTAAGACTTATTATTAGAAGTTATTGCTAAGTTGAGCTTTGTGTAGTGTTCACACTTGAGGCCTAAAGGGGTTTAATGTGATGGAAATGTTGGAGATTATGATAAAATCATATATCTGCTTTTACTTAACAACATGATAAACTTATTAAATTAAATGAGCTCTTACAATTACCTGAAACCTGTATTTGTATGAAGAAAATGTAACCAGCTATGCCAGCTCCTAAAATGGCTGTCAAAAAAAAAAAAAAAAAAAAAAAAAAAAAAAAAAAAACCACGAAGCAGTCGGATATCGATCCACTTCTTTCTGCTGAAGTAATTCAAAATTATGATAGATCAGTCTATCTAGGGATCAAGTAATCCTCTGTGTAAGGTAATGATCATATAATAAAATCAAGGATGCATCACGATGCTATGTGTTCTCCTAGTCCTATTTATAAATCGCTTTCCGTAATACCCTAATTTTCATAATTCATGTAAACATTATGTTTTGGCAAATAATTAGCAAAAAACAAAGGTGAATATGTGTCTCAAAGAAATATAATCTATTGATTATATTTTTGTCCAAATTTCACTTTGGAATTAATTAACCAATAGTTAATTATGAGACATTACTTAGGGGCTATTTAATGTGATATAAATAGCATATAAAATAGTAACTAATTTATAATCAAAGGAGATTAAGAAAGAGTTATGAAGACCCTTAGCCAAATTAACATAAATTAGTAATTCATAATTAGCAAATTAGCTTGTGCTAATTGAGGTTAGTGGCTTATGATTTCAACTTGATTGAGGGAAATCAAATAACCAATGACAAATGCAATTAAAAGGCATATAAGCATTGGATTAAGAGTTAATTAAACTTTGTAAATCAACTTTGAAGAGTCAACAATTGCAACTAGCATCAATTAATCACCTAATTAAGCTAAATCCTTGTGAAATTAATTGGACCAATAATAAGGACACTTGAACCATAGGAATTTGCCACATAAAAAGCAATTTAAATGGCCAAAGAAAAAGGTGCATGTCGACCATGAGACAAGAGGAGAGGTGGAGATTAATAAACCATTATATATTAGAGATTGAAAAGTCAAAAAGTGGCGCATGAGTGAATCAGATGGAATTTTCAATTGAATAAATAATGTAATTGACAAAAGCAAAACACAATCAAATGGCTATGGAAGAGGATAGGATTTGTGGAAAAAGATAAGATTTGTTGAAGAGGATAGGATTTGTGGAAGAGGTGTTAGATTTGCACATGGGGGGTGGGGAGTTGATTATTTAATAATATTAATAAGAGCACATGTGTTTTGAAATAAAAATCTTCAATAGTGTTAGGATTTTTTAACAATAATGAAGGGTTAGGATTAAGTCTAATAAAGTGAATTGGATCCAATGGATAGGGATCAAAGTGGTTGGGTGTGGTAATTTTATGTGAGCTTGGAATTTTTACTATAAATAGGGGCTCAACCCTCTTCATTTCTTCACACCAAATAAAACTCCAAGAGTTGATTTCTAAAGTAGTGAGAGTGAGAGGCAAAGTCCTTAGAGCAAGAAGGAGGAAGGAGAAGCAAGGTTCTTCAAGGGTAAGCTCTCTAGTTCTTGAGCTTTAGTTTCTAGCTTTTTAGTTTTTAGTCAAGTTGTAGTTTTAATCTAGAAAATTAGGAAATAAATTCCTATACTTGTTTTTAGGCATTCTTGCATTGAAAAATGCCTAATGAGGTAAAAACATGTTGGGAAATAATTTTTAAAATCAACAGGTCATTATGATAAAAGTTTGGAAAAGCTATAGGTGTAAATCTTTGTCTTTGTGCCCGAAATTAATGCTATTATTTTATGTAGCAAATGAAGTTATTAAATTTTACAGGAATAAAGTTAGATATGTAGGGATTTCTAAATATATAAAATATGTAATGTTTTGATCTTTGGAAAAGGAGATATGAATTTTTGAAGATAAGCCTTGTTTACTGGATTTAAATCTGAACAGTGTTTGAAAACGAAAAACCTGGGAATGATTCTTGATGTTCTATCTTTTGGGAATATTTTTACTTGAAAATAGACATGTCGAGGGTCATGAGGAATTTTACAGAACCTCATTTCAATTTTTATAAAATTAATTATAATTTTTCAAAGTTGCTGAAAAATCTGCCTAGAAAATCCAGCAATGCGTTTTTAATATAAAAAAAAAGTAAGGGTAAAAATGGAATAATTAATCCACCAAATGTAGAAATGTCAAAATATGTGAAAATATCCTTTTTGATATTATTCTAATAAATATGATATTAATTAAAATATCATAGAAAATGAAATAATCCAACGGTGACATTATAGGATATCCGGGAAGTCCGGAATCAGATTCAAAAGATCGGATGTTTTGGTAACTACGTGGTGAAATGTACGGACGTGTACTGTAACTTTAACTCTGATGTGTCTTGTATGCATATATATGATTGAATGATTCATGAAGTCGTGAACAAGACCAGGTCTTAGGTCATGCACCGTGACTAAGTTTATGGGGCTTAGGTCACCTGTTTATATACATTCAGCTTTGTGTGGGTTATAGTCTTGATAACGCCGTAGGGTTGTTTTCCTAGCGCTGAGGACACAAGGGGCTGTCGTGGCACTGGTTAGTGCAAACATTACATTTGTTGTGTGCTATGTATTGTTGTGCTATTAACATTACATGTGTTATGTGCTATATATGGTTGATGCTGAAATGTAATGAATATCTGTCATATATACTGTTATTACTTGAGCATGAGATTAACTATTATCTGAGATTCAATAGGTATTGAATATCAGCTTTGACTAATAGTTCAAGAAAGGAACCAGGATCTAAGAAGACGACATAAACGGAGTCGGGACAAGGCACTAATGGACGGGACCGAGAAGAGAAGTCGGTTAGAGCGAATGCCAGAAGAGGTTCATCAGAGTATAGTTTCTGGCATGAATCCGATAGAGTTATTTCAAACCATTTGGTGCTTAAACTAAGAAAGAGTCGGTCTATGTGTTTTAGTCATAAGTCACCATGAAAGACAGGGAGACTTCCACAATACTTTACCCGGCCTGACCAAATGGGATTGATTAACTGTATTGGGTTCTAAGCCACAAGTCTAGTTAAGGCTTAATTTAAGAATGTATAGTTACTATGTAAGAGTTGTAATGATACAAGTTTAATATTATTGTATCATATGAATATTCTTTCGGGATTTTTAATATACCAGCTTATGTCTGGGCATATTATATCAGTTACTCATTATCCAAACATTAGTGCATACTCTCCGTTCAATATTACTCTGACCTGTAGCACCATATTCCTAGATACTACGTGTCAACCGACATAGTAAATAGTATGGAATTTGGGGTGTTACAATTTCAACATGTTTCACTATGACCAAGAAAAACTTTAAATTCTATTAAATTTACCTTAATATTTAATAACTACCCAACTTTATCTTTATCTCTATTTAATTTACACTGTACCCCGGGAAAAATATGTACACAATAATAAATGGAGGGTAAAATTTTGCACTCACACAGAAAATTTAAATAGTAGAATGATGGAAGTTCATTTCACTGGACATTCAATAAATTAAATCATCACAAGTGAAAATAAATACTCATGTTGCAGAAGTTTTGTTCCATTATAAGCTTATAAAAAGCAGAAAATGCTTATATATAGTGTAGTTTCATTCATTTAATTGTATCAAAGTGACAGTACTCATCACTAACTAAAATGGTAATGAATGAAGTCTAATTGTATTTGTATGTCATTTAGATTATTTATGATTCAATAAAAAGCTCCTCGAGAGAGAAAACGATGCTAGAGTTGTCTATACGCAATCCTTAATTATTTTTTATTGTGAACCCCAAGACTAAAGACAAAAAGACCCTCATCAAAGTCAAAAATTATTTGAGAAAAGGAAATGCAAAACACAGCTGCAGATCGTTATTTTGATTTCTAACAGATCATATCTTTAAACTAATCAAACATAGAGATCTTCTTATGAACATTTCTCAAAATTTCATGGGATGCTATTCAGACAATGCTCAAACTAGAATTATCTTGACTTTGCCTTCATAATAATCTTACCGATACAAAGATTTTTCTACCTTGTGTCCAGAAGGTTTCCCTTGCAATTGCTTTCATAACTACCCCAAGTGTTCTCAAAGGTGCAGTACGTCATCACAGCCACATTTAATTGGAGAGTTGATTTTGGTCCTTAATATAAGACCTAGTTCTCATATTTGTCAATCTTTTCCTAATTGAGTCTTATTGGTGCTCCCTTAACAATAACCAAGTAATAGAGAGATGAAGGGAAATAAGGAAGATTATTAGAAAGTTTTAGAAAAAAAATTATATCATATTACCAAACTTAACTAACTTCTTTAATTTAAGGTAAATAAAAACTGAAGGAAGTACCTTATAATTAAATTTTCAAGCTTGTAACCAAAAACTGCCTCAAGACTACTTACCTAATGATTTCATGACATCCTCAGCACAACTTTTACTGTACTTCTTCTCCTTCACAGAGCATGTGATATGGAAATCTGTCACATAATCCACCAGACCCACGACCGGCCGCTCTCTTTGGCGACTCTATGGACACAGATGGAGCCGCCTCAAATTCTCAAACACCACATCCTTCCCTTGAAATTAAAGCCCTCTCCAAAATCCTCCTCATCAGGATCTGATGTACAATATCTATCTCCCATTGTTTATGCGCTGAGACTTACACTGATTATTGCTTTCTGTAGAAGCGATTCGACAAAACTCGGTTACATAGTGTGGAGTGAATAAAGTATAACCACCCCTATCAAGAATCTGAGCATCTTCCCGAAAACTCTTCACAAAATTCATCTGCTCATTGATGTTACGTTTGTCCAAATTAAAGCTCATATATACACTCAACTCTGGTAGAAGGATGATGATGGAATTGTAATCTTCTGTTTGTACTCGTCCACCTTTTTGCTCTCCTTGGGAGAATCCAAGTTTAAGAGAGTCTCATCATCACTCTGGTCAATCATTAATACTGCTGAAGCTTTTCCCAGTTGGGCATGCTATATCTTCAACTCTATAAGTGCAAATAATTTTGTCACCCGTGTATCTTGGGAAAAACCATTTTAATTTGGCCCCTTTGTATTTTTCTCTCTTAATTAAATACTTTAGTTTTGCTGTGTTTGCATTGTTAGCCCTATGGTTTAATGGTGCTAACAAAGCAAAATTAAAGCACTCTGATCCTAGGAGTGAATTTTTATCCTAAATGTAAGGCTTTTTTTTTCATATTATCTTTTATATTTTTCATTTTTCTCCAAACTAAAGTGCTTAACTTATAAAATGATATATAGTATAATGTTAAATAGAATTATTTTAGAGAGATTGTGTTGCATATATTATAATTAAGTCATTTATTTAGCTTATTTAATATCTCAAATTAGATAAATAGATCTTATATTAGAAACTATAGGAGTATTTAATTAAGAAAGACAAAAGTACGGGTACCAAATCAAAAATTGAGGGAAAATAGAGTTACTTACGAAACTTGACCGTGGTAAAGGAACTGTTTAATCATTTGTGAAACTCTTCAGTTTTCACCAATTCTTCAGCTTTTTTTTTATTAAACTTGCGAATTGAAAAGATGAGGCTTTTTTTATTCATGATAAGACTTTACCATGCTGATGATGATATAAATGGATTGGAGCAAATAGAAACAAGAATGAGGAAAGTCAACGAATTAGGAGATTCCCATTTCAAAAAAAAAAAAGGGTCAACAAAGTAGATGAACTGAATATATCTTCCGGGGACGCCGAAATTTGCAGAAAAAGTCGTGCTTTGCTTGGAGCTCTTGAGGATTGAGAACCGCGACTTCGACCTTCTCCATCACGAAACGAGCACAAACACATATTGAAAGCATATTTCATTTTTTGGTAAAATAAAAGAAATAGTACCTCCAATCCTAATTATAGGAACACTTTTTATAGTGCAATTTACATTACAAAAGTGTTCTGTAATAGGATCAGAGGGAGTAATTAACATTATGGAAATGAATTGATGTGAAGAGAGGAATTGATGAGTAGTGACGTGACAGAGGAGGAGGAGGAGGTGTTGCCATGTTTTTGGCTGGAAAAAGAAATATATTAAAAGGGTGGATATTTATATATATTAATAATCTTAAAAATGTAATCATGTGTAGTTTAGAATAAAATAAAATATTGCTAATTATTTCCTGCCACGATAGTTTTTTGTAAATTATTCATATGCATTTACGTACGAATACGATGATTGTAGTCTTGTAGACATAAATCATCATCATGTCCTTGCTTAAACTTAGAAGTATGCCTTGCTTAAACTTAGAAATATGCCTTGTTTTATCGCCATCCCTAAATTTTAAAAATTTGCGGTTGATTCCCTCACAAATTTGAAAAAAAGGTTGAAATATCCCCCATTGCAAAATTTATTGTCTATAGGCATTGATTTGACTATTTTTCAATCCAGTTCTAAGGGCATTCTTTCTCCGACTTCTCAAATTAGTTGAAAAGAACTATTTATCCTCTTCACTCAAATGATCTTCACAATAGTATACAAGTAATAATTATTATTGTTTACAACATTATCATTCAGACTCCACATCATGTCATTAGAGAAATTATCAGCATTTTAACTTTTTCATTTATAACTTTCTTTAATGAGAAGACGAAGTCACTGCTTCCATCATCTAAACCAAGTGATCCACCGATAATTACTTCTTCATAGAAAGATTGGTCCATATTGATTTGGAAGTGCAAAGTCTGCAGAAAGATGCAATGTAATGTAATCATTTGTAATTCATCTTCAATGGGTGCAATTTTTTCATATGTGTGAAAAATATCTTTAACTACGTGCAAGTGATTTCTGTTTTACTCATACTTAATGATAGGACGCATATGGAGAAAGTTGTTCCATTCCATGTAATAGACACAAACAAAAACTAGCCCAATAATTTGACTAAGAAAAATTACAAAAACGAATCAATTTGAATTTTTAGAATTTATTTAACCAATTTCCTTTTTATTCACTTTATTAAAAACTACAGCAAATTAGCCCTATAATTATGATAAAATTATTTAAATAAGTATAAAAATGTATAATAAGTATTGGATTGTATTTTTGAACTTTTTCTTGTCAGGAAAAAAAAAAAAAAAAAAAGAGCAACATTATTTTAGATTTTTCAATTTTAAATTGATTTGATGGAGTAGTTTTCACTTTTCACGCCACGGCAAGAGAGATTTATCCTTTCCTAATAATATAAATATTAAAATATGAAGAAAGCAAATATAACATTTTAAAGCAAATTTAATTTTACTGCAATTGATAGAAAACATTACAGTATTCTATCCTTATATTTTAAGTTCTTATGAGAATTTTCCTGTCATTAAGTTGCTATCAACCAGCTCAATAATTAAATTAAATACCAAATACATCTTTAAAATATCCAAACCATAAACATATATATATATATATAAAAACATATATATATATATAAACTTTTATGTTTAGTTTGTTTGGCAGTTTGGCTTATCCGACTTGAATATGGAAATTCCAATGAAGCATGCGAAACAAAAAATAATAATAATGATAATCCCTTCCTTTCATTTTCCTTATCAACTCAAAAAATATTTCAACACTGCAGATATTTTTTAAACGATTGTGCAAATAAAAATTAAAAATATTTAAGCGAAGTAGTTTTTTTCCATAAAGTCAGAAACATACGTTATATTTTATATGTATATAAATATATCGTTTATTTAAAAAAGGGTTAAGTAGCAAAATTTATATTTTATATCTATATAAATATATCGTTTATTTAAAAAAGGGTTAAGTAGCAAATTTATCTCGGAAGTTTTAGTTAAGAAGTTATGTTATTCTAAAAGTTTTTCTTGTCTCAATGTTGCCTCATAAGTTTCAAAACATAGCAATGTAAAAATTTAACTGTCCATGTCAATTTTTTAATGGAATAAGGTAACATTACTACACGTTTTGAAATTTTCGAAGCAACATTGAGACAAGAAAAACTTTTAGGACAACATTCCTCCTAGACCTATACTTTTAAAGTGGATTTACTACTTTATCCTTGTATACGTCATATGAGTTATGTCAATTTTGTAAGCAATCTTTAACTAAGTGTGAAAATTTTTATTGATATTTTTTCAGTTTAGTTATACATGTAATTAGTATTTTAAAAGGTTTTTTTTTTTTTTTTTTTTTTTTTTTTTCCAATTTGGTGGTTTTTTCTTTAAATTTTATTTTCATTCTATGTTACATTTTACTTCATTTAACATTAAAATAATAATAATAATATGAAATCTGATCATTCAAATCTAATCTTAACGCAAATTTAAGATAAGTATCCTTTGCCTAAATATTATCCATTCAATTATTGACTGCGTACAGTTGTTTTCAAAGAAATAATATTAATTCCTAAATGATTCATAAAACATGCTTCTATATTTTTTCATACAAAAGAAATATTTAAACAATGCTAAGGGATATATATGAAAAGTAAACATAATTTATTTATTTATTTTCATAAAACGAAAGGGAGTTTTATGCTTGTACAACCCTGCTTACTATTCCGATCCTATTTATAAGTTATTTTTATTTTCAGTGAAAGTAGCCTCATAAATAAAAGCAACGTTATTTAGGATTGTTCAATTTTAAATTGATTTGATGGAGTAGTTTTCACTTTTCACGCCACGGCAAGAGAGATTTGTCCTAATGCTATAATTATTAAAATGTGAAGAAAGCAAATATAACATTTTATAGCAAATTTAATTTTACTGCAATTGATAGAAAATATTACAGTATTCTATCCTTATATGTTAAGTTCTTATGAGAATTTGTCGTGTTATTAAGTTGCTATCAACCAGCTCAGTAATTAAATTAATTACCAAATATATCTTTAAAATATCCAAACCAAAAACATAAAAAGAAAAAGAAAACTCAACTTTTATGGTTGGCAGTTTGGCTTGTCCTACTTTAAATATGGGAATTCCAATGAATCATGCAAAACACACAAAAATCCCTTCCTTTCATTTTCCTTATCAACTCAAAAAGTATTCCAATGCGGCGGATATTTTTTAAACGATTGTGCAAATAAAAACTAAAAAAAAAATATTTAAGCGAAATAGTTTTTCCATGCATAAAGTCAGAAACATACGTTATATTTTATATGTATATAAATATATCGTTTATTTAAAAAAGTATACGTCATATCAGTTATGCTAATTTTGTAAGCAATCTTTAAGTGTGAAAATTTTTATTGATATTTTTTAGTTTAGTTATATATGTAATTAGTATTTTAATTATTTTTTTTTTTTTCAATTTGGCTGGTTATTTATTTAAATTTTATTTTCATTCTATGTTACGTTTTACTTCATTTACACACACACACACACACATATATATATATATATATGAAACCTGATAATTCAAATCTAATCTTAAAACCAAATTTAAGATAAGTATCCTTTACCTAAATATTATCCATTGAATTAGTGACTGCGTACAGTTGTTTCCAAAGAAATAATATTAATTCCTAAATGATTCATAAAACATGCTTCTATATTTTTTCATACACAAGAAATATTTAAACAATGTTAAGGGATATACTCCCTTTAGTCCTTATTATAACACACTAAGTAGCAATTTTATTTGGTCATTTTTATAAGGCGCTTGCTTGTTTCCAAAGCGAATGAATTTTTTTTTTTCATATATGCCCATAATTAATAAGAGTAATGGGTGAAAATAATAATTAATATAATATTAGAGTTTAGTACAATTAGTAAGGACAATATTGAAAGTTACTTAAATTATAGGACAACTTTATTGACTTTAACTATTTTTATTGGTCTGTGCGGAATTCTTAGTTCGTACCTTATAATAAAGACCAGAGGGAGTATATGACAAGTAAACATAATGCATTTATTTATTTTCATAAAAAAGAAAGAGAGTTCCATACTTATACAAGTTTGCTAACCACTCTAGTCCTATTTATAAGTTCAAAGTAAAAAGTGACCATATAAATAGGACCAAAGAGATACATATATATCTCAACAGTTCCACCTACAAACTATCAAAAGTATTCTATGACGAATTTTTTTAACTCAGTGCTATGCTATATATAGTATTACACATAAGTATCCTAATATTTTGTAAGATAAGTATTAATGGAGCTTTCCTTTCATTTATTTCGCTTCAAGGCTGTGAAATGCATGTTCATGTTCTGTCACATAGATTCTTCCACTCGGCTGCCTCTTTTAGCACTGATTTCTGTACATGTGAGCCATGTGAGAGGATTCTTCTCCATAGAAGCAAGTTCAGAGAAGTAAAACCAGTGATGCAGTGTAAGAATGAAGAATTATTTGTATTTGATCTTGTCAGTATAGTTACACGATTTAATTATTTCTTGGGTTTCATCATGCAAAGAGATCGATGAACGTATTTGTATACCTTAAACCGAGCTTGCTCTTAGTGGTTGAGCTTCAGGATGAGCTTCATTGTTATGCTGCTGGTCAAGTGGCATGTATTGTGACATGATAGACGTAATCTCGGAGTCCATGTAAGACTATGTAATGAATATAAAAAATATGTTAGAAAGTATAATTAAATTTATCCACAGCCTCTTTATTTTAACGATTTAAAATTGATTTGAAATGGCTTTTGCAAGAGTCTTCGTAATCAAAATTAATTGATTTGAAATGGCTTTTGCAAGAGTCTTCGTAATCAAAATTAAGTTCTCACATTAGTAGAACTTTAGGCCTAAAGGTTTTGTGTGAATGTTGGAGATTATGATAAAATTATTCTATGAGCTTTTTACTAAACAAAACTTAACAAATATTTTAAATTAAATGAGCTTTTACTTACCCGGAACCTGTACTTGTAGAACAAGTAACCAGCTACACAAGCTCCAACGATTATTGCCACAAACACAAATGCGAGGAACCCGCTAGATTTTGATCCACTTCTCTCTGTAACAATAAAACAAAATTCTGATAGACCAGCCTAGGGATCAAGGAATTCTGAGTTTCTGAGCTAAGAACTGTCAATAACAATAAAATCAAGTAGGCATCAAGATGCTATGTATCTATTTACGAGTACAAGTGAAAATAAAAGCTCACACTGCAGACGTTTAGGTCCTTTATAGAACCAACAAAATCAGAAAATGCTTATAGTATGGTTTCATTTCTTTAGTTGTAGAAAAGTGACAGCGCAGAAGCTAGAAATGATCAACTTACAGATTAATTCTTTAAATAAACATTGAGATCTTTGTATAATGACCAAAATTTCATGGGATTCTTTCCAGATAATGCTCAAACCGGAACTTTCTTAACTTTGACTTCACATTAATCTTACCGATACAAACATCTTGGCCCCTTATATACATAAGGTTTCCTTTGCATTTGCATTCATAACTACCCCAAGTGTTCTCGCAGGTGCAGCCATCACAGCGACAAACACTGTGTTCCTTACATTCATCAACATCTGCATATATCAGATCAGAAAAAAGTTTACGGATGTCAAGTTAAGATGTCTCTTAAATTGATCATTTGAAGAATATTAGAGACTGTCTTGGACTGCCATAATGGGAACAAACATTACCTTCACAATGAGTCCCATCCCCAGTAAAGCCATATGGGCATTCACACCCGTTCTCTTTGGCCTGAATAAAATCGGAAAAAAGGGAAGTCAGTAGGCTTTGATACCTAAGGCATGTCAAGGAGAGTAATTTAACATTATTTTCTTTAAAAAAAAAAAAAAAAAAAAAAAAAAAAAAAAGGAACCAATACTGAACTGTGCAAGCTGAGTAAGTTATGTGATCTCTAGTTTCTGACCAACATCCTCCATGGTTGATCGAACACCTTGCAGGTCCAAAAGCTGTCAATAGAGGCAAAGAGTGACTATATTACCATTATCATCCTCCTCATGAAAGTAGCTAGCACTGTGAATACATAAGTTCCGGAATTTCCCTCTCTTTTCTCATTGTGGAATGTTAAAGTCATTGATGGATATATGATATGCAAAGGGAGTATTTTAAGGAATCCATATTGCCGTGCCAAGTCATAAAAAATACTCCAAGTTTATATTTTTATTGGATAACTGGAAACTATACATGTATAGTAAGAAACTTTAGCCCAAGTCTTTAGAATTGGGAAAAGGCATACCTTCACAGGATGTGTAGCCATCCCCTCTATACTCAATACCATTGACGATGGGGCACTCACAAACTCTTCCCCTGAAAGTATCCTGTTAAGAATTCCAGGTCTCGCTATTAGCTTGATGCTAATTATAATCAATCACTAATTTAATGAAGAGAGGAAAGAATTGAAATTACTCATTCATAAGTACCTTGCAAGCAGTTATGTTAGCATCTCTGTCCTCCCAGCATCCTCCATTCTTTTCAAGGCACT
Organism: Acacia acuminata; assembly: GCA_019022655.1. Taxonomy (NCBI): domain Eukaryota; kingdom Viridiplantae; phylum Streptophyta; class Magnoliopsida; order Fabales; family Fabaceae; genus Acacia; species Acacia acuminata. Next base: position 1,045,520 of record JAFJYI010000166.1, read on the forward strand.
GATTTGTCTCGAGATCTGATATGCACAAATCCAGTACAAAATCACACAATCATAGTTAATTTTCAGAACTTGGAGAATCATTTCAACAGGAGAGCTTAAATAAAGAACTTGAATGATGAAACTTAGGTGCACCAACCTCCATTTAAACAGATTGAAGGCTCAGTAGTCTCCTTAAATCCAGCACATACAGCCTTCAGGACTGCAGTTCTCTCCAATTTCCCTTTACAAAAAACAAGCCAAGATCTTTGGAATACTGATATAAAAGCTAAAAGGATCATTTAAATAAGTACAAGCTAATGAGTTCAAAGAGAACGCATGATGTAATTTAAGCTGAATGATATGTTTACAGGCAAAAAGTAACAAACCTCTATACTGCTCGTTGTTTATAATCAATGTGGGCAAGATGGTAACATCTCCACGATTTCCTTGCCCAACCTAAAATTACCAATGAGGCAAAATAATCAATTTATGCAAGATTCATTGATGATAGTTCATTATCTAGTGAGTTTGAAAAGATATAGAACTAAACCTGGAGTTTTTGTTCCGTTTTTAATACTTCATTCTCAGCATCAGCTTCAGGGTCGCCAACACATTCCTTTATTTTCTCAATGGGAAGATCTGTAATCAAAATATTAAACTTAAATAAAGCAGTAACAAAATAATCCAACTCTGATGCAAAAAAAGTATCCCAGGTGGGAATCTATTTAAGACAAACTTGAGTTCTATGAAAAAAGTTCATTATTTCTATGTTATTTAAATACATGCAGCACATAATTTTAAAATTATCATATTCTTAACACTTAAAATATCTCGTAATTAAATTTTCAAGCTTGTACCAAACACTGTCTTAAGACTTACCCAAAGATTTCATGACAATCTCAGCACAATCTTTACTGTATTTCTTCTCCTTCATAGAGCATCTGATATGGAAATCTGTTACGTAATCCCACCAGACCCATGGCCGTTCGCTCTCATTGGTGACTCTATGGACACAGAGCTGCCTCAGATTCTCAAAAACCACATCCTTCCCTTCATATCCCTCCCAAAAATTCTTCTCGGGATCTGGTGCACAATATCTCCCATTGTTTATGCATTGAGACTTACACTGATCGCTGCCAATAAAAGCCTTTGGACAAAACCATGTTATATAGTGTGGAGTGAAAAGAGTATAACCACCCCTCTCAAGAATCTGAGCATGACCCTTAAAGTTCTTCACAAATTTCATCTGTTCATCGCAACGAGCTCCACATTCGTCGTTGCTGTTTGTCCAAAACTCGTACTCAACTCTGCCATCAGGATGAGGCATTGGCCACTCTATTTTGACCAAAACACGCCCATCTTTGTTTTTTAAAGCTTCCTTCAACTTCTCACCAAAAGATTTCCTTATTAGAGCAGATGGAATGTTGATCTTCTCTATGTACCCATCTGCGGACTTGGTCTTTTCAGGAGAATCCATAGTTAAGAGAGGCTCGTCTGTCTCGTCAATCACTAATACTGCCGCAGCTCCTGCATTCTGAGCGTGCCATACCTTCAAGGCAAAAAGACACTCTACAAGTGCAAATAATTTTGTCTCAGAATATGCCAATCCCTGGATTTTCTAAAATTATAGTACCAAAAGGAGTTTAGCGATTTTGAAAGTAATTTTTAATCATTTGAGAAAATCAACCATTCTGATCATGTCATACAGCAAACAACCGAAACTTTAAATGAAAAGAAAACAGAACACCTAGAAACTCTAAAACAGATTCAGCTTCCAGTAAACAATCAAACACCCCAAGCAAAGGATTATACATGGTAAGTCTTAAAACATGCTGATCACACGAAGCTTGGAGCATGATTGATGAGAAAAGAGAATTCAAAAACAAGATTGAGAAAAGTCAACGGAGTTGACTTGAATATTACCTCCACGATCAATGAGAACAATAGAAGGTAAAGACGAGTCAGATTTGAAGGGTTTTTCACCCTCAAACGGTGAACAACCTAAAGCCCCGTTCTCAGGATACATCAATGAACCAGTCATGGAACCTCCATAATCGGGAACACCGAAATTTCCAGCCGCACCCTTCTCCTTATCCTGAAGCTCTTTAGGAGCCAAAACGGTGATATCGATCTTCTCCACCACAAATCGAGCACATACAGAGCTTACAAGAAACAAAATCCAGAACGCTAAGCGAGGGATTACGGAATTTCTGAGAAACGCGATGCGATTTTCCATTGTTGGTGAAGAGGAAAGTGTGAAAAAAACTGTGTAAATCTTTAACGGTCTAGAAGTGGAAATTCGAGCTTACGGAGATAGAAATGTTGGGGTTTTGGTTTCGTTTGAGGAGAAGAATTGAGTTTATGAATAATGAAGCAGTGACGTGAAGTGAGGGTAAACGACAGAAGAAGAAGGCGAGAACTGGGTGGTGGTGGAAAAATGGAATGAGTCAAGGAAACCGTCGGATTTATTTTTTTTGGAGGGAAAAAAACGCTGAAACAATGACATGGCAAACTTTATTAAAAAGAAGGAAAAAAGGGGAAAATTGCACTGAAGTCTTAAATAACATAAAATATGATCTAAAGGTCCTTTATAATATTCAAATTGTAGTAAAATTCTGAAGAATTCTTTGTTAATATATTCCAATTGTAAAAAGACTAAAATACCCTCTCTCTCTCTTCTCTCTCATCACCACCACACCCAAAAATAGCTACTCTTCTTTTCTTTTTCCTTTTTTCCTCTCACCATCCCTTTTTTTTCTTGAATTGCTGGAACAACAATAAAAGGCCAACCCCAAATTGAGAAACCAAGTTTAGGCAAATTAAAGAAGGATTATGAGAGAAAAAAAGATGAGTTTTTTTTTTTTTTTTTGTGCGGACAAGTGAGAAAAGAGAATGGGTATTTTGGTCTTTTCACAATTAAAATATATTACTCAAAAGTCTCATGTCACTTCATTATACTTTGGGAAAATTACATACTGGTCCCAAGAAAGACAAAAAAATACAATAAGGTCCCATCAAATGACCAAATTACTCGAAGTCCCTAGGGACTTCGTATGTAATTATTTGTCAATTGTAAATTACCATTTTGGACAAGTAAAAGGAAACACACGCATAAGGAAGAAAGAAACTGGAAGAAAGCATGGAATTTCATCTCTCTCTCCCCTCTTCTTTCTGCTGTCACTCTCATTCTCACTCTGGAGCATGGAATTTCATCTCTCTCTCCCCTCTTCTTTCTGCTGTCACTCTCATTCTCACTCTGGAAACCAAGTCAAGCCCACTAGAAGGCCAACTACCCCACGGTTATCCCCACTACCTTAGTAGTGCAGGAAGTGGGGGCACAGCGCACGACATCATGGGAACGTGCTACCTAGAGAGTCGGACCAACCCGGCTTGGTTATAAATAGGGGCACACCCCGGTGAACGGTACACACGTATTCTCCCCTACTCTTTAGATATCGTCCCACTGTGCACACACCCCACACCTGTTGTGTACGGTGATCATCTTGTCCATTGTTATCGTGCCATAGATAACCTTTGGATAAGCCTACCAGATCCTATATTGAAGTTACCAGCCTCCGGGCTGAGACATTTGTGTTCCATATCGGAACATTGGCGCCGTCCGTGGGGAACGAGTAAACTTCGAATCCCATACCATAAAGCCACGAACCTATCATAGCAAATGGCGAATACAAGAGGACGTGGTACAACAACTCGGCAAAATCAAGTGCCGGAAGAACAACAAAAACAACACGATGGACAAACATCACAACGGGGGCCCGATGAACCCGGATGAAGAACAAGTGTTGGTAGAAACCGAAGCGGAGACATCGGACACAGCGAAATCTCCACCCCCTGAAGATGTCGCTATCCGGCAAACCAAAACCCTTGAAGTGGTCGACCCCGATATTCAGCTATTACGAACCACCCTTGGTTCCGTATTGGATAGAATAGACGAGATGGAAACACGGAATCGGTTACAAAGGGAGGAGGACGTCGGATTATGAGAGAAGAGATGTACCGCCGCGAAGAAGAATTCGGGAAATTAGTCGGACATCACGCGGGACAAAACAAGGATCATGACGGCAACGCGGGGAAAAAGCCATGTGGACCCGAGCCAAAATGGCATCCCAACATCTCGGAATATTGGGACGTCACGAGACGGATCATGAAGAAGACACTCCGAGATGAGGAATGATACACGGGAAGCCGAAGCAAGCAAAAAAACAAGATCGGATAGTGGCTAATCACGACAACACCGACAACACTCGAAAGGAACGATCGTCGGTCGGAACGTCGAAAAAAGACAAAGAGAAGCTCCAACAAGGCAAAACCTCTCTAAAAAGACGTGGCGTCGCCGTCATCGGATGCAAGCTCGGATGAGGAGGAGAAAGTCGCGACTCCATTCACGGCCAAAATAATGGCCGCGCCTTATCCAAAAGGCCTAGACACCAAAGATTTCCCGAAATACGATGGAACCCAGGACCCACAAGTGCACGTGGGCAATTTCAAAATGGAGATCATGGTCAAAGGATATTCGGGGCCCGTGGTACCCCGGTTGTTTGCGGGAACGCTACGTGGACCAGCCCAAATCTGGTTCAACACCTTGCCAGAAAACTCAATCCGGACTTGAAGGATTTGGAGAACAAATTCTGCTCAACTTCGCCACGAGTAGGAAGCAACCCAAAACCGAGTTCCAATTGGATCGGGTGAAGCAATCACCGGGAAACGGTGCAAAAGTATTTGGATCGCTTTAAGGACACGGCAATACAAGTGCCGGGGTTAAAGGAAGACGTACATTTGCATTGCATCATAGCGGCCTGGACAAATCCTCACGTTTGAAGAAGTCGGTCGTAAAGCGACGTCCCAAAATGCTGGCGGAATTCCGAGATCGATCAAAGACGTACATAGAGCTGGAACAGATGGATATTATGAGCCATGCACCACGGGACAAGCGGAGGAGTCCATCTCCCGAATGAAGGAACGATACAACCCGAACAGACAAGAATCCGAGGACGAAGGGATGCTAAACCTCGAAGAGCGAAGGAAGATATGACCGATACGCTCCACTAAAAGTATCTCGGGCCCAAGTCCGGAAGGAAGTCTCCCGACCGAGATGAAAAAAGTAGAACGACCACGCCATTGCGGAATGAGCATACCCTGGACAAGTCCCGATATTGTGAATTTCATGACCAACATGGACATACAACGGATGTCCTGTTGGGATTTGAGGGACGCCATCGAGAAATTCATCCGAGAGGGAAGCTCCGTAAATATCGATCCAAACGCAAGGGCGGCGGCGGGGCAAGCGCGGAGGAGAACGAAGTAAAAGCCCGCGGCGAGAAGAAGAGAAGACGAGAACAGAAGAAAGGAAGAGAAACACATGATGAGTTTCCCGAGTCAAAATATGATTGCAATGGGATCGTTGGAGGTTTCGGTGGAGGAGGAGACTCCGCCAATCAAAGAAAGAAATACTTGAAAGAAGTACTATCTGTAGTGGACCGTCCGAGGTTTAAAAGGGAGTATGCAAAACCAAATTTGCCGATGCTCGGGTTCACCGAAGAAGACTTGGAGGATGTGATGCCGGGACACCACGACGGGCTCGTCATAACCGGAATCGTCAGAGATTGCCGAGTTAAGAAGATTTTTATAGATAATGGAAGCGCGGTGGACATAATCCTCTGGGATGCATTTAAACGCATGCGGTTCGATTCGGAAGACCTCAAACCATGTAGGACCACCCTAACAGGCTTTAATGGAGAAGACACCCGTCCAAAGGGATACATCGACCTCAAATTGACGTTGGGGACGAAAGAGGCGTTCAAGTCAGGGATAGTTCGTTTCGTTGTGGCCGACTTCCGTCTCCTTACAATATTATCCTCGGACGACCGACTATCCATGACCGGAACATGGTATCTTCTAATCACCGAGAAGTTGAGATTTTATGACGAGAGAGAATCAGGTCGTTACCGTTAAAGGAGATCAAAGAGACTCTCGGCAATGTTACTTGAAGCGGTGAAGGAAAGCAAAGCTCCAAAGACGGAACCCGCCAAGGAAGGTGAAAGGAAGGTGAATAATAAGTCTGTTTACATGGTAGAGTTAGACTTGAGGGAAGAGGACAAGATGCAAAGGTCCGAACCTAATGAAGAAACGAGAAGAGTTCATCTGGGAGATGAACCGGAAGCGGACCACCAAAGTCGGAAAGACATTGGATTCCGAGATACGAGCAAAATTGGAGTTGTTCTGCGAGCAAACAAAGACGTATTTGCATGGACGCCATCATCGAAATTCTGGAATTGACCCCGAGTTTTGTTGTCACAAATTGGCCATCCACCGTGGATCAAACCCGGTAGCTCAGAAAAAGAGGAAACAGGGTGCGGACCGAGGTAAAGCCTTGGAAGCGCATGTCCAATACACGACGTGGTTGTCTAACGTGGTCATGGTCAAAAAGCCGAACGGCAAATGGCGCGTATGTACGGACTACAAAGATTTGAACAAGGTATGTCCCAAGGATGCATTTCCCATGCCCAACATTGACCAATTGGTTGACCAATCAGCCGGCTTTCAACTTTTGTCATTCATGGATGCATACTCGGGATACAATCAGATCGCCATGCATCCCGATGATCAAGAGAAAACGGCATTTATCACGGACAATGCGAATTATCTTGCTATAATGTGATGCCTTTTGGCCTCAAGAATGCGGGGCGACTTATCGAGAATGATGACAAAAGTCTTTTCGGATCATTTGGGAAAAAATGTGGAAGTCTACATTGATGATATGATAGTTAAATCTAAAGAGCGAACGACCATGTTCATGATCTACAACAAACTTTCGAAAAATTGAGGAAGCATCGAATTCGGTTGAATCCGACAAAATGTGCTTTCGGAGTTCCGTCGGGAAAATTCTTGGGTTTTCTCTTGACTAACCGAGGCATTGAAGCTAACCCGAGAAAAGTGCGGGGCCGTGATGGAAATGAAACCCCGGAAAACAAGAAAGAATTACAACGGTTGACGGGGCGATTGGCGGCCTTGACAAGGTTCTTGCCCAAGTCGCGAGAAAAATCCCTCCCATTCTTTAAGCTCTTGAAGAAGGAAGCTCGGGAAGGATGGAACTCGGAGTGTGAAGAAGCGTTTAACGAGAATAAAGCAATGCTTAGCATCTCCGATATTATCCCGCCGGAAGTCGGGGAGAAATTGTTTGTATTTGTCGGTTGGGGAAAAAGCGTAGTAAGCGCGGTTTTAGTTCGAGATGCGAAGACGGGCGAAACCGAGTATACTTCGTAAGTCGGGCTCGCAAAGTTCCGAGTTGAGGTATCGAAAGCTGGAGAAAATGGCCTTTGCACTATTAACGACGGCAAGACGACTTCGCCATTATTTCCTTGGCCATTCGATCGTGGTAAGAACGAATCAACCCATCCGACAAGTTTTACATAAACCGAGACTTGGTGGCGGGATGATAGCTTGGGCAATTGAATTGTCGAGTTTGATATCACTTATGAGGCCCGAAGGCAATCAAGTCACAAGCTTTGGCTGATTTCTTAGTGGAGCTAACCTCGGTTCGAGAATGGGAAGACGGGAGCCGAACCATGGAAAGTGTTCGTGGACGGATCGTCTAACATAAAGGGAGGTGGTGCGGAGTTATTGTGGAAAGCCCCGAAGGCGTGGCGATGGAATTATCTCTCCGACTTGATTTCCCGACATCGAATAATCGGGCGGAATATGAGGCCCTCATTCCGGGTTCTTTGCGAGCTAAAGAAAACGGAGCTCGGCAAGTGCACGTGTCCACGGACTCTCGGTGGTCGCTTCCCAAATCCAAGGGACCTATCAAGTGAGGGGGCCCTGTTAGCTAAATACTTGACAAAGGTGAAAGACATTATGACATATTTTGACGAGGTGATAGTGGCGCACATTCCTCGGGCGAGAAAATACGAGGGCCGACATTCTCTCGAAGCTCGCTAGCACGAAGTGCCGGGAAATCTCCGCACAATTGTCAGCAGAACCTACCGGAACCAAGTTGCGTGATGCGATTTCAGATTCGGGGGATTGGAGAAAACCGATTGCTGATTATCTGGAAAGGGGGATAACCCCAGAGGATGCGGCCGAATCAAGAACTCTAGTCAGAACAGCGGCCGCCTATGTGATGGTGAACGATCAGTTGTATCGTAAAGGCGTGCATTCTCCCATGGCTAAATGTCTCAACGAAGATCAGGCTCAATACGTTTTGGCGGAAATCCACGAAGGCATAAATGGACAACACATGGGGGCAAAAGCTTTGGCCCGTAAAGCAGTTCGGGCGGGATATTATTGGCCTACAATGGCGCAAGATGCTAAATATCATGTTCAGAGATGCGGTAGTTGCCAGAAGCACGGCAAGATATTGTGGGTTCCACCATCCGAGTTGACGCAGATCACGGCTCCATGGCCATTCTACAAATGGGGCATGGACTTGTTGGGACCGTTTAAACCAGCTCTAGGCCAATTGAAGTGGCGATCGTCGCGATCGATTACTTTACTAAGTGGATCGAAGCTGAACCTCGCGACCATCACCTCGGCTAGAGTACGAAATTCCTACAAAGGAATATTATATCGCGATTTGGGATCCGCGCGAAATAGTCACGGACAATGGAACACAATTCATGGACGAGAGGCTTCCAACAAATGATGTCCGCCCTTAATGTGAAGCATCATTTCGCTTCGTGGAACATCCACAATCCAACGGACAAGGCGAGGCGGCAAACAAAGTCATCGTCAACGGGCTTAAAAAGCGAATGGCGAGGAACGGGAAAGTTGGGTGGAACATCTCTATGCGTCTTGTGGGGTTGTCGGACCACGGTTCAAACATCCACGGGAGAGACGCCGTTGGTGACATACGGTTTGTGAGGCCATGATTCCGGTAGAAATCGGCGAACCCTCATGGAGAAAAGCGACAACCGCGGCAAGGACGGGAAAATGACGAGGCTATCGCGGTCGAGCTAGATCGATTGACGAAGTTAGAACCACGGCTCACTTGCGAGATTTAGCCACAAAGCAACTCGTCGCGGCTCGGTTCAATAAGAAAATTAATCCCCGTTCCTTCAACAAGGATGACTTGGTGCTGCGAAGGGCCGATATAGGCAACGAAATGCCGAGATGGGAAGCTCGCTGCAAATTGGGAAGGTCCTTACCGCATCCGACATGAAATCGGAAACGGTGCTTATGTGTTAGAATCGAAAGGGAAGCAATCAAAAGGACTTGGAATGCCGACAAACTTAAGGCTTACTATAGCTGATTATCAAAGTCGCAATCGTTTGTTTTCAATGCTTTGTTTTAGTTAATTTAAGTATTTTCCTCTATTAACTTTACTTTCAGGCTTACTTCATCGTGAATATGTATCAAATTCCTACGGGAATCGAATCCTTGATGTAAAGCCGCACATTGAATGAATCAAAAGGACGGGCATTAGTACCCGTATTCCATAACATGTATGGACAAAGTTCATAAATCATAAAAGAAACCATTGTTCAAAGGAAGTCGGGCATAACATGTATGGACCAAAGTTCATAAATCATGTAAAAGAAACTATCTCGCGATTTGTTTCGGGCATAACATGTATGGACCAAAGTCCATGAATCATGTAAAAGAAACTATCTCGCGATTTGTTCAAAGGAAGTCGGGCATAACATGTATGGACCAAAGTCCATGAATCATGTAAAAGAAAAACCGCCGAATAAATATCCTAGCAAGCACATTTGCGGGATCGTGCAACAAAAAGCCAAATGATAGGATTGATGAAACTCGGATTACTTAATTCGTGTTTATCATGTTATCCACGTTGGCCAAAAGTAAACATGTGCGAATTGGCAAACGCCAATTTTCGTAAATCATGTAGCGGCATAGCCGCCAAGTTCGATGTATACACCATTTAAATGCCGAATATATCAAAACTAGGCATACCAGAAAGGAGTGTTTCCTTGACCTTGATCACGTCAGGAAACCTTCAATTTGAAAGACGCTAAATAGAAAATAAGCGCATACGATTAAAGCGGTCAAATCAAACGTTTACAAATTGAAGCCCTACACGGGCAAAGCAGCGTTTACATAACCTACAGACAAAGTTTGTAAGTTGCAAAATGGCAAATTGCCGACTATTGTTGACAGAGACGGAGATTGGCCGCCGGCTTCTTCTTCCGAACCGTCTCGGCAATGCGGCATCATCAACCACGGGCGGAGCCGGAATAAATATTCCGTCTTCAACGTACGCGTTCATGTGCACTCCTTCTAAATTCAAATCGATCGAGGGATTCGGAAGCGAACTTGTTCCAAGGCATTCTCGAAGGCCTCCTTAACGCCTGCCTTTAACTTGGAAATATTAACCTCGGCGACATCAAGGGCGCCTCGGTTCGAACTGAGATTGGCCTGAGCGGCAGTGAGGGCTTGCTTACAAGAGTTGAGTTCCGTCGCTTGTTCGTCAATCAAGTTTTTATATCTGGCAATGGACTCCATGTCACTCTCGTGGACCTGCGCCCTTCGAGTAAGCTCAGACTCGGACAAGTGTAGCTTGTCACGAACTTTAACCAACTCGTCGAGAGGCTTTCCTTCTCGGCTCTCGCCACTTGCGAGATCCTCTCGTGCTTGAGTTAATGCCTCGTCGGCCTTCTTCTTCTCATCCTCAAAGAAATCCAGATCTTTCTCGTTCTGTCCGACCTTCTCTTTGAGGTGTGCCACAAGTTGACATAGGCCGGCATTCTTCAAGTTGGCATGCTCAATCTCCTTCAGCTCTTTCGTCTCCGCCTCCGACAATGTATGCCCGTCATACCAATGGTCAGGCGGACGAATGCCCTTACGGAGGGAGTTGGGTATTTTATGTCCCCAAAAATAGGAACGAGGGAGCTGAATGGTTGGACGGACATCAGGGGCTAAAGTTTCAGGCTCTTGATTCCCCGGATCTTGAGCTGGAGAAGTCGGGGTAGGAATATCCTTGCTTGTGGATGGATTGTCGTTCTTCTTCTTCTTCGGAGCTTTGGTTTTCTTGGCGGTAGCGAGGTGCATCGAGCTCTCGCCGGAAGCTTTCCGCTTTGAACCCGGAGTTGTTGGACGAGCGCGGGAATCGTCACGTCCTAGATACTCGGGTCTTTTACCCATCGATGTACCTGAAAAGCAAATCAAAAAAGTCAAAGTCGACCAAACACGCACAAAAGAATAAAAATGGGGGAGGGGAGCCCTATGAACACCTACGGGGTGTAATGTACTCGGCCGAATCCACCAAATTGTCTTTCGGACTAAGGCAATAAGGCGCGATGGTTTCTTTCTCGGCGGCGGATAATTGCGATTTAGTTGGCAAAAAATCTTTTGCGTCAAACTTATGATGTTCATCGGACCGAGTATAAAGGGAAGCGTTCCTCAAGTTCCCCGGATGTCGGGTTGAAGGAACCACGGTGTATCCCCGAGCTTCGCGATAACTTTGAAGTAAGATGTTTTGAAGCCTTTCCGGGAATCTTTAAAAGGCCTAAGAAACTTGCGACCATGAGACGCCGAAGTGAGGTCCAACAAAACCATTTCTTTTCCCCGTCCGTAGTAGTCTTAATATCTAAAGGAGTGAAGAAGCTACAAAACACGGAGACGGAACACTCGAGCTTATGAGTCAGGCAATACTTTTCAAAAGCAACGGCCGCGGCCCAACCATTGGGGTGTAACTGAGAAGGTGCAAGGTGGAAATGGGTGAGAAGGCTCATTTGGAAGTCGGAAAAGGGGAATTCAACCCGAGATAGGTGATCAAATCCTTGTAAAAAAAAAAAAGTGGCGGGACTCATCGTTGGATCGACCGAAGCCACGGACTCGGCTGGCGGAGGCAAGCACACATCATACCCTCTCCACTTCGGACAATCCGCGAAAGCACTTTCCCGGACATCTTATTCTTACGAGTCAAGTACTATGTTGCTCAAAGCATAGTCTTTGATGGAAGGCATTCGTGAAGGTCCTCCGGAAGGGCGGACTCTCCGTCTCGGATTGAGTGGTTTGGTGTGAAGACATTTAAACCTAAAATAAAAACAAAGGCGAGAATCAGAACTACGAAGTATACCTGACAAGACAGGAATTTCAGGACGAGCTTGAACAAGCAAGGGCCCAAGCGACGAGGTATTCGTCGGTTTATTGCAGCGGCATTTATCCAAAAGAGACTCGGCTTCTCTGTCATGGCCATGACGGGCAAGCTCGATCGCTTTGTGGCAACATTCCTCACAAGGACCGAGAAGGGCCCATGTTGAAGGCCGGGGAATAACCTCGGGAGAAGTCGACAATCTTGGTGAAGGAGAATTAGGGAGTTCGGCATCGGGTGAAGAAGGAACTCGAACGCTTGTCCTACTCCCACTTCCCCGAGATCGGAGTAAATTTTCCATCCTCTCTTCTTCCGTGGGAAGAATGGACCATAGCCAAAGTTTAGTTCGACCGGGCACGCGTTCAAGAATCTCTCTATCTTCTTACGGAATAGGATTACCATACATATCTACTAGCGGGGTTTTGGATCCATCTTGGGAACAAGTTATATAGCATGTTAAAACATGAACGAATATTATGCATATCAAACCCGAGATAGCCCGGATTGCCCAAATTTGCCCAGTTGTGAAGAACTCAACAAAGTAAAATCACTCAAATGCAGAATGGCGAGACCATAAAGCATCGAATAATTCAAAGCCGGAAGGAGTGAATGAGCAAAAATAAATGGTGTCGAAGCAACTCGGACAAGCGAGTTCAAAATGGCGTTCGACATTTTTTCGTTTGGAGAGGAATTCACGGTCATCACGGTCGTTCAACACCTCAACACCCCAGGCCAAAGAGCAAAATACGAATTATAACATGCGCGTGTTTCAAGAACAAGCGAGAAAACAATACTGGAAGCAAGAGAACGAGAGAGCAAGAAGCGATTCGAAAAAGGGAAGTCTGGTACGATTCTTCAAAGTTGAGAAGACGAAGAAGAGTGATGATGAAGGATGTGAGGAGCACTTATAAGAGTTCTAGAGATATGACGTTTAGAAGCCGAGATGTTACATCATTTACGAAGGGGTAAAAGAAAAACCCTAGAAAGCTATGATGACGATATGACGTAGGACATTAATGAGCGCGTTAACCAAAGGCGGCGCTTGAAGGCACGTGTCATTATAATCGGAAGCGACGGTTATACGATGCGACGCGAGCAAACGAAAAGACACTTAGCTAGGCGAACGGTCGCGTTTCTTTGGTATGTCGGCATCGTTGCTCAAAACCTCGAGCCGAATACCAAGTCGTACAACGGCCGAGATAAGTTGATGAATTCGAATGAAGATCCTAAAACGACGAGACCGAGGCGGCTTGTGGAAACGTACGAGGTCGGGTTCTAATGTACGAGGTCGGGATCTAATACATAAGATTGGCGGCAATGCTTGTGCAAATCTCTACTCAGCACAAATGTAGGATGCGGTTACGGCCAATTGAAATTAGAACCCAAAATGGTTCTAAGAGAAATAAGGGCTGGAAAATCGGGGCCAACCGGAGTAAAACTCGGCAATTCGTAAGCCCGAGTAGCCGACTTTGGGGGCAAGCTGTTATGGACCTCGGAAATGGGCCGGACCAAGTCAAGCCCACTAGAAGGCCAACTACCCCACGGTTATCCCCACTACCTTAGTAGTGCAGGAAGTGGGGGCACAGCGCACGACATCATGGGAATGTGCTACCTAGAGAGTCGGACCAACCCAGCTTGGTTATAAATAGGGGCACACCCCGGTGAACGGTACACACGTATTCTCCCATACTCTTTAGATATCGTCCCACTGTGCGCACACACCCCACACCTCTGTTGTGTACGGTGATCATCTTGTCCATTGTTATACGTGCCATAGATAACCTTTGGATAAGCCTACCAGATCCTATATTGAAGTTAACCGGCCTCCAGGGCTGAGACATTTGTGTTCCATATCGGAACATAATCAATAATTTTAAATTTTTAATATATGTTCTTTTAAGAGTTTAGTTAGTTACATTATCATACCCAATGACTTGGTCTTTGGCCACCAAGTCATAAGTCAACGGAAAAGTTTCTAAGTCTGGGTCAATGTGGAAAATGTTGTGGCCTTTACACTTTTCATTCTTTCTTGCCTTTATTTTCTTTTATACAAGTCTAATTAAGGTTATCGTTAAGTTATACAAAATCCTCTAAATTTTAGGTTAATTGCAGATAACTGCCTGATATTTTAATGATTAATTTTAACCCTTTGGACATTTTATTTATTTACCATGAACCCCTTACTGTTATGTTATTGTCATTTTTTTAATGGAAACCTTTTACTGTTATGTTATTGTTATTTCTTTAATGGAAATTGTTGCAAATGTTCTGAGAAGCCTTAGCCAATCTTCTAGCTCAGCAAACACCAATCATTTTGTGTAGTATAAACGAAATGCCTTATTCTATTAACTACAGCTCAAAGGCATTTCGGCACCCCTCTTCCTTGACTTTCTTAAAAAGGTTTATGAACAATGCTCCCTTTTTATGTGGAGAAATGTCCAAATTATATATATTTCCTATTTTAAGAAAAGAAATGAAAGGAAAGAAAACAAAAAAATAGGAAAGAAGTAAAGAGTGAGAAAATTTTAAAAAAAAAAAAAAAAAAGAAAGAAAGAAAGTTTCCTTATTGAACTTTGTGAGAAAAATATTCTCTCGGAGTTTTTTAATTTAAGGTTGTGTCTCATTTATTTAAGTGGAAAGGGGGCATATATATTAGCTTTTTGGGCAAAGAGGCCTCATCAAGGTTGGAGAAATCTAATTTTGCGACCATGTGAGAGAAACACAGCTTCACAGGTTAGTGTTGGTAAATCAATGTCTGCACATTTGATACTCGTTAAATCAAGCTGAAATTTGGTCAGCTTGTTTAGAACATATGGTTTGTTGTTTTCAACAATGGGATTGTCATTTGAAGGCCTGATGTGAGAAACAACGTGTTCATGGATAGAGACCTTGTTTATGGTGTTTTGGACCATTTTATTCTCTATTGTAAGCTTGTAGCTTTTGTCATTTGATTGAGTGATTGCATGTTTTTGTGCATTTATTTGAGACTCTCTTATACCCTATTTAGATCATAGTGGATCATAATGGACAACCTGTGGTTTTTACCTTAGACTTGAGGGGTTTTCCACGTTAATAATTATAGTGTCTTTTGTGCCATATTTAATTTCTTTCATATGTTTGTTTATTTGTTTTATCATAAACTCTTGCAAGTGATAGGAAGATTTAACATCCGCTATGTTCCTTCCTAACACAATTATCCTATCGAAGCATATTAAAGCCACCTTTCTTAGCATAAATATTTCCTGTCCTAAAAGTAGGAACAAGGTGGTCAAAAATGCTCTATAGTTCCCTTTAGTTATTTTGATAATATGGTGAAGATGCAATTTTAATAATAACATTTTGTGTTAGAAGCATCTGACACGATTAAACTTTTTATGGTGCTAAAATACGTATAAACATTACAAAGTGGGGCAACACTCTTTAAGAGCGAGAACGGTGATATGCATCTTGTCCACTGCAAGTTGAGCACATATGGAGCATGTAAGAGACAATACCCAAAATGCCAAGAGAAACGAAAGTGAAGAGAGAACTGTTAAATGTTTGGTTGATGTGAGAAGACGATCGTAATTTTGTATAATTTTTCTCTTGTACTATGAAGATTAAGAAAACTGTTCTATAATAAACAGACTTATTGTTTAATAATATTTCATTATCTTTTATACATGTTTTTTTAACCATTTTTATAATTATAAGTTTGTCCCCAATGTAGTTACAAATTTTAATCTCCTCTTCTTTCAAAAAAGAAAAAAAAATCACTGCATCCCATATGTAGCAAATTATTCTCAAACAAGCCCCCAAAACTTTCTTAAACTTCATTGCACCTCATAGAGCTAAACTGAAAATAAAATTTGCTGCTAAAAAGATAATTGTGCCCTTATTTTACAAATCAAATATAATTATTTACAAGACACATGTGAAAATTTACAACTCAAATATGTTTATTTATAAGACAAATACATGAAATTACAAGACCATTTTGTCAATGTACAAGACAATGAACATATTCACAAGAATATATGTTATTTACAAGACACGTGTGGAATTTACAAGACCATCTCAGCTATATATAAGACAAGGGCATAAATGTCTTTTCGGGGGAAAAAAACTAATTTCATTTTAGCCTTAGGGGTGCAATGAAAGTTTCCCTTTTATAGAATTTTTTTTTTTCAGTTAGGCACATGTATCCTCTTATTAAAAGCAATTTTATTCAACACCCTTCAATGTAAGATTTGAACATTGATTTACTACATTGTGAGGGACTAAGCATTCCACTAGACCCATCCCATTGGTTTTTCCTATAGTTTCTTTGTTAGACATATCTAGGTGATTGAGTTTCTGGCTTTTTGTGCACCATTATATAATAAATGTCAACGACCAATTCATGACCCGGTGGTGGACTTTGGGAAAAATATTTTGGGGGGCAAATATATACTCAGTAACTAATTTAAAAAAACATTTGGGGGTCTAATATATAATAAAATATTTTAACAAGTCTAATATATAAGATAATATACCTTTTTACATTATATTAAATTTTTTTAAAAAAAAATCTGAACAATTCTTTTTTTTTTTTTGTTGGGGGGGGGGGGGGGATCCCTTAAAAGATCCATCTCTGTCCTGAGCTATGCACTTAATTATGGAAACAATCCTTACTTAATTCCTAGTAATGATTTTTTTTGGGGATATTTTTCTGATTTGTTTATACACCTATAATCAATAATTTTAGATTTTTTCATATATGTTTTTTAAGAGTTTAGTTACTTACATTATCTTACCCAATGACTTGGTCTTTGGCCCCCAAGTCATAGTCAACGGAAAAGTTTCTAAGTCTAGGTCAATGTGAAAAAGTTGTGGTCATTACACTTTTCATTCTTTCTTGCCTTTATCTTCCATTATACAAGCGTAAGGTTAAGGTTAAATCGTATAAAATCCTCTAAATTTTCGGTTAGTTGTATATAACTCTATAATATTTTAATGTATAAATTTAACCCTTTTAACATTTTATTTGTTTATCATGAATCCCTTACTGTTATGTTATTGTTATTTCTTTAACTGAAACCTTTACTGTTATGTTATTGTTATTTTTTTAATGGAAATTGTTGCAGCAGCCTTAGCCAATCTTCTAGCTCTGCAAACATCAATCATTTTGTGTAGTATAACAGAAATGCCTTATTCTATCAACAACAACTCAAAGGCATTTCGGCACCCCTCTTCTTCGTCTTCCTTAAAAAGGTGTATGAACAAGGCTTCTTTTCTATGGGAAGAAATGCTCAAATTATATATATTTCCTATTTTAAGAAAACAAAGGAAAGGAAAGGAATAGGAAAGAAGTAAAGAGTGAGAAAATGGGAAAAAAAAAAAAAAAAAAAAAACAAGGAGAAGAAGGAAAGTTTCCTTATTATTCTTTGTAAGAAAGAATATTCTCTCAGAGTTTCCTAATTTGAGATTATGTATCACTTATTTAAGTGGAGAGAGGGCATATTAGCTTTTTGGATAAAGAGACATCGTTGAGTTTGAAGAGGTCGAAGAAGTCTAATTTTGCAGCAATGTGATAGAAACACAGCTTCACAAGTTAGTATCAGTAAATTGGTGTCTGCATATTCGTTACTCGTTGAATCGAGCTGAAATTTGGTCAGCATGTTTAGAACATATGGTTCATCGTTTTCAATGGTGGGATCATCATTTGGGGGCCTGATGTAAGAAAAAACATGTTCTTGTTCATGGACCTTTTTTTTGGTATTTTGGACTACTTTATTCTCTATTGAGAGCTTGTAGTTTTTGTCATTTGACTTGGTGATTGCATGTGTTTGTGTGTTTGTTTAAGACTCTCTTATGCCCTGTTTTGATCATAATAGATCATATTTTCATTAATCTGGACAACCCATGATTTTTACCCTAGACTTGAGGGGTTTTTCACGTTAATAGTTTTGGTATCTTTTGTGTCATTTAATTTTTATCATATGTTTGTTTATTTGTTTCCTCATAAACTCTTGCAAGTGAAATGAAAATTTAACATCCGTTGCGCTCCTTCCTAACACAATCCTCCTATCGAAGCATATCAATGCCATCTTTCTTAGCATAAATAGTTCCTGTCCTAAAAGTAGGAAAAAGGTGGCCAAAATGCTCTATAGTTCCCTTTGGGTATTTTGATAATAAGGTGAAGGTGCAAGTTCAACAACAGTGTTTTGTACTTTGTATTAGGGACATTTGACACCATTTAACTTTTTATGGTGCTAAAATACGTATAAACATTACAAAGTGGGGCAACACTTTCTAGGAGCGAGAAGGCGATATCCATCTTGTCCCCTGCAAAATTGGCAAAAACAAAGAAAGAAGGAAATTATCAATTTTGGGACAAATTTAATTGTCATTCCTTGACATGTTGAGAGTTAGTTATAAATACATCATTAGAGACATAAGAAGAAGTATATATTAGATCCAATTATTCAATCAAATACTGTCATGTTCGATTTTTATTAGTCCTTAGTCATTAAAGTAAGAATATTATTTAATTTGAGTAGATTAAAGAAACAAAGTAAATTACTTATTTCTGATAAAATAAAAAAAGTAAATTACTTAATTAGAACATATATATGAAATTATTTCTCTGAAATACATACCTATAACATTAGATTATTGGGTTAAAGGGATTAAATGTGCCGGAAGTTTTTGGATATAAGTATTGGGTATTTGAAAGTTTTTTAAAACAAAAAATTGAAATCCTCTCCTTCAACGTCGTCAAGAGAGAAAAAAGAGAATCTGACATCTTTTTTTTAAAA
Source organism: Acacia acuminata (assembly GCA_019022655.1). Classification (NCBI taxonomy): domain Eukaryota; kingdom Viridiplantae; phylum Streptophyta; class Magnoliopsida; order Fabales; family Fabaceae; genus Acacia; species Acacia acuminata. The sequence goes on from JAFJYI010000166.1 coordinate 1,064,351, forward strand.
AAAAAAAAATCAACTCAAAAAATCTGATGTGGACAAAAGAAGGGTGAGATGGATGCCACCTTTGCATATTTGATCAACAAATGTTAATTGTTAGAACTGTAAACAAAGGGGCAACATTGTCTCGTTTTTGAAACTTTCAAAACATTTGCCCCCTCAAAAACTTTTAGGTGGCCAATGTCAATATGCGAAAGCTTTCAAGGCACTTAAACCCTTTAACCTTAGATTATATATAAGTTTAGGGCTATCTTACCGACATTGAATTCTCCAATCATGTGATTGTTCTTTTTTTTTTTTTTTAAAGGTGCAATTTTACACACGAAGTTTACGGGGAGCCAAGATACCAAGTTTGAAAAGGAGCAAAAGTACACACGACGTTACGTTTTGGGAGGCGTCAACACCACGGCCGTTAGTCATCGAGTTAGTTCACCGTCAACTTGGATGGAATCATATTTGATTGTTCTATTTTTTTTCGTGGAATAAAAAATGAAAAAAAAATTAGAAAAAAAGGAAAAAAATTCAAATAATTAGAAAAAAAATTAAAATAATTAGAAAAAAATAGGACATCTGATCACATTTGATTGAAGAACTCGACGAAATGGATGTAAGAAACTTGACCTAAATATTTTCTATCATTTTATAAGTTTGGAAAAATAGTTTCAAAAACATAATAAATATAATAAATTAAATCAATAAAGGTGTAGGATTAAAATTCACTTTCAAACTAGATGATACATTTAAGGTGGGATGAGTATTATCTAACGGAATTTTGACATCTTATCTAAATAAATTTCCATTATTAAAAAATTTCACGGCGTTAATATTTAATTGGAGAGAATTGGAGCTAATGAATAAATGAAGTGTGCCTAAACTTAATCTATATACCAATATATGTATTGAAATGTATGTGAAGAAAACGTTGCCTAAAAAGAATGAGAAGAAAGCAAACTTAATATTTGAAATCAAACCTAATTTAAATTATAATTGTTCAAAATACTATAATAAGCTATTTTTATTTATTTTCATTTTAACCTGAGTATTTGCCGTGCAATTTAAGTTGCTATCAAGTATCAACCAGTGAACCAGCTCAATAATCTGAATAAATTAACGACTATATATATTTATAATGGTGGAAGCCCAAATATCAAGACAACAAAACCCAAAATTAAATTAAGGATAAATTAACTTTTCCAATTGTCTATTTTTTTGGACAATGAAACCTTAATTTCCAGTCAAACATGTTAAAAGAAAAATCTAGGGGACATAGATGAAGTTAAAGGAAGAATCTGATGAAGCTGTCTTTGATTTTCCTCGATGATTCAGAAAACCTTTTAGCACGGCATATACTTTTCAAATGATTTGGCAAATAAAAACTAAGAAAATAAGATAAATTCATAATCTTCAATATATAGATATATAAGAAATTTAAATTATTTTCTTTGGAAGCTAACATTCATAATTTCATATGGAGGAGCACTGCTGGAGATTGATGTTGCCAGCGTTTTTCCCTTAAGATTTATGTTATTAAAAATGTAAAATCTTTAGCAATCATTCATTAAATTCAAAAGCAAGAGTGGAAACAGAGTTAATTATATACTTCCTTTGATCCTAATTATCGTAGTTAATTTTTTTGGAGAGATTAAAGAAGCTAATTAAATTACTTTAAAGTATTTGTATTTATTTTTTCTTTAAACTAATTAGTTTGACTAATAAACTAATATAATTTAAAGATCTATAGAGAACCACTTATTGTGTTTTTAGAACATATAAAAATGATTAAGTAACTTATTTAAGGCTTCCTTTAATCTTTCGAAAAAAAGTCATCCAGATCTTATAATTAGGACCGGAATTGTTAGTACAGAAAAATGAAAAGGAAAAAAAAAAAATCGATTCTTATACTGATTCTGGAGCTGGTATCGATAAAACCCTTTATTTTTAATACCAGTTGCGTAAGTAGTCTTACAAAATTGTTTTTAGACTAGTTATTTAAATATTAAGTCTAAAAGGTAAGAGTAAAACAACCAAATCTTAAAATGAAGAATCGGAAGACTTATAAGAGAGGGTGTACAAAACAACCGGTTTCCCAAAAAAAAAAAAAAAAAAAAAAAAAAAAAAAAAAAAAAAAAAAAAAAAAAAAAAAAATCCAAATATTCCTAATAACTAGTCTTTATTATAAGACATTAATAAGTAATTATATTTGGTCTTTTTTATAAGGACCTTGCTTGTTTCTAAAATATATTAAATTATTTTTTTCATGTATTCCTATAATTAATAAAGATAGTAGATGATAGTATAAATTAATATAATATTAGAATTTAATGTTAAGGTAGTTTTTCAGAATTGTTAAGTGGTTAATAGAGTACGGGCTTGTGAGGCGGACAGAGTAGAAGAAACTAAGGTCACCTTGCTATGAAGAAACTACACTCACCTTGCTCTTCTGTTCAATAATAAAGTAGCAAAACCTGTCATGTTCCTCAACAGACTCAAAGCATTTGGCTTCTATTGCTTCACTCCAATTCCCCAATTTGGTCAATCTGATTGCTTCAGATTGAACCTTCTCCAACTCATTCTTTTGCTTCTCATTGATCAAAACCTACACAGTAAGCATTCAAAGCATGAGTGGCAACTTGTGCTACAGGGTGTGTTAACCTATCGCCAATTGACACACCAGCCAGATTAAATCGAGAACTTCTGAGCAATATGTAATACCCAATTGCAGGAACATACTTGCCAGCGTAGCTTTCGCCGGTTATATAAATTGGGCGAAACTTGAAATCTGGGGATTTCACTAGGGTTTGAAGTGACACTGAATCCGGTTCCGATTGGGCTATTGAGAAAAGGAGGCTGAAGATTCTGTTCCAAGAGCCAGGATTGGGGGCAAGATTGAAGGATTTGGTGACGCGCCATGGACCGAGCTCGAAGAAGTTGCCGATCATGATTCATGGAGGAACAGCCAGGGCCGCCTTGGAGCCAGATGAGAAGTGGGGTTTCGGAGATGAAATCCCCGTCTCCTCCTCACAATCGACCTCCGACGGCAATCTATTCACGTTGATTCCTTTAAGAGATGGCCGAGCTTCACCTCTGCATCCTTTTTCCTTCATAACACCAATCTGCATCAATTTAAAACATCACCTTGATGGACCAGGAATTTTAACGAAAATAAAAAAAAATATAATATTATAAATAAAAGTATTTAAAATAAGATGTAATATATAAAAAATTGAAAGAAATGTATTATAAAGATTAAGATTACTTCACTCACTTAATTCTTACTCTAGATGTTTTTATAGTATTAAACTTGGGGGTTTAAACTTCTCATGTTGCATGAGAAGAAGAAGATTACTACACATACATGAAATAGTGGGACCCATATATATATGTATTGCCAATTATGTATATATGTGGGTCCTACCATTTTATGTGTGTGTGACATAAAAAAACACTTCTCCTACAACATGAGAAGTGTTTTTCCCTTAAACTTGTTTATAATTGAATCAGTATTAAAACTCAAAACAATTTCTTTTTCAACATATGTAATCAAACAAAAATTAATATTTCGAAGTATGTTCTTGATTATTTTCATAACAGATAAAGATCTTTCGATAGTTACAATAGAAACCGAAAGAGTGAGTATAAATGCCCGTTTGGGATAGCGGTAGTAGAAGTGATTTTTATTTCTGATGGAGTTTTCTTAATAGACTTTTTTCTGATAGACTTTTTCTGATGTGATTTGTGATTGAAATAGCTATGGTAGAAATGACTTCAAGGTCTGCGAAGCAAAGAGACGTGGCTTCACCAAAAAAAAAAAAAAAAAAAAAAAAAAAAAAAGTGACTTTAAGATCTGAAGCCCATCAAAATTTAGTAAATAAACTATTCCCCAAACAAGTCTTAAGTCTAATGATTTTATCAATAAAAGGGTAAATGATTTATATATACACACACATGTATCTACGAATTCTTGTGAATGTTTTGTTATCTTTGTATGTTTTCTATCTTTGTGGATGGCGTTTTGGACTGGGATTGTGTCTTGGGTGATAATAAATTAAGATAAGATTTGGACAAGATGGGAATAATCAAAATTGGAAGCGGAAGGAAGGCTTTATTATGTTGGGACTAGGGTGTGAATAAGTCCGGTCCCTATCGATACTTATTTTACAAACGCGACTTATTTAGGGAAATTTTTGATCGGTCAGCGCATTTGTTAAAAGGTCAAGACAATGCTTTATTTAAAGGTTTGAATATGTAAATAGGCCAGGCCTTTTAAATATTAAATAAATATATTTATATTTATATAATATAAATAAGATAATATTTATTGTTTTTCATTCTTATATTATAATTTCAAGATATATTTATATAAGTTTTAATAGGTTTAAAGTATACAAAGGCTATTTATGGTCTCCAAGACTGTAATATAAGGCCTTTTTAAAGGCTTACATTGTAAATAGACCTTTAAAAAGGCTTCAGGCTCGATTAGACATTCTGAAGGCTCAGGCCTAAGCCTAGAAAAAGGCCTGAATTCAAGCTCAGACCCAGGCTCAGGCCTTCTGCTCCCATTGCAGGCTCAGACCTATTTAGCCAATATCCGTGCAGTGCGGCCTATTTTTATCCCTAATTGGGACTGGCATGAGTCTTTATTTTAAAAATAAATAAATAAATTAACATAATTAGACATTAAGCTCATCTTACCGATTGATAAACGACGCAGGGAAGGGAATATGTATTATATTAGTTCCAGGGCAAAATAAGGAAAACAAGAAATCAGATCTGGGAAAATATGTTGATAAATGAATAGACGCATATCTGAAAAGTGCCATAAATGAAAAGATTTGTCTTTTTATAATAACTGATTTTAAAAGTAATAAATATTTTTTCACTTTTACAAACAACCGATTTTAAAAGTAATAGACATTTTTTATTTTTAACTTTTAGACAGTAATTATTAACATCCATTCTTAAAATTGATAAATTTTTACCTCGGAGCGCCTAGCACAAAATATCTTTAAGTGGACTAAAAATACCAAAAAATTTTTAAAAATGTGCAGTCAAGTACTAAAAATGGAGTAAAACATTTTTTGTCTTTGGGCGCTCCTAGAGTAAACAAAATTTTGTCTTTGGCGCTCGAAGTATAAAAATTTTGTGCTAGGCGTTCTGTAGTAAAAATTTTTTGTGTTAGGCGCTCCTAAAGTAATATGACTTTTTGTGCTTACTTGCATATTTTTAAAAGTTTTTTTGTATTTTTGGTCCATTTAAAAGTAATTTGTGCTAAGCGCTCCTAAGGTAATAGTTCGTTAGCTAAATTGCTCCTTAACCCTATATACAATTTTCTATTATCAAAACTTAAAATTTTGCCAATGTTCAAATCCCATAATTTTCGCTAATAAATAATTTACTATCTAAATGATCTTATAAAATAAATAACTTACCTTGAAAGCTGCTCTTTCCTCTCCTTCCTTCCTAGTCTTACTCACATCCTCACTCTGCTCTCCCGGTCTCACACTCACACACATAAACTATTACACACACAATAACGAACATACATATATATAGGGGAGGGAGAGGTGTTTGAAGAAATCTTTTAAAAAAAATATATATATATATATATATATATATATATATATATTTCCCCACTCCCACACACAGTGGCGGGATGCTGCCACCTTACCCAAATTGGTGGCAGCCACAATATATATATATATATATATATATATATATATATTAAAGTTTTTTTTTTTTTTTTTACGTTTTTTTAAAGGATATTTCACATTAATTTTAATATGCTTTTTAATATTAGAAAATGTGATGCAACACGTTGATTAACATTTTATTGATGAACAAGCATTTAAAAAGACAACAATAAATATCTCAGATGATCACAATATACGAGATCCGATCCTATGCTATAAAACAACATTAGGTAATCAACATTTTATTTTGAAAGATATATAATAAATATATATACTTTAAATATTTAGATTTGATTTTTCCCCCACCATATAGATATGCAGGGTCTTCAAGCATCAAACGAGAAACCCCAATGCCAGATTTAAAGTTTGTGTGAATTGTGAGATTCAAATTATGAATTTCCCCCTTCTTTATTACATTCCCTTTTATTCTAGCAAGTAGAAATGAAGGTAATAAGGCGCCAATTTTTTATTCCACAAGAACATTTGGAATGTGAACAATTTTGAGGCTCATACGTGCATGGAGTTTATATATATCAGATTCCTTATGAACTCTTGATGTGATGTAAAAACAGAGTACTTTATGAGCTTAAGCTTCTTTAATGATGTGACAATGTTGATAGATTATGGAAGGAGTTGCCAATTTCGAGCATGAGATGGGTTCAAGTTTTTGCAATGAAGTGAGATTTGCTATCATGAAGCAAAATAACTGCAACCATCAATTTGGAGTTTCATTAATGATGTTAGATTCCCTATCCACTTTGAAGACCTTAGAAATTGCTCCATTATCAAAAATAGTTATATCATCGTCATTTTTATTATTTGGATTTCTTGTCTTTATCAAGAAATGATCTTCTAAGGAGTTTTGATGGAGATAGTGAATAAAAGTGCAATGTTCCTGAGATTAAAAAGGATGGGCTAATTGTATCAAGAGTAAAAAAAAAAAAAAAAGGATGGGCTAAATGGTACTTTCTCTGTTTGAACTAAGAACAAGAGGAAACAAAACAACCCTACATGCCAAAAAGCCTTAATTTTAGTGAAGAAAAACCTTAACTTCTTGAATCCTGATCTTTGCTGATTTGTGATGATAAAGATACTCAGATAGTTGCGCATATCATATATAACAGAATCATCTTTATTACCTGATCCAAGAAGTTGCATGAGCTTTTTTAAACCTTACGGATCAAAGGAGGATGAAGTTGATCCTTTAAAGTCACTTTCAACAATAAAACTGACTGAGAGCCAGTCTAAAGAATTATTTGCTACCATGAAAGTTCAGAATGTGGAAAAATCAGCAGATGTAATCCTACATGCCAAAAGCTTTGTATCAAAGGACAAGAGTAGACAGAATAATCCTAAATGCCAAAAGCTTTGTAGCTTTTAGTGAATAAAAAGATGCATCTTTAACTCTCCATCTCATCTTTTCCTAATATCTCTCATGTAATCTAAATAAATACCAGTTATATTTTCAAACCAATGATAATATATGCAGATTATGGAAACAACAAATCAAGTTGCAAGGGTTTCAGTCTCACCTCCCTTTGATAGGCCTTACAAAGAATGAGGCCCTCCTCATGCAAAAGCAGCAGATGATGTCCACTTTCATGTTTCTTCTGCTAGTGCAAGGAAATCCATTCATTCTTTCTGCTGAAAATTACAACCAGGACAAGGAGGAGGTGCCTTCACAATCCACTGTTCAACTAACTCTTCCTATGGTACTCTTGCTTTCTTTAGTTTTAAAATTTAGAATAAAGCATTTTTTACTTTTCATTTGCATATATGATTGTGGCTGACATTTATGACATGAAAATATGGGTTAAGTTAGGATTTCTCCTCTTATTTTGGCCCAAATTTAGTCTTGCTATATATGTAGGTTATTATATCAACCTTCCTTTTGACTGGTTAACACACACATAATCACATGTCATATTTTCAGTCCTCATATGAAGAAAAATACAAGTGAATGTGAACTTATTAAGATAGAACAGTTTCATTGTTGGAAATATGTTTCATTCGTATAATTTCGTAGTGTTATCTAATACGGTAACTAAGATGAATGTCACATGTAATTTGAAAATTTCAGCTTAATCCTTGAAAGCCTTAGAACACTAGGAAACTATTCAAGAATCAGTGAAACAAAATTCTGAAGAATGACATTCTTCATCCTAATAAACTTCACTTGATTCTTTACCATACTTTTGTAGAAAAGTACCACAAAATGATTTATTGATAACCAAAGTCTTAGGCCAAAAAAGGAAAAATTTTAATTGCCAACTTCATCTAAGTATGATCACATAATAACTTAACACTCGCCTATTTATTTAATTTCATAAAAAACATGGCAACAAGGTTATCTCATTTTCGTGCCATTTGAAACTGTAGACAGGAAATCTATTCCTGGAACCAAACTTTGCCACTTTGCCCAGTGCGACACCAACGACTCCAATGCTTTGTGCAACAGCATACCAGTACCACACCATTCAACTGCTAGCATCAAGCCCATATGATAACTTCTTGAAGGCTGTTGGTTGTTGATTTCTGATCATAAAGATGGTTCATGCTCAGATTGTTTGGCTTTATCATCATAGGAGAAAAATCCTCATTACCTAGCTGCTGATGCCAATAGGTGCATAGCTTCCTTGTTCATGAGCTCAAATTGACACCAGGGCATTACATATAGAGTCGGTGATTGGTTGGTGTTTTTGTGGTAACCTTGATCAGTCAGATTGTATATTGAATCATAATTCTCCTTCAATGATTTGCTTCCAGCAAGTAGGAGGTCCATTTTTTATTGACTTCCTTGCTCATTTATTCAGTGCTGGTTATATATGGGGAAAATTACGTGCAAGTCCCAAGGACTAGAAATAATTATAAAAAAGTCCCTTGAAATCACCAAATTACACAGACGTCCTAAGAGACTTTTTTTTATATTATTTGTATTAAGAACCGGAAATGTCATATTGACAATAGAAAGTGTCATATTTACAACAACATTTAAACACCTGACAATTTACAACAAAAAAAGCCATATTTACAACAGAAAGTGTCATGTTTACAACAACATTAAAACACCTAGATTTTGAACTTAGAGAGGTCATTTACAATAGAAAAAGGCTAGATTTACAACAGGAAGTGTTATATTTACAACAAAATTTAAAATTTGGCCATTTACAAATGAAAAAAATCATATTTACAACAAAGGAAAAGTCATATTTACAACAAAATTTAAAAATCTGGATTTTTTTTCCATACAAATAATATCAAAAAAGTCCCTAGGGACTTCTATGTAATTTGGTGATTTTAAAGAACTTTTTGTAATTATTTATTGTCATTAGGACCCGCACGTAATTTTCCCTTATATACATGTGCATAGCTCAAACCCCCCCCCCCCCCCCAAAAAAAAGAATGTTGGGTGTACACAGGGGCGGAATCAGGGGGGGGCTAGGGGTGGCCCCCCCCAAAATTACACAAACAGACCCAATTTTTTAAAAATTATGCTTTAGCCTCATAAACGTTTTAATTTTTTCAGTTTAGTCCCTATCCAAAAGCCTCATGAAGGGACTAAATAGAAAATATTGAAATTTTTATGAGGCTGAATCATAATTTATGAAAATTTTGGGTCCAATTCTGTAATTTTCACCCCCTAATTTTAAATTCTGATTCCACTCAGTTTCACTCTGTAATTTTCGCCCCCCTTGGTTTTCATTCCTGGCTCCGCCCCTGTGTACATGTCTTCTTTTTCCCCCCTTCTTTCCCTCTTGTGTAGTATGAAAGTGAGAATTTTGTAAAGATATCTCCTTTTAGAATGAAATCATTATTACAACACTTTGAGATGCACTCATCATGATTAAATTAGAACAGTAATATGATGCTGAGCTTAATCATCCCATGAATGAGTCATATAAGAAATTAACTATAGGGGTTAGTTCAGGGGGAAGTGGTTGAATTCATTTCGATAATAATGACATATTAGAATTTAAATGAATTTGTCTTAAATATTCAAAGAAAAATTATTATTTTTTAAATTCAATGCCACGATATTAGTTAAAATAATTAGAGTTGATGAAAGGCTTAACCATGCGCCGTACCAGTTAATAAAATGTATTGTGCAGGATTATGTTTGTTCTTGGTGACTGTTATGTTGTTGGAGTGTTGGATTCTATTTTTCTGGGTTAATAAAATCACATATTTTGTTTTAAAAAACATGCAAAAAGGTTTATATGATTGTTAATAAAATCACATAATTCGTTTTTTATTTCGTAGGCGAGATGATTGTTAATTAGCTATCAACGGCCATCAAGTTTATATGAAATCTTTAGAGTTGATTTATTCATTCACTTCCAAACTATTCCCCTATCTTATTTTATATGTCATTACTGACATGTTCAATAAGAACTAAAAAAAACAAACATCTAAACTCATTAACTGTCTAAAAATTAAATAAGATCCTAATTTTACTTTTATTAAATATACATATTTTCCCACTATTTTAATAAGGGGCTAAATGGGAGAAGTTCTAGGAAAGTCAATGACATGTTTATAATAAGGCTCAAAAAAATCATTATCTCCCTTGAATATTACCATAAAAAAGACCCGAGGGAGTAGTTATATATTAAGGGTTAGTGTTTGCAATGATGTGAGACTTCGAATGGAAGAAGGAACTGATGCCAAATAAATTAAAAGGATTTTAATAAAAACAATAACTTTCAAAGAGAGAGCAAATTCAAATATTAAGAACGAGCAACCTAGAGTCATAAATCCTTTATTAGCTTCATAATCCTGGTTTTCATTAATTTAATTAGCCTTAATATCAATTTTGTTAATCTCGAGTATAAATAGCTATAAGTGGTCCACTTACAACCCTCTCTTAAATATAATTTGTTATGTCTAACATAATTACTCAAGAGACAAATAAAATCAAACACACTCTTTAACAATTATATGGAGTCATTAGGTATATGTCTATCCTAATCGCAAATTAAATTGTAATCTAATCCCATATTACTTAATCTCAGAGCTTAATTAAAATTCATTTTGTCAAGGTAAATCCTAATTCTCAAATTCATATTCAATGATGGCCAGTCACTAAATAGATAAAGCTAAACAAGATTAGGTAACCAAAATTAATATTAAGTATAACTAAATAATAAAAACAAAGCCTAATCCACACCTATAAATTCAAAGTTGCTCTTGGAGGGAAAAGTTACCCAATGGCTTTAAACATCACAAAGCAACAATAAAATCGAGATCCAAAATCATCAAGGAAATGGAAGCAGGGAAATAAATTGAACCATGGAAGGCCCTTATGGTTCGGTTGAGGGAGAAGCTAAAGCTCCACCTGAATTCCGTCTCTCCTCCAGCTGTGACGAGAAGCTTGCCGGCGACCTTGGTGGTGATTGACGCCGCCGGCGAGAGAGGAAGAAGAGAGTCGAAGGTCTCTGTCTGCGGGCTCCTCTAGCTGCTCCACTACTCCTTTGTTCCTTGTTAACGCCGCCCCCAAAACTGTGGATGATTCTCGCCGCTGACGAGAGAAAAACAAGAAGATCGAAAGCTTGGAGTTGCAGCGTTACTCTCGTCTCTGTTTTCTATTCCAGTCGTGCTCTGTCCAAGAACGCTCTTCCCAGTGCTCTCGCCTCTGCCCTGTGTCTTTTTTCAATTCGTCCTTTTCTTCTTTCAATCGCCGCCTCCTGTAGCTATTTCTCTTTTGTCTTTTTCTCTATCCATTTCAATTCGTGGGTGCTAATTTTTTTTTTTTTTTTTTTTTTTGGTAGAAAAGAGGCTAACAGCCACTATATATTAGATGAACTAAATTGGGGATCAAGTCCCATACACTCATTAGAAAGCACACTCCACAAATTACGTGGGCAATTACTCAAAATAGAGGAATTCTTCAATCCTTCTTTTGCTAAGCCATCAGCAAGTGCGTTCTGGGTCCTGGGAATATGCGCTATCTTGACCTCCCAGTCCCTATCTAATATCTCAATGATTTGCTGATAAACCATAGTACTGTATCTATCATGGTTCCTCTGCAATAACTTCATCACCAAAATTCTTGAGTCAGACTCTACTAAGACACGCCTATAACCTTCGTCCCAAGCCAAATTCAGACCCAGCAGCATGGCCCATTCCTCCGCATCATAAACTTCACATTGGCCCAGCATATGAGTGAACCCCGACAGCCATCTACCACTGCAGTCTCTAACTACTCCTCCACAGCCTGCGAGTTCATTGTTTTGTACCACAGCACCATCCACATTCAGCTTAACCCAATGCAAGGGGGGAGGTTTCCATTTAGCAGGGGTTGTAGATATGTGATTATCTCTGTCATCCTCCCTGGAATTCACACCACAAAAGTTCTTCCATTTACCTAGGATGATCATTACCGGGTTAAGTGGTCTCTGGAATTCTTCCTCAAATAAATCCTTATTCCTCCAGTTCCATAAAAACCAGCTAGTAACACCCCATACAAGGTTCCAATTACTACCACCCTGCAGGCCGACATCTTCCTTGACATTAAAGGAAATCCAATCCCTCAGCGAATAAGAGAAGAACGTGGAAGCATATCCTGGACTCAATAAACAGCACCATACCTGATCAACATAAGTGCAATCCCGTAGTATATGCAGCTCATCCTCATTCCCAGCATTACAATATGGGCAAAGGGGGGATACACTAGACCATCTGCTCCTTCTCTCCAGCGTAGGTAACCGGTCATTGAACGCAAGCCAGAGAAACACCCGGATCCGCTCAGCACCATTCCATCTCCATATAAGTCTGAATGTGCTGTTATAAAAATGGGGAGGTGGTGGTTCAATTAAATAATAGGCACTTCTTATTGTAAAACCACTATGAGCCGTCTCTTTCCACATCATAATATCACTACCTGCAGACCCCATTGGAGGCATAACCGCAATTAATCTCCTAATTATGTCCCCTGCTACAATACTTGATAACCTGGAATAATCCCATGTTCGTGGGTGCTATTTCTTTTAGGTCTTTTTCATTCATTGCAATTCGTGGGCCCAATCCTTTCAATCTCCAAAGTCCAAATAGTGCCCAAGCAATTAATCCGAAAAATCGATGCTTCTACGATTGTTGAAGAAAAAGAAATTATAAGATAATGAGGATAATAAACTAAATCTTTATTACTATTATTTATTTTTCAAACTCAAAAACTTTTATTTTAAATTGAAAACCCATAAATAATGCATCCAAATTGATTTCTCTTAAAATCTATTTTTAAATCTATTAAAAATGAGAAGTCATCACACCCCCACACTTGCATCAAATCTTGTCCTCAAGATTTTAAATTCTAAAACGAGCAAATTCAAGAAAACCATGGAAGCACGATTTTTAAAGCTAGCACTACAAAATTAATGCCAATTCACACTTTCAAGAAGCAAACTTTCTCAAAAATCTTTTCCAAATTCCAAAAATGCAAGTGGCAAGATAAATAATTTGGCAAAGATAAATCACAATAGAATGTCTCTCACAAGTCAAGTGATTACACTCATCTCTCAAAATATTCAAGGGCTTGTGTTTCACTCAATTCCGCCTATTACAACTTATCTACCATAAGCTTGTTTATCATCTCAATCTCCACTATATATTATCCAATTGCACACTCCAATCAAAAGGACTTTCTCAAGGTTTTAATGATCAAGGTAGGATAATGAAATGAAAGTGATCAAATGGTATGGGAGAATACTTTAATTAGTGCCAACTAATTTAATGAAATTCATGATGAAGAATGAAGGAATACCCACTAAAAGAAAACAAACTCTCTAACACTATATATACACCACCTTTATTCTTTTGAGCTCAACAATTTTTTCTTTCTTTCTTAAATCTCTATTTTTTTTTTTTTTTTGCTTTTCTTTTGTTTCTTTTTCATAAATTCCTTTGTTTCTGTGTTTCTTTCTTTCATATTTTTCTTTCTTCTTTTTTTTCTACTATATACACATACTCTTATGGTGTTGACTTTCTAACTCCTTCACTCTTTTAAATTGCTTCACTTAGCACTTACTAAAGTAACAAAAATGAATGGGGAGAAAAAGATATAAAAATTGAATATCTCAAACAAAGGGCTATTTATTCTATGCAAATTTCTTTCTTTTTTTTTTTCTTTTTTTTAGAAAAAAGGCTCAAATGGGGTAAACAAATGCTTTTCATGTGATAAGGATGGACATTTGACCGAACTAGCTATAAAATGAATGCCTAAATCATCTTTGTGCATGCAAAAGGATTTCAAACTTCAAAAGAGATTCAAGACAAGTTCTAGAGATAAAATCACAATAGGTGTACTCCCTCTTAGAAAGATGAAAATTAAGGCTCAAATTCCTCACAGGTTCTTTTGACATTCTAAAGCAAAATACCTAAGACCAAATCTTAACCTATTTACTAACATTCAAAGAACATAGAATCAATCCCCAATCAAATTCACTTCTTTTCATGTTCAAATTAAACCAATTGTGACAATGCTCACAAATAAAATTCAAACTTCCAAAAGATTTTTTTTTTTTTTTCAAAAAGTATTGAGGACAAGGAAAGTCATGTAAAATCAAGGATACCCACACCCCCACACTTAAATGTCACATTGTCCTCAATGGGAACAAGTAAACAAAAAGTAATGGAAGTGAAAAACAACAATCTATAAGTGTAAGGGTAACACCAATTTCATAGATTTCAAATTTTTACCAATTAAACAGCTCAAGTGCTAACAGTCACTCAATAATCATCACAAACAGTCATCACATGCACATCCAACTAAGACCAGCACTCATTCCCAAGCAATATATCATCCACAATCAAATAGAAGAAAACTCCCCTATTTGTCCTTGACTTGCACTCTCAATCCTTGCTACCAAAGTGGAATACCTCATCAGGAGCTTTCAACAGTCCTACAAAATCAAATAAAGCATCAACTCAAACCTTAGGTTGCCTCCCAAGAAGCGCTTGGTTTATAGTCCTCAGCCTGACTATACCAGCAGTCTACGTAGGTGATGACAAGCGGTAAACCATTTTTTGCCGGTTCACTTCACCACCATGGTAATGCTTCAATCTTTGCCCATTCACTTTAAAGCAATCTCATGTTCTCTCATCTTTAACTTCAATTGCACCTTTTGATGACACTGAAACCACTTTGAAAGGACCAGACCACCTTGACTTAAGCTTCCCAGGAAATAACTGAAGTCTTGAGTTGAAGAGTAGCACCAATTGCCCTGGCTCAAAAGAGCGCTTCAAGATATGACTATCATGTCATTTCTTTGTTCTTTCTTTATATAGTCGTGCACTATCATATGCTTGAAGTCCGAATTCTTCCAACTCATTCGGTTGAGACAACCTTTTAGCTCCTGCTTGATGATGGTCCATATTTAGCTTCTTGATTGCCCACCATGCTTTATATTCCAATTCAAGTGGTAAATGACACGCTTTTCCAAAAACCAAACGGTATGGTGACATGCCAATTGGAGTACGAAAAGCTGTCCTATAAGCCCATAAAGCATCATCAAGCTTGTCAAACCAATCTTTTCTAGTTGGACCCACAGTCTTCTCAAGAATCATCTTAATTTCCCTGTTAGTCAAATCACACAAACCATTAGTTTGTGGATGGTATGCAAGTGACATCCGGTGGTACACTTTATATTTTTCCAAGAGAGCCTTGAAATTCTTGTTGTTGAAGTGAGTCCCTTCATCAGTAATGATTGCTCTGGGGGTGCCAAATCTTGTCAAGATATACTTCTTCAAGAATCGAACAACCGTAAGCCATAGCTTCAGCCCATTTACTCACATATTCCACAACAAGAATGTACTTGTTTCCTCTTGAAGATGGGAAGGGACCCATGAAATCCATCCCCCAAACATCGAACAACTCCATCTACCTCTTCGTTAGTAAATGCATGAGTACAGCAACTATGAATTTGCTTTGGAATGGGGGGGGGGAACATGGGTCCTTTGTGCCCTCAAGAGGATTAAGACAAGGAGATCCCCTCTCCCCCTACCTCTTCGTTCTAGGCATGGAAAAGCTAACCCACCTCATAGTGGACTGTGTGAATTGCAAAAAATGGAAGCGGCTGAAAATGGGGAGGAATGGAGTAGTGGTGTCGCACCTCATGTTCGCTGATGACCTGCTTTTGGTCTGTGAAGCTGACTTGGATCAGATTAGCACAGTTATGAGTGTTTTGGAGGAATTTGGAGAGTATTCAGGACAGAAAGTGAACATACAGAAATCAAGCCTCTACTTCTCAAATAATGTGAGCAGATGGCTTCAAAATGAAATATGAACATTTTCAGGATTCAAGCGTATGGAGGACTTGGGAAAATACCTAGGAGCATTTATGCTCTCAGGGTGTGGAAGGAAAAAAACTACCAACATGTTTTGGATAAAATGCAGACAAAACTAAGTAGCTGGAAACAGCAAACACTATCGTTAGCAGGGAGGCTCACTCTTGTTCAGTCAGTAACCAATCAAATGGCGGTCTACCACATGCAACACGCTAGTTTACCTAGTGGGGTTCGAGATCAAATGGAGAGGATCCAGAGAGATTTTGTTCGGAGGGATGGGGAGGGTACAAGGAAAATGCATGCCATTAATTGGGATGTCCTGTGTACAGAGAAAAGGTATGGTGGTTTTGGGCTTTAAAAGTTGAAAATTATGAATGAGGCATTGCTAGGAAAGATTTCTTGGAATGTTATCTCCAAGCCATCTAGCCTTTGTTCCAAGGTGCTCTGTGGTAAATATGGCAGAAATAAGAACTTAAGGGAAGAAGCTTGCAGTAGAAATTCAGACTCGGAACTATGGAAGAGTCTTGTGAAATTATGGCCAAAGATACTGGAGAATGTTGGTTGGAGTGTAGGAAGAGGAGAAGACGTCTTTTTTTGGACAGATAAGTGGCTAGACAAAGGGAAAAAGCTGATTGATGTCTGTCATAGAAGTTTGAATGAGATGGAAAGAAATCTGAAAGTTAATGAAATGGTGAATGAACAGGGACTCTGGAACCTGGATAGCATCACTGAACTGATTAATGCAGATGGTAGAGCTCATATACTAGCGGTGCCACCTCCAAGCAACTTTAGGAGGGGTGATTCTATCAGGTGGAATTCTAGCTTAGATAGCAAGTATGTAACAGCTGATATGTATCGATCTCTGGAAGGTATGCAGGGTAATGAAGATGTGCAGTGGAGGAAAATATGGAAGTGGGAAGGCCCGCGACGCATTCAGGTCTTTTTGTGGATGGCGGTGAAGGGAAGGTTGCTGACAGGGGAGAGACGAAATCACCTGATGGGTGGTAATCCAGAATGTCATAGTTGTGAAGGGAATGTAGAAACGCTCATGCATGTGCTAAGGGATTGCTGGGTGGCAGAGAGCATGTGGAGGGATCTGCATGGAGGAAGAATTGAACAGGAGTTCATGGCATTGGAGGGGAAGGACTGGTTCTTGTGGAATTTAGGAAGGAAGACAATGGAATGGGACTTATTGTTTGGGGTGGCATGTTGGACACTCGGATGTGGAGAAACCGTGGGATTTTTGAGGAAGGGTTCACTCTTCCAGAGCACTTTGGTTCAGCTGTGAGGAGGTATGTGAGTGAAATCAAGTCCGCAAAAATGGAGTTTGGGAGAGTTGTTGGTTCCAGAGTGGAGCAACTTATTAGATGGTGCCCACCCAAAGTGGGTTGGGTTAAAATCAATGTGGATGGGGCTGCTAAAGGGGAAGCAAGGCGTGCAGGATGTAGGGGTCTAATTAGAGGAAGTAGTGGGGAATGGCTGGGGGTTTCTCTCGTCAATTGGGAATATGCTCAGCTGTAGTTGCAGAATTGTGGGGTGTTCTTACGGGACTTGAGCTGGCAGGCAGGCTGCAATTCCAGAAGATTGAAGTGGAGAGTGACTAGACCACGTAGTGAAAATACTGCAGCAGATGCGAGGAGGAAGAAGCCGAGGAGTGCAGTCTTTTGGTAGACATCTGTTAGTATGATTAGTATTGTATCTTTGTATCTTTTGCTCGGAGTGCCATCAAGGTGGAGACGATGATCTCATGTTATTGTGTGATCTCTGTGACTCTCCTGCACACACATATTGTGTTGGTCTGGGTCGTGAAGTACCTGAAGGCAATTGGTATTGCGATGGTTGTAAGCCAGTTGCTTTGGGATCTTCAAGTTCTCAAGCTAAGGAAGGTGTGGCTGTAATGTATGGCGTTTTGGTGAGAAACTTTATGCACGGAAAATGTTCGCTGAGTTGTGTTACAAGTCATTCAGGACTTGGTTATTGGAATTCAATTGTTTCTGCTTATGGCCAGGGTCAAGATTTCATTAATGCACTTAATATGTTTGACCGAATGTCTAATGATCATTGGATCTTCCCTGATGTTGTGAGCCTCGTTAATATACCTCCTGCATGTGCTTCAATGGGAGCATCATCAAAGGCAGCAAATTCATGGTTTTGCTTTTATAAGTGGATTAGTTGATGATTTATTTATGGGTATGTCCTGTTAAGGCTCCTGGTTTTGGTGAAAATAGGAAAGACACCTAATTTTGGCCTAGCGAGCGAGTTGGTGGTGGTAATATAAAATGTATTCTCGGTGACGTTATTCCATCGAGGGTTGTGTTTTGTCTCGGTGACGTTATTCCATCGAAGGTTTCTCGGTGACGTTATTCCATTGAGGTCCTATCAGCTCAAGAACATAGCGGATACGCGACAGAGGTACGCGGTTCAATTTGAGGTTTCAAGAACACAGCGGTGCTCCAATGGTAAACTTGGAGGTTTCAAGAATCGACGGTTGTCGTGGTTCTTATGTTGATTGTGGGTTAGTGCTTTCTAAATCTGTTCTGAAGATCGATTTTGATCTCAGGTTACGCGATTGTTCTTGGTGACTGTGTTCTTAGGTTTAGCCGGTTTTGTCTTGGTGATGTTATTCCATCAATGGTTGTATTCTTGGTGATGTTATTCCATCAACATTATAGATCTTCCGGCTATATTGAAGAAGCAAGTATTACGAGTATTGAAGAAGCAAGCATTAAAAGAAGAAGATTGTTTTGAAGAAATCATTGTATCATTGTATTCTCTTTTTAGTTTTGAAGAGATCATTGTTAATTACCCCTTATTTTTTGTGTTGTTCAAGTTGAACACTTTGTGTTAAGTAGTGTTCAACTTGAGGGGGCGTGTTAGTATGATTAGTATTGTATCTTTGTGTATTAGGCCCATATAGGAAGTGTACAAGAGTGTGTGTGTGGTCTAGGCCTATATAAGGCTATCTCTGTACATTGGTTTAGATGATTCAATATACTGATCCATTTAGTTTAACAACATCTGTAAGTATTTCAAAATGTTTTCTGATATGATAATAGGCCATGTATATAGAGAGGGAAATTCTTGCGCAGATGCCTTGGCAAATCTGAGCTATGTGCAGGATGATGTGTGTGTATTTTTTGCTGAACCTCCGTTGAGTTTGCGTAGCTACTTGTTTAGGGACGGGGTGGGTGTCTCCTACCCGCGTCATGTAAGACTGTAAGCTGTAGTGCTTATCTATTTGGGCTCTGCCCCGTATGAATACCAAAAAAAAAAAAAAATTTAAAAGGACTTTGAGGAAACATTTGTATTCTGAATTAAGGAATTAGTTCATTGAAAATAAGAGCCTTTAGAGGACATATAGTAGTACCCCTTTTTATTTTAAATACCATAGTTAATTAACTAATTTGTATTGATTAATAAAATTAATTATCTGTAAAAACTTTGAAGAGAATTTCATAACTTTATATCTGCACTCATTATTAGAAAATAAAATAAAAACCTACCTTTTGATAGAGTAGACTTGCTAGAGGAAGGAAAGAATCAATTTAACAGCTATATATATATATAAAAAAAAATAGTTTATATATAGAGGTTTTCATTCCATTTAAGTGCTGATGTAGCGATATTTTTTTAATTGAAATAATTGGCTGGATCCAAGTTCGAACAATAATGACATATATAAATTTTAATGAATTTCTCTAAGATATGATGTTCATTTTTTTTTTCAAGGCCACGATATTTGTTAAAATCTTTTTATATCATTTTAATATTAATATTCTTTAATTTCTTCGTAAAATTTGGGATTCAATTGATGTGGCATATGATTTTGATAGCTTTTCATAGTTCTTTTTTTTTCTTTTGAAAAATTTTCCTAAGACATTGATTCAATTATTTTATTTTTTGGGCTTAAATAAAATCAAAACTATAATCAATCAAAAATTGAAGTTCAGCACCGTCCACTGTACACTTTTTTCGAGTTAATAAATGATACCTAGTGTATAATAAATAAATAATTATTTACTTGAGAAAGGTGATTTATGCTCTAAATACAAAATATAACAAAGTATATGATTGCTATTAAATAATAAAGTATACAAAATAATTCTCTACATAAGAAATGTGTTTTATACTGTCTAAACTTCCCTTCAACCAATAAGTTATAAGAAGATAAACCTCTTAAATGTTTTAAGTCATTTGCGGATAAATAATAAGTAAAAATAATGGTATATAAGTTATTTGCATACATGTAAAAATTAAGGGAAGTTAATGGTAAAGCTTCACAAGATTACAGTTTTTATATAATTGAGACGTAATAATATATGTTGATTACAAGTGAGGCTTAAAGCCTAGGAAATTGATGAACCAGTATTTCTGTTGTTTCGTAGGCGAAATGGATGTTAGCTATTAATGGTAGGTAAAAGTCTTTTTAAAAGAATTCAAACCACAACCTTGAAGATCCAATAATGCAAAAGAATATAATAACCCGATACAATTAAATATAGTAGAACAAATAAAATAAAATTTGGACTTTAAGGGAAAAGAACACAAAATTTATTGGTATCCAGCAAGAAGCAGCAAAGAAACATCTTCATGTGAGGACTGCAAGACAAGGAAAAAAAAGGCAAATGCCAAGTGAGAAAATGAAAGAGTAAAGGAGGAAAAAAAAGCTGGAACTATCCATGAAGAGAAGAATAGAGTTATAGGTAAATACATTCGTACCCTGATTTTTTTTTATACTACATGGTGGAGGACAGGATTCGAACCCTGGACATGGAGGAGGGGAGACCAGCTCCAATGCCACTGCGCTACTAAGGCGCCGGCATTCATACCCTGATTTTGTTGATAAGGAAACCGATTATTTATTCAAACAAGCTCAACACATGATATGTGTGCAAGCCCAGGCCAATTAAAACCTTCTAATTGTTGTCCGTATCTTTCCCTTAAAGCATGTCATCTAGTGACTTCAAGACCTTACAATGATGTAAGACTTTTTATTGAGCTAGGAAGTGATGCTAAAGAAGTGCAGTCGATGAGTCCTAAATTTTGCAATGAAGTGAGACTTCCAATAGACTCTGGAAGTGATGCTAAAGAAGTACAGCCGCGGAGGCTTAGATTTTGCAATGATGTGAGACTTCCAATAGACTCTGGAAGTGATGCTAAAGAAGTACAGCCGCGGAGGCTTAGATTTTGCAATGATGTGAGACTTCCAATAGACTCTGGAAGTGATGCTAAAGAAGTACAGCCGTTAAGCCTTAAATCTTGCAATGATGTGAGACTTCCAATAGACTCTGGAAGTGATGCTAAAGAAGTACTGATGATGAATAGATCTTGCAATGATGTGAGACTTCCAATAGACTCTGGAAATGATGATAAAGAAGTACAGTTGATGAGGCTTAGATCTTGCAATGATGTGAGACTTCCAATAGACTCTGGTAGTGATGCTAAAGAAGTACAGTTTCTGAGGCTTAGATCTTGCAATGATGTGAGACTTCCAATAGACTCTGGAAGTGATGCCAAAGAAGTGCAGTTCCAGAGGCTTAGCCTTTGCAATGAAGTGAGACTTCCAATAGACTCTGGAAGTGATGCTAAAGAAGTACAGCCGCTGAGGTTTAGATCTTGCAATGAAGTAAGACTTCCAATAGACTCTGGAAGTGATGCTAAAGAAGTACAGTTGCTGAGGTTTAGATCTTGCAATGATGTGAGACTTTCAATAGACTCTGGAAGTGATGCCAAAGAAGTGCAGTTCCAGAGGCTTAGCCTTTGCAATGAAGTGAGACTTCCATTAGACTCTGGAAGTGATGCTAAAGAAGTACAGCCTCTGAGGCTTAGATCTTGCAATGAAGTGAGACTTCCAATAGACTCTGGAAGTGATGCTAAAGAAGTACAGTTGCTGAGGTTTAGATCTTGCAATGAAGTGAGACTTCCAATAGAGTCTGGAAGTGATGCTAAAGAAGTACAGTCGTTAAGCCTTAGATCATGCAATGATGTGAGACTTCCAATGGACTCTGGAAGTGATGCTAAAGAAGTCCAGTTGCTGAGGTTTAGATCTTGCAATGATGTGAGACTTCCAATAGACTCTGGAAGTGAAGCCAAAGCAGAACAGTGTATGAACTCTAGCTCTTGCAATGATGTGAGACTTCCAATAGACTCTGGAAGTGATGCCAAAGAAGTGCAGTTCCATAGGCTTAGCCCTTGCAATAAAGTAAGACTTCCAATAGACTCTGGAAGTGAAGCCAAAGCAAAGCCGTCGTTGAGGTAAAGTTGTTGCAATGATGTGAGACTTCCAATAGACCCTGGAAGTGATGCCAAAGAAGTGCAATAGTTGAGGTATAGCTCTTGCAATAATATGAGACTTCCAATAAACTTTGACAAGCATTTGCCGTGAAATCCTTCAATATTTAGTATTTTGATTGTGTGAGGCGGCTCTAAAGCTTCTAAAATCATCTCATCCTTGTGCTCACCTTTTTCCCAAGGTTCTTCATCAAGATAATATAGCGACCATGTCAAGCTTAATCTTTCAAGATATTTCATGCGAAGCAGAAACTTTGATGACTCAACCTCCTCAATATTACTCCATTGCCTTTCTAAGCTTCTAATTGTTAATCCGCCCCTTAACAAAATCAAATCACGTAGCTCACTTATCCTTGCACCACCACCATTCCTTTCATCGACCACAAATGTTGTCAATGTTTGGAGATTAGTCAAACTTCCCAAACCACGTGGCATACATATCAATTTATCACAATCATCCACTTCAAGATGTCTGAGTCTCACCAATCTTTCCATATCTCTAGGTAATTCTTTTAATCTTCTACACCCATGAAGTTTCAAGGTCAGCAAGTTATGTAACTTGGTAATTCCTCGTGGGAGCTTTTCAAATTGATAATTCCCACGTAAATCAAGATATCTCAAATGCTTCAAGTCTACTATACTCTTTGGAATTTCCAACCATTGATTGCTAAGATCTAATGCACGCAAGTGCTTTGGAAGTGATGTTGTAGATCGGCAAATTGGATTAGAAAACGGAGAGCGACTTGGGATGAAGTCCAACTTTCCTTTTGGCGACAAAATTGTTCTCACTCTTTTTGTCTTGACATTAACAAATGGAAACTTCCAAGCCCCGTCAAAATAACTTGACACGTGACAAATCCCCTCACCAATGTTCTCTTCTTCTATCCTTTCACTTGTGACAATGTAACTCTCATTTTTAGTCATTGATTGTGCTAGATCATGTATGAGGTCATGCATCTTACACTGCTTTATCTCACCAAGGGAATCCCGACTCACATCTTGAAATAAGCACCTTGACAATAACTGCATGAAGTACTCATCCCCAACATCTTCCAAGCGCTTATTTGTATCTAAGGGTTGAATGAACCCCTCAGCTATCCACATCTGAATAAGCACTTCTCTCTCAATCTCATAATCTTTTGGAAACAAAGAGCAAAATGCAAAGCAATTTTTCAAATGAGAGGGAAGATGATCATAACTAAGTTTAAGGATAGACAAGATTCTATTGTCATCAAAATCTATATTTGCAAGTTCTTGATCCCTAAAATAGGACCATTCACTCACTCCCAACTTTTTGGTGAACAATAGGCTACCAATAGTTCTTATTGCAAGGGGAATTCCAGCACATTTGCTCAAAATATCCTTTCCAATACCTAGCAATTCTTGATTATCAGGTTCTTTCCCATCCCAAAAAGCCACCCTTTGAAATAGCCCCCAAGAGTTGTTTGCATCCAAGCCTTTTATGGAAAAAGGAAGAAGCGGAGGTGTGCCCATTATTTGTGCCACTTTTTTACTACGTGTGGTCACAATGATCATGCTTCCCTTTCTTCCTCCCCTCAACAGGCTTTCCAATTCAAGCCATTTCTCACGCTCCTCATTCCATACATCGTCTAACACAAGCAAAAAACGTTTCCCCTCAATCATATTTCTTAAACCCTGTACCACTTGCTCCAACGCCCCATGTTCCTCCCCAATGATGTTTTGAGCCCCAATGATGGTTTGAGCTACTCTCTTAATGTTAAATTTATTATCAGTGGATTCATTATCAGACACACAAACCCACTTCATTAGCTCAAAATGCTTTTTGATAGCCTCATCATTATAGGCTTGTTGGGCAAGTGTAGTCTTTCCCAATCCCCCAATCCCAACTATGGCTACTACCGAAATGTTATTATTTTTCACAGCATCAGGAGGGTTTAAAAGGGTACTAACAAGATCCTTCCTTTCCTCATCTCTCCCTACGACATCTTCCTCCCTCACAAATGAGTGGGTTTGCCTCCGTTCATGAGACTCATTTGAAGTACTCAAAGAGCTCTCATCCAACTTAAGTGGATTCTTCTCATCATAAATCTCGTCTAGTTTCTTCCTAATTGCCCTGATTTTGCGACCCATTTTATGAGCACAAACAATTCGGTTGGATTTGGAGAAGAATATGCGTACCTCCTTGGCCATTTTATCTTTGGTCATCACTTCCCTTGCTAGCTCCTCAGTGGAGTAGGCATCCAACAGGTCTTCTGCGTCAAGCAGCTCGTCTTTCAGCTTCTCAAGCCAAACACGGATCGCTTCACTTTTTGTTGCCTTCTTCTCTGCATCATGAAGCACGGCTCTGATTCCAGCCATCTTCCTCTTTATCGTCTCCAAATCATCTTGAAAGTTGCTGAGGAGCTCAAGCTCTTTAGCAGCTAAAGTGCCCAGTAGCCCAATGACTTTATCAGCAATGGCTTCCATTGATTCTGTGGCAAATGTAATTTGATGGGGTTTATATGAGGAGAGTAATATGACTAATTGTTGGGTGATATATGTGATTACATACCTCCCAAAATGAAGCACGCATAGATATATAGAACCTTGTTTTGGATGCTTTCTTCATGAGAGCAACAGAATATTTGATGCTTCTGTCATTCAATAAAGTTAAGGACCATATTCTTCTCTCTACTTGTAATAAACAATTGATGCAAGGCTGTTGGTTAGAGAGAAAAGAATACAACGATTCTCATAATGCTTTTAGAAATAGCTTCATACAAGTAACTTCTATGTGTGTTCGTTCTATCTCGATCAAGTTAATAAGATTTATCAACTTTTGACTATTTTAACAAGTCCAACAGAAAATGCCAAAATTGCAATAACATTTTTAATGGGAATGTTATTGGAAAGCAGACAGTTATTTTTATTTACAAGGAAATTAAAAGTTAGTTGTATAAAACCAGTAATAGGATTAGAATAGATTAGGAAGAAAGAAAAGAACAAGAGAGATGCCTTACATTTCTCAAAGTGAAAATACATGCTTATATCATTCGAGGAAATGGCATAAATTCTGATACTTGTCTTGCCCATGAATGCAAGTTTCAAACATTCAAGATGTTGTCATCATCTGAGACACAGAACGCCTGAATCTATCTTCGTCTTACGAGCTGGAGTCTTGTTGCCTTTCTCAGCGCATCGCCAACCACAGCTCTTATTGCACACGCATTGATGATATTCGTATTTTATAAATCATCTTTGAAATTCCATATCAATCCTAGCTAATTGTTCCACAACGGGAGAGATCTCAATAGATAAAAATGTGTTTTGCAGCAAATGTCTTCAACTGTGTTCAAGTGAGAGAAATGAGATACGTGGTTTGTGCTTTTGATTAAGTTTAATATCAGTACATAAAGAGTGGGATCTTTTACAATTTATTGTCGAATCTATATTCTCTCAAATCGTTTTGTATACATAAATAGAAATAGATACATTTTGTTCATATTTACTCCCTCTTTGTTTCAAAAATGTTTTATTTTCTTTTCAAATGAGTGATCCAAATCCTTTCGTAGTCCCTCTTCGTAGGTTTTCTTTTTTTTTTTTTAAACAATTACATCTCCACGTGTTCGCTTTATTTTAATGTTTCCTCTTTATCTTACTGACATATGTTATAATTTTCTTGAGGTTTGTCAATTGTAGAAATCTCTTCTAATGGATGTGAATGCAATGTTTGTTGTACACAAAAATGTTTAAAGTTGTATAGAAAATAGAAAGTGATATTTGTCTTCTTTGCCATTGATATGAGAATTTGAAGTTGTAGCATTTACAAAAATAAAAGTAAATGTATATTGTGTATTCTTGCATTTATCGTTACACTATTTTGCCTCCAAAAGAATTTGAATACGATAAGACCATAAGTATTCCCTTCTGAGGTGATTTAAGCAGAACATGCAATTCTAGAAGAAGTGGTTAAACATGAAGCATAATATATCAACAGATGCATTTGGGAGGCCTAGGTTATAAATCATAATCAAGTATTTATTTAAAATTCTTGCAGATTTAACAAGTATGAATGTCTGAAAATAACTGTAACAAAACTATTTTATCAAATAAATTCAATAGCTGATACTTCAAAGACATTTATCAAGTGACGGCTTCATGAACGAACGCTCAAGTATTTTCAGGGACTTGGTATGTTCTTCTCTTGAGTTGTATCCCCAAATTTAAAAAACGTGACATATTTCTAAATTAAGAGAATCATCTTCATCTATTAGCATCACGGGCTCTGTCCCTCTCAGTTCAAAAACGATTGGTATCAAAGAATCCGAATTCGTTTTACTCCAAAGTACCTACTATCTTGTGAGACGAGTATGTATATTGAGGCCTAACATACAGCTTGAAGCTTTGGAGTTAATCACATAAATTATTGCAGCATAGAGCAAAATCAGAGTTCAATTTGAAGAGTCTATCTGCAACATTTCCTATTTTTTATATAGGCATAATAATCTTCCCTAAATTAAAGCTTGTCAAGCTTTGAGCTTACCTGTATTATAATTCTGATGCTATAATAAAAAAAACAACTTCAATACAGAATCAGTCATTTCAGCGGGGTTACAATTTCTCCAGAATCAGTCATTTCAGTAGGGAAATGTTACCAAGACGGCAAGAACAAACCAAAGGTGAGATACAAGTAGCAAGCACTAATTAATCTTCAATACAGTTAAGAAATCTAAAACTACACAGTATCAAAATTAGATGTCTGTCTACACAAACTTGTTAAAGGAAAAGTCTGCTATTCAGCCAAAAAAAACGGAAGGAAAAAAAAAAAGTAGAGAGCGCGGAATTGATCAAGGAGTCATACTGTGCAGATTGTCAACATCATGGGCGCTTCCAAATTCTTCTCGTACTTCTTCATCTTCATCGTCCCCACCCTCATACATATGTCCAACCAGACAAAGCTGATCCTCCAAGTATGAGGCCCTTCTCCTCATCGCTTCCGCATCCACTGCAACCTTCCCCGCATCCTCTCAGCCGATCATTGTCGCGGGAGTCGCGGGAGAGGGAGGCAGAGATCTACAGTGCAGAGGAAAGGGAAGGCGAAGAATAAGGAGAGGAGAAAACAGCAGTAGCAAGAGGTAACGAATCCGGCGATTGCGAAGCCAGGAGGCGGTGGCGGCGGCAGCGCTGACGAGGCAGGGTGGGACGATCGAGGCGGTGGGCGTAATGATGGTACGGCGGAAGGGAGGGGAAGGGGGCGGCCGGTGGACACTACGTCGTTTTTGGGTCTGGCGTGGCCCCCGCATGGGTGGGCTGTTTTATTAAGCATGACGCCATGACGTGAGGGAGCATTG
This sequence comes from Acacia acuminata, assembly GCA_019022655.1. Lineage (NCBI taxonomy): Eukaryota > Viridiplantae > Streptophyta > Magnoliopsida > Fabales > Fabaceae > Acacia > Acacia acuminata. Next base: position 1,091,919 of record JAFJYI010000166.1, read on the forward strand.
TGAATTGTGACTGACGCCGTTGACTGTGTTGTTGCTTTTTTAACTTTGAAGCCTCCTAAAAACGGTAATGAGTTTGCCGTTTTGAGAATTTGGGTTTTCAAATGGGCTTTGAGGCCCATCAACCTTTTTGTCCGATCATTTAGTTGTTGGTGAACTTTATTGGGCCTCTCACACTCTAAATTATACTGTGACGAAAGAGAAGGAAGGTAATGAGAGGTCAATGTGCAACAAGAACATGAAGGAGTCAAACCTTCCCGGAGCCACGTGGAATGAAGTGAGAAGAAGTACAATATCTTTTTCAAAATTACGCAACAGAATAAGAAAGGAATAATGTACTCCTCCGATCCTAATTATAAGATATAGTTGATTTTTTTGAGAAATTAAGATTTGCTTAAATGTGAGATTGAGTTCAACCCCGTGTGGAGGATAAAATAGGTGCATGTTATGACCAAAAATTATAGTCTTACTAATCAAATATTCAAATCAAGTTAAATTCATAGCGGTTTATGTTTTTTTTCCCCAATACATAGACATATACTTTTCTAACAAAAAATACTTCTCTTTTCTAGACGGAAAATTAAATATTTCTCTTTTTATATCCCCATATTTTGACTGCTTCTAAAGGAAAGAGTATGAGTAACTTGATATTTGAAAAGAATTTCATAACTTTATATCTGCACTATTGTTGTCAAACTCGTGAGTTGACTCTGTGTTTACGTTTTTACGTTTTTCGAACTTACAAAATCGAGTCGAGTCAGTGGTAAACTTTTGCTTAGTTGTAAACTCGGTTAAACTCACGAGTTTATACACGAAGTTTACCGTTTTTACGTTTCTAGCTTACAAAAATGTGTTAACTTACTCATAAACTTATGTTAAATTTTTTTATTCGATCATGCTCGGCGGTTTTATATAGAAATTTTATAGGAATTTCTTTATTAAATATGATAAAGGATGAATGTTGATAAATTTAATTTCAATTATTTGGATTTAAAATATATTAAAATAATAAGTAAAAAGATAAACCTGTTAAATTTTTTAAGTCATTTGCGGATAAATAATAAGTAAAAATAATAGTATATAAGTTATTTGCATACATGTAAAAATTAAGGGAGGTTAATGGTAAAGTTTCCATATTAAGAAGATTACAGTTTTTATATAATTTAGACGTAACAATATATGTTGATTACAAGTGAGGCTTAAAGCCTGGAAATTGATGAACCAGTATTTATAGTGTTTTGTAGACGAAATGGATGTTAGCTATTAATGGTAGGTAAAAGTCTTTTTAAAAGAATTAAAACGACAACCTTGAAGATCCAATAATGTGAAAGAATATAAACCCGATACACTTAAATATAGTAGAACAAATAAAATAAAATTTGGACTTTAAGGGAAAAAAACACAGAATTTATAGGTATCCAGCAAGAAGCAACAAAGAAAAATCTCCATGTGAGGACTGCAAGACAAGGAAAAAAAGGCAAATGCCAAGTGAGAAAATGAAAGAGTAAAGGAAGGAAAAAAAAAAAAAAAAAAAAAAAAAAAAAAAGCTGGAACTATCCATGAAGAGAAGAATAGAGTTATAGGTGAATACGTACGTACCCTGATTTTGTGTGCAAGCCCAGGCCAATTAAAACCTTCTAATTGTTCTCCGTATCTTTCCCTTAAAGCAGGGCATCCAATGACGGCAAGATCTTGCAATGATGCAAGACTCTTTATTGAGTCAGGAAGTGATGCCAAAGCCAAGCATCCCGAGAGACCTAGCATTTACAATGATGTAAGACTTCCAATAGACTATGAAAGTAATAACAAAGAAATACAGCTATTGAGTGTTAGCCATTTGATTGAGGCGGAAGTGATGCCAAAGAAGTGCAATTGTCGAGTGTAATGATGTGAGACTTCCAATAGACTCTGGAAGTGATGCCAAAAAAGTGCAGTTTTTGAGTGTTAGAAGTTCCAATGATGTGAGACTTCCAATAGACTCTGGAAGTGATGCCAAAGAAGTGCAATTGTCGAGTGTTAGCTGTCGCAATGATGTTAGACTTCCAATAGACTCTGGAAGTGATGCCAAAAAAGTGCAGTTGTTGAGTGTTAAAAGTTCCAATGATGTGAGACTTCCAATAGACTCTGGAAGTGATGCCAAAGAAGTGCAGTTGTCGAGTGCTAGCCAATTACATGATGTGAGACTTCCAATAGACTCTGGAAGTGATGCCAAAGAAGTGCAATTGCTGAGTGTCAGCCATTGCAATGATGTGAGACTTCCAATAGACTCTGGAAGTGATGCCAAAGAAGTGCAGTTGGCGAGTGTTAGATGTTGCAATGATGCGAGACTTCCAATAGACTCTGGAAGTGACGCCAAAGAAGTGCAGCTCACGAGTGTTAGATCTTGCAATGATGTGAGACTTCCAATAGACTCTGGAAGTGAAGCCAAAGAAGTGCAGTAGTAGAGTGCTAGATGTTGCAATGATGTGAGACTTCCAATAGACTCTGGAAGTGAAGCCAAAGCAGAGCAATTTCTGAAATCTGGCACTTGCAATGATGTGAGACTTCCAATAGACTCTGGAAGTGATGCAAAAGAAGGGTGGTTGGCGAGTCTTAGATGTTGCAATGATGTGAGACTTCCAATAGACTCTGGAAGTGATGCCAAAGAAGTGCAGTTGTTCAGTGTTAGCTCTTGCAATGATGTGAGACTTCCAATAGACTCTGGAAGTGATGCCAAAGAAGTGCAGTGCTTGAACGTTAGCTTTTGCAATGATGTGAGACTTCCAATAGACTCTGGAAGTGAAGCCAAAGCAAAGCAGTTTATGAACTCTAGCTCTTGCAATGATGTGAGACTTCCAATAGACTCTGGAAGTGATGCCAAAGAAGTGCAGTTGTCGAGTGTTAGATGTTGCAATGATGTGAGACTTCCAATAGACTCTGGAAGTGATGCCAAAGAAGTCCAGTTATCGAATGTTAGAAGTTTCAATGATGTGAGACTTCCAATAGACTCTGGAAATGATGCCAAAGCAGAGCAATAGTTGAGGTGTAACTCTTGCAATAATGTGAGACTTCCAATAAACTTTGATAAGCATTTGCCGTGAAATCCTTCAATATTTAGTATCTTGATTGTGTGAGGTGGCTCTAAAGCTTCTAAAATCATCCCATCCTTATGCTCGCCGTTTTCCCTAGATTCTTCATCAAGATAACATGGCAACCATGTCAAGCTCAATCTTTCAAGATATTTCATGTGAAGCAGAAACTTTGATGACTCAACCTCCTCAATATTACTTCTTTCTTTTTCTAAATTTCTAATTGTTAATCCGCCCCTTAACAAAATCAAATCACGTAGCTCACTTATCCTCGCACCACCACCATTCCTTTTGTCGACCACAAATGTTGTCAATGTCTGGAGATTAGTCAAACTTCCCAAACCGCATGGCATACATATCAAGTCATCACAATCATCCAGTTCAAGATGTCTGAGTCTTACCAATCTTTTCATATCTCTAGGTAATTCATTTAATCTTCCACACCAATTAAGTTTCAAGGTCAGCAAGTTATGTAACTTGGTAATTCCTTGTGGGAGCTTTTCAAATTGAATATTCCCACATAAATCAAGATATCTCAAAAGCTTCAAGTCTCCTATACTCTCTGGAATTTCCAACCATTCATTTCTAAGATCCAATGCACGCAAGTGCTTTGGAAGTGATGTTGTAGATCGACAAATTGGATTAGAAAACGGAGAGCGACTTGGGATGAAGTCCAAGTTTCCATTTGGTGACAAAATTGTTCTCACTCTTTTTGTCTTGACATTACCAAATGGAAACTTCCAAGCCCCATCAAAATAACTTGACACGTGACGAATCCCCTCACCGATGTTCTCTTCTTCTATTCTTTCACTTGTGACAAAGTAACTCTCATTTTTAGTGATTGACTGTGCTAGATCATGTATGAGGTCATGCATCTTACACCGCACTATCTCACCAAGTGAATCCCGAATCACATCTTGAAACAAGCACCTTGACAATAACTGCATGAAGTACTCATCCCCAACATCTTCCAAGCGCCTATTTGTATCTAAGGGTTGAATGAACCCCTCAGCTATCCACATCTGAATAAGCACTTCTCTCTCAATATTATAATCTTTTGGAAACAGAGAGCAAAATGCAAAGCACCTTTTCAAATGGGAGGGAAGATGATCATAACTAAGTTTAAGGATCGACAAGATTCTGTTGTCATCATAATCTATATTTGCAAGTTCTTGATCCCTAAAATAGGACCATTCACTCACTCCCAACTTTCTAGTGAATAATAGGCTACCAATAGTTCTTATTGCAAGGGGAACTCCAGCACATTTGCTCACGATATCCTTTCCAATACCTACCAATTCTTGATTATCAGGTTCTTTCCCATCCCGAAAAGCCACCCTTTGAAATAGCCCCCAAGAGTTGTTTGCATCCAAGCCTTTTATGGAAAAAGGAAGAAGCGGAGGTGTGCCCATTATTTGTGCCACTTTCTCACTACGTGTGGTCACAATGATCATGCTTCCCTTTCTTCCTCCCCTCAATAGGCTTTCCAATTCAAGCCATTTCTCACGCTCCTCATTCCATACATCGTCTAACACAAGCAAAAAACGTTTCCCCTCAATCATTTTTCTTAAACCCTCTACCACTTTCTCCAACTCCTCATGTTCTTGCCCAATGATGTTTTGAGCTACTCTCTTAATGTTAAATTTATTATCAGTGGATTCATCATCAGATACACAAACCCACTTCATTAGCTCAAAATGCCTTTTTATAGCCTCATCATTATAGGCTTGTTGAGCAAGTGTAGTCTTTCCCAGTCCCCCAATCCCAACTATGGCTACTACTGAAATGTTATTATTTTTCACAGCATCAGGAGGGTTTAAAAGGGTACTAACAAGATCCTTCCTTTCCTCATCTCTCCCTACGACATCTTCCTCCCTCACAAATGAGTGGGTTTGCCTCCATTCATGAGACTCATTTGAAGAACTTGAAGAGCTCTTCAACTTAAATGGATTCTTCTCATCATAAATCTCGTCTAGTTTCTTCCTAATTGCCCTGATTTTGCGACCCATTTTATGAGCACAAACAATTCGGTTGGATTTAGAGAAGAATATGCATACCTCCTTGGCCATTTTACCTTTGGTCATTACTTCCCTTGCTAGCTCCTCAGTGGAGTAGGCATCCAACAGGTCTTCTGCGTCAAGCAGCTCATCTTTCAGGTTCTTTAGCCAAACACGGACCTCTTCACTTTTTGTTGCCTTCTTCTCTGCATCAAGAAGCACGGCTCTGATTCCAGCCATCTTCCTCTTCATCGTCTCCAAATCATCTTGAAAGTTGCTGAGGAGCTCAAGCTCTTTAGCAGCTAAAGTGCCCAGTAGCCCAATGACTTTATCAGCAATGGCTTCCATTGATTCTGTGGCAAATGTAATTTGATGGGGTTTATATGAGGAGAGTAATATGACTAATTGTTGGGTGATATATGTGATTACGTACCTCCCAAAATGAAGCGCGCATACATATATAGAACCTTGTTTTGGATGCTTACTTCATGAGAGCAACAGAATATTTATGCTTCTGTCATTCAACAAAGTTAAGGACCAAATTGATGCAAGGCTGTTGGTTAGAGAGAAAAGAATACAACGATTCTCATAATGCTTTTAGAAACAGCTTCATACAAGTAACCTCTATGTGTGTTCGTTCCATCTCGATCAAGTTAACAAGATTTATCAACTTTTGACTATAATAAGTCCAAAAGAAAATGCCAAAATTGCAATAACATTTCTAATGGGAATGTTATTGGGAAGCAGACAGTTATTTTTATTTACAAGGAAATAAAAAGTTAGTTGTATAAAACCAGTCATGGGATTAGAATAGATTAGGAAGAAAGAAAAGAACAAGAGAGATGCCTTACATTACTCAAAGTGAAAATACATGCTTATCTCATTCAAGGAAATGGCATAAATTCTGATACTTGTCTATAAAACCAGTAATGGGATTAGAATAGATTAGGAAGAAAGAAAAGAACAAGAGAGATGCCTTACATTTCTCAAAGTGAAAATACATGCTTATCTCATTCAAGGAAATGGCATAAATTCTGATACTTGTCTATAAAACCAGTAATGGGATTAGAATAGATTAGGAAGAAGAAAAAAAACGAACGAGAGAGATGCCTTACATTTCTCAAAGTGAAAATACATGCTTATCTCATTCAAGGAAATGACATAAATTCTGATACTTGTCTTGCCCAAGAATGCAAGTTTAAAACATTCAAGATGTTGTCATCATCTGAGACAGAGAACGCCTGGATCTGTCTTCATCTTTACCAGCTGGACTCTTGTCGCCTTTCTCAGCGCATCGCCAACCACAGCTCTTATTGCACACCCATTGATGATCTTCGTATTTTATAAATCATCTTTGAAATTCCATATCAATCCTAGCTAATTGTTCCACAATGGGAGAGATCTCAATAGATCAGAATATGTTTTGCAGCAAAAGCATCCATCTCTTGACCAGTCAAGTCGGCTTTGCTCGCTCACAAATGTCTTCAACTGTGTTCAAGTGACAGAAATGAGATTAAAGCACCCACTTGCTTTAATCTCATTGATTCAGAATAATAGCATAGACAAGTACTTGCGGGTGCCACTGTTGGTTCATTCACGGGTGGAACAGAATAGTTGAAAATTCACTACATTCCAAAATATATTATTCTCATGTGAACTATTTTTTTTAAGATTATAAAATTTTAAAAAGTATTTTAGGATTTTTAAAAAATATTTCAAATACTAACTGATACTAAAAAGATAATGGTACTTGAAAATATACTTTATGATCTTGAAAAATTATTTTAGGATACTGAGTGGTATTTAAAAAATAGGGAGAATCCCATATAAAGACGGTTGAAATAGGAAAATTCTATATAAGGTTGGTAAACTTAACAAATCTTAAATCATGATCAATAACTCAATGTAGAATATTTAAATGTTGGTTATTTTCCAATAATACCCCAAACCTATAATCCAAAAAAAAAAAAAAAAAAAAAAAAAAAGGAAAAGCATGGATGTGAACAAGTGAACAACGTCATGAGATGTTCGTAGACACCACTCGAAATGAAGAACCCAATCTGAAATGTTCGTGGATACAGCTCTTTCTGAATTTTCCTCCCTGGTTTCTAATTTTGGACGACCTGTCGGTACATTGCTTTTACTCTTTCGCAATCTTTCAAATTAGGATAATAAACTGAATAGTTACATTCGGCGCAATTCTATTTTTAGTTGCTTTGTAATTGGGCAACTTTCATTTCTGAAATTCAATTCGTTTTCGAATTTTTGGCGTTTTAAGATTCTATTTTTAGCGCAATTCTACTTTTTTGCGTTTTAAGATTCTGTTTTTGTGATATTTGATTCGTTTTCGACTTCCCTTTTTGTGTTTTAAGATTCCGTTTGCTGATTTTTTTTATTTTTAACTAGGAAATTAGGATTGAGCGCAATTCTGTTCTAGTTGCTTGTCAGTATACTGCTTTTTTTATTTTTAATAAGGGATATAGAGGTAATTTTGGCCAAATTCTAAATCTCTAATTGTGTCACATAACTTAATTAATAATTTATTAAATTTAGTAACCCAAATTAAAATTTAGGTAATTTAACCGTCTTTATATAGGATTTTCCCTAAAAAATACCCTATGATCTTCAAAAATTATTTTAAAAATACTTCTTTTTTTGTACTAACCTATACTAAAAATATATTTTATGATGGTGAATGCTTATTTTTTAAAAAAAAAAATAATCTTGCACCAAAAACAATAAAAGGTAGAGTTTGATAGAAAACCACGGCAGCGGAGCACCAAGGAGAATGAGGAAAGCGCTTCCAAGATTGTTCTGCAAATCTTTCATGCATCTGTATAAAATCCAAAAAAAAATAAATAAATAACAGTATAATTGAGATGTATGTGACATTAATGAGTAGTAAGCTTTACTCATTTTATAGAATACATATGTGCATTATTAAATTATTATTATTATTATTATTATTATTATTATTATTTTGCCCGAAATTATTATTGAGAAAGTATTGATAGGGGATATTTTGGGAAATTGACAAAAATTATGACTTTTTTCCTATAATTAGGACCAAAATAAACTCTCAGATGTTATCCTATAATTAAGATTGGAGGGAGTACTATTCATTGTTAGTTTTTTTTTTTTTTTGTGGATAAAATTCATTGTTAGTTGACTTGCCACCTTTGGCACCAGTGCTCTGGCATTAGTGAATGGAGAATATTTGGGGAGAGAATGATGAAGGTGAAATGTGATCCCCCATCATTTGATTCCCTTTTACATCACTTTTCGGATTAGTATCTCATAGTAATATGAAGATTAAGAAAACTATTCTATTCAACTGAAAACTAATAAACAGACTTAGTGTTTAATAATATTTTGTTATCTTTTATACATGTTTTTTTACTAATTTTATAATTATAAGTTTGTCCACAATGCATCTACAAATTTTAATCTCTTGTTTTTTCAGAAAATTTTATTAAACACCTTATGTGGTAAATTATTCTCAAACAGCTCCTAAAACTTTCTAAAACTTTACTGCAACTCCTAAAGCTAAACTGAAAATAAAATATCTCGGTGAAAAGACAACTGTATCCTAACTTTACAAGTCAAATATAATTACTTATAAGACACATATGAAAATTTACAACTCAAATATATTTATTTACAAGATAAATAAGTGAAATTATAAGACTATTTCAGCCATATACTAGACAATGAGCATATTCAAAAGAATACATGCTATTTACAAGACACATGTGAGAATTTAAAAATCAAATATGTACATTTACAACACACATATGAGAATTTATAAGACAGTCTTAACCATATATAAGACAAGGGCAGAAATGTCTTTTCAATTAATTTTTTTAAAAAAAAAAAAGCCTTAATTTCATTTTAACCCTAAGAGTGAAAGGGTGAAGTGAAGATTCAAAAAGTTTCGGGGTTGTTTGAGAATAATTTGCTACTAAGGGGTGCAATGAAAATCTCCCCTTCTCAGGGTTTTCCTTTTTTTTTTTTTTTTTTTTTTTTTTTTTTTTTTTTTTTAGGCACATATATCCGCCTATTCAAAACAATCTTATCCGAGGAGGCTCTCCAATTGAAGATTCAAACCTTGATTTACTACATATTGAAAGACTAGCCTTTCTATTAAACTCAACTCATTGGTTTTTCCAGCGGTTTCTTTGTCAGACATATCTATCTAGGTGATTTGAGTTTCTGGATTTTTTTGTGCACCATTATAATAAAGGTCAATGACTAATTCCAAGACAGATTAAACTGCAAAACATTACATGGACACCACACCCTTAAACTTCTTAATATACCACCATCAGGGTATGAATAAAATCTTTTAACTGCTGACTTGACACGATTCTGTTGCAAAAAACTACCAAATTCTAACAAGGTTACATTCTGAAATTGATACAGTTGACCTGACTGACGCATGAGATCAGAGTAGCGTAATTGTGTAATTTTAATCGGAATTTCTGTGTTGGACCCCCACTTTGATCCTTAATTCATTATACCCCAAAATGCTTAGCACAAGCCAACTCAGGTCCCCCAAAAAAACAAAGTCAACTATCATCCTGGACCAACAAAAAGCCTTGTGATGAAAAACCTGTGGGTATTGCTAAGACCTCTGCTTCTTGGATTTCTTCCTTGGCACTTGTTCTTCAGCAGATCCTGCAATATATGCTGCTGCATTTATATTTTCTTCGGATTTGCGCTTCCCAAGCTCTTTCGCTTTTTTCTGTAGACAAACCATTTTGAATTATTGTCCATGAGATGAAAATTCGTTGGCTGAAGCACAAAATATGCCAAAAAAAAAAAAAAAAAATTTGTTCGCATATTGTTTATACCTTCAATGACATCACCACAGTAGAGACATCCTTGTTGGCATCCTCAGACTTATCCTCCTGGTTTGTGGGTTCCTGAAATAATGCAAATTAAACAAATGACAAATATCATCAAAAAAAATTTTGGAGTACTGTCATGAGAAGTGGAGATTGCTCAAGCAAAAGATTAAAATTAAACCTGGGGTGGTATGAAAGCCTCCTCTCTTTTACGTTTGTTTTCAGCAACTTTTTGTGCTTGCTTCTCCTGCTTCTCTTGCCATATCTTTGCTGACTTCCTTTTCTCACTTAAAAAGTATTCTCCAGTTTCTAATTCTATATCCTCCTGCAATATGCAAAACACACCAATGGCAACTTTAAGGTTACTTCCATATAATATGTACAACATTGACTACTATAAAGAGACGTACATATGAAAACAAAACTCAGTTTCAAACCATAGAAGACCAGAAAGCGCATATGAAATCGGTGATGCAATCAATTACTAGAGAGCCAAGAACAAATCTGTGGATGCAAGAACATGACCTAACCATTCCAGAATCAGAATCTACCCTAACCAAAGCAGAACTAAAGAGAATATGTAATAGGTAGACAAACAAAATAAATCAAAGGGGGGAACCATTTACTATGTTGAGTGATGAACCTCATAGCATTTATGACAGAATTAAAATGACCACACTAGCAAACAAAATCAAAGCGGATATGTATGTTAAAATTGAAAATCCATTTCTTTGGCACAACTAGTAGTGTACTGACCTTAGTAGGTGGTTGAGGTGGGGGGAAAGGAGTATATGGCTTCTTCTTCTTAGCCTTAACCTTCTTTTGCTTAACATTTTTCCTGGAAAAGAATATGAATAGTAACATAAACAAACAATAAACTGGAAGTATTTCTTAACACCCAAACAACCAAAACAAGTAAATGGCATACTTCTTGAATTTTGGAAGAAACCTATCCCAATTCTCATTCGCCAATTCTGGATTCTTTTCAAGCTCCTTCTTCATCATCAGAATCTAATAATTTAAAAATAAAGAGTTAATATTAATCCAATGCCCTCAATTTTTAAAAGCATGCTAGATAAAAAGCAAGATAATTCACCTTAATGTTGTACACCGGGTGCATTACATTCAACATGCACTCTTCGACAATTCTTCTAACTTGTTTCAAGCCCTTAAAAGATCCCACAGCAGAAACAGTGCCCCCCTATTGAATTGCCACCACATTTGGAAAAAGTCAACTCATTCACTAGTCTAACCAAAAATTGCCTGAAAGTAGAAGTTCGGGTTCTATTAGAGGAAGAAATGATTGAAATTACCTGAATGAGAATATAGCAGCCAGTGAGTATTTCAAGGGCCTGCCAATTAAAAACAGGGAAAAAAACAAAACATCAACCCGATAGAGTTTGGTAAGAAATTTAACAGGGGCAAGGACCATCCCAGTGCTAAAAAAATCAAAGCTTGAAGCACACCTTCAAAGTAGCAGAATTAGGACCCATAAGATGCTGTCTTCTTTTCACGAATCGCTCCTACAGTCAAACAATTACTTCAAGTTCTAGCCACCAAAACAATTACTATTAAAAACCTTAACTTCATGAAAATCCTGGACAAGCTCAAAAATTAATATGAGGAGCCACTCAGATCTCATTCTTAATTAAAACTACTCTGAAATAGTCGAGCAGCTAATGCTGACAATTCTAATATATCACAATTTAAATTATGTAAATTGAAGTGCAATTGTAATATACCAACTGGAAAGTTATGTTGTAAAACATTTGCGCAATCTATTAAAAACTTGGGCTGGGAAATAATCTATGATAAAAAAAAAAGGTACTCAAATATAAATGTCATGAAGGGCATAACCAGGCCATAAATTAGCTACCCCTGTGAAACATCACAGGCCAAGGAAAAAAATAAAGCAACGGCAGATACCATGACATACGTAACCAACAAGATCAAAATTAACCTAAATCGGTACCTTATTGCGGACCAAGCCACTAATTTTGATGATGTCACATTGAAATTCATCGTCAAGCACTTTTATTGCCTGAGGAGCAGGCACACTTCGTGATAGAAGTTTTATAAGATCCCTGGCTTTCACAATGATATATGGATCCCTGGTCTTTCGGGTAGTTGAAACTGTCATTGATCCCTCCACCTGTCCATAAATAAACACAAAATAAATAAGAGAGCACAAATCCAAAATAATTATAATAATAATGCTAATGGCCTTAGGATGGAAAACCAATGACACGCCAGGCTTTTAGCCTTAACCAGTCGCAGAATGTAGCATTTAAAGAAATTTATCAATTATCAATAAAAATTGAAGCACAGAGTTGTAGATAGAAGAAATGAAATTCTCATTGAACAAACATTCATAAACATACGATAAACTATGAACCAGGAATGGGGGGATTAACCCATAAGAGCCCACATTTTATTACAGCCATCTATATGTTATCATCTGAAAAATAAGAGCACAACTAATCTCATCCATTTCCTAATAACAATACTCGGCAATCAAAAGACTTAAATAGACGATCTCACAAAGGTAACTGCAAACACTTACCAGATTTAGTTCACATGAAATTCCATGCTCTTTCAAAGCAGATTTTACCATGGGCCAAACTTCTTGCAAGTATTTTTCTGAGAAAAGAATTAGAAAAACACAAGTATAAGACACCATTGTATGCACAGTTTTACTTTGTATATGCATGCAAGAAGATTAGAGGGACTAAAATTTTCCAAGCAAGGATAGTCAAATGATTGTTGAATCAATGTGAAGTCCTGATGTTAATAGATGCGATAAGAAGGTCCTTTATAATTGTATCAAGATGACGTGAAAAGTTGTAATTCATACATATAGAATCCAAGCACACACAACTGCATGTTAACAACCTTGTGTAGGCCTATTTCAGATGTCACTATTCCTGAAATCTGCATGAACTACGATCTTCTATATTTCCCAATATCATTCCAAACTCTGAAGTCTATGTTATTTACTAACCATTAGATGTGTAGAACCCACCAAAAAAATTAAATTTAGAAAAATGTGTCGGATATCAACTCTGGAAATTGAGAAGGAAACCTCCTAGAAATAATTTCAACAAGCTGTTTCATTCATCTTAATACATGTAAGGTTGAAAAGAAAGCGTAAGCCATAATTAAATGGGAGTCAGCTCAAAGACAAAAACCCCAACAAGATAAGAAAATTAATCATTTAACAAAATTAATAATAATTCTTGATGCAATCACTCGTTCACCCAATGATCCTCAGTGTACAAATTTTCACTCGCTAATACAATTTTCAGAAAAAAATTTTAAAAAAAGTAAGATTTCACAATCCATATTTTTTTCCAATCACTCTACTCTTAAACCAATGGTATTATTTCATATCACTAATATACCTGTAAAATATTCACATTGATACATAGTTGATAAAACTCCAAAGAAGGAAGTTCCCTAACATGTTATTGATAATAAAGTTACAAGAACTTGAGACAAATGGCCATTTGTCATCCAATATGTCCTCTTGAAACCAATCACCTACCTCATTTGTATAGTTCATATGTCAAACTAAGTTCACAACCCAATTGCATTGATTAAAATAAGAGGATTCTAAATCCAGAAGGCAAACACACCAATGACAGGTCAAACACACAAACGGCCTTCTGAAGTGCTAGAAATATGATTTTTTTTTTTTTTGGGTGGTTTTTTTGTTTGTGGGGGGGGAGGAAGTCAGGTGTAGCGCTTATCTCCTGGAAATGATAATAACAAATAAATCAATGTCTAACGCGGCAACCTCCAAACAAAATTACAACATAAATTTAAAATTTTAGACTTATTAAAAATCCCTAAAACCCAAAGTGAAAAAGATGCACTGCGAAGTCTGTTCATTGATGATAAGAAATCGAGATGATTGCAAGACAACAATAAAATTGATCCTTTGCTTATCTGGGAGACCTAACATACCTCTATATTGGGGGAAAAGTGTGGAAAACGAACTAACTTCAAGCATGCCACCTTCGTTCCAAGAAGGGTCAAACTTCTCAATCTTCCAGCGATCGATGTTTGGGTCTTCATCCCATGGCTTGGGCTTGTCCTGCTTGCCCTTCCGCTTTTCCTTCGGTTTGGTACCAGGGTTTTCCCCATTTGCACGGTCTATCACTACATCAGATGTTCCCATCTACAGCCAAGGCAATAATCAAAATCAAACACATGAACAAATAAGAATAGAGAAAAGCAGCTATTTAAAAATTGACTGTCGATAGAAAACAAAAGAAATACAGAAAGTTATAAAACAGAGACAAGGCATGTTCTACCACGTTCTACTAAGTCATTCAGAAGATGTTAAGTTTCTTCCCAATCAGACTTACACGCAGTTATTTGATGTATATAATCAGACTTACAATTAAAAATAAGGTTTGTTAGACTGTCTCTCAAACATAGACACTCAATCAAGCTAAACAACGGCTTAATAAGCAAACTTTCTGACCCAACGAAAAGAACAAACTAAAATACGTTAAATAGAGTAACTTACATCCTTCAAACCAAAGCATTAACCCATATGTTGGTAATAGAAAAGAGAGCACAAACCTGAAAATGAACTTGCCCGGGAACGAGAAGACGAGAAGAGTTGCGGAAGACGAATTCAACAGAGTGAAGATAGGGGCAGCCTTCGAGAATGAGAAGACGATGAGAGGTGACGGCGTCGTGCAGAAATATGGAGGCTTAGAGAGCGACGTCGGCGGTGATTTGGAGGCGACCTGATGGTTAGGGTTCAGCGGCGGTGCATAATGGAAGGGAGGGGCTGAGGAAGAGAACTCAGAAGGAGTAATGGCGTTTCTAGAAGACGGACGAGGGAGAGTGATAACTTGATATTTCTTTCAAAAAAAAAAAGTTGCAAAAACTTGTGCTTTTTTTCAACAACAACAACAACAAAAAGCATGACACTACAAAACACAAATAAGAGTAATACACTAAGGGAAAAACACTTCTCATGTTGTAGAAAAAGTGTATTTTCATGTAACACACATGATATCATGCTAATTATATATATGTATATCATGCTAATTATATATATGTGGGTCCCACCATTTCATGTGTGTTTATATATATATCATGCTAATTATATATATGTAGATCCCACTATTTCATGTGTGTTTAGGAATCTTCTTCTTCTTATGTAATATGAAAAGTTTAAACCTCATACACTATCAGTCAATCTTAGCCTAAGTCTACATTTGATCAGAACAATAAGCTGGTGGAAATAGTAATAAACTCATTTCAATGTTCGCCTCATATATCATTTTAGCCACACACACACACACACACACAAAAAAAAAAGAATCTGCACATTTTAGTGCTTCTCTCTTTAAATGAATTATTTTTATATCTCAGTTAGAGAAAATCAACGATCTAATTTTAAAAATCTGGTAAACCCAAAGGTGAAATAGTTCATATTCTAATATCAATAAACGAATAGCCTCTATGAAATCAGATGCTTTGACACCATAGTTTTATATCACACAAGCTTTTACTCAGAAAGAAATCACATAAAGAAAGTAATATAATCAAAAATAGAAATAAAATAATCTCTCAAAATTGAGGGAAGTACTGCAAGAAGGAAATATGGTACCTAATCATTGAATTATGATTACTCACTCAGTAAATTAAGAAATATATATATATATATATATATATATAAAAAGGAAAGAATAAAATAATCGATAATAAACTAAATTTATTAATTAATGGATACATCTTTCCTCGTTTTGATTAAAACATGTTAATATTTACACGATGAATTATATGCATTATTTTTATAATAAGTCCGTGAAATTAATTATTCAGAAGAGCAACTTTTTACCATGATTCAAAAACGATACTTGATGCATGGTGATAATACTAATCAAAATTTATAGTATAAAATAAAAAGAAGATTCCAAGTGTTTAATCGAGATAGGCAATTAAATAAAAACGAGGGAATGAACATGAAAAAAAAAAAAAAAAAAAAAAACATTATGACCACGAAAAATAAATCTGGCCTTCATGTTACAACGTATCTCAAAAGATAATTGACAATCGGGCCTCGCGCATCAAACTTTGAGATAACAATTCAAACAGGAAATTTTAATAAAATTTTAATTTAATGTTTATTTTATTTTCCAAGAAAGGCCCACTATTTGTAAAATTAAACAGATTTCCAAGTAGGCTTTGGGCGTGAATTCAGGTTGATGGTTTTCAGAATCTTTATCATGTTAAAACAGTCGAATAGTTGACAACTGGGGAAAATGAGGCGCAGGATTTTTAGAAGTAGAACAGAGAAAGAGACTTTCCTTAATTAATTATAGATTCCACATTATGAACTCATCAACAAAATTTAATGCTCTATATCCATCCTTCTCGTTTTAATTCTAAACATAACTTTCGACATTCCTCGAGATATTGTCTAAAAAATACAGTGAAAATCTCCTCTTAAAGCAATAATGTTAACATCCTCGATGAATCAAGGGTCAGCAACTCTCGATTCAACCTACCACAGCCTGCAATAGAAGATATCAAAATATAAGTTTATTCAAAGAAAATTTGGGAAGAAACTAAAATTGTTATAATTTGCAATTTCAAACACACTTGGGATTGAGGAAGGAGTCAATACTAATCGCCAAAGTAAAGGGTTTAATTCAAATTTCAAACACAAAGCCCAATCGAAAATATGAAGCAAGAATCCATATGAACCACATTCAGGGACTTGACTTCTCTCCTTTTCTTTTCCCATCTACTCCAATCTTTTACCCCCTTCATTACCATTTGATCAAGATCTAATGTTGCACATTTAATATTTTACAAAAATATTATTACAATGGAGAGAATGATGGGAAGGAATTATTAAATGTGAACATCTTGATCTAAGGGTCATGAATGGAGTAAAAGATAAGAGCGGATGGGAAAAAGAAAAGAGAGAAGCCAAGTCCCTGATTGATACCAAATTTCTGAAAACAACTACTAGAATAGAATTGCATATATAAAGCCATTAGGACCTAAACAGGCTAGTTTGCTTGGTAAATAACACACAACAAAAGGCAAAAGCACTGCGCTAGAGAAAACAGTACAAGTTCTGAAAACTTGCATTCACTATATAGTTCAGCTATTGAATTACACGCCATGCATTGTCATGGGCTTTATGTAATCAGTTCTATTCATGTAAATAGACGCAGTCTGTTACTTTCAACCACCAATGTAGCAGACATTTAATAACCTGTTATTTCAAGGTCGGAACATTATGAGGCAACCAGGCTATTGATCTTTTGAGAAGAAAGCTGAGGTCATGAATCCGGAAGCCTAATATGCAGGAAATTGAGAAGACAATAACTTGCAGGTATATATGAGCATTAAAATATAGGGTATTCTTTTCTCACAGAACTGACATCCAAAAAGTACTATTACTCCCACATAACCAAATTCTCAAAATACAAAGCTGATGTAATACAACGGCAACTGATCATTACCATCATCAATTGGAGTTATATGTGCTTCCTCCTAAACTTGCCTTTGCCTTTACCACCACGCTTGCCTCTACCAACCTTGAATTTCCTCTTAGATTTCTTC
Source organism: Acacia acuminata (assembly GCA_019022655.1). Lineage (NCBI taxonomy): Eukaryota > Viridiplantae > Streptophyta > Magnoliopsida > Fabales > Fabaceae > Acacia > Acacia acuminata. Next base: position 1,109,430 of record JAFJYI010000166.1, read on the forward strand.
CCAATTCCACCAACAGCTTTAAGAGAAGCCATGCTTTGGCTGCCATCAGTCATCTCCACATCTGGAGAATTAATTAGACAATCCAGATATCAGAATGTGCCACAGGGAAGATAAAAGGCAACACACATTAAACCACCAACTAAAGCTTAAAAGATGAAACAGTACAATGAAAAAAGGCAGCCGTTTTGCCTTCACAAAATAATTTAACAGATCAAACACAATGCACAACCAGAAATTCTAGCCTAGCCTGGATGGCAGGCAGGGTTACCGAATCATCTTATCAGTGTATAAGAGCAGTTGACCAATTAAATGTTAAGGAGTTTGTGAGTAAGACGTATTAAGAGCCTAATCTCTATACATTTTCACGGACATAACCACTACACCAGTCATTTTCAAATTAGTATAAAATATTCTACTTCTTTTTTAGTTATTGTTGATGAATTCAACTTCATTCGATACTTTTTATTTTTTAACGCCCAGAAATAAAAGAACAAGTAGAAAAACCCCACCGCCAAAAAATTAGAGCAGTAGATCAAGTATACTTCAAAGTTTGCGAATAAAGAGTGGCTCACACTAAGAATCTCATAGTGCTATAATTATATCCAGTAACTTAAAAGGTAAAATTTTACTTTAATATATGCCATTTGTTTTTTAAAAAATCAACATCTTTCACAAAAACCAAGAAGAAAATTACAAGGCTGCATCGAACTTCAAGCAATTAGAGACGCAAACTTGATCATCAAATCGTAAACAGTTAACAGAGCGAGTCATACCCATGTTGATGTCGAGCGCTGGCGTGGAGGTGGAGGCGTCCATGACGGTGTTAGGTGGTTGTCGAACAGGAAGCTTAGGAGCGGCGAGAGCAGCCTCTTGGGCGGCGATTTTAGCGACATCTTTCTTCTCGTACAAAGGCTCGACGATCTCCCTGCGAATAGCCCTCAGCCTCTTCTCCCTCTTCGATCTCAACGATTTCGCCATTCTCTTCTTGGTTCGATCCTCCGCAGCTTTGGGGTTTCTAGGGTTTTTACTTTCAGAGGCGTTGCTTTGTAGAGTTTGTATGGATCTTATTTTAATTCATAAAGTATTTATAGGGCAGAGCAATGGGTGGGTTAGCAGCCCATGCCTACCCATAGCCCGCCCATTTAACTTTGAATGGGTATGGGTTTTCCATACCCGTACATTCTCAACCATTCGACCCATGTTGAATGGGTTAACATATAAATGGGCGTGGCAACCGGATTTTGGGAACCCATTTACATTTGACAAGTTTTATTTTTTTGGAGAAAAATATATATATAAGTATTAAGTATTCACCCAAATTTATCATTCTAAATTTGAAATATGAATCTTCAAAATTCAATAATCATAATTCACACAAAAGAATATAAATTTAGACAAGTGTTATCATAATATAATTTTGATTTCAAACTCCAAGTGGGGGAATGGTTAAATGGGGAAATGGGGAATGAGTATTTCATGACAATATGGCGTATTATTGTCCAAGTGTCTATATAGTTAATAAAATATATATATATATATATATATATATATAATATATATATATAACTAAATGGGCGAAGGTTTGGGTAGCCCGAAGGTGCGCCCGCCCATTTAAGTCTTAAATAAGCGGGTTTTAACCAACCCGTTATAGGCTTTTTTGGCGGGCTCAAAATGGCCCAATTGCATTGGGTTGTGGGCGGACTCACCGGGTTGTGGGTTCCACGCTCACCCTAACCGCAGGAAAAAAATTAAAGGAAAAAAAAAATCAAGGGTAAAATAATTTCTTGGATTTTTTTTTCATATTTACTGTGTTGAAATTCAATTTTTAGATTTTGTATGGATCTTATTTTAATTCATAAAGTATTTATAACCGGAGGAAAAAAAAAATCAAGGATAAAATAATTTTTTGGATTCTTTTTTTTATATTTACTGTGTTGAAATTCAATTTTTAGATTTTGACTCATCACTAAGGCCCCGTTTGGATCAAAGAAAAGGTGGGAATGGAAAGGAATAGAAATGAAAAAGAATGGAATGGAATGGAAACTATTTTGCCTCGATGCGTTTGGTTGGCACTAGAAAAGAAAATGGGTTGATAGGAAAATGTTTGCTTGGTTGAAAGAAAATAAGGTAGGAAAATGAGGGAAAATACCATTTTACCCTTAAGATAAAATATATTTTTTTATACCACACAAAACCAACCACTCGAGCACAGTACAATATGCAAATGGGTGTCGAAGATATGTCGATAATCTGAGAGGTTTAGTTGACGATGATGAGAGAATGAGATGAGGTGAAAGACAATGGCGATATGACGAGTTTGACGAAGAAGGCAAAATTTAAAAAAGGCAATATGACGATTTTCACGAAGAAGGCAAAAGAAAATGACGAGAGGGAAGCCTCGACAACTTGCAGAGAGGAAGCGGACTTGTAGGTGTGTGATTCTGGGAAATGGGAATAAGGTTCGACGCGTTTTATAAATGAGAATTGAAGACTGGCCGACGCGTTTTATGGGCATTCTAAAGAATGCCATGAGCATTCTCTCGGCATAAGGCCCATGGCATTCTGGGCATTCTCCAGAATGCCCATGGCCTTCTCGAGAATGTCGTAGGCATTCTTGAGAATGTCGTGGGCATTCTCGAGAATGACTCTAATTTTTTTTTTTAAATAAGAATTTCCTGAGGTCTTCAATTCTCGAGAGTTCAATGACAATACCCAAGAATGTGTAGTGTAAAGAATATTAGAGAATCAAGATAAAAAACATGGTTCCTCAAATTCTCAAAAATTCCATATGATTCTCGAGAACGTGAGACTTTGGCTCACTTTCACTCTCGCCAATTCTCGAGAGTCCTAAGGTGATTCTCGAGAATTGCCTATCAAAATGAGTTCTAAGTGAACTCTGATCATCTCCAATTCTCGAGAATCTCTTGATAATTCTCAAGAATCCTTGATTTAGAGAGCTTGACAAGAGTTTTCTTCGACAATTCTCAAGAACTTCTTAAAGATTCTCGAGAATGATGATTTAATTGTGAATAGTAAATACTTGTGCCACTTAGAAAAATTAGCAAATCCCGATATTTCTCGAGAATTCATTATTAATTCTCGAGAATGCTTTAGAAATTACAAGAACAATGATACATCAATTCTCGAGAATGCTAACATCATTCTTGAGAATTACCATACTCTGTAAATCTCTGTTTTCTAGTTGCAGAATAGGGGAACCTACAAAAAATAATCTAGGAACTCCGATGCTTAAGTTACTCTCTATTAATTCAAAACCTTATAATCTTTCACATCTTGTTATCATCAAAATACTGGAGCTAACACAAATTACTTGCGGCCAAATACAATTACTCGTTACTTGAGTAACGTCAGAATTGAGGCACAAAAATATCATTCCCACGACTTCAACCGGTTTTTTCCCATATTTTCATTATGACACTCGACTATGCATCATTTCACTCGAGTGTACAAGATATTATGCATAGTCTCTGTTTATCTCTGTTTTAAGATCATTGAATAGGGGATATGAGGGAGGAAACACAACTTAGGTACATAACTTTAGAACTTTATATATATTAAACGTAGTTCCATACAATATATTTGTCTGTCATTTGTTGTCAATTGCACGCTTACAGTTGCCTTTGACAAAATTATAAATATAAATGGGCACCAAAAAAAGCCCGGCCATGGAACTTCCCAAAAATTCAAAATAAGATCTGACAGACTTTCTCAAAAAATTCAAGTTAACCCACAGAAATCTATGTCCCTAGCAATGACCGAATCCATGCTTCCTTGAATGTGATGGGAATCTACTCAAAGGAATTTAGCAGTTGTTTTGAAGAGACAATCTTAATATGGGCGGTGGTCAGCTCCTCCACAATAAGACCAGGAACTTCCAACAAATGTTGAAACAGCTTAGCTTCCTTGACTTGCATCTTAGCATGATGCGAAGCCCGAGATAAACGTGCTCCCAGATTGTCAAAAACTCTCTCTATTGTGCCATCAAGGGAGGACATGGTTTCCCTCAAAACATCCGCAACCGTATCATTCTTCCCCATTTTCCTCCTCTTCCTTGCGCTACCAGAGCACTCACCGCCAGCTCCATGGGCATAATTACCAACAAGTGGGACGTGGAACTCTGGGGTGGCCTCCACATGTATTGGGGACTCAGGGATCACTTCTTCTTCTTCAAGAATTTCTTCTACCATGTCTTTTGGTGATTTACAGTAGTCACCGACCGCCCTATCTTTGGACCAAACGAAACACATATCTTGGAAATGGGGTAGGCACTTGTTTCTGTACGTTCCAGCCCTCTTGTGTACCTAACAAACAAGTGAATGTGTAATTAGTAATAAATGTTTGGCAAGTAATGTATAGGAAATGGGAAATGGTCACCAACCTTGATGTACTCATCCCACACTTCCTTGTCCGCAACAACACATTGTCTATCCGGATCCCATCCAAATCCGGACGTGTTCGAGCCATACACCATATCGTATACCACTTGCTAGGCCAATTTAATCATTTTGATGCACGATATTATGTGAGGATTTCCTTTGATTTCTGAATTAGGTTGGGTCTCCAGCATCAATTCTTCCAATCGGTTAGCATACCCTGACTTGAACCCATTGTCTGCCATAAACCTCTGTTCTGTCCTCAGTTGCATAAGGCACTCGACCAGTAGTTTGTCTTCGTCAGCTGTCCACATGTGAAAATTTTGTTTTTGTGAGTCTTCCATTCTACCACTACACAAATCAAAAGTAGTTAGTCCATAACAAGTAATTAAATACATGAGTAACAATTTAACCCCTGCAACTACAGCTATGATAAAGAAACAAACACATTCACAATATCTGCTTATTACAGTGTAAACAAACAAAGGTTTTACAACGGGACGTTTATCAATTAATACATCAATGCTAATTGTCATCAGAATCTATTAGCCAAATAAGCATTGAAAATGTCAGTAGCCAAGTTGTCTCTAAAATTGTTCCATGCAGCAGAAGTTTCCATCGTAGAAATTGGAGGAATTTCTTGACTTGGGTTTGGGGGTTCCAATGAGTCCAGTTGTTCATCTAATGAGTCACGCACAATTGATCTTCGAATAAGGTTATGGAGAAGGCAACATGCCACAATATATCTGTTCTGAATGTTTATCGGATAGGATGAAGGTGTTCGAAGGATTCCCCATCTTAACTTCAGAATACCACAGCATCTTTCAATGATATTATGCGCACATGAATGTCGCATGTTAAAACATTCAGCTGGAGTCTGAGGTTGGTGGCCTGCTCTCCACTCATTAAGGTGGTAACGTTGGCCACGGTACGGTGCAAGGAATCCATCACTGTTAGTGTTACCAGCATCTACTAAGTAGTACTTTCCTACACATCAACAACAATCCATTTCTCAAAGCCAAACTTTGTAAGAGACTCAATACAAATATTGATAGAACAAAAAACACACCAGCTGGAACTTTCAAACCATGTCTCCTCCTTATCGCGTCCCTCAGGACCCTTCCATCTGCAGCAGATCCTTCCCATCCAGGCAACACAAATATAAATTGTCCATCCGGTGAGCATACTCCAAGAACATAAGTAGTTTTATCTCCTTTTCTGTTATGATATCAACCCTTCTGGTGGGCTGCCACTTGTACTCGTATATGGGTACCATCCAAAGCCCCCAAACACCCCCTGCCATTAACAACGTATATGAAGATGAAAATAATTTTTGCAATGCAGATTGAAATAACAATAGTCTAGAGTATTTACCTTAAACAATTTCCAACGATCCTCCGTGCAATCGTCTCTAATAGGATCTAGTGTCTTCAATAGCTGATCTTTGTAGTTTCAGGGTGGCATTCAAAACGAGCTTGAAATATCTGCTTATTGTTTCACCTGACCTTCCAAACTCAAATTGAACTACTCGGTTCTTCACATGATGGGCTAAAATGTGTAAGAACATGGCAACTTGCTCATCAACTAACATATGCCTCGTAGGTTGGAGCCCTCCGATTGTGTCCAGCATGTGGCACAGGGCATCAAATGTTGCACGGTTCATCCTAATCTGATTGAAGCAAGTGGTGTTGCTAGTATAAACCATTGCTCTAAGGTTCGCTCTCTTAGAGTGGAAATCTAGCCTAAATGAGCTATAAGGGATTTCTCTCATACGCCTACTTGTGGCTACGACAAACATTGCCACAACCACTTTTCTTAGTGCTAAAACTATAGCTAAACATGCGGCCAACACCTCAACTAGACAGTCATGGATTTCGCTATCCATGGGCTAACTGAAGACAAAAACCAAAGAGGCTGAAAGTAAAGAAATAGAAGATAGATGGAGAAGAACCAACGAACCTGTTGTGCGAAATGCACAGTCGTCATCGTTGAAATTCTACTCTCCCTCTACGTTCTCCACAGGTCTCTGTTTTCCAGGCTCGTCTCCCCTTTTATAGAGGTAGCTATGTTTAGGGGCAAATTGGACTTTGGTACATTTGCAGAGCGACTAGAAAATGTCTTCCCACCATTTTTTGTGGGAACCCGTTTTCATTTGAATGTGGGAAAATGGAGCAGCGCGGAAAATATTTTCCTAGGAAAATTTGAACCAAACAACCGCCGCCACTAAAAATATGAATTTTCATTTTCCCTCCTTGATTTTATTTTATCCAAACGGGGCCTAAGTGCCCAAAACTGAATTGCATGGTATCCCCTTCCTCCTCCTCCGATCCTAAATATAAGAAAAAGTTGATTTTTTTTTTTAGAGATTAAAGAAACTAATTAAATTATTTTAGAGTATTTTTATTTTTTCTTCAAACTAATTAGTTTGACTAATAAACCGATATATAATCTAAAAACACACAATATATGATATGATTAAGTAATTTATCTAGCTTCTTTAGTATCTCAAAAAAGTCAACTCTATCTTATATTTAAGACCGTAGAAAGAGTATTAAAGTTTAAGCATCAAGTTATAACTTTGTTAAAATTATACTCTATTTGGTTCTTAATATAAGACATTTTCCCTTATATTAAGAAAGGTAGTTATGTTAATTAGTAAAACATGTATTTTCTAAAACATATCAATCATCCTCTTTAATTCTCTCATTCCCTCTCATACTTCATTATTATTGAGGGAGTATCAATATAGATAAATCAAGAAAAAAATTAACAAATATGATAAATATCTCTTATATTTAGAATCAAGAGTAACACTCTAAACATATCTCATATTAAAGAATGAAGGATTTAGATATTGACTTATGAGTTACCGTTAAACAAGAATTACATGGACAAAAAATTAATTTTCTCAGAAAAATTTAAAAAAACAGGGGAAAAGCTTTTATTAAAAATTTTATTGATGGATGGACCTAATAAATTTTTCTCTGATTTTATAGTTCTTACCCATAAACTTTTTAGTGAAGGTTTTTTCTAATTTTCGCAAAGTTCAAGAGGGTTGTCCGTAATTTGTAAAAGTTAAGAGAGTTTTATGGAATTAATAATTTACATAAAATGCCACGTATAATCTCTTAATTTATCGTGACAATTTTTGTTAAAAAATAACAGTTTGTTAACAATGGGGGTTAATAATTTAAAATAAAAGGTCAAAGAGTTAAATATATATAAACATTCAAATGTCATGAAAGTCATATGCAACTGTTCAAAGTTCATAAGGGTTTTGTATAATTTAGCCTTAAAAATAGTTTACTTTAGGGTTAATACGAGTACTATTTTTGTTCTTGAAGTTTCACCAAATTTTGGTTTTGGTCCATCAAGTTTGAAATAGGTTGTTTTAGTCCTTCAATTTTACGTCATTTATAATTGTTAGTCCATCTATAACTTGTCATATAAGCTAAGGTAACTATGTTAGTGCCACTTAGAATAAATTAACATTGTCAAATGCAACTCTAAGTCCTTTTTATGGTTCAAGGATCAACAATTATAAACGGATTAAACTTGAAGAATCAAAACTAGGAGTGGGCATAGGCAGGCCAAGACCTCTACCCGAGTGATGAATGGGCTACAACCCGATGCCCAACCTTTCCCCATAAAAACCCAAACTATTTTGGACTGGGTAAGGGCAGGCTTCCTTGCTCAAGTGGTAACGCTTTACCCTTACCAAATGTAGGGAAAAAGAAATCATCTCATTTAAATTTCATAAACATTCATCTAGTTCCCATATGTTTTAACTTCGCCTTAAGTAATTTAAACTTCAAATACATTCAATGATTCCACATATTGAGACATTTCAAAATAAGTCTACAACTTAAGTCTTGAAATTTAAAAACTATTATATATCTTAACAAATTTCCATACTTCAAAAATTAAACAACATCCATAAGATGGTGATTAAACAACATACATGAGGTAGGGTTTCCATTGTTGTTAACATTAACTGATAAAGTTAACACCCACTGATGTAGTTGTTAACGTATATGATTTTGTTGTTAACACCAATTGATATGGTTGTTAACATATACTGATTTTGTTGTTAACAATCACTGATATAGTTATTAATGTTGTACCGATATAGTGTTTAATGTTGTACTGATGTAGTTGTTAATATTATACTGATATCATTATTAAGGTTGTACTGATGTAGTTGTTAAGATATAGTTGTTAACTGACATAGATTTAGTTGTCACCAATACATTAATTTAGTTGTTACCAATAGACTAATTTAGTTGTTACCACTACACTAATATAGTTGTTACCAATGCACTGATATAGTTCTTAAAGTTGTTTGATACACTTGTTAATGTTACACTGCTTTAGTTGTTTACATTATACTCATGTAGGTGTTACAATTGACTAATATTGCTGATAAAAATGAATGATATTGCTGATACAAATGTCTGATGTTGTTGTTATAAGGCACTAATGGTGTTGTTATTCCATGAACAAAGATCAGAAAAATAAGGAAAAATTTGCAGCACCTGTCCATTCTTTTGTTGTTCTCATTCCATGAACAAAGATCATAACATAAAGAAAAATTTGCTCTTGTCATTGAATTAAAATTGTCAAGTTAGCATCAGTAGACAATTTACAAAAGAACGAATGTTGAAGGTCATTCTCATGAATACAAATTTGTTATAAATACATATGCACGTGTACAGCAAGTGGTCAACTACAATGTGACCTAACAAGTATGCTCCCTAATGTCTCATCTTCTTGTGGGACTCCTTAATGAAAGACAACACTTTTTGTCGATGGATGTTGCGAAAATGGGTGACCAGCCACCACAAGAAGCCGACTTTCATTTCACAAATTTTGTCCATGGAATAGAAAGGCATTGTGTACCCACCTCACATTGCTCTACACCATCCCACATCTGTAACCCTAAAAGCACATGAACCCCACAAGAGTCCTTGAAATAAAATAGATGCCAAGGTTCTATTCAATTCAGCCATCAAACTTGTAATGTCTAATCAAGCAAACACTGTAAATAGAGGCAATCACCAAGAGGGGGTGAATTGAGGATTTTAAAGAATTCTTTTTCAAACACCAAATCACAGACATCAAAACAGGGTAAAACAGAGGAGAGAAGAAAAGCTTGACACAAGGATTTATACTGGTTCAGTTTTAACTCTTGACCTATATCTAGTCCCCAGACACTTTGGGATTTTCACTAACTCTCAAATTAGTTACACACTTTGCATTCGAAAGTTATCCTCTCACTAGGATACACTCCCCCTTACAAGTTGTAAACTGATAATCCCAATCTCACAGGTTCCCACAACCTTGAGATTCTTACAATGATTGATAATCGATGTTAAACTCTCTAAAAGAGCATATGAAATAATCACTGAAGTACAACGTATCAAAAGATACTTTACAAGTAGGTAGAAAACACTAAATGCAGTTGAAACTTGATAGCTTTTCCTTTTCTGTATATTGGTTGTTGTAGAGACTTGAATGCTTCAGCTTATATATGTCGGAAGCATTAAATGACCATTGGAATCATTAATGTAACCGTTGGAGACATTAATGTAGCTGTTAGGTTGCAACTTAGTCCATTCTCTCTCTAGCTTTGAGTTAATCTAGGTGCTCAGATGTTTTTTGTTGACTTTCCTTCAACTTAATCCGTTGGGGGATGAAGCTTCCATAGAAGGAAAGAAGACATTTAAACTTTTGCAAAGTCCAGGGGATTTGCCAAAAGGGTGTTAAGTTTTCTGGACCAGCAATAAATATGTTGATGTCACCTTTTGCTTTATGCTTAATCTTCATTCTAACACACTTTTAATCATCTGAAACTCATTAAAAAGCTGATTAAACATAGTAAGGAATAGTAATGAATGATAATATGAAGTATCTAGATCATACATGAAGATTTTGAAAATTCGAGAAAGCTTATTTTCAAATAGAGCTCTTTAAACTTGAGTTTGTTCAAGCAAACTGAAGGTTACAATATTTTTTCAAAAGCGAAACTCGAGTTTAGAAACACAAACTCGAGTTTAGTTCTTTCTCAAGTAATCGTCGCGATTGAACTTTGAAGAACAATTTGAAACAAGAGCAAACTCGAGTCATTAAGTGACAACCTCGAGTTTGGGACTTTTTGAAGTGAAAATGAAATTAAGTCCACAAAGCTCAAACTGGAGTTTTCAAATGCAAACTTAAGTTTTCTTAAGTTCAAAATAGTGAGAGACTCTCGGCCTGCCACAAACTCGAGTTTAATAAGACAAACTCGAGTTTCCTCAAAAGAGAAGAAACTTTAAAAACTCTCGGCCAAGCGCAAATTGGAGTTTACTATGCTAAACTCAAGTTTGCTTAAAAGATAAAAAACTTTAAAAGCTCTTGGCCAAGTAGAAACTTGAGTTTGACAAACTAAACTCGAGTTTAGTTAAGTTCAAAAACATTGAAGGCTCTCTGTCTAACGCAAACTGGAGTTTGAGAAAACAAACTGGAGTTTTCTTTAACTTGAAAAACTTAGAATGCTCTCTGTATAACACAAACTCGAGTTTGGCAATGTAAGCTCGAGTTTGTCTAAGTTTATAAAACTTGAGCTACTCTCTGTCAAATCTAAACTCGAGTTTGTACTTGGCCAAGAGCTTTTAAAGTTTTTTATCTTTTAAGCAAACTTGAGTTTAGCATAGTAAACTCTAGTTTGCGCTTGGCCGAGAGTTTTCAAAGTTTCTTCTCTTTTGAGGAAACTTGAGTTTGTCTTATTAAACTCGAGTTTGTGGCAGACTGAGAGTCTCTCACTATTTTGAACTTAAGAAAACTCAAGTTTGCATTAAAAGTTTGAGAACTTTTTTCACCCCAAAAAAAACGCTTGAGAACTCAACCTCAATTCTTTCAAATATGACTGTCAGGTGCTCATACATACCTTAGTTGACTTTTATTAACTCATGTCACATATTCTTTACTGTCATATATATCTTGGAACATTTATAATTATTGACTAATTTTTTTCCCAAGTTTACAAATCATTTTTATTCTTCTTTTTAACTAAACAGCCCTTGTATCGCTTGGGTAATCGGTCTAGTTTAAACATCTATTATTAAATATCCCTGTAAAGGATTATTCCAAAATAATCGAAAGGAATGTTTTCTCCTTTGAATAATTGAATAATAGGTCTGACGATCTTTAGTTATTAGATCCAAGACTTTAGCGATGTGCAACAGAGGCCACCAATAACAATAATCAATAGAAATGTTTCTAGTTGAGCTTCATTGCCATTTCATATTTTAAATAATTAAATTATTGAAGTATCGGTCTGTTTTGCGTTGAAATTATAAATTATTAACTTTAGGGTAGTTGGTTTTCTTTCCAGGTCGTTTATTTTATTTTCTTTAGGAAAAGATGTATTCTCTTATAAAAAAAAATAAAGTAGCATTGTCGACTCTAAATACGGGTATCTCTCCCAAAAGGGATTCAAACTTTAATTTGAAGGACTAATGTCTTCCACAAGACTTAAACTTGATTGGTCTTATTTTAGTTTAGGTTGCATAAATTTTACTGTATCATTTACATTCAGCCAATATACTTTCTGTTCCTCTCATATACTTTCTGTTGCTCACATGATCTTGTAAAAAGCCAATTTTTTTTTAATGCATCTTTAAACATTTTTTAATCGAAATTTTCTAAAAGCACAAAGAAAGAAAATTTGTTTGTCAGATTTTGTTGGTAACTAATTGTGAAGAACAAAGAAGGACCTATGCTCTTAAATGTCATCGTCATCTTCATTTTCATATTTTGTAGCAATCATTAGGGAGGCCCAAAGCACAAATCAAGCTTTACCCACACAAGCAGAGAGACTATTTCCAGGATTTAAACCTATAACCACTTGGTCGCATGACAGCATCATTTACCGTGGCTCAGAGGCCCACCCTCTATTTCCCTTTATTTTGCAGCAATCATGACTCATACAAAAGACTAAAAAAAATTTACATAAAAAGGATAAGACACAAATCACAAATTATCAGGCTCAATCTCACCCTAATCAAATCCCAAACCTAGAGCCCTCTTCATCCTATTCCTTAGAATAAAAGTAGTTGCATCAAAGAAACAACAAAGCAAATCAACACAGGAAATATCTGAAGAAACGTGTCGTACTAAACCAAGAGTCAAAGCTGAGAAAAATAATCAATGTCATACGTCTTCAAACATAATATAATATCCATCTTTGAAAAAAGAACTAAACATAATATTATAAACAGATCAAATTACAATGTAGCAGCATCATCTGGTATTGTTGATTAATCACAACCAATGGTTAGGATAGGGGTGGAAACAAAGAAAACGTCAAAAGTAATGGTTAGGAACAAGGATGGATGTTGGCAATAGGCATAAGGCTTTCTGCATAGTTAAAAATAATCGAAAATTGATAGCCACCTTGGCGGCAATTAAAGTGCACCCATTCATGAGTACTAGGATTTAACATATATAGAACATCCATTGTTCTATGGTTTATTTCAGGTTCAGGTTCATCATATTCATATGTAGGCAACGCAATGCAGACAATTTTTTCCAACCAAATACCTCTTGGATATATGCTTGAAGAGGTGCTTATACTATATTTCTTACTCCAACTCCATCTCTCCCCAGATGAGAGGGCTCCCTCCTCCATCACCCACAAATCAGTTCTATATGATTCATAGTTCTCGTTCTCAGTATCACATAACATAGCAAGTTTGTTCTCATACACGCTCAGAAAACTTTTACGTAAATCATCATGGTCACATGGTAGTGGAATCAAAGTAAACACTTCCATTATCATGTCAAATGAAACTACCATCTCATCATAAGCAAAAAAGTCATTCTCAGCAATATTCATCACCTTATGTCCAAACCAAAACATAGCTCCATTAACCGTAGCAGGGAAATCACTAATTCCCAAACCTCCAAAGTCCTCAACTTTTATTTCCTTCCAAGATCCTGTCCTTAATGAATACACTTCTAATGGATTTGATAAGCTATCAATATCAGCCCTTTCTTGAGACACCAGTATCTTGTAATCATTGTCAACTGGACTAAAACCAAATCCTAATGCAAAATATTGAATTTTATTTTTAATAGGACTGGGCACTTGTCTGATCTCTCTAGTGGCAGGATTCCACACTAATAAAACGAAAGGAAGAGAAGTCTCCAAATCATAATAGTTAACGCAGAGCAAGCCGTTGCTGCAACCAACAATTTCAGTCCGCACTGAAGAATCCATCAAAGGCAATGGCGGCTGAACTTCAAGAAGTTGCATCTTGTGATTGAGCATATGAAAGTGCAAAGGATCAAGTTTGTGGCCCCATTGCAAAAGAAGCAAAGGGTTTTCATTCATGGAGTGGTGCAAGTGTTCCGTGATGAAAGAAGGGGTCCTAACGAGATTTTTCCAATCTTTACAGACACAATGAAATCGGATTAGAGATTTTACCGGAAGACTTTTGAGAATGGTTCTGATGATATCTTCGGGAAGGAATGGGTTGTCGCCTATCTGCTCCATTGCGCTAGACTGTGAGAGGAAATCGTTCGCCATTAGGATTTACTGGGACGGTAGCGTTGATCGTTTATATTTCTGAAAAGGTAACTTTTTTTTTCCCTTCTCGTTCGGCAGAAAAAAAAGAATCATAATTCCCGAGATTATCTCCTAAAAGAGGAGAAAGAAGTTGTCGAGGCTCCAATTTTTATGATCCTGATTAATAAAATATTATTCACTCAAGGTCGTCTTTTGCTCTAATTTTTCCTTTGATATGGATTAAAAGCTTATTAAAATATTTTTATTTTTATTTTTAATCTTGGATTTTTTTTTATTTTTTTTATACATAATCTTGGATATTTTATTTGATTGATTCAGTTCAAAAAAATTTGTATTTGATGATCTTATTTGATTTAGATTTAAAATAATTTAAAATCTCATCATATTTGAATTTGAAATAATATTTTGAAGTGTTGACCAAAAAAATATATTTTGAAGTTAATAATTTAATTATTACGCACATATCTTATCTAATTCAATTTGATATTATTTAGTTAAAATTGAAATCAGGCCTACACATATCTTCAATTTTTCTTTTTAACTACATAGGGATATTATAGTCTTTTAACAACATTTCAAAATTTCTAACAAGGCTTTGAGCCTAATTAGTAATTAGTTATTTGTTAAAAGTATAGGCATTTTGACAGTTCAACTAGATTTAATTGAGATTATTATTATAAATAACCATTTCAAATTTATTTTACCTTATCTAATTTCCAAATAATGGTTTCAATTAATAAATGTGGTTTTATTATAAATTGAAATGTATCTTTTATCTTATCAAAAAATGATTTGACATGATTATTATATAAATTAAATTTTATAATTTTTTTATTGCAATTATTAATTGTATAGGTTGGATTTTAAGATTTTAAATTTACTTATTATGATTCTAGTAATAATTTTATAAAAGATTGAATTTGAACCATTTATTTTTTAAAATCTAATGGTGAATATGAGATTATGAAAATAAAATGAAAGAAACACGACTCGTTAGAGGATATTAAGTGATACAAGATACATACAAGCTACCATATATTCGAAAAAGCTTACCGATGCTGAGTTTGATTTTAAGTATGGATTGGAACAAATGTTTAATGATGCTATATATTCAGAGCTGCAAGGGAAATGGTAAATCCAAATCAGAATTTTGCTATTTCAACCGTCTTTATATAGGATTCTCCCAAATATTTATATATTTGTACCGTCAATAATTTATTCAATATACTTATTACCTATTTAAATAAAAAATCATGCACGGGTTATCTTTTTTAAAATAACAATCATTGGTTATCTTTTGCGAGCTTCAAACCACTTATTTGAAGTTTATTTGTTTATATTATTTATATCTACAGAAAATAACCTTTGTTTCCTAGAATATTGGTCTAAACAAACTTTATTTATTTCGTTTGAATAAATGTAGAAAAAACACCTCGCAACTTAAAGCATATTGAATCTAAAACTTTTGTGTTTAAAATCAAAATATTTAATCATAATTTATTTCAACATTTAAAAAATTTTAAAAAAAATAGGGTAGGGACCTTCTTTTAACCTGTCAATGTGATGGATATGTTAGATCAATATAATATATTGCGTTATTAATTATGGAAAAATTATTCACCCATTCTTCTTCATTTCTAATAAGATATAGATATTGTATTATACTCCATTTGTATATGAGAATACAAATGAGGATAATTCCAACCTAAACGCCCGTGCATCGCGCAGGTTCTGTGCTAGTTCTCCTAAAAGAGGAGAAAAAGGTGTTGAGGCTCTAATTTTTGTGATCCTGATTAATAAATATTATTCACTCATAGTCTTTTGCTCTAATTTTTCCTTTGATATATGAACAAAAAGATTATTAAAATATATTTATTTTTAGATATTTTATTTGATTGATTTAGTTCAAACAAAATTGTATTTGATGATTTTATTTGATTTGGATTGAAAATAAATTAAAACCTCATCGTATTTGACTTTGAAAAAATATTTTGAAGCTGTTACTCAGATATCTTATATAATAAAATTTGATATTATTTAATTAAAATTGAAATTAGGCCTACACATATCTTCAATTTTTCTTTTTAACAGATCAAAAACAACTTTTTTTTAACTACATATAGGCATTATAGTCTTTTAACAACATTCAGATGGCCTTTTGTCCTAATTGGTAATTTGTTAAAAGTATAAGCAATTTGATATTTCAACTAGATTTGATTGAGATTATTATTATCAATAACCATTTCAAATTTATTTTTCCTTATCTAATTTCCAAATAATTATTTCAAATAATAAATATGATTTATTATATATTGAAACACCTTTTTATGTCACTAAAGAAAAAAGGTCAATTATTAGCGGTTCATCTGTAATCATTAAAATAAACCGCTACAAATATGCGAATTTGTAGTGGTTTATACCAAAACCACTACAAATTTGTAGCGGTATGACTCATGCCAAATGGCTCGCTAATTTGTGAACGATATTTGTAGTGGTTATTATAAATTAACTGCTACCATATATGGCGCTAAACTGGCACCAAATTTGTGGCGATTATTTTGTAGTGGTTTATTTATACAAACCGCCACAAATACGGCGCCAGTTCAGCGCCTTATGGCATGCCATTAGTAGTAGTTTATTTATAGCGGTTAATATCAAAAACCTACTACAGAATACCAAGAGTCTAAACTTCTGTAGCTGTTATAGAAAGCCGCTACAAATTTTAATGACGCATGAGGTAGGGTTTCTTCATTTGTAGCGGTTGAGATAGCAGTAAAGAGTTTGTAGTGGTTTTTTTAAGTTTAACTGCTACAAATGTGAAGTCCTTAAACATGTCGCAAATAGAAGTTATACAAAATAATAACTTTATCGCCTTAAGACCAGCATGCTCCATTCGTTACATTTAGCAAGTTCAGAACATTAGCTTTCACCAATACAGAAACTGAACATATTTCACTCTTCAAATGAAGAACACTAGACCCTAAAAACTATAGATTAACCAGACATGCAAAAACAGATTGAGACTACACCTGAAAAGTGAAGTCTGTCAAATGGAGCTTTGTCCTTAACTGAACTACATGCATATATATTCCTATACTTACATATCCGATACTTACATTATAAACACTACGCCTAGTGGTCCCGTTAAAACAGATCCCAAACCCATATCCACCTCTTGCATGCCTCGTGGAGGTTCTTCTTGTAGTAGAGGGTTGTGAATGTGAGGGTGGTGGTTGGAAACTTTGACTTCTATTCGGTTCTTCTTGTGTTGGTTGAGGGGGCTGTTGGGAGTGGGGGGAATGAGATGGTGATTGTTGTTGGGTGGCTTGTGTAGGGTGAGGGGGCTGTTGCCTGGACTTGAGCCTGCTTGGTGGTGCCTCCACATGTTGCTGAGAAAAAATGAGAATTTTGACTGAATGAATTTAATAATTAGTTTTAAAAAATTGAATACTTTTATATCCATCAAATAATGAAGTGATAACTGAAAAGACTTTAAAAAAAGGTAATTACAAAGCATGAATCAGATAAAAAGAGCAACCAACAACAAGGAATCCATGACAGCAAGCACTATAAACAAGCTAAATAACTTCAAAACTACATACAATTTGATTGAAACAGCAAGCAGATGACTCTGATTCAATAGATCACAGTGAGCTTGTGGGTGGAAGATACATGCACAATATTGTATTAAAAAAGCAATCCATGACAACCAAAACTTACCTCCTTACAACTTGTTTTGTTGTGTCCCAATTTGTTGCAACGGGTGCATTTGTAGGACTTTCCACCCCGACTTATTCTCTCAATTCCCCCTTGTTGAGGCCAGTGAGATGCAGATGCCTCACTTATTTTGCGGGAAGCTCTTGATTTTTTCCTCCGCCTCGCCGATTCGTCAGTTCTGGTCCTTTTATTGGGAGGCCGCCCAGGCAAGTTAGTGACAAGTGGAGGCTGCAATGGTCCAAAATTTGTTGTGTCCCATAATTTTTTACCCTTTACTGGCTGTAATTTTGTTCTATAGGCAGCAATATAAGAGTCCTTGTGATAGTAGTGTGAAATGTGGGTCTTGGGGTCTACCTTAGCATGAAACATAGCACATATGGCATGCTGGCAAGGTATTCCCGTTAAGTCCCAACCCCTACAAGTACACATGCCTCTTGAAAGATTAACTATATGCCTATCTTGCCCCTCTACAACCTCATAACCGTCATCCCCATTAAAACAGACTCTACAATCAGCAGCAAGGAACCTATTGCACTCAAACAAATCTATACATTTAGGATGAAATCGGTTTTCCGGCCATGAACGTTTCTCTCATTTGTCGTCCCACTTACCCATCATCTTCAACCTAATCCCATCAACCATCCTAATCACAGGTAAATACCTACACTCATCTATCCATGCATTGAAGGACTCACTCATGTTATTATCGACTACCCAAGACTTACACCGTGAACTAAAATACGCTCTTACCCAACATTGTGGGTTGTACGTTAGTGCATCTTCAGCTGCCTCTTTCCTCAAGGACCCTAGACGTTTGAGGTTGTCTTTGAAATCCTCCACATATGTACTCCATGCACAACTGAAGAATTTCTTCTTAAACTCGTTGCCTCTCCATTTTTTGCTCCAGTTTGCATATATGTGGCGGGCACAAAACCTATGCTCAACCGCTGGAAGGACCTCACTAACGGCATTGGTAAGTCCCTTTCATATTAAACAAACATCATTAAAACCAGAGGTTATTCATTAATTTAAAAAATGCTTAGCTAACATTGGAATTTACATTATTACCTTTTGCATGTCTGAAATGACTGTGACATTCTCACCACTGCCTAATTCTAGAGATTTCTGCAGCCACTGAAGGAACCACAACCAGTGATGTGTGTTTTCCTTCTCAACCAGTCCAAGCGCCAAAGGGTACAGTGAATCATTCCCATCAACCCCCACAGCCGTCAACAATATTCCTCTGGATTTTCCCTTCAAGAAGGTGCCATCCACACCAATCAGTGGTCTACAACCTTCCTTCCACCCAACTTGTAAAATAAAAACATGCTACAATGAATAAAAATAATACAAATACACTCTAACAGTTAAAGCATTATAGAAATTGGAAGAAAATTATGTGTGTATAAAAGCTTATGAGAACACGATAAATTCTGAGTTTTTCAGACCCTGACCCTATTGATAAACACCTCAGCAAAACCTTTTATGTCATTGGAAATGCAACAAAACCTCATAGTGGATGTATTATCTTACAACTTATAACAAAAATAAAGAAGAAGTGGCATTTCAAGCTAATTGATTATCATCACAGCCAACAACAGAATTGCAAATCAAAGAAATAAGAGTAATGCAACACTAAATATATTATTACTTGTGATTGTAAAGTGAAAATATAAAATAAAAATAATAAATGGTAATGATACCTTAGAGGCATTGAAGCATATGTACATCCTCATAAATATTCTTCGTCCATGTTCCAAACCCTCGTTGCTCACTTCCACACACACGTCTGAACCAGGGTTTGACAACCTTAACTCATTACAATATGCCTCTAAGGTTGCAAACTCATCCTTGAAACTCCCTTCCATTTCGTCCATGATCATTTTCTTTGCCCTCTTGCATTTAAAGACGCTAACATTGACCTTTAGATCCCTTTGGACCTCGGTCTTCATCTCTTTGGACCTAAATTTAGGGTTTTCTTGCACCTTGGTCTTGAAATATCAGCCAACCACTTGGTAGAAGCTCTTGGATTTTCGAACACACATGCACACATGTGTTCATTATCCAAGGACTTCACTTGCCACCCCACACTCTGCCCTAGCGTAAACGCATATAGTGTAAAAGGGCAGCCATCTTGACACACCACCCTAAATGTCTTCCTATCACTACGCACAATTCTAAGCTTCACCCCCTGGCTGATAGCATACTCATCTACAGCCCTTTTAAGATCTTTTTTATCTTCAAACGTCATCCCAACAACAAAATATGGCATTGTACCCGAGCACTCAGCCTCAGGGAGAACATAAAGCTGTTGAAGAGGCACATCATTTTCGCTCCCCGAGGCATCCTCATTATCATCACTATCTCTTCCACATCAAACTCCCCAATTTCTGAGTCCTCATATATGCTTTCTTCTATATCCGAATTACTATTTTGGCCCATATAAGAGCCATCATCACTACCACCATCATCAGCCCCATTCCTCGGTTTATCAACCATATTCACATCACTATCTTCCTCATCCTCTGGAACTGAGTACTCAGAACCAAGGTATTCAATTTCATCATAATCATCACTCGGTCCCCTCTCTTCAATGAGCCCTTCCACATTTCCTCTTACTATGTCGTCTTCACCGCCCTTCAACGTCATTGCCACTAGACATATACAAATAAATGGATATAGACAGCGACTTTAAGAATAAGTAGTTAAATTATAGGATGAAAGCAATAATTTACTCAATAGAACTCTGAAAACAGATTTGTCATGCCAGCTTCACACCATGTGTTCATAAAACAATGGATATAGACAACAACTTTAAGAATAAGTAGTTAAATTGTAGGATGAAAGCAAATAATAAATAAAAAAATAATTGAATCAGCTAGCTAAATTCATTTCATCCGCCAAAAAATTACTCAATATCTAGTTAAATCTAGTTAAATTCATTTCAGTGCTGTTGAATTTCATTTTGTCAGGATGACAATGAAATGGGTTTGTCAATTTTTGTGCAATGTGGCAATTCAAGTGGACAATTACAGGAGAAAACATATTGCAATTAACTAAACACACCAAAAAGGACAGCAAAGAAGTCCCTAAAACAAAATTTGGATTCAGTTGAAACATTTGTGTTATATATGGTTTGGTGATGCTCTGTGGCAGGTGCTTAGCTGTTTCACCTAACTTTGAGATTGCAAAGAATAATATGGCTATAGCCTTGACTGATTTGGGAACAAAGGTATGTATGGATTCCATCTAACACTAATAACTTTGTCTTTGCACTTATCTCTCTCATTTTCCTTTGCTGCCTGATATGTGTGGAGTCTTTTGTGTAATTTTCTTTTTGTGTGGTGTTCTTTTTTGGATCGATAAGCTTGTTGAAATACTTTTAATTATTAACTAGTTTATTGCAAGTTTTGTCACATATTTCAAGGGGGCAGTTAATCCTTAATATAATAGTTCAGTGCTAACGAAAGTTAACTAATTCGGTGAACAATAAGGAAGTTTACGCATGGATGTATGTCTTTCCCCAAAAATATATATTGCTCACATGTTTCGTTCTTTTGTGTGTGTGTGTTTTTCTTTTTCTTTTTTTCTTTTTTTTGGGGGGGGGGGGAAGGCTTTTTGTTTGAGAACAAATGCTTTTGTCTTTTAAAAGTAGCTTTTAGAAAATACCTTTTCTTTTTTTAAAAAAAAAAAAAATAGTTCTGGTATGGGACTAGTTCTAGTTTTGTCTGTGCAAAAATGTGTTAGCTTTTGAGTTCCCTACTCTGCTTCACACTTTCAATTCTCATTGCATTGATGCCCACCACAGCCCAACAGACATTAATGTCCTTGTTTTGAGCTTGGCTAATTTATAACTACAGAAGCACCATAGTTTTTATCATGTATTATGAGAAATCATGACTACAAATCCTTTTTATTTTTTCATTACAGACAATCAAAGACTATTTTTTATTTTTTTTTTTTTTTGTTTATGATTTTTGACTTTATAACATGTCTAGGTTAAATTGGAGGGGGACATTAATCAAGGGGTGGCTTATTATAAGAAAGCCTTGTATTATAATTGGCATTATCTTGACGCTATGTATAATCTCGAGGTTGCCTATGGTGAGATGCTTAAGTTTGACATGGTGAGTGTATATTTCTAGATCCATATATTCACAAATTGCCATGTCTTGGCCGCTTTGATTTAAATTATTGGTCGCTATTGTGTTTTATGAACTTGCTTTTCACTTCAATCCTCATTGTGCGGAAGCATGCAACAATCTAGGGGTTATATATAAAGATAAAGATGACCTTGATAAAGTTTGTAGAGTGTTACCAGGTAACAATGATAGTCTTCTTTTTTTTTTCACTCTTCTTCTTGAGAGTGCATTTAGTTATTATTACATCACAATTATTTTTGTTGTTTTGCAGCTTCCTTTGTCAATCAAACCTAATTTTTCACAATCATTGAATAATCTTGGTGTTGTTTATCTTGTCTGTGTTAAGCATTGATCAAGTTATGAATTTAGAATTGATAAAAATGTGAAGTTAATAGCTAATTGTCTTCCTTCGTTCCTTCAGGGTAAAATTGATGCTGCTACAAGTATGATTGAGAAAATGAGAGGAAAAAAAAAGTATGCATATGTACCAGGTGGGTCGACTAGACTGGAGATCAACTATGGTCTCTGGGTCAACAAACTTAGTGCCTGCACGCTCATTCAAGCTGGGAAACTCTGACAATGAAATGGGTTTGTCAATTTTTGTGCAATGTGGCAATTCAAGTGGACAATTACAGGAGAAAACAGATTGCAATTAACTAAACACACCAAAAAGACAACAAAGAAGTCCCTAAAACAAAATTTGGATTCAGTTGAAAGATTAGTGTTTGAAGGCAAGAATTAATTTATGGAGAGCATATAAACTCATATGGATCAATGAAATGTTTATGAAATTTAGTGGAGTAAAAAAAAAAAGGGGCGATTCTAGCATCAATAAGGGTGAACTCAAATTCTAAGGATTTAATTTCTACCTACAGGTGTGGCTGGGCTGAGTTTCAAAAATGAGAGAAAAAAAGTATGCATATGTACCAGGTGGGTCGACTGGACTGCAGATCAACTATAGTCTCTGGGTCAAAAAACTTAGTGCCTGCACGCTCATTCAAGTTGGGAAACTTCGCCTATGAGCTTCGTTGTCAATGACAAATGCCTTCCAATGAAATGAAAAAAAAAACCCTAAAATTCACAAACAGAGGACCCACGAGGTGCGGTGGTGGTGAGTGGCGCAGGATGGAAGACGATGAAGATGATCCCAAGTTGGAGCTCCTCTCGTCTCTCCTTGTTCTCTTCGCGGCACTGAATCTCGGATTTAGTCTCCTTGTTCTCTTCGCGGCTCTGAATCTCGGATTTTAGTCTCCATGCCTCCCCTTCTTTGTTCGCCGGAAATAACGGTGGTGGTGAGGTGATTGTCGGTGGCGGACGACGAAGGCAACATCCGGTGAGGGAAGCACGGTGGTCGAAGATGATGAACGCCGGTGCTTAGTCGAAATTTAGGGTTTCTTTTCCCCAATCTGATCTTCACCCAACTCGTGTGAAATGAAGCCCGATGATGTTAATGGTTCTGTCTTTAGGTTTTTTTTTTCCTTGTGAATCCTAATCAGCATTTTTCCTGCCATTTGGCATGTTCTCTCTCCAAATAATGGTCCACATCAGCGTCACTGTTCATGTCCATCCAAATGGATGTTGACCGTCTGGTCAACTAACCCCCCATGTGACTTTTGCTCCCAAAAACTAAACACATGTGTAAAATTGGTCCAGAAAATTTCTTGTGGTGCTGGGCGCTCCCTGAGGCAAAACACATGTGTAAAATTGCTCCTTTACCCTTAAATATAAACTTTCAAATGTCATGAAAGTCATATGCAACTGTTCAAAGTTCATAGGGTTTTGTATAATTTAACCTTGAAAAATAGTTTACTTTAGGGTTAGTACGAGTACCATTTTTGTTCTTAAAGTTTCACCAAATTTTAGTTTTGGTCCATCAAGTTTGAAATAGATTGTTTTAGTCCTTCAATTTTATGTCATTTATAATTGTTAGTCCATCTATAACTTGTCATATAAGCTAAGGTAACTACGTTAGTGCCACTTAGAATTAATTAATATTGTCAAATGCAACTCTAAGTCCTTTTTATAGTTCAAGGATCAATTATAAACGGATTAAACTTGAAGGATCAAAACTAGGGGTGGGCATAGGCAGGCCAAGACCTCTACCCAAGTGATGAATGGGCTACAACCCGATGCCCAACCTTTCCCGGTAAAAACCCAAAATATTTTGGACTAGGTAAGGGCGGGCTTCCTTGCTCAAGTGATAACGCTTTACCCTTACCAAATGTGGGGAAAAAGAAATCATCTCATTTAAATTTCATAAACATTCATGTAGTTCTCATATGTCTTAACTTCGCCTTAAGTAATTTAAACTTCAAATACATTCAATGATTCCACATATTGGGACATTTCAAAATAAGTGTACAACTTAAGTATTGAAATTTAAAAACTATTATATGTCTTAACAAATTTTCATACTTCAAAAATTAAACAACATCCATAATCCATTATAAATAAGGCAACAAAATGATTGTAATTAAAGCCATGAGGTCCACATGGTTTGCATCAATATCCCCAACGTTGATCAAATGATGAAGCATTTGGAAAAAGAAAAGAAAAGAAAAGGCAACTATATTCAATATATCTCAAAGTAAAGAAGAAATAAAGAAATCTATTTGAAAATTTTAAATGCGAAATCAGAGAAAGGGAAGTGCTGAAGAAACATATCACTGAATTTATAAGAAAGATTTATATAATAATATATATATACTATTGGGTAGGGCCAAATGGGTAGGGTGACATACCCTGCCCGATGTCCGGCCTGCCCATAAAATTGTCAACCTGATTGTGTCCAATTTTTTTCAAGTTGTCTTTTTTTTTTTTCTTTTTTTGATAGGGCAAGACAATTTTTTTTCTCTCAAACAGGTGCACTAGGCTCCTAAGCTTTATGACCACCCTTGACCAAAACCACCAATTTCAATTTCAAACGTAACCAATCAATTTCAATTTCAAACGTCAGATAGCAAATCAAAATTATAAAGATAGATGAAACTTTGATAGGACAAATAAAATTGGGTGAAACTTTGTAGGACTAAAAATGATATTAAACCGTTTATTTTACAGGAGAGACCAAAACGCAAATTGTTAGTGCCGTTCTGTCCCAAGCATTAGCAAAGTGCGGCCTTCCTTGCCCGGAATTGGATCCTCTCCTTATCCTATATTCTCCTCATCCCTCCTCATCCAATCTCAACCTTTCGATTTCCTCCTCAACCAACGTAGACCATGATTTGAATTAATTTTGATTGTCCTCAGTAATCTTTTTAATATCAATCAGATTCTGAAATATTTTTTCAAGATTCTAAAATTTAGGATCTTGAAAAAAATATTTTCTTATCTTGCCCACTAAAAAAATACTTTAAAAACTGACGAATACTAAAAAATACTTCAAGATATTGACTGTGATACTAAAAAAATCTTCATGATGTTAGGAAATTATTTTAGGATCTTATAAAAATATTTTGGTGATCTAACCGATCTTAAAAATATATTTTAGGATACTGATTATGAACGATAAGGAGAGATGAGGAGAAATGGTGCTATGGAGAGAAACCGAACCCCCCTTGCCCTCCTTCCGGCTCGAAGCGCCAAGAACAGTGAGCAGAGTTCTCAGTTTCCAGCCACCTGAGATTGCGCCTCCCTAGCTGCGTTTTTCTTCCACCCAGGTATTCCCTTTTTTCTCTTTTCGTTTTGATTCAACTCGATTCGATTCGTCTAGTCTATTTTTCTTGTCTCCTGATTCAGTCCGTGCTTGTTCAGATTCTTCATTAATCTCAATTGTGGCACGCCAATGCTTCTTCCTTCTTCTTTTTTTCACTTGCCATATATACAAGTCATATTCGATTTATGAGCTGTTTCCTGTAATGAGACGATTTTAGTTTTGTCCTGAGTCTTCATCGATTTCGAAGTAATTTAATTTTCATAACATTATATAAACATTCGAAATGCATTTGCCCATAGAGTTAGTGTTTCTTACCTTTCCAGATTTCTTATTATAATATTCATTTGATTTTATGACTCTAATCCTTGTTTCTTTAGCTGTTAATGCTGCTGATTCAAACTCGTAGCGCCTAGTCTCTATCTTGACATCCTGTGTATTTTTCTCTTCATTTGGCATGCTACAAATTCCATATTAGTTCATACAATTGAAGGAGTTGTTGTGGCTTCCCTAAATCTTCACATTCCAAAGAAGTTTCCGCTTTCCTAACCTCATTTAGGGATTCGAGATGCTGGCTGCTGCTAATGAACTATATTTTGTCATTTGTTTGTAGAGTTGGTGTTAGTGTTCTTTGACTCTGCAAGGAGGAGGGTGTTCATTTAGGTTTCAGAACAAGAACACAATATGTTTGGGACAGCAATTAGGTACTTTGCCAAAAAAGCAAAGCCAAAGATGAGACCAGTCTCCCTCAAAACGCCACCGGAGCAGAGGCAGACCATCACTAGGGCTCTCTTTGATATTGTGAATGAGCATGGACCCCTCACCATTGGAGAGACATGGCAACGTGTCCAGGTACAACTGAATATGCTGTCTCCTTGATTTATTTATGCAGTTTGAATTCCCTTTCACCCACTTGAAAATTTTAGAGTTTATGTGTTATCTTTGAGTTCAGACACATTTCAACGATAACTTTTTGTCACCAACTGATTGAAATTTATCATCTTGGCTTGCTCTTGGGTCTCTTGGGTGATGATGCATCGTCATATTATAGGCCATGTCAAGCAGGATATTTGTATACATTTCATTGAATCAAGTCAGGTTTATGAAAAGTCGCAGTTTGTTCAAAATTTGAAGTGATTCTGAACAATTTGCGTTTTAGGATAAGCAAAAGATGAATAAAACCAAAGAAACTCGTTCACCCATCCCATAAATTATTAGATTATTTTTCGTTACATGATCATGAATATGATGCAAAATAAGTTTGGGGGGGGGGGGGGGGGGGGCACGCACACACACAGAGAGTTAGAGATTAACAGATTCCATTGACAGTCATAACTGCTTCTATTCATTAGTAACTAACGCCAAGTTTCTCACTACTTCCCTCACCTATCCATTATTCAAATCAACGTATGCATTCTTAGTCATTTTACCTGGATTTTTTTTTTTGTTTTCAATAAATGTTGAAGGATACCAAGGTAGTGTAGACTGTAGAATGTCTAAATCTCACATTGTGTGGTATGAGGTACTCTGATATTTCTACGCATTCTCTTTGTCCTGAATCTTTCACTTCAGAGTCAGCTTACAAACTTCTAGCTTCTAACTTCTGAAGACGCAAATATATTAACTGAAACCTTAGGTATCTTGCACATGCAGTGACTTGATTTTCTATATAGATTTGACAGATCACTCTCTTATTTTTTTGGTCACAACAGATCACTCTCTTATGACTTGCGTGAACATTGACCAATAACTGATCATTTTGACTGTTTTGAAGAATGTTGGATTGCAAGATTTGCAAAGCAAGACTCATATGAAATTAGTACTGAAATGGATGAAAGAGAAGCAGAAGCTACGTCTTATATGCAACCATGTAGGGGCTCACAAGCAGTTTCTGTATACCACTTGGTTCTCAAAGGACAACGTCAATCTGGCAACTGCAAAAAAATCTTCCTCCAAAGCATAAGTCGTCTTGAAAGTTCAAAGCCTTTGATGAGTATTAGCCAAAGAGGATATGATGGGATAGCTACTTAAAGTTATGGCAATAATGTGGTAGGCCATATGTAGCTTTAGCTCCATAACTAGAGGTTCTGATGATTGCTCCAGCTTTCCGTTGTTGACTTCAATGGTTTGTTTAGTTAGACTTTTTGTTATTCTTGTCTTGCTTCTGTTGTCATGTTGGTTTTAGAAATCAAAATCTTTTTTCCCCCATCAACAAGTATTTACATATTTCAAAAAACTATAAGAGATTTATGTTAGTTTAAGAAGGCAATGAGTTTTATACAACCTAACTGAGTGTTTTAAAGATTAAACCGACCTGTTCTTTTTTAGCCACAATGATTAAACCAACTTAAGTTAAATGTCTACAGATAACACATTATTTGTTGGGGAAAACAAACCAAAAAACTATTTGATATTTTTTTGTCCCTACATTATTTGATAAAGGAAAATTTCAGAAAAGTAACTTCAAAATATCGAAATTCTAAATCAGTTTTGTTTCCTACAATCGAATAGATTAGATATTGATTACATTTGATTAGCAATTTACAACTTATTTTATTAGAAAATTACTAATTTGGAATTTTCAAATTTTAAAAATATTTTTATGAAATTGTCCTTATTTGATACCCTATCAAACAAAAAATACTAACTCCGGTTCTAAATATAGGATAAAGTTGGGACAAAGTTTATAGTGTAAAACACTACAAACTTTATTCTATATTTAGAATTTAAAAAAAAAAAAAAGTAACATTTTTCATGTAGAATTACAAGGATTTGGGTTCGAAAATTAAAAACAATAAATAAGTATAAATATGAGCCCTACAGCCCACGCTTAATCAAATACTACATCCGATCCTAAATATAAAACACAATTGATTTTTTTAAAAGATTAAGAAAGCTAAATAAATTGTTTAATCACATTTTATGTTATTTATTATTAAATTGTTTTTCTGCATATAAATCAAACAAATTAGTTTGGAGAAAAACAATAAGTATAAATATTTCAAAGTAACTTGTTTAGTTTCCTTAATCTTTTCAAAAAACTCAACTAAATCTTATATCAAAGGCCAAAGTATCTCAAATCATGATATTGTTTACAAGTTAAATTAGTCAAATTGACTTTCTAATGTTTATGCACTAAGTTGCTGTTAACAACATCTTCAATATATTTATATGAATTAAAGAAAGCCGCATAGCTTAAAGATTATAGATATTACATATTAAAAAAGTCAATATGGGTGTGTCCCATAAACCGTCCCAGGAATGTCTTGAAAAGCTAGAAAAATATACTAAGTTCCAGATTTATTTATTTTTTCACTGAAGGGAGTATTAAAAAGTCAATATGGGTATGTCCCATACACCGTCCCAGGAATGCTTTGAAAAGCTAGAAAAAAAAAGATTTTATTTAAAAAAAAAAAAAACCAACAAAACAAAGCTTAAGAACAAAGATATTAAGATTAGGAGTGACAGTGAAGCACAGACAAGAAGAATATAAATCACATTGGGTACAAATCAAATCAGACCCAAACTTCGAAAGGATTTGCACAGTAAGAGATTCTTGTCCCAACATGAAAGCTAGGAATTTCTTATAGCACAAACACAATTACAAAAATGCTAATGCAGGTTCAACCTCCCTAACTTTTCTTCCTCTCTTTTTTTTTTTTCATTACATTACATTCCCACTGGTTTTTTTTTTTTTTTTTTAAAATAAAGCTTCCAGATATCAATATTTCATCACCTCCCATAGTAAAAAAGCAGTATCAAAACAGCAAGTTTCCACCACTTGAAACTTGGATTACGCTTCCCCATTGGAGCTGCATTTGAAGAACGTACAGATCTGTCACATGAAAAATCATGCGTTAGTTTGAATCCATCGATCAATATATATATATATATATATATAAGCTGCTTCTTTCGATGTAGAAAATTAGTGCTTAAGATTCCATACATACCCAGATGTAGCATAGTTACATTTTCCATAACCTGCACAGAAAGGAAGCATCTAAATTCTTCCAAATTTATCAGCAAGACAAGAAAATGATGATGAAAACAATGTTTAGGTTTCAGAAGTTTTTCATATTAAGAATACCTTCACACTTTTGATTGACAAAACATAAAAATAGTAAAAACTGATGAGTCATGCAAATCAATAATAGAAAGTACCAAAAAAAAAAAAACTTAAAATTGAAGGGATTGGATGAAATTGCTTGTACCCCCAGCGTTTAACACCTTGAAGTCTTCTCTCTCACAAGTAAAATACACAGAGAGAATCACATGAAAAAAGTTAAGGAAAACTTTTGCACAATTCTTTTGTATTCATCAGCCAAAAAGAACTCAAGGACCAAAAATTTTACTTCACTAAGCAGTAAACACTGCACAGACACACCCCTGTTACCAAAAAGGGAAAGGTTGTCACTTCAATGGCAATAAAGAAACAGATGATGACAAGCAGGTAAAGTTGCCAAGATCTTAACAAAAAAGCATCCATGGACAAAAACAAAAAAACAAGATTGAGATAAAAGATAACACAAACACTCAATGGAACCTTAAGTGTTTATTTATGAATTCAAGAATCATGTCATGTCTTGTACAAGTGTGTATGATCTGCAGAACATAACAGATTTGAAAGGCATTCACATTGAACTTACTAGGGTTTTTCTTAGTGAGAGTGGCGGTCCCACCGAAATTGCAAGCAACATCAGAATTCCCATTTTGTTGATAGTAGCTGTTGAATGCATAGGATGCATGAGACACAAGAGTGTCTGGATCATAGCATGGTCCTCCTCCTTGGATGGCAGTACAATCAGACATGCCAAGGCCACATGCCCAGTCTAGAGCATTCTGCAAATCGGCTTGCGAAACGCCAGGAAGAGCCACACACCACGATGTGCCACCAAGGAAAGTTGTGTTGCCTTCTGGGGGTGACATAGTTGTGACTGGAATTGCTGCATCTGCCTTCTCTTGCACAGCTATTCCCCTTCCCATGACTAAATCAACATTTGCCACAGAAATAGAAGAACATCTTGAGTTATGATTCAATTCAGTAACAAGTTGATGAACAAAAATTTGAATTTGAATTTTTTTTTTTTTTTTTGAAAAAAGAAAGGACTTCCAACTCCCCTCTTGAGCATTTTGAAACCTATACTACTCCTCCAGTTCTTAATATAAGACATATTTATCTATTTTAATTAGATTGAAGAAATTGATTAAGTTACTTAATAAATCATGTATTTTCAAAAACACCCTAGTCACTTTCCTTCATTCCCTCCTTCCCTCTTCTCTTAGATTATTGTCAAGGGAGCATCAGTAGGGGTAAATTAGAAAAATATTAACAAATATGAAAACTATATCTTATATTTAGAATCAAGATCAACACTTCAAATATATCTTGTATTAAGGACTGGAGGGAATACGATTTTTCTTTATTTCAAGTTTTTATAAGGATGAGTTGATCTTCTGGTGATTCCATGAGAAAAATTGCATGAGGCTTCTTGGGTAATAATTTCATATTTATATAAATAAAAAAAGGCCTCAATATAAATTGAAATTCAAGATGGTTCAAGAATCTCAAATCCAATTTAATCTAACATCAAATTTAGAGCAGAATAAAAAAAAGCAGGAAGTTTTGCTTCTAATCTTAGCACCAATTAGATTGTCTAGTAAGCCTAGAACCTACTTTTTTTGTTTGCTATGCCTGAAAAGTGGAAAATGGAAAAAAAATCCTGAGGTCATTACTTTTGTTATGCCTAAGATATGAGTACATTTTAGAAGATCTGGAAATTCTGATAGCATCAAATAAGATGCATAATGGAAGTGTGAACCCCACCATGCTTTTCCTTCTTTTTTTTCATTTATTTCTTTTCAAAATCTGAAGCTTCATCTTTCATTTGCCAAGCCAAAAATTGTCATTTGCTGGGGTTTAGGGTTTAAAGCCCACCATGGGCTCACAAATGATGCCTCCATTGGGAAGCAGAGAAAGAGATTCACCGTAATATACAGAAACTAGACTCCATAGTCCGACATTAAAGTCAAAGACTTCAAAACAGAATTATGGTTATTTATTTTTCTTCATGTTCACAAGACTATACAAGGTAAAAGGAAGTTAAGGAAGATTGTGATTGGATTTTCTTTCATGTTTAGGTTAATAAGAAGAATGAAGTGAGCTTTTCACCATGCTTTGCTTCCTACAAATAATAGAGAGCCAAAGACTACATTTTTATGGTTTCACATTACAGATATTACTGGGGACACCATTTTTTCTTCAACGGGAAAGAAAACTAAGAAAATTTAAAAAGAAAATCTAGACTTTCAAGCTGCAACACAGAATAGAGGAAAGAGAAGACCAACCAGAAGCAAGAAGCTAAAATGGGAGAAACAAACGGAAACAGAAGCATACCCAGATGAATTATCTCAAACAAACATCATAATAACATGAACTTTAAACCAAAGAATGAGAGACAGAACATACCCAGATGGGTTTCCAAGAAAACCAGGCAAATAAAAACCCAAATGTTGTTGTTGCTCATGCTTGAGTGTACTTTGACCAGCTTGTAATGTTGCATCACTGTATTGTTACTCAGCAGAATGTTGTTTGTTAGCATTTCAACTTTAAGCATGATAGCTGCCCATCAGCATCATGAGTCTGAATCAGTAACTTTCTCGTAGTTCAAAGAAGAGAATGAAGAAAAAGCAAAGAATGGGTGATATAATGGGAGGAGCAGGAGGTGTTTGGTCATAGAGGAATCAGAAGTTGCTTGAAGGGGAAATTTTGTTTTCTTTTTTGTTTTTAGCTTTATTATTATTTTGGTGTAAAATGAAGTAATTAATGGGACAGTGATGCTGATGCATCCTTCAGAAGCTAGTACCATCTTTAGCAGACTACGCCCAGAGCCCCTGGATTGAATTCATCCATTTTATTTGATGTCCCGTGACAACTGCAATCCACTTCAACACATTATCAACAACAGGAATTGGCATCTGCATTATATTTTCTTCTTCACTTCATCCACATCCATCCTTGGTTAGTTTGTGGAAAATAGATTTTATAGTTTATTTATGAGGTGAGTATATGAGAAAAGTTATATCTTAATAAAAAAAAGATTTTTAAAACCACTGTTTGACACTCACTTCGTCATTTTAATAATCCTCCACCTCCCCAAGGTCCCACTGGCCATCTTTTTCACTTGTGCCTTTGTCTCTGTCTATTTGCTCTCTCTCTCCCCTCTCCCTATTCTACATCAAAAATAATTTTTTTTGAAAAAAAAATCAGAACCAAAATTTAATTCACTACTCCTTCGTATTCTTTTTACAAGCAATTTTTTTCTTATTGCACAAAATGAAATGGTCTAAGATTAATTAACAACAATAAATATGTAAAAATTTAATGTTTCTTCCAAATATATCTTTATTTATGAAAAGAGCATATAAGAGAGAATGAGTAAAAAATACTCTCTTCGTCCTTATATGTAAAAGTTTTTTTTAACAGGCTTGTCCCTAAATATAATATTCCTTTTGAGTTTGTTGATATGCATTTTTTCTCATTTTGCCCTCACTTAATATTATACTCCATACCAGGGGCGGATCCAGAAATTTATGGAAGGGGGACACTATTGGCGGGAGGGGTTCGGGCGCGCCCCAAATTTTTTTTTTTTCCACTTGTCATCAAAAGCACAAAAAATAATATAGTATTCAAAAAGGTTTTCACTTGTCATCGATTCTTGCAAGTTTGATCATCATCAATAAGAAAAAGAGTAAGTGTTAGCTATAAAATGTTCATAACGAAAAATTAGCAATCTACATGCTTCAAGCAATTTTTTGTGCTGCGAATATCCACATAAAATACAAAGAAAAAAGCAACAAAATGTTAGGAAAGTATCTCAAAAAAGGAAGTAGATCTTTCCCAGTTGAAGTCACAATGCTAAAATATGTCCATAAGGTGAACCGATTGAATAAAATATGTCCAAGGTAAGCCGTGCCCCCTTCTTTGAATAAAATATGTCTAGGATCACATTTGAATAAAAACTTTAAATTTTTATTTATTTATTTTTTTAAAAAACAAAAATCAAGGGGGGCACTTGCCCCCTTATCTTATACTTGCATCCGCCTATGCTCCATACATTCCATTTCATCCTTTTCTCATTGTTACACTCTTCCACCCATTCATAAATAGGGGCTTTTTTAAAAAAAATAAATTTCCTACATAATTATTACACTTGACTTTTTTTTTTAACTGGTTTTTAGAATCTTGTGATTCGGTTGAAAGGCTCTTGTATGTAGGGACGGAGAGGGTGTATGAGAGAGAATAAGTAATAAATGATTAAATAAATAAAGATAGCAGTAAGTGGGAATAATTAATATAAAGAGAAGTATTTGATAGGGATAGAAAAAGAAAAAATAGTTTTAATTTTAAGACAGATTAAAAACGTTATTTATATTAAGGATTAGTCTCAAAGAGATAAAGTTACTCATAAAAAGACAAAAAGTATATTTCAAAATGGTCATGGTTTATTCACTAAAATTTGCGCATTAAACCCAGTCTTTTTTTTTTTTTTTTTTTTTTTTTTTTTTTTTTTTTGATACTGAACCCGGTCACTTTTAACCTGAAGGTAGCTGTGGACTAAACAATTTCTATTGGCCTAAGTTATAGGCCCAAAGATCGCTATTCAATGTACGTAATTGGGATCTGGCCCAAACAATGTAAAATAGTTGGGCTCCAAGTCCATTCTTGAAGAAATGATGGTACAAGGGTCCATTTTATTTTTTATTTGCTAGATACAAATATCTTTTTATTAAAAGCAATCATATTCGAGGCACTGTGGAGTATTAAATATCAACACCTCTTCTAGAGGGGATTTGAACATTTTATCATCTTTATTAAAATGCAGTCACGGAGGCGGTGTCCTACATTTGGTTTCGACTAAATATTTTTTTAATATTACTAATTATAATTGCCACTATCAACCGATGTTATTTTTGGTCAAATATCAATAGATGTTGGATAAACGTTATACTATTATCATTTATATGTCATCATAAGGTGTTATGATGAGGTATTTTCTAGTTACTAGTGTGGTTCAAATTATAAGATGTTATGTAGAAGTATCTATGATCTTTCATTTTTGTCCATGCTTTAGGTATTCTTATATTTGAGGCAATTATATTCAATATACTATTTAATACTAAATGTGAATATACCTCTCAACGGAAAATTAAATCTTAGTTTGTCACATTACAAGGGACTAATTCCTTCACATAAACCCAATCATAATATGAGGGAATAATGGCACGGTAAATTGTGAAAAGAGACCTTTTCATCCCTAAGTTGTTTTTTCTATAAATTTAATTATATAATAACTTTTCTTAAGATGTATGCAAAATGTTGGAAACATTTTATAGTATAATTAAGGGTTAAGGTGCAACTAACACCCCCGAACTATTTTTTGTAGGGGCACCCAACACCCTAATCCTCTAATTAAAGATTGGAAGCTTTTATATATATATATATATATATATATAAATAAAGGCATATTGAGTTCATTATTTTATTTATATAAAAATATTTAGGTGAGTTCGGTCCCAGAGGCTCACCAAAGTTAAGGCATGCCTTCAGGATGAAAGAACACTTATTTAAATACTTACAGATTGCTTACCAAAAAGATCCTCACATCGATGAGATTTGAACCCGCAATCTTATGATTATGAATCAACCACTTTACCGATTAGACCAATATTTAATATTAGAGAAAACGGAAATGTATAATAATATTGTGTTATCTGGCCCATCCCATTATTTGTAATGATTTGATATATGAGTGTGTGGATGAGAAGTTTTTGAGTTTTCTTTTTTTTGTTAAAACCTATATAACATTTTTTGAAAGTAAATGAGAAGTAATCTTTGGTATATATGCATATTATTATATTGTTATATATAATTGATGCTTATTAATATAAAAAAAAAACTATGCAGTCACAAATTATAGACAAATAGTTTAGCACCAACTTTTTCTTGTAATGATTATAAATGAATTATTATATAGCAAATCCCATAAAATGTAAACGCAATCTAAAGCAAAACCTAGGAAGATTAACTTTAGATACGTCGACGTCCTAATTATCACTCAATCAATGAAGACCAAAATTATAAAATACTTGCTTTCAAAATCTATGTTCGAAAAAGAGATTAACGAAAGCCACAAAAACCGGACACCTATAATACGATGTGTAATTTAAACTTAATTATTAAAATCTTGTTAGGAAAAATCACTACATATCACCTCTCATAATCACATGATTAAATAGGCATGTTTAGGGTTTAATATTATAAACGCCAAGTGGTGGGATAAAGTCTTAAGTGTTGGACCAACATATGTGTACCTCTCAACTCATCTCTAACTGCGTCACCAATTCCGATAAAAAAAACTGCGTCACCAAAAGTAATGAAAAGTGGTTAAATAATTAATTTTTTTTGGGAAAAAAATTAATTAAATTCAAAACCTGTATTTAAAATCATGAATTTCGTCTTCACAAATTTTAAAAATTAAACTTCAAACTTCAGATAGGGACAATCTTTAATAAAAAAGTATAATTAATCTCCCATATTTTTGAACTTATCATAATCATTCATTTCTTTTAAGCATTATACCAATAGGAACAAAGTGAGTTCCCACTACAAAAAAAAATCTTCGATTACCTATAGAATTACCAACGGAGAAAATTTTGTGTTTTAAAATATGGAAATTCATAGAAGATTGATTATCAACGGAATTTAGATAATTTACCATAATTCGGTAGATAATCGGAATTTTTTTGTAGTGTCTTTTTTTGAACTTAGCTTGTGGTTTAAAATACAAGTTTAGATTGATAACATTTAGATAATTTACTATTTATTTTTGTATTTTTCTTTACATTTCTTGCTTACAAAAAAGAGTCAAATTATGATTTCGTGTCGAGTTATAAACTTGGTTAAACTTACGATTTTATGCATGAATTTTACCCTTTTTATGTTTCTAATTTACAAAATCATGTAAACTTACTCTTAAACTCGTATTAACTTTTTGATTTGATCATGTTTAGTGGTTTTATATATAAATTTTATAGAAATTTCTTTGTTAAATATTATCAATGATAAATGTTGATGGATTTAATTTCAATTATTTTGATTTAAAATATATTTAAATAAAATTGTTGTCATTTTTATAATTTAATTATATACATTAGTAATACTTATTTAATAATAAAAGTAAACTCTTATAAGTTTAAGATTCAAATTCGGGATATGGGTTTACATCATTGTCACAAATTTCTTAAACTTACGAAGTTTGACAACCTTGTTTATGTTTTTAATATTTATAATTTGGAGAATAACTAATATTTATTTTCAAATTCTGACCTTGTAATTAATTCTTCAACACGATTCTAAATTTTTTTTTTCCTTTGAAACCTCATTTAATATAGATAAATTTGGAAAAATTTTCATTTTAAGACATTTGATAAGTGAACTGTTATTTCTTTGGTTGTACTGTATTGATAAAAAATTAACTTGAATTACTATAATAGTATCAGTAGTAAGGAATGGAACATAAGGGAACAATGTGAAGGAAATTGGGGAACATAGGATGTGGACTTATGATGTGTGAAAGTTCCGAGGAAGATGAGAGAACTCAGATTCCATACCAAATTTTCCACCTCTCAGATGTTGTCGATTCATTACATGCATTCTCTTTTTATTTTTATGCTAATTTTGTTATTAATTAATTGTTTTCTTACAATGGTACAACGTGTTTGTGTATGAAATATAATAAAAATATGTAGATAGCCAACTATTAATGGCATCATCAGTGGTTATGTCTCATGTTTGGTAATCATTACAAGTTAAAATAATATGCAAATCTCAAGATTAGGGAGACTAATTATGAGGCAAAAGTCAAACAGTGAGATAGTAAATGACTTAGAGAGAGTCACCAAAAAGCAGAAATAATTACCCTCATGTGGTATAAAATAAAAATAATTAAAAATGTTGTTTTATCAGGGTAAATGACTTTAATATCCCTAAATAAGAGGATAATTAAAAAAATAACTACTACCCTTGGTCCTAAATATAAGACATAATTTGTAATACAAATTGCACTACAAAATATATCTTATATTTAAGATCGGAGAACTACTATTATTCAAAAATGTTAGATTATGTTATGAGGAATCCATGTTTTGAAATGTTATCAATGTGAATTTTTATTTGAAAAATTGGCCCATATGTCTTGATTGAACCAATGAATTTAACCTAATTGATATAAATAAATGGACCTAAGTTTCATCTATTTCTTTTTCATTGGTATATCAAATTAAATAGGTTCATGAAGATTTCATCAAATTAAGTATCATTAGCAACCCTTGAATTGGGTGAAAGGGATTCAATTTAAGGTTAATTAGTAGTAAATTCGTTTGAAAATATAGACTCATGAGCAATGTTGCCCGATTTTTTTTTTTTTTGTCTCAACGTTGCCTCGGAAGTTTTAAAACATGGTGATGTTTTCTATTTTGTTAAAAAACTAACGTTGATGATCAAAAATTTAATGTTGACCTCTAACTTTTTAATGGAAATCGGTAATATTGCTACGTTTTGAAACTTCCAAGGCAACATTGAGACAAGACTTTTAAGGTAACATTGCTCCTCAGCAAAAATTTCTAAAACAAATTTACTACTTAACCCTTTAGTTTGATTAAAACTTTGAGTTTTATGAATAAAAGAGTCCCTTTTTAATGGAGTGAAGTAATTTGAATTTGAATTATGTGATCATAACAAATACCAAATTGTCAAAGAAGGAAAATAATGAATGAAGGGAAAAAAAAAAAAGAGATGGACTAAAAATGGTATGATATGGATTTATCCAATGGAGAATAGTACCCCAAAAAAGGAGAAAGAACAAGGAAGGGTTATGCCTAAGAATAGTAACTTAATTAATAAAGTGAGAGGTAAACAAGTATTATCAATTTTTTTTAATTCTTTATTTTTTTTGTGGGACAGATAAGTATATATATAAATGCTGAGATGGGAAATGTGAAATTATAAGGGAAGGAGGGAAGAAGTAGGTGACATGATGTAACGGGAATCAAACTTGAACAGCATCTGTTTTTATTGTTTTCAAATTTATATAATATCTTTATGAATAATAAATAAACACTAGAAGTATATTATTAATTAATTAATTATTGATATAGAAATATATGTAAATAGATAGCACAAAGGATGAGTTGTTGTCTATGTGACACTTTTTGTCCCTTTGTCGGCCTATCAATACACCGCGAATATTGCTGCCTCTTTTCTCTCTCTCCCCCTCTTTTTTCATATTATTAATTATTTATTTATTTTACTCGCCTTTTTACATCTAATTTTTTTATATTATATATAACACATATATACATATACATGATATATATACACCTCAGAATAAAATACTTTGCTTACAATTCCAGCATCCTCCATTTTATATACATCTTGTTCTCTCTCTCTCTCTCTATTCTTTCAGAGCCAACCATAGATGCTTATTATTGAGATTCTATAACTTCTCCATTTTTTTAATTAGTTAGATATTAATTTTTCTTTTTAAATTTTCAGGTCATAATTTTATAATTTTATCAAAGATACTATGCTTCTGACAACGAATAACATACATAAATTCAATGGTTTATTGGGTTACATAAAGATAGAGGCTGCA
The DNA here is from genome assembly GCA_019022655.1 of Acacia acuminata. Lineage (NCBI taxonomy): Eukaryota > Viridiplantae > Streptophyta > Magnoliopsida > Fabales > Fabaceae > Acacia > Acacia acuminata. Next base: position 1,148,615 of record JAFJYI010000166.1, read on the forward strand.
GGTGAATGAACAGCATCTTATCCTACATTTATACCAGTTTTTATATATATGTTCCCTATTATATAATACATACCATTTTAAGCTAAACTATATATAACCATACAATATTATTATTTTTAATTAATAATTTCAAGTACCATCGTAAGAGATACAAAACAATAGATGTATATGGATGATTCACAATTAAATATACTTTTTCCTTTGTTGACTCACATTTGATATCTTAAAAAAAGGGAATAAATAGAAAGAAATATGGATTAATAAGTAGGAAAATTTGCTAAATAAATCCTCAATTACAAAATCGAGTATATGCAACTCATTTTCAGTTTGTAATTTTTTTTAACTATGTGTAAATGTATTTTATTTTGCATATATAGCTGAAAAATCGCATACAACTGGAAAAACAAAACTTGGAACCATTTGAGTAATAAATTTTAATAAGAAATTGTTGGATAATTTTTTCTAATAAGTAAGTGATGAAATGAATTTTTATTCTTCTATGGGTTTGACTTATAGATGAAGTGAAGTTAGGTAAAAAGAAGAAAATGCAGGAATAATTGAAGAAGCAGACGCACATGTTATAAACATTTGAAACCACATATACATATACCTTTGTACTTGCAAATATTCTCTCACCATCGATCATTCATATGCATATTATGATGAGGTTCATTTGATATTCTTCAGTAATAGTTATTGCAATAAACTGCTCATATATATACACATAAATACACGTATCACCATTTATATGATCAGGTGGGTGACTGAAAAAAGGACAAAATTAAAACATTGAAAAAACACTAGGACAAGGGTGTGACCTAAATTTTGGCCCACACGCAAATCTTTTGTTCTCTTCGTTCTCTATAATGGGATTACAATTTGAAGGCACTCGATATTATTATGCATGTGATTAACTCTCGCTATCTGTGTGTGTGTGTGTGGATATATGTGCGGTTTATATATGATTTAATTTTTTGTTAAGTTTTGCTAAATTAATATTGACGTTTAGATATATATGATGTTTTGTATTATTTGATTTGAGATTTTCCACGATATGTACCCCACAGAATATGCAATTTATTTGCATGGTGGGGACATACGTACATATATAAATATGATAATGTTTTGATATTCAATTATTGGTTCTTCTGTGTGTTTGTGTGTGTACATATATATATTCCTTGTTAGGCATTACTTTAATTTCACCATGTGATCTTGTTTGTTTTTTCAACTCTCAAATTTGTTTACGTTTGCTCTCTTTATTACCCCTTTCATTCTTAAATTTAAAGAGCATCGTCCTTATGTTTAGTACGAGGGAAATATGGAGGAAAGAAATATATACGGTTGTATGAGAATATTCGCAAGGAGATATGGTTGATAAAAGTATATGTATAAGAATCTTTTATCTGATCTACTCCTCCGGTTCTTAATAATATAGATTTAATTGAAGAGTTGATATTTAGTCCTAAATGTAAAACATATTTTCATACTTATTAAACTTTTTCTTATTTGCCCCTACCAAATCTTCCTTCAATAATAATCAAGTATAAGATAAATGAGGGAATTAAAGAAAATGATTAAAGTGTTTTAGAAAAATTATAGTATTATATTAACTAACACCCTTAATCTACTCAAATTAGTTAATTAGGTCTTATATTAAGAACCAAAGGGAGTGTTTCATACTATGTGTCTATTTGGGTTGGCGTTAAAAAAATACATTCACATAAGTTAAAATAAAACTCCTCTCACACACTTATCTCATAAATCGTAAATCACATTAAAAAAAAAAGTAAAAAAAATAGCTTCTAACGCTAATTCAAACGGTCACTTATCCAATCCCTAAAAACATATGTAAAGCACCACATAAAAGTATTATTATTAGACCTTTAGCCTTAATTTTATATGGCGATTAAAAAAATAGAAGGTGAAATAGATAATAAATAAAAGGTAAATAATAATAACAATAATAGAGTCACACGTGAGTAAATAGGATGAAGTTTGGTAACTTCGAGGGAAGCTAAGGTTGTTGAAAATCTTGGCATAGACTTCACAAACTAGCTAGCAAGCTAAAGCTAATTAATATGAGTGTCTTGGGTTTGGCCTTTGATAAGAATAAAAAGAAAGAAGAAGGAATAGGTTTTTTCCCCCTTTTCTTTTTCTCTTTTGAATTTTTTTTTCAAAAGAAAAATTAAAGGAATATATATAATGGTCCCATTGAGACTAACAATTCCACCAATGCTACACTTTTTGTTGGTCTTTCCCTTAACATAAAATTCCCATCCAAAACATCATGGGTCCGTTTCCTTTTTCACCTATCAATTTGCAATATTTAATGATCCTCCGACCTATTTTTTTTGCTGTAAATTCACAACGTACTACTACTACTTTCTGCGCATACATCTGTATGTGTACTACTACAATTTTGAATTATTTCACACTTGTTTATTGATGTAACCATGATTGTGTCATCAACATCATTGAATCTGTTTATTTTCCTTTTTTTTTTCTTTTCTTTTTTTAAAATTTTGAAGTTGAATTCTCATGATATACAATGTTAAGAGAGAAAACCTCTCTCATCCTCATAATGCCAATATAGAGGGTTTGAGCAAACGATATATAACAGCTAGTAAAAAAGTTTGCTTTGTCTAAATATAACACCCCAATTTATGATTTTATCTTCCTACTTTATAATTTTTCCCATAAATTCTTCATATTGATTGTAAATAAGAGGTTACAGATTTGATCCCACTGATCGATAACTTTAGGCCAATATTACTTGCCCCTCTTATTAAAAAAATTAGCTTCTAACACAAATTATTAAAAGGGATTTAGGGAAACTTACCAATACACAATTTTTACAAATAATTAACTTAAACTAATTTTATATAATGGACCATGATCGATAATTATAAATGATTCCTAAAGATTTATTGGGTAATTTATATATAATTTATAATCATAACTGATACTATTTAAAAGTAGAAACAATGCCATTTAATTTATTGTTTGAAAACTATAGAGTGTTTTTATTTTTAACTTTTTCAAAGTTTGACTAATAAACTAATATATAATCTAAACATCAATATGATAACCTTATTAATCAAAAAAATACTCTTATAAGTCATAATTGATAAGTAGTAAGTCATAATTGTAAGTATTTTTTTTTCCCCGAGTTGTAAGCCTGGTACGCATTTAAACCTAACCCGCGTAACTATGTTTTAACCATAGAAACAAAATAAAGAAATATGTATATGGTTAAGAGTAGTTAATAATGGGAAAATGATGGGAGGGACATAATGACAACACAAAAATAAAAGAAGAGAATTGATCGATGAAGTAGTTTTCATGAGAGGGACCATGAAGAAGGCAAAACCCACAAAGTTGTTTGCACGAAGCAAAACATCGCATGCATGGTGTGTTTGTTATTATTAAGAACATGACCAAACACAAGTGTCCTAAGTATCTATCTAATCTGTCTCCTTTTTGTTGCCTACTTACGTACGTTGCTTTCCTCTTTAACAAGATATTTAACGATCCACACATCATGTTCCCCTTCTTCTTTTGTCCCTTCATTATCTTTATATTTTGTCTCCATATATCTGCAAATACACACCCCTCATTCTTCCTTTATTATTAATCATTCCTTAATTATTCATTAATTATTTATTATATTCGCATCAACTTTCATTTCATTTCATGTATCACACGCACGTGAGACAAACTCATTTCCCTCCTTTCCTGTCGTGGGACACTCTTGTTTTTGCTTTTAAAAGTTTCAAATTAAACATCTTAACTAACTAGCCAATTCAACTAACATTCATAGAGATCACTCTAATATCAACATCTTAATTACCTAATTATTTCTTTTTTATTTATTTATTTATCTATATATGTACGTGTGAGTTAATTATGATATGTCAAGTAGTGTTTGACTTGATGATGTAGAAAGTCCAATATTGGATAAAATTAAAATGAGATTAACAAATAGTATACCCCTTGATGATGTCCAAAATATAGTGCGCCTTCCAAAAAAAAAAAAAAAAAAAAAAAAAAAAAAAAAAAAACTTGACTCACATGTTTGAGTACTCTAGAGACTTATTAATTACTCTCATAAGTTCATAACATAAGACTTAATTAACCGGTTTGAGTAGATTAAGAAAATGAAAATAATTGATTAATTTCAATAAATAACATGATCTTTTAAAAATATATGTGTTACATTATATTACATATCGCTTTATAAGTTATGTAAATTAGTTTTGAGAAAAATGGTAAATACGTAAGATAAAATCTTATATTTTGAACCAAATCCAAAATATAAGGAATTTGGGTAGCTAACACAAATTTTCAATTTTATCCATGTTTATTATTATTACATATTGGATATAAAGAAAGAAGATAGAGGTGATACAAATTTTGAATCCGAGTAAAGTTGAAAAAATTAATAAAATAAAAATGTAATTAATCAATTTTTTTTAAAATTTCATTGAATTGGTTGAAAGTCATTTATATTTTGGACCCAGATGAGCATATATAAAAGTTAAAAACCCATAAATTCGAGCATAATTAAGATTTGAGTTAAGATGTGGCCCACTCACATGTATATATATTCTCTTCTCAATTGCTCCTAGCCTCTTTATCCTCTGCCCATTGTCATGCATGCATAGGGTGAATCCACTTATATATATATATATATATATATATATATATATAAATCTTTCAATTTTTTTGGAAGAATCTTCTGATAGTGAACTTCAATTCCTTGATTCTATGTTAATTAATTTTAGAGAGTTATTAAATTGAAATCTTTGTCCATTGTAATGAATCTTATATGTATATTAATTATGATTGTAATGGATCACTATCCCTAGCTGACTCTCTTCAACTACCTCATTAAGTAGATTAGCTCAGATAATAATAATTGTTTCCCTTAAAGTTTTAATTTTTTTATGAACTTCATTTTCTGCATTACAATTTATACTCCCTCTTGTCTTTTTTTTTTTTTTTTTTTTTTTTGATCTCTCTTGTCTTTATAATAGGATACTTGTAATTGATTATCACAATGAATACCAATGAATAACAGTTAAGTCATAATTTTTTTATTAATTTTTGTTTAGAATATTTTTTAAAAAAAACAAAAATCACAAAAAAAAAAAAAAAAAATTCTAACTTTTTTAAAAAACTCTAAAGAGCTTAAAAAAACATTTTTTTAAAAAAAACCCATTCAAAAGGGCTCTAAAATGGGGAAAAAAGTAATTAATAGGGCGGTTGGTTACTTACATTTGGGACAAAAAAATAGCTTCTAGAAGATGTCCTATATAATAAGGACGTCAAAAGGACTATAAAACATAATTTATTTGGATAAGTGAAGAATTTGTATGTGGCGTGGTGTGAATCGCGTAAAGGTGTGGAGAGAGATCATGGACCCATATTTTATTGCAGAATTATTTGAAAGTAATAAGTGATGAGAGTCATGATGCAAAAGTAAGAAAAAAAAATTGAAAATAGGACAACAAAAATAATTGTCTAGCCTTTTTCATTAACATTATTCCTATACTCTTTTTAATGATAACGTCTTCATCACCTTCATCCTCATAACATATTTACTCATTTTAACATCATGTTTGTTTTTGGAAGAAAAAAGAAAATTTTAAATCCGAAACTAATCATTTCACAATGTTATCATAATATAATAATGGGTTAAGTAGCAAATTCGTCTTAAAAATATAGTCCCAAGAGCAATATTGCGTTGAAAGTTTTTATTATCTTAATGTTACCTTAAAAGTTTCAAAACGTAGTAATGTTGTTCTATTCCGTTAAAAAAATAACATTGATTGTTAACTTTTTAACAAAAATGAGCAATATTGCTATGTTTTAAAACTTCTGAATCAACAGAGATAATTTTTTTTAAAAGGTAATATTGCTCTTCAACCAAAACTTTCGAAACAAGTTTACTATAACCCTCTAATAATAACACAGCTCGCTCATACGATAACATCAGATAAATAAATAAGTGAATTGACAATGATAGTTGAATAAACTATTATTGCATTAGTCATTTAAGTGTTATTTTATTTGTACAGAAATTTTTTTATTTTAATTTCTAACAATTGGAATAATGCTGAGTCGAATATGTTTTGTGTGTTTGAGAATTTAGATATCGAATTTGAAAAAGAAAGGTTGAGAGACAAAAAGGGATGAAACTAAGGTGTATGTTTAATTTGGAGATAATATATAAATAAATAAAAAGGAGAAAAGGGAGAGAATTAAAATGGATGGCCATGTGGAGAAGGAATATATATTAGTTGGCTAAAAAAAGTTTGAACTAGCTATGAAGAATTTGATTTTGCATTATTGTACAAATTAAAATAAACATAAAAGAGGAGTTTTATGTCATAAAGCGCACAAAACGCTTTAATTAAGCTTATTCAAATAGCTTCTGAGTGTGTATTTGAAAATTCATTGAACTTAGTTGAAAGATGATTTTGACCAAGATAATATATATAAAAGTAATCTTGTCTTGCAAAATTTTAAATTACATTTATAATTAACGTTTTTTCAAACAAGTTCTAAGTGAATTGAAAGAGATTGAAAATCAAAGATTCTTCCCTCATGCATTCATCCCATGCCAATTTAATTTGAATCTCTAAACGATACGTCGACATACTACCTCCGATTTTAAATATAAAATATATTTTATAGTGTAATTTTTACTGTAAATTATATCCTATATTTAGGATCAGATGAGTACCATACAACGTGAAAAAATAGAGGCCCTCACTTTTTGAGGGGTGTATACTTAGAGATGTGATATATTTTCATATATTTATATTTTTTTTTTGGGTGAAATAGATCCAATTACCTTGATTCTTCATAATTAATAAGGCTGCATTTGTTTTTACATCTAGAGGCTTCCAAACATATGTTGATCAAGAAGCATTAATTTTTTAAATTCAAAAAATTCAAAATTTTTGTCAACATATAATAAAAAATATACTTAATATTGAATATGAAATAGTGATATAAACACTCTCTTATAAGTGAATAGTTATGAGTTTGATCTCACTTTTAACCTCAAACCATCAATGTCTCATTTAAATAAATAAAAGTACTACCTCTGTTCTTTAATATGAGGCCCAACTAACTGATTTTAAGAACTTTAAGAAAACTAAATAAATTATTTTAAAATATTTATATTTATCAATTTTCTTCAAACTAATTTGCCTAACTTATAAACTGGTTTATAATAAAATGATACATATAAATATTTTCATAGAAATCATGTAATATATTATAAAATTAAGTAATTCATATCTATCTTCTTTAATATCTCCAAATTAATCAATTGAATCTTATATTGTAGACGAGAGTTAGTATATATAATTTGCACTCACTGACTTATTTTTCTTGCCAGACATATCACATCATTCAAAACTCAACTGTTGTAAAACATAAGCATTAATTGGGATTAAAACTTTGAAGAGTGGATCGATCAAGTGGTAGTTTTCAAATAAGATAACTATTATGGTTAAACGGGGAACAGAAGGAGCTAGAGTTATAAATTTAGAGGAATGCGTGTGTGAGAGATATCGGACACATTTGGATGAACATTCTCACCGTCTTGTCTCTGCAAATACAGGCATTATGTAGTGTCATTCATTTGATAAGACTGTATTGTATGTGATGAAGGCCCTATTAACTTTGATTCCAAACACACCAATTTGGCTTTAATTGTGGCTATTGTTCTTTCAATCATTATCCCTTTTAACTACTGTTCCTGATGTTTCCCTTCTTCCCTCCTCCTGCTTTCTTATTGTTAAACTTTGTCTATTCCTGATGCTGATGTTCACATGTTATGATCCACTTCCAGCTTCACCTCAGTTTCTTTCTTTTCTTTTCCTTTTTTTAAAGTGAGGTATGAACACTATAATGATCCTACATATCTATAAAGGTAGTACTTTAAAGTTTAAAGGGACAACAAGAACATGTTTTTGAAAAGTAGAGACAGAGTTGTTAAGATAGATGTATGATCCTGTGATAAAATATGATGTTCATAAGGAACATATATGAGAAAGAGTTGGTTTGCTACTCCCTAAAGATAAAATGGCAAAAAACTGTTTGAGATAGTTCGAATATATATAAGAAAAGCTGTTGGATATTGATAATAAATATAAGGAGGATGGATAAGAAGCTTGGAGTATTTTAAAAGAAGTAAAAAAAAGACAGAAGATAACATTTAATAACGTTATTATTAAACGAGTACTGTACAATCCATGTAGTTGATCCAACTCAATAAGATAATAATGTTTGTTGTTGTTATGTATAAGATAGATAGGGTTACTAGCACTCAGGTAGCGTAGTGGTATGATTTATCATATTGGGCCTATCCTTTTATATCAAACCTTTTTATTTGGTCCCCAATCCCAAAAAAAAAAAAAAAAAAAATAGATAGATAGGGTTATTTTAAATAAAGTATTACTACAAATTAATATGACTTTATTCAAGATTAAAGCTTGTTTGGGACATGAATTACTGGGTGTGGGCGTTATCATTTACAAATATAAATTAGCTATATATAATGAAGTTTTTTATCCTCCATTTTCTTCTCTCAGTTATCAATTTTGATCCTTGAAATTTAATTTTTTATCATTGAAATCTCTAAAGTTTCATAAATATGGGTGATTAGTCCTTATGGGTCAAAGACATACTCCCTCCGGTCCTAATTATGAAAGTTAGTTGACTTTTTTAGAGAGATTAAGGAAACTAATTAAATTACTTTAGAGTATTTTTATTTTTTTCTTCAAACTAATTAATTTGACTAATAAAATAATATATAATTTAAGGATATACAATAAATGAAATGATTAAATAACTTATTTAGCTTCATTAATCTCTCCAAAGAAAGTCAACTAACTCTTATAATTAGGATCAGAGGTAGTATAATCCTAAACACATATGTAGTCTAAACCACTGATTCAAGGATAACAATTAATTGTTTCATGTAATGCCAACTATATAAATATATATTACTTCAATCAGATCAAATAAAAATATAAGTTTATGTCAAACAAATTTAAGGATTTTGTTGATAACAACTAAACTTTAAGGGTTCAATTGATAATTGAGGCAGATTAAAATGATAAAAAAAAAATCATTATCTCTCTATAAATTACATGGTTTACTTTTCACTCCATACCAGTTTTGTCCATTATACAAATTACTCCTGTACAATTTTGTTGAATATCCTTGTACATTTATGTATGAAGTGTAAAAGATGTAAAATCTAATTTTACATGTTGCTTATTATGTTTGGTTAATTTTACAAAATATATCTCATTTATCAACATTTGTTCAAACAATTATAATCACTAGATATTCTTTCATTTCATTACTAAGCCCCAAATTTATGACAAAAATGAATGTTAGACTTTTAAAACATACTATAAAATTGTAAATAAGTATGAAAGATTATATATAAATTTGAAGGCTTAGGCTTTAAAAGTTATTTAAATGTTTACATTTTAAGTAGGCATTTAAACATTCTTCACGTCTTGTCAAACTTTTTGAAAGTCTAAACTCATGCCTAAAAAAAATATTATATAAGCACTCAGGCCCAGGCTCAGGTTTTGAATATCAGTTGCAGGCCCAATCCTATTTAAGTAAAGCCTAGCCTAACTTAGGCTATTTTCATCTCTAATTTTGTGTATCATTGGATTATATATTAGTTTATAAGTTTTGCAAAATATTTTAGGAAAAAATGATAAATATAATTATTCTTAAGTAATTTAATTAATTTTTTTAATTTTTTAAAAAAATTAATTTTATCTTATATTTAGGACATAAATAAATACTTAATTGTGGTGAGATTTTTTTTTTTTTTTTTTTTTTTTGGGGGTCATTACAGGCTTTTCAGTTATTCTCCTTTGTTGTAATTTTTTATATACTCAAAATACCAAATATGGTGTCACAAGTCTTTCTTTTTGATCAGTTTTAATTGCCTGGTCAGACGGAGTTGACCGTGGCTAGCAGGGCTGTACTGAAACGTTACAGCAAACAGGGGCCTTTCTGTCATTTCGCAACCTGTAAAATTTGCAGAAAAAGCTTACTCTTCTTTCAACCCTCACGCCCAGACCCCAGTAACTTCACCCACTAGTCTCCCAAAGCTTGAGCCGATGCTCTTTAAGCAATCTCCGCCACGTGACTCGCCTCCCCGCACGTGCCTCCCCCACGTCATCACCTCCGTCAATTTTTCAAACTCCAATACACGCCCCCCTTCGCACGTGCCAACCCTCCCCCTTCTCACGTGCCTCCTCCTTCTCTCCCCGTAACAAAATCGTTCGTACGCCCTCAAGCATAAATACCACTCAACCACCCTTTCTTCACCTCCCAAACCCAATTTTCGTCACTCTCTCTCTCCTCCTCCTCCTCCCTCCCTCTTTCTCTCTGTGAGGTCTTCGTACGAACAGAGATTTATTATCCTTTCAAAGCTCTGTGCTCAGAAATCCCTTTAAAGTAAAGCTGCAACGACTATATTAAACGTTGTTTCAAAGTTTCAGCCTCCGCATTCAAAGCTCTTGTTTGTTTTGATCCTCTCTCTGATTTTCATATCCGATTCCTCCTCCAATTTCAGCATCCTTTTTTGTAGTTTCCTGTTTTTCTTATGAGAGCTTGTTGGCTTCTCAAGCTTTCTCTCCTACCATGTTAGACGTTCCCGGTTCTGGTCGTGATTCCGAGCTCAGTCTTGAGGCTCTCAGTTCAACCCAGCGTAGTTCCATGAGCAGCGAAAGCATTTGCAGCACCAGTTTCAGCCGTCTCTCCTTCGAGCTCCTTCCTACTTCGCCTGAAAGTCTCTCTCTCAACCTCATCGCTCGTCGGACTTCGAATACTCCGCCATACGCTCCGCCACGTTCCGCCGAAAGACCGGTCTCACCTTCCGCGACTTCCATCTTCTCCGTCGCATCGGCGCCGGTGACATCGGCACGGTCTACCTCTGCCGGCTTCGCAACAGTGCCGCCGATGACGATCGGTTCGTCGCCGGTGGCGCGGAGGAAGACGTCGTTGTCAGCCGCGAGGACGACGGTGGCTGCTTCTACGCCATGAAGGTTGTGGACAAAGATGCGGTGGCATTGAAGAAGAAATCGAGAGGGCGGAGATGGAGAGGAAGATTTTGAAGATGCTGGATCATCCTTTTCTTCCTACGCTCTACGCTGAGTTCGAGGCTTCACACTTTTCTTGCATTGTCATGGAGTTCTGCTCTGGTGGGGACTTACACTCCCTACGCCATAGACAGCCACAGAAACGATTCCCTCTTTCCTCTGCAAGGTTAGACACCGCGACCCTAAACGATGACGTTTCATTATGTACAATTTTGTTTTCTTCTTATATCCAGAACCATCCAGCTTCTGTATCTATTTTGGCATTTTCTGCTTCATCATCATCATCATCAACATCATCATCTTTAGTCTTGTTATTTCCTCGCCTGCTTCATCCTTTGAAATATCATAGCCATTTTTTAAATTTCTCAGCATCTGATATTTTCTGATATTATAAATCTGACTTAGCCGCAGGTTTTCATTAATGAAGGTTTTTTTTGCCATTACTGGAAACTTGAATAACCTTAATCGCTCTGATCAATATTACCAGATCAGGCGCTACATTTTGCCTTCTGATTCAATCCATCAGAAGTAGTAGTTTTTCCAATTTCCTTTTTTTCTTTTCTCTTTTTTGTTTAAAAAAAAATTCGCTTCTTGATATAGTTGTTATGCTTCCGTGAACTTTCTTCGGTTTTAATAAATTTTCTGGGAATTATTCCTTTCCAGGTTTTATGCTGCTGAAGTTCTCGTGGCATTGGAGTACCTTCACATGCTGGGAATCATATACAGAGATCTGAAACCTGAGAACGTGTTGGTTAGATCGGATGGCCATATCATGCTCTCCGATTTTGATCTCTCAATGTGCTCCGACGCAGTCCCAGCCGTTGAATCCTCTGACTTTTCTCCAGACCCTGCATTCCCAGATACCTTACCATATACTCGCTCGCACTCTAATCCCTTCACGTGCCTCCCGAACCGTATTTTCCGTTCCCGGAAGGTCCAAACCGTTCAACCGAACCGACTTTTTGTGGCTGAGCCAGTATCTGCTCGCTCATGCTCCTTTGTAGGCACTCACGAGTACGTCTCGCCGGAAGTTGCCTCAGGTCACTCTCACGGCAACGCTGTCGACTGGTGGTCTTTTGGAATATTCATCTACGAGCTCATCTACGGTAGAACACCGTTTGCAGCCACATCAAACGAGGCTACACTCCGAGGCATAATTAAGAAGCCCCTGACTTTCCCTACAGCCACACCGTCGAGCACGCTTGAGCTCCACGCGCGTGACCTAATATCCTCTTTGCTTCACAAAGACCCGACCCGGAGACTCGGGTCAAAGCGTGGCGCGGCAGACGTGAAGAAGCACGCGTTCTTCAAAGGCCTGAACTTGGCGTTGATACGGATGATGACGCCACCAGAGGTACCAGGTTCGAGGAGGCAGAAAACGACGCCGTTAGATCAGGTGAAGGGAACCGGAAATAGGACTGGTGGCAGGAGACAGAAGCAGCTACGGCCAACAGCGTCCTTTGACTACTTCTGAGTTCTGTTCATCAACAAACCCGGACGACGACCGGCGAACTTTCCGCCACGTGTTCGTCGGTGGCCCCACCTCCAGATTTTGTACCTGGCCGGTGACGTATTTTGTATATTCGAGCTGTAATCAATCTCTCTTTTTTCTTTATTAGAAGGAAGGAAAGTTAAATATTTTAATATTCAAGCAAACTCCTTAAAACAATTTTAATTGCAATATATGAAAAATTAAAAAAAGCTTACTCAACATGTAATGATGATAAGGGTTTGTAAAAAGGCTGAAACAAGGTCTGTCTCATTTACCTTATAAGGAAGGTCTAGGCAAGATAAACATGGTAAAAGCAAGAATTAAACTTCTAATTATGGTAAAAGATTCCATGCTTTAATTTCACGCTTGTCCCTTTTCAACGTTAAAAAAATTAAATAAGACGTGTAAAATAAAAAAAGCCTGCATGTGATTAAAACTTGACAGGTAAAAAATGTAATGACCTGAAGTAGATATAAAATGTAATGTCTGCGACCACGTTCAACGTTATTTGTTGTTTGTTTGTCTTGTAATTTGGTTCTTCAATGATACGTATGTGTCACAGTCGTGAGAGGAATCTAATCCATAACTTTAACCAAAGCTATTACACTTAATCCCTTGTTCTTCTACCATCTTATCATAACCCATTTTTGGATACTTTACTCAAACTTTTACCACTCTTTTTATCTTGTCTCCTCCTTTTTAAGAATCCTCAACAAACAAACAACCACCATTCAAACACTTAACCATTGTTTTTAAACCTGAATCGTCAACCAAGTTTGATTCTTCCAAGCAAAGATTCAGTCAGTGTTCAAAACTTGTTCTTTTTCTCTTATAAAAATATTCTTCTTCGCCTCATTCATGAATCATGAGTTACCCTATAGTCCCCTCCTCTGTTCACAATAATATATGAGGCTTTCTAGGGTTTTAGGTAGGAATAGTGAAGCCGCCAGCACCTATATATATATATATATATATATATAGAAGTAGGTCTCAAGTTAAAGCAAGTAGTAAAAGCGGTTGGATTTGAGAGTTTTAAGGGTATGTGAGAAAAATAAAGAACAATAGTTAGAGCTAAGGATAGTGCAGTAGTTGGTTAGGTAATATGGTAAGAAATTAACTAGAGTTTGGAGTTTTTATGGTTGTTTGTTTGTTTCATTAGAGAAATAAGAGACTTAGGAATCATGATTCGTGAAACACGTATAATAAATTACGGCTCAATAATTGTTCAACTTATTGGGAACTGGACTAGAAAGTTCAACTACTACTATGTATTCTACTTTTTAGTTTCCTTTTTTTCTTTTTTCTTTTTTTTGTCCATTGGGTATCTAAATCTTCACCCTGACTAATTCAGATCTGACCCGGGTTACGCTATCTAACTATGGTGGGTGAGTCTCTCAGCGGGGTTTTTTTGTATTCACAAAGTTCAAACTCAAAACCTTATTTAAACGATATAAACCGCTTACCACTTCTGCCAACCCCATTAATACATTTTAGTATCTACTACCACAACAACAATAACATGTGGGAATTAGAATAATTTAGTTTCTTGTAGGTTTTTGACCCTTCAAACTTCATAAATTGTTGTTCTTTTTTTTTTTCTTTAGTGGTGTGAGAACTGAAATTGTTCCCTCAAATTCCGTTTTGCTTTTGACTAAATAACACTGAGTTTCTAGTTTAGTTTAGATTACACAAAGCCCGATGTTTTTAGTATATTATTAGTGTGATTTTAGAGGATAAGAATTCCTAAAGGTACAATCTTTCCTGTTACAGCTTAGAAATTGTTCGACTTGTGGGCTCCATTATACAGATACATACTAAAAATAATTATTCTTCTTCTGGAACGTCCACCGACAGTACATGGTATCTATTTCTAATAAATATTACCCTCTAAGTAATAATATATATAAGTCACTTTTATAAGGATGATTTGTTTATAATATAAGTCATTTAAAATGAAATTAATTTTTTTTTTTAATTTTCTCTCCGTAATTGATATTTGAATATGACTCTTTGTATTTCTTGTTCTCATTCAAAACCTCAAAATAATATGACTGAGCTTATAAATTTTCTTCAATTTATAATGAGTTAATTACTATTACTCTAGTTCTATTTACAAGTTTATTGTGACAAAAAATCGTGTCCTTATTATAAGTCAAATTTCAGAATAATAAATACTTTTTTTAATTTTTTCTCCTATAATTGCAATAAATAATAAAAGTTCATTCATGTTTCCTTAGGAACCAATAATAGATAAGGGTAAAATTAGAAATTATACTAATAATTAATAAATTAATTAACTCTCCTTGATACTCTCTTTGCTCCTTTTTATAAGAATTCAATAATGGTATTACATGGTTTAAAATGATTAAAATTGATTAAAAGTAATAAGTATATTTGAAATAAATTTTATTTTTTTGAATATGTCTTTATTTATGAGGAGGTAAATAAGAGCGAGAAAATGGGTAATAAATGAGGAAAAGTAAGAAAAAGAATGTAGAATAGTAAGAGTATACAAGAAAATGAGAAGAGAGAATTTTTTGAAAAAAATCCACCTTTTAATTAATGCTATATATAAAAGAACATAATATGTGCACCTCTCCTTGGAAAAAGATGGATAAATAAGAGAAAACATAATTATGCATGTCATTGTCATATGGAAAGGTAATGAATAGAGTTCATATTATATGTACATAGTTTATGTGCTCATACCTCCAATAGAGGTATAACATATATATATATTTTTTTTATATATTGTATTTATTTAGATTTAAAGTATATGTTGTTTTTTTATATGTTTTTTTTGCACCTAGTATCTTAAATTAATTAATTTCTAATTCGCATTCGGAAATATATCGTCCGTAACACTAGTATCATGAAAAATAATTAATTTGAGATCTTGGTACAAAAAAAAAAAAAAGCGTATATAATTTAAATCTAAATAAATACGATATATAAAAAAAATTAAAAAAATGATCATACCTCTAATTGAGGTATGAATACATAAGAAGCACATAAATTATGTGCATATAATGTGGACTCGTATGTGTAGAACAAACCAACATTTGCTTGCTATAATTTTACTTGTATAATAAATCGAGTTTTAGTAATTTATTCTACTATTAATATCACTTTAATGTAACATATATTAAAAATGGGAGAAAGCCATGATGTTTTAATAAACTATAAGATTATAGCTCGGCTCAAATGTCACATAAATAAATGGTGCTATTTTCAGCTATTTTAAAAAATTATTAAAAAATGAAAACATTTTGCACTCTAAATTTTTTTTTTTTTTTTAAAAAAAAAACCTTTAATCAAACTAAACAAAATTGTAAATAATAAAAATTATTCATTTATTTAAAAATAATCTACCTACTCTATAAATAGGACTGCATATATAGGAGTACAACGATTCAATTGAGAGAAGTATACCCTTTCCATTGAGGCTGCTATATTCTTAGGGCCGTTTGGTAGAAAGAAGATTAGAGAAGGAAAAGAAAGATCTCAAAGTTTTCATGGATTTTGGATGTTTGGTAGATGGAAAGGCGATCAAGATCTTAGGTGGGTGCTCATCTTCCTTATTTGAGGGAAGATGCTTTCCATCCAAAAATGGAGGGAAAGTTCGCAATCTTCCTAGAAAAATGTTTTTTTGGACAAATTTACCCCGAAGTTCGAACTTGGAGAATTTTTTTTTTTTTCACGAGTTCGAATTTAACAAGAATATATTTTAGCAAAAAAAAAAAAAAAAAAAAAAATTCCTTTTTTATTTTGAATTAATTTTTTTGAGGGTAAAATAGACATTTCCTAATTCTTTACCAACTACCACATCTTCATTTTCTTCATACCAAACAACTCAAGTCATCTTTCCTTATCTTTCAAATCTTCCTTTCCCTTCATTTCTTTCCTATAAGTTCCTTTCCCTCCCATCAATTCTTTATACCAAACGGGTCCTTAAAGGATTGAGCATGTGACCTTTAGTTAAGTTGGAAAAACTCCCACTAGTTGATATAAGTCCTTAGTAATAAAATTAATCTTTTGTTATTGAAAGAGTATACTCCTTACTTTTTATTTTTTAAAAATAATTATATAATAAAAGGGTGAAATTTAAAATAAATGAAATTTGGAAAAGAGGAAGAGGGAGAGGGGTGGCCATGTGACCTCCTGCCAACCAGGCAAAGCCTTTAAACCATTGTCTCCCCTTTCTCTTGTCTCACAACCTTTCCCTTTCTCTCTATCCAACCAATTATCTCTTGCCACTTATCCATCTTTTTCATATATATAATCATTTTTTATTATTCTTGCCAATAAATTTATTAACTAGTTTTTTTCTTTAATGTTATATATTCTCTTTACATACAGCAAATTATTAGTACATTACTAAGATATTCCCAAAATATATGGAAGCAGATAAATTGAAGATGCAATATGGTTATTGTGTATGATTTGGCCATATGGGGTTAAATAGAAAATTCGATTCGGAAGGATAGGTTAAAAGTAATGTTGGCCTAAAAAAGTTGTTTTTTCTCTCAATGTTATTCTAGAAGTTCAAAACTTAATAATGTTGCCCTATTCCGTTAAAAATTTGATATTGACCATTAACTTTTTAACGGAAATGATAATATTGCTACGTTTTAAAATTTTAGAGGCAACATTGAGACAAAAAAATCTTCTAGGATATATTACTCCTAAACGAAAACTTCTGAGACACATTTACTACTTAAATTTATGATATATGGCCCCGTGGGTCAACTGTTCTAAATCAAAGCTAGTCAGAATTATCATTTAGTTACATGACATAAGCATATATATACTCTAATTGTGCTTGATAAACTTGATTATATAGAAGGTAGATAACTAATTTATAAAAATTAAAAAAATTGTCAATAAGTTATTTATAATAAAAAATGTGTTGATTTTTTTTTTTAAATACCTCTTTCTTTTTTTATTCTTTGATTTTTCCTCACGTACCCTCTTTAATCATCATTTGCATTAGATTTACATGTTGATAGAAATATCTTTACTATTTGCACTCAATGGGATAATTTAAGGGAGAAAATGAATTAAGGTCTTACATTTAAAGCCAAAATATATTTCCTAATTAACTGTTGTAAAGTAGGATAATTAAGATTAGGTTGTTGAGATGGATGTGTGATAATAAGAAAAAGGATAATATTTATAATAATATGGGGTTAAAGTGACATCTATTGAAAAATAAATAATGAAAAATCGTTTGAGGTTGTTTAGACGTGTTCAAAAAAGACTATCAAATGAGTCAATAAGAAGGTAGATCAAACAATTTGAAATTCTCTAGAATGAGTAGAGAAAAACTAAGAAAAATACTCAATAAGGTCTTTGAGCAAAATTTTTAAATGAACGGTCTATTAAAGATTTGGTCGTTAATAGAATAAATAGTGTCGCGCAATTCATTTAGTCAATTCCTACCAATGAAATAAGACTTTTAGATCTAGTTATTGTTACCTCTTCTAATGCTCTAATTGCTATATATTTAGAACCGATTGAAGTGTATATATCAATGTTCTGAAATGTAGACCGTAAAATGGCGAACCGGTCAAGACATTACCCCCGCTCCCGAACATCAACCCGATTCGGTACCTTTTTTTTGTTAAAAAATTTATTATAATTTTATATTAATTATCCATGAAATTTTTAACTTATCACTTGGTTTGGCCTCGGATGAGCTTTGGTTTAACTCTGATCGACTTACTGATTCTTAATCCAATATCTAACTAGTTCAATAGCCGGTCCAAATTTCAAAACTTTAGTATATATACACATACAGACAAAGGACAAAACACTTGTCAGTGGGATCGACTATTAGTGTTAATATTCGGAGACAAAAGTACAGAGCTTAACATATCATATGCTTTCTTCCATTTACATGACAAGATCAAGTGAGGAGCATATGCGTGAAGGCTTTTTCACTCATATGCTCCTGAAAAATTAAAAATACACACACACACACACATTACAGTACAATGTAACAAAATGTACCCATGTGTGTGTGTGAGATCATAACGACATCGTCTTCACAAAACTGATGCAACATTGTCTGATAATAATGTTGTGAATATATATTACTCGTGACTCGATAAACATATATTGAAAATCGTTGTATATGGCTAAAAGGTGATTAATTATGTTGTGATGACGTACTAAACATGGGTTTGGATGTCCCAAAAAAAAAAAAGGTCAAAACATGGGTTTGAGAAAATTATGATAAATGGTTAATTAATCATTTACAATCCAACTTTCATAAGTCTGATGTCTTTCATTTCAACATTTTTTATTGACGAATGACGACTATATGTATTTCTAATATAGTTTGCTTAATTAAAGTGTTTGTGAGTTACTTTAATACTATTCTAATCCTATTTATAAGTTTATTTTGATAAAAAAAATTTGGTCATATTTATAAGTCATTTTTTAAGTAATAAGAGATTGTGACTATTTTCCCCATATTAGTTACACCCATAAAGATAGAGAGAGAAGAAAGAGTTGAAAGATACTCATTTATAAATAAGGGTAAAATTGAAAAATTATATTTATAATTATTGAGTTAACTACCTCTCATTGATAGGTGTAATTTAGTTAAAATGGACTTATAAATAGAACCAGAGCAATAAAAAAGAGAGTATTTGTGGGATTCGGCTTCAGTCCACTGCGCGTTCCCATCCACTGCCATCCGCTTCCCTAAAACAGTATCGTTTTGACGCAAAAACAACACTTGATCTCTCTCTGTTTTTTTTTTTTAGGATACTGTAAGTACTAAAAAGATATTTTAGGATATTGACCAGTACTAAAAAATGACATTAAATTATCTATCATTTTAATATGGAAAATGCATTTCTCATATTGTAGGAGAAATGTATTCTCATGTTATAGATACAAAGAGATGTGGGTTCCATTATTTCTATGTTTGAGTTTTTTTTTTTTTTTTTTTTTTTTTTTTTTTTTTTTTTTTATAAAAAAATGTGTGTCCCATCATTTCTTGTATATGTAAGAATCTTCTTCTTCTTTGAGAAGTGTAAATCCTTTTTAATATACTAACCAGAATGAGAACGCGTATTAAAATGAGGGTTGAAACCGAATCCACGTGTTTTGTTTTGGACCAAAAATACATGAAATTGTGAGTCCCTCGATGCCCCCTCGCTACCCCCATTCCTTCTTCGCAATCGTTCGTTGCTTCCCTTCACTCGATGCGATTCGCCCCCAATGGAGGAGGCATCGCCACCAACTAAGCGACTATGGAGGCTTTATCTCCTTCTCCCGTGATTCTACCGCCGGGACGATTTGAAGAAATCGCCGCCTACAAAGCCGTGGAGTACTTTGAATCGGCATGGTTCGGGTTTGGGAACCGGTCGACGATGAAGCACGCTGGACGAATCGCGACCTTTTCGTGCAAGGCAAGCTCAAGCACATACCCACGAGTAGGCGGTTTTTGGGGATTCCATTGTTAGATCTCCTTTCACACCCAACCTTGGATCTAGCGATTGCAAGAGCCGATGAAGTTGATCCGTTTGAACAGAAATCGATGGTCGTGGGTTGGCACAAGAACGCAATGCACTGCGCTTTGAAAGGTTCAAATTTTTTCAAGCAAAAATAGCATCAACCCGTGTTCATTAATGAAAGGAAGCTACTATTATGTTTTCCTCGAAATTATCCTTTGTATCTGCACATCACCCATCAAAATTTTCTCGAGATGTTGATGGATCATGGTATATCTCTTGTATCTCGTTTTAATAGTTTCCTTCTCTTTATGAAATCCAGTTCGAAACCATTCATGGATGCTCGTGGCGAAAGGGTCTTTGATTTTTAAGATTTAATCTTATGTTTGTTGATGAAACCGAATCCACGCTCGCCGGAAGTTTGATTGAGCTACTACAGGGCTTGGACTCGGAATATTAAAATGATAGATAATTTAATGTCCTATTTTTTTTTTTTTTTAAAAAAAGTAAAATTTAATTTAATGTCCTTTTTTTTTTTTTTTTAAAGTAAAATTTACTTAAAAAATGACAGGTTTTTGACTTAAATGGTTATCCTTTATGGGTCCAAGAGCCCTGTAGTTAGTTTGGTCAGAAAACGACAAAATACGAGACTATTTTTTTTTCCTTGCGACTATTATTACAAACATATTGATGACTATTATGATTATTATATCAATAATTAAATTGTTAATCGATTTTATTTTTAATATTAATTTCAATATGCATGGAATGGAGACAGCTACGTTGATTCCTAATACGTACTGATACCAATTATTTAAATTAGTTAGTTGACTTCAATTCATTATCAACCGACATAATGAAACTTGTCCACTAAATCCTCACCATTTGCGTTCCCCAAAATTGGTTAGCTCTATGTGACCGTATTTAATTATATATATAAATAATTATTTTATAAAGACTTTGATCTGTAATGACGTACCCTTTTTTATTTATTTAATAGTAAATAATTTCAAAATGCATGCAGTGTACAGCTTCATATTTTAATTCATTGCCACACTCACCAACAGCTCACAAAACAGTGTTTTGAGGCTAAACATTAGTTGTGAGCATTATTGTGAGTTAAATACTTACCCAGTTTCATACTCCTCCGATGATGATACTGAATATAAGATATAGTTGACTTTTTTTTTTAAAGAGATTAAATAAGTTAAATAAGTTACTTAATCATACTATATGTTGTGTATCTTTAAATTATATATTTGTTTATTAGTCAAATTAATTAGTTTGGGAAAAAAATAAAAATAAAAATACTTTAAATAATTTAATTAACTTCTTTAATCTTTCAAAATAAATCAAATTTATTTTTATAATTAGAACCGAAGAAAGTATTTTTTTCCAAGAAAATTAAGTTGTCCTCCTTAAAAACTCATTATATGTGTAAATTCCATCGAACCCGCTTGCAACTGAAATCCGGTTTTTAGTTAACATCACTTATAAACTCGTTATGTATTACTCCCTCTGGTCATAATTATAGGAACACTTTTATAATGCAATTTACACTATAAAAGTGTTTCTATAATTAGGACCGGATGTAGTATTAAATAAGTGTTTATGTTATCCTAAATTAACACATTATAAGTATAAGGGCTAATTTTATTAATCAGGAAAACTATCAAAAGCGGAGAAATTACATGAAAATGCAAGAATAAAAAAAAATTATTTTCTTTAATATTATACAAAAATAATTAGCCACTTTTAAAGTATTCAAAATGACAAGTTTAATTTACTTTAATTAGAACAGCTGCTAGTAACATCACATCATGAATTTATAAGAGAAATTGAACTTGAGTGTACCACTCTGATTTTATTTATAAGTTTATTTTGGATAAAAAAATTTAATCCTATTTATAAGTCCAGTTTCATGTAATAAATGAGATTGTGATAATTTTACACTTATTAATTGTACTCATAAAGATAGAAAGAGAAGAAACAGTTGAAAAATATCCAATCATAAATGAGGGTAAAGTTGAAAATTTACTTCATAATCATTGAGTTAACTAACTCTCCTTGATATGTGAGATTTGGTTAAAATGACCATAAAGTCGTTAATCACAATTAGACAAAACTTTCATATGTGACAATTACTATCTTAAAATGTTAATGGTAGTCATTGATGTTTGGTGGAAACAAAGAAACATAAAAACTTTTTAAGATGGAAGTTAATTCAGTTTTTTTTTTTTTTTTTTTTTTTTTTCTTTTTTTTAGATGCCTATTATAGGACTGGGTAAAGTTATCATAGATAAATAAATAAATAAATAGAGGAAAAGAGAAAGAAAAGTAGTGAGTGAAAAAGCAAGAGAGGGTGATGCATGGTGTGCGTCACTGACTGTAACTAGTGACAGTGAAAAAAGCAAGTTGAAAGGCTACTACTGGGCTGGCATCATCAACATCAAATCATGCCTCCCCACCTTTTTCTCTTCCACAAATTACACTTTCTATTCAGGTTGATCTTATAAGGATGGGGGCTGATTTAAATATATAAAAAAGTGGGGGACACAAGTGTAATTTTCTAGAGGGTAGTCTGGGGAAGTGAGGCCCAAGACGGCGTCGCAGAGGGATCACGTGAGGGGGGCATGCACTGGAACTTGGAGCTAGGCACTGAACAAGGCAGCTAGCCTTTCGTGTTCTACACCTATAGGGCTATGCCCTATGCTCTGCAACAAATGCCCTCCTAATCATCTACAGTAGAACTACCCTTATCAAACTTGGTTGTTAGTGAATGTATTTGACTCCATGTTTCATATCCTCCTAATCATCTACACTTATCAAACTTGGTTGTCATCACTTCTCCTATTTACAACTAATCATCTTACATACCTAACTCCTTTTTTATTGATTAAATTTTTAATTTTATCCCTATTTATGAATGGTTATAGGAGTAAGAGTTAACATGAATAATTATTTATTTATTTATTATAATTAATAAGAATAAAATTATAAAAATTCTTTTTGTTCATTTATTAATTGTAAAAAAACTAAAACTATATATATAATAAGGACCAAATTTTTTGATTGAAAAAGAATTATAAATAGAATAGATAGTTGCTTCAAAAATGTTAAATTTATTTCTTACAAACTGAGAGTTAGAATTATTATTTGTACTACAAATAAAAAAAGGTTAAGTTGCAAATTCGTTGGAAATATAGGCCATAAGTAATGTTGTTTTAAAAGTTTTTCTTGTCTTAATGTTTTCCGGAAGATTCAAAACAAACATAACAATATTACCTTATATTATGTTAAAAAACTAACATCAACGTTCAAAAATTGATGTTAACCGTTAGCTTTTTGAATAAAAATAGATAATATTGTTAGGTTTTGAAACTTCTAGATAACATTAAGGGGGGAAAAATCAGGGCAACATTGTTATTTAGCAAAAAATTTAAAATTTCACGATAAATTTACTATTTAACCAAATAAAAAATGTTAGTTGTTTAAAAAGTAGTACATGATGTTGGTTTCTTCCTAGAGGTGATTTCCTGAACATATATGTTAGGGAAGACTACAGAAGAACAGAGACAGCAGCATCTTGAATAAGCAGATCATCCCATCAATCATCAGTTTCATAATCCCATCGTACGGAGAATGATCTTGAGCCCATAGTTGATGATTTATCAGGGATCAAGGACCTCTTGAAGAAGATGATGTTTGTGTAACACTCATTTCGACCTTAGGTGTCTTTTGTCAATTATCACATAATAGAGATTTGCGATGTTGAAAGTAAGTGGCGTTTCTGCTACCAACCTCAGCTTAATGGCATCAAATAAATAATATACTACATTAGACTTAGGCTGGATCGATGTGTCATTGAATGGCAGAGATATTATAAATGGTAAAAGGCATGAGACAAACATGTTTCTATACTTATATGGGTTGGGTTTGTGTCATGGGCCCCAATTATAAAGGTTATACGTCCATCATGGGACCAACAAAGATACTATCATAAGATCGCTTTATATAAAAAGGCAATTTATTATTATTATTATTTTGCTTTACTTAGTAAAGAACTCACAATTTACGTTCCAAATTACTTCAACTAGGTGTGTGTGTATATATATATGAGTCAATATATGCTTTGTTTAATTATACACTCTAGCCAATTGTTTTTTACGTGAAAACATTTGAAAAAACATTGGAGATAAAATATTCCATCATCTTAATTATAAGGCGCAGTTGATTTTTTTTTGGAGGGATTAAAGAAGCGAATTAAATTATTGGAATATTTTTATTTTTTCATTCAAACTAATTAGTTTGACTAATAAACTAATATATAATCTAAAAATACACAACATATGAAATGATTATAATTTAGCTTCCTTAATCGGAGATAGTAGTAAAAAATCATTTGAGATGATTATGACATCTTCAAAGAAGACCATTAAAAGAGTTAGTAAGAAGGTAGATCAAACATTTTGAATTTTGGAATTATATAAAATGGGGAAGAGAAAAACCGAGAAAAATACTCAAGGAAGTTGTTGAACAATTTTTTTAAATGAATAATCTATTTAAAGATTTGGTCATTCACATAACACAATAGTGTTATACAATTCATTTAATTGATTCTATCTAGTAAAATAAAACTTCTAGTTATTGTTACATTTACTAATATTCTAATTGTTATATGTTTAGAATCGAATGAAGTACACACAAAGGGCAAAACATTTGTAAGTGGGATCGACTGTTAATGTTAATATTCGGAGACAAAAACAAAAAAGACATAGCTTTATCCTATCCTATGCTTTCTTCCATTCCATGCCATGATCACCTATACCTGCTTTTATTAATAAACAAAGGTATATATATGAGCCAATATTTGGTGCTTGGTTTAATTAAACACTTCAGCCACTTGTTTTTCACTTGAAAACATTTGCAACTTGGACTCAGTCTGGCTTTGATACCATTTGTCGGATACGATTTGTCTGAAAGTGATCACTGATCCAGAAGTCAAGTAACTCTGATACAGATGCATCCAAAATCAACCATATCAGACCGTAAACCCCTACAGCGACCCCATGGACCAAAGACTCTTGGGCCCAAATATGATGACTAATCCTAATGAAAGACCTCTTGAAGATATTAATATGAAAGATTCTCTCAGACTTAAACGTGTTCTTTGTCAGTGATGGTTGAATGATGATAATGAATGTTCTTTGTCAATGACTTAACATTAATATACTGATACTACTATCTCTCAGACAATCTTGAGTTAATAGATTTTATTTGGTAGCTAGATGCTAATTAAGAAACAGAGAAAGAAGAGGAGAGTGGTTCTGAGTTCTGAGAGAGACAAACATACACCATGAAACAGTTTCTTGAATTCAATTAGAGATTTGAACTGGAATATTCAACAAGAGGTACGTACTACTGTACTAGCTAGGTTCAATTTTTATCTGCAAAACTGTAGAATATCTTTGCCTAGTTGGGCTTCTATATTGCTGATCAATTTGTTCTTGACATTCCATGACTCACAGATATTCCAGGCTAATTTTACATGCTCTCCATGCTTCAATTCTCATCAAGTGCATGCAAAGAAACTAATCAACAGAATTCTTGATCCCAATCCTCCATTCATCTCCACCTTCGATTGTCACTTTCTACTCATCTTACCTATAGATTTCAAAGGTTTCTATATTGCTGTCAACTCTATTTATTTACATTGCGTTGCCTTCTATCAGCAAATAACTTCAACTCTATATATGCCTCTTTCAATATGTCACCTTTAATAAATTGCTTGCTAACAAATTAAATGCTGGAATTTTGTGCCTGGGACATATACTGGAAGGTATGAATACATTAGGAGGCTTCTTCAGAAATGCCCAAACACACTTGTAGGCAGCCACCAGTTTAGGCTTCTCCATGTGGATCTCGACTTTAGCCTGCTTGATTGTTATGTTTTTTTTAGTTGAATATAAAAAAAAGTTGATTTTTTTGAGATATTAAGGAATTTAATTAAATTATTTTTAAATATTTATATAATTTTTTCTTTAAACTATTTTTATTTTTCCAAATTATATAAATTAATATATATATATATATATATATAATCTAATGATAAACAACATATGATATGATTAAATAATTTATTTATCCTCCTTAATTGTTCAAAAAATGTCAATTATGTTTTATATTTAAGATCAGAGGTAATAGTATTTAATTTTGATCTGACTATTTTTAATTACTGTTATATATTCATGGAAAAAATATCTTTGATTTGATTTAATTAAGGATTTCATTTAAAGATTTAGAGTATAAAATATTTTGATTTCTTTTTAAGTCATATAAATTTATCCTCATCTTTCATGAGTTTGAACTGCTTGTGAGTTGATGAATATTTTTTAATAATGTAAAATGAAAATGATTTAGTTTTTAAGTCATATAAATGTAGATCTCTTCTGCAGTTGAATCAACTATCAAGACAAGAAATTTATCGGAATTATTGGCGTTGGAGTCATGCGGCGAACGGCTGAACAAAAACCACGTCGGTTTTATTTCATGTGGCAGCAATCGCAAGTCCACTAGAAATGGGTTTTTACTTATTAGATGGCTTTTTTTTTTTTTCCTCAAAAGTATTAATATTAATACTTATATCAAAAGTTACATCAAAGTATGATAATCATACTAAACGATAACAAACCAAAACAAGAAGATTAACAAATAAAACAAAAACAAACCTATATCAAAAGTTACATCAAAGCATGAATCACTATTGAAAATAAGGTGGGAAAAACAACAAAAACAAAAAAAAATGTAACATCGTTGAGTGCATTACTTCTTGAACATTTAAGGTTAGAAGTGATATGAAAGAAAGTGTTGGTTGCAAAACCCACTCTATAGAGTACACCTTCTTATAAGAATAAGGAGCAAATTGATCAGCTATATAGTTGCCCCGTCTTGGGGTAAAGGACAGAGAGAACCTAACATTAGAAGAAAGAAGACAAGTGATATTCTGAAAAATACTTTTGTTCTTTCATTGAAGCAAATCTAGGGACGTCGACCACCCACCTAACAAATTTTGGCTAAATTTTGGATTAACAAAACTAATAATGGTCTTCTCATAGGTAAAGTACATAGCAAGAACGATCATCGATAAAACCCTTCTCCAAAATTATAAATTCAACCCACAACAGAAAACACCACGATTAATATCCAAAACCACAAAAACAGTAGAAACACATAGACATAAAGCCACAAAAGAAGCTGAAAATGACGGACGTCCCCTCCGCCGGAGACCATAGGCAAGAGAGACGTCGTATCTGTAGCTCCTATCGCCTCAAGACATATCTAGAGAAGGAGAGAAAAAACTTGCCTTAGAGGCGAGGGAGGACCAAAGTCGCACACAAAATCAGAAGAATGCCATTGTTAGAGTGACAATAAAGATAGAGAACAGAGGAGGGCCGATGCCAATGAAGATAGAAGCTCACCGCCGTGTGTCGCTGTTTCGATATGAAAATCAAGGCTCCAACCTTCTTTGTCGCTATCAGCTTCTAGTTCTTCAGGCTCCACTTTACTACTCTATTGCGGCTGAAGTTCAAGATAAGGCTCTTTCTTGGTGAAAGAGAAAAAGGGTGTGTTTGGTTTGATGGGACCGAAGGGGAGGGGAGGAGGATGGAGGGATTTTGACCCCCTCCCATCCTTTGACTAATCATATTTTTTAGAGGGGAGGGGAAATTTTTTAAATTTTTCCCCTCCATCTCCTAAAAAAAACGTGACCCCCAGATCGGACAGATTTGAAGGGATTATTAAAATTAGTGTGTCAGTTGCCCCGGCAATTTTTTTATTATTCCTAAAATACCCTTGCGTTGGTATGTTTGTCTTGTCCCTGCACTGTGTCTGTCGTCGTGCTTTGTTTCTGTCGTTGCTGGTGTTTGCATACGTCTTAATATATTTTTATAGATCTCGATAGCTCTAGTAATCAATGGCTATCTGACTTTTCTGGGTTTTTATTCTGTGCGCGACCATAACAACGCCAACGTGTTATCTCCTTCTTCGTCCTCTTCACTCACGTGTTTGCCAACCACCTATGGCCGTTGACGATGTGATCTCAGTTTTGAGATAGGAGGGGACTCGGACGTCAGTGCTTCCTCCTCCACAATCTCTGTCAAATAGCTCCTCTGTTTTACTCGACAGAAAACAGATGCAAACGACAGAGGAACTGTTTACGCGTCATGGCAATGTTGAGAGTTTAATTTCTCCGTCCTTCTTAACGGTCCCCATCACCGTTTGATTTGGAGAGACTCTAAGCCATAATCGCCGCCGCAACAAGAAGAGGATCGTATCGGGGGATTTGGGTTGTGGGATTCTCGCAGTTTTTTCCTTCAGTAATTCATCAAAGTTACCTCTGCCTCACATGAGTGAAACTAAGGAAGGAGTGGGAAAGGAAAAAACCTTTCTGACATTTGTAACAAGCTGTCTGGACTACCATGTAAAAAATTCCCTCTTATATTTGATTATTGAGTAATCCATATATTTAAGTAGGCCAGTAATGGTGTGATTGAATGTGAGTCTATAAGTAATTAATATGCAAAAATTTGGACAGTTTGTAAAGTAGTCATTCTTGATGAAAAACTATATGTGAGCCGTACGTAAAAAATGTTTGATAATGAAGAAAGAACTCTGTGTGTACGTGTGTGACCATAAAGAATGCATGCATGAAGATGAGAACAAGTAATAATACTTGCTTCCCAAGCCCCTTACATTGGGTTAGATGTTCATAATGAAGCAGTTTTGCAATTTTTCTGCCTATATTTTCTGACATTATATTGAAGAAAGACATATGATAAAGGCTGATTCCTCAAAACACTCACTTTGATTCCCTATGTATGGCTCTTATCGGATGCATGGAGGTATTGCTTGGCTTCGTATGGGGCCGCGACCCAAAATTGATACTACCTTTCATCCCGAGATGAGCTTGCCTTTGAAACGATCCAAATTGTTTGGTTTTGGGAAAAAAATTAGGTTTTGGTAATGTATGCCAATATTTAGCTTCATGGTTGATTTATATAGCTTGATAAAATATTATCTTGATTTTCAATAAATAAATAAAGAAATATATGTGTGTGTGTTACAAATTTATTTATAATTAAACGTTATTATACATTTAATAAAGTTGGGAAAAAGCACTTCTAAGATAAGTAAAGTTGTCTATGTGAATATAATTTCCCTCACCTTATCTCCTAAACCAAATAATGTAACATTAAAATTTCTATTATAATACAAGGGTAAATTTGCCAATGTTAAAAATATTCCCCTCCCTTCCCTCTTAAACCAAACAAGGTAGCATTAAAATCTCTTCCCTCCTTTCCTTCCGATCAATCTAAATAAGGTAATATTAAAATCTCTCCCCCTCCCCTCCCCCCGCATTAAAATCCCCCTCCCTTTGTCAAACCAAATGCACCCTAAGGACCCATTGGTACAAAGAATTGGTGGGGAGGAAATGAACTTAGAGGAGGAAAGGAAGATTTGAAAGATGAGGGAAGATGGCTTGAGTTGTTTGGTAAAAAAGAAAATGAAGAGGTGGTAATTGGTAAAGAATTAGGAAATGTCTATTTTACCCTCAAAAGAAATTAATTCAAAATAAAAAAGAAAAATATTTTTTTTGCTAAAATATATTTTTTAAAAATATATTCTTATTAAGTTCAAACTCGTGAAAAAAAAAAAAAAATTTCGCCAAATTCACACTTTCTCGCCAAATTTGAATTTTTCCGCCAAGTTTGAACTCCCCGCTAAGTTTGAATTTCGGTAAATCGTCAAAAAAAACACTTTCCTAGGAAGATTGCAGCTTTCCTCCATTTTCGGATAGAAAGCATCTTCCCTCAAATAAGGAAGATGAAAGACTCACCTAGGAAGATCTGATTGGACTTTTCCTTCTACCAAACCCCAAAATCTGTGGAAACTTTGGGATCTTCCCTTTCCTTCTCTAATTTTCTTTCTACCAAACGGGTTCTAAAATTGGAAGACACGGAAGCGAGTCACGAGAGGGAGAGAGTCGCGAAAGAAAAATTTCTAAATAATTGATATGCAGAAACGCCTATCTTATAATCTTTTCTCATTACATGATCATTGATCCAATCAAAAGAGCTATTGTAAATGGTTTGACTAGAAGGAGAAGAAGTAATGGGCCTATAGTATTGGGCCGAGCCTACTTTTCAATAATTAGTAAGTAATGGTTTTGGTTCTTTCACCCTCTCGGGCATATTTTTATTTGCTTTCTATCATTTAGACAGTGATTGTGTTTATTCCTCAGGCTTATGTTACGAGATAATGAAAGTGTTACGGACCTGAGTTAAGGCCTAGCATCAAGGCGGCCCAACCACGTAATCATCTAAGATAACAAGCATACCTATAACATAGGAAGACCCACTATAATAGTGGATCCTAACCATCAGCACGATGGGGGTGTTTGAGCCATATCCGCGTCACATACTCCCCTAGTGCTTCGCCATGGGGGTCATGCCCAACCACGATGGAGATCATGCCTAACCGTAACCTCCTCGACGTCGACCTCTATAAATACAGAGACCAATCAACCAGGTGCACAGGTTCTAACTACGACTCTTTACATTCAGTCCACTGTGCACACACACCACTCCCTTTACATCGTGTACAGTGACTCCAGGCTCCCTTGAGTATCTGCTCAATAGATATTCAGGCCGAGCCTAACGATCCAACATCAAAACACCAGCCCAAGGCTGGATACTTGTGTTCTACCCTAGAACATTGGCGCCGTCCGTGGGGAGCGTTAAATTTCGATCCCTGTGACCACCGATGGCTAGCACTAGAAGTAGCAGTCGGAATCATCAGCCTAGCCAACCATCGGTGGGCCCAGTCATCGTCGTGCTCGAGTCAACCTCAAGCAACACCCTGGACGATCACGTTTCTGACACCGCCTCATCCCCTCCCGTGGAAGATAAAACACGTGAGGCGACAACAAAGAAAATCCCGTGTGAAGACACCTCGGAGGGTCGTATGTCCCACACCACGTCTTCCCCTCTACTGGTCCGCAAGTCCTGAGAAGAGTTCGCCAAAGAAATCCTGGAGCCAACCACCGATGTTCGTACTTTGCAAAAAGTACAGGAGTCAATGCTGCAGCGGTTTGAAAACAAGGAGAAGAGGGATCACCTTCAGCGCCAAGAAGACTTCAGGGTCCTCGAGCAGATGATGGCCGCCCGATTAAAAAAGTTTGAAAACCTAGTTCAGAATGGAAATCGGAAAGATACACAGAAAGGAAAAGAGAAAGTCATAATTCAGAAGAGCAGTTCGTCTGACAGTTCAGAACTGAGGCCAAACCGCAGAACGGAAAGAGCGATGGGTACGGACGAGAACGCCGATCAACCTCGGCCCCGAAGATATCACGATTATCTCAAATTGTGGACGAGCCGGTAGCCGAGTTCATAAGGAAGCTCGATTCGACAAACATGTCCGAGATAACAATGACGACCGAGAGTATGATGATGAAGACCGAGATCATGAGGAGGACTATTACTCGGATGGATACCGAGGTGCGCAGAAGGCACCCCGATCACATGGCTCACCCAGAGAATACAAGATGAAGTACTTGACGGGATCAGGCGGAACCCCGTTTTCAAAGGCGACGGCCGCAGCGCCTTATCCGAAAAATTTTGATTTAGCCGATCTCCCAAAGTACGACGGGACCCAAGACCCGCGCACTCACCTCGAGATATTTGAGAAGCTCATGTGGGTTCGATCAATCCAAGGCCCGGTCATCCTGAGACTTTTTGCGGCAACATTGATCGGACCGGCCCATAAGTGGCTGAATTCACTGCCGAACAACTCGACGCCATTTCGAAAACCTCGGACGGAAGTTTGAGCTGCACTTCATAACCAAGAAAAAGTAAAAGAAATCACGGTTCACATTGAGCAAGTAAAAAGAAAAAGGATGAGACGCGCAAAAGTACCTGGATCGGTTCAGAGACGTGGCAATGCAAGTACTATCACTTTCTGAGGATGTCCACGTGCACTGTCTCATCGACGGCTGGATCCATCTTCACGTCGGCCAAAAACTTATGTAAGAACCGAGTCTACACATTGACCGACTTCTATACCCGGCGAAGCGAGATCGGATGTGGAACAAATGGAGATGGCCAACACCTTTGAGCCCGAAAAACGAAGGAATACGTCACCGAAGGAGAGGGATAGATCGGACAGACAGAAGACGGAATCCAGAAAACCCAGACGAGAGGGCCAACCTCGAGGGGAAAGGTCCGAGAATAGAGCAAAATACAGCAGCTACACCCCTCTGAGTGTTTCTCGTGCACAGTTATGAAAAGAGGTGGCTCAGATTGAGATGAAGAAGGTCGGGAAACCAAGATCCATCAGAAACCAACCAACAACAGATCGCTCCAAGTTTTGTACTTTTCATGACGGTCCGGGGCACACCACGGATGAATGCTACGGACTCCGGGATGCCATAGAGAAGTTTGTAAGGGAGGGGAAATTGCGACAATTTGTGATCAAGACTCAAGGGAGAAGAAATAGCAAACGGTATCACAGTGGTCGAAGTAGCGGCCTACCAAGCAGAGCCAATGAAGGATGAGAAAAGGCGGAAGTCCAACTCGGGTGACGAGTTCCCGAAGCCGAACTCCGCCGACCGGAATCGCGAGGCTTTGGAGGTGGAGGAGATACGGCAAGCCCGCCGTAAGAAATACTTGAGACAAGTCCTCTCGGTTAGAGACCTCCCGAAATTTAAGGATGACCCAACGAAATCTGCACCACCTCCCTTAACATTCACAAGGGAAGAGTTGAACGACGTAGCACCGGGACATTAGGACGGATTGGCAATCACGGGAACCTTGGTAAATTGCTTGGTCCAAAGGATTTTTGTGGATGCTGGGAGCTCGGCCGACATTATTAGTTGGGACGCGTATAAAAGGATGCACTTGGATGTAGAAGATCTGAAGCCGTGCAAAACAACCCTCATAGGTTTCAACAGGGAACAGTCAATACCTAAAGGATACATCGACCTCCGATTAACACTGGGTGCAAAGGAGGCGTTTAAATCGAACGGGTAAGATTCATAGTAGCTGACTTTCCTTCGTCTTACAACATCATGCGGGTAGACCGACCATCCACAATTGGGACATCGGTATCCACGAAGCATCGAAACTCAAGATGGTCAACAAAGCAAGAACAAGATAGTAGTGGTCTCAGGGGACCAGAAAGAATCCCGGCAGTGCTACTTCGAGACTCTCCAAGAGGGGGACGGAGGACCTTCATCTCCACCCCGGCTCAGGAAAGGAGAGATCTCGGCCGACATCGAAAAGCGCAAAAGGCACCAACGACCAGTGAACATGGTAGAGCTCGACCTTAGGGACAAGCCCGAGGTCCCACGCCCCGAGCCCAAAGGCGAACTCGAGGAGTTAGTCCTAGGAGGGGATTTTTCGAAGACCACCAAAATCGGCCGAGATTTAAATACCGAACTGAAAGCCCGTTTGGTGGAATTCCAGAGGCAGAACCAGGACGTATTCGCCTGGATGTCATTCGAGATACCAGGGATCGACCCACATTTCTGTTGCCATAGATTGGCCATTCGGCCGGGGTCGGCACCTATGGCCCAGAAGAAAAGGAACATAGCAGCCGACAGACAGAAGGCACTGGAGAAGCATGTGACCGAGCTCTTGGAGGCCGGTTTCATCCGAGAGATACAATACACCACTTAGCTCTCTAACGTAGTGATGGTGCTAAAGCCAAATGGTAAATGGAGGGTATGTACGGATTATACGAACTTAAACAAGGCCTGCCCAAAAGATTCCTATCCGATGCCCAATATCGACCAGTTGGTGGACAACTCAGCCGGATTTCAACTGCTGTCTTTCATGGACGCATACTCCGGCTACAACCAAATAGCCATGCATCCCGATGACCAAGAGAAAACAGCCTTCATGACCGACAAGGCCAATTACTGTTACAATGTTATGCCCTTCGGCTTGAAAAACGCCGGAGCAACTTATCAACGGATGATGAACACAATGTTTGAAGATCAGATTGGGCAAAACATTGAGGTATACATTGATGACATGATCTTCTAGTCTAAGCATCCAGAAGACCACATCTGAGACCTGAAGCATACATTTGAGAAGTTGAGAAAGCACTGGATAAGGCTCAACCCGGCCAAATGCGCGTTTGGGGTACCAGCCGGGAAGTTCCTTGGTTTTATGTTAACTAACCGCGGAATCGAGGCCAATCCAGACAAATGCAAGGCTGTCCTAGATATGCAGGCCCCAAGGATCAAGAAGGAGGTTCAACAGTTAACAGGCCGACTGGCCGCCCTCACGAGATTCTTGCCGAGATCGCGAAGAAAAAGCACGCCTTTCTTCAACCGTTGAAAAAGGAGACCCGGGAGGATGAAATTCGGAATGCGAGGCCGCGTTCGAAAGGATCAAACAATGTCTGGCCACACCCCCGGTCCTAAGAAAGCCGGAGCCAGGAGAGACATTATTCCTATATTTGGCAGTGGGAGAGGATGCTGTGAGCTCCGCCTTGGTAGGAGACACCAAGGCCGGACAAGCCCCGATTTACTTCGTAAGCAAGGCACTGCAAAGTTTGGAACGGCGGTATCAGAAGCTGGAAAAGATGGCTTTTGCCTTACTAACGACCGTAAGAAGATTGCGGCCATATTTTCAAGGACACCAGATAGTGGTCCGGACTAGCCAACCAATTCGCCAAGTCTTGACAAACCCGACCGGAAGAATGACCAGCCGGGCAATCGAATTATCCGAATTCGACATCACTTTCGAAGCCCGGCAAGCTATCAAGTCACAAGCATTGGCGGACTTCATTATGGAGCTCACCCCGGCGGAGGGGACCGACGGCTTATGGAAGGTATACGTCGATGGCTCGTCCAACGCAAAGGGAAGTGGAGCAGGGATCATTGTCGAAAGCCTGGAGGGTGTCGCCATGGAACACTCCCTCTAGTTGAAGTTCCCGATCTCGAACAACCAGGTCGAATATGAAGCGCTCATTGTGGGGCTTCTACAAGCCAAAGAGAACGGAGCTCAACGGGTCAAGGTTTTCACCGACTTACAGCTCTTAGCCACACAGATTGAGGGCACCTACCGGACGAAAGGCCCCCTCCTGGCTAAATATCTCAACAAGGCTAAGGAAATTATGGCCGATTTCCATGAAGTGGTCGTCGCCTATATACCAAGAGAAGACAACGCTAGGGCGGATATCCTCTCAAAACTAGCAAGTACGAAGGATACGAACAGTCATAGAACGGTGATCCAGCAGAACCTGTCCGAGCCGAGCTGTATCATGACAATCTCGGCCGCGACGGATTGGAGGAAGCCCATTGAAGACTATTTAGAAAGAGGAATTGTTCGAACCGATCCGACGGAGGTTAAAAAGTTGATTCGGGAGGCCGCCATCTATACCATGGTTGACGATCAACTGTATCGCAAGGGTCTACACTCTCCACTGTTGCGATGTTTGGACGGAGCGGAAGCCAAGTACGTGCCGACAGAAATACATGAACGCATTAATGGACATCACATGGGGGGCAAAGCACTTGCTAGGAAAGCCCTTCGAGCGGGATATTATTGGCCGACCATGGCGAGGACGCCAAAGAAGCCGTCAGGAGGTGCGGCAGTTGCCAGAAACACGCCAAGATTATTTGGCCTCCGCCAACAGAGTTGAAATCCATCTTGGCCCCGTGGCCTTTCTACAAATGGGGGATGAACATCCTCGGACCGTTCAAGCCGGCGCTCGGACAACTCAGATGGCTCATCGTCGCAGTAGACTATTTTACTAAGTGGATTGAGGCAGAGCCATTGGCAACAATCACCTCGGCCCAGGTAATGAGGTTTTTCGTCACAACATCGTCTCTCGCTTCGGAATACCAGTGAAGTTGTAAGATAATGGGACACAGTTTATGGACCATAGATTCCAGACCCTGATGTCCAACTTGGACATTAAGCAACACTTTGCTTTGGTCGAACATCCCCAATCTAATGGTCAGGCCGAGTCAGCAAACAAAATTCTTTTAGATGGTTTGAAGAAACGGATGTTAGAGGCAGAGACGCACTGGGTCGAGCAACTTCACAGCGTCTTGTGGGGCTACAGGTCAAGTGTGCAGACTGCAACCCAAGAGACCCCTTTCTGATTAACTTATGGATGTGAAGCAATGATCCCGGTCGAGATAGGACAGCCATCATGGAGAAAGGTCAGATCTTAGCAGGAAGGAGAGGTGTCCAATGACGACGCACTGAGGACAGACTTGGACCTGATCGACGAAATCCGTGTCAAGGCACACTATCGGGAATTAGCCGACAAACAGCTCCTCGCGGCAAAATATAACCGGAAGGTCCGACCCCGGTCCTTTAACCGAGGAAACCTAGTACTCCGACGTGCCGATATCAGAAACAAAAACTCCTGAGATGGTAAGCTTGCAGCGAACCGGGAAGGCCCCTACCGAGTTAAAGAAAGATTGAACGATGGAGCTTATATACTCGAGACCCGGCAAGGAAGCCGGTCAAGAGAACCTGGAACGCCGACAAGCTCAAGATCTATTACCCTTAGATCCGGGTCGCCTAAGGATCGGTCACTTCTTTATTCCAGCTTTTTCATGTTATTTCTTGATCAATGTTATTTCATTTTTCCAGTAATGTTTTTAGGATTTCATTAAAAACTAATTGTTAGCTCTTTAGAGCTGTTTTGGATATTAATGAAAGATCCCTCAACGGATATTTGATAATGTGCACGGATTAAACGCTTAAGCATTACACCGAGGTCTCTAAACCTGGTCACAAACAAAAACCATCTAGATGGATGACACCGGCTGTTGTACTCCGACGCGCCTACGTAAGAGCTCGGCGAAATCGCCATACGTGGCCATCGGGAAATTGATGCGTCAACGCTCGCCTCGATGTAAGCACGAGAGTTGACATTCCGACCCTGATCAGGTCAAAATGTTCAAGCATGTCGTTACAGACACCTCGGCTGGACATGTGACAACTTGCCCTTATCTCGGTTACAATTAACTATCCTAACTAAGAAGTCTGGAATGCGGTAGCGCGGTTAGTTAACACCCCACGAGGTTAAAACGCACAACCCTGCCCGACATCCCATACTTAAAGTTCTGGTCGAGCATATAGACTGTACCCACTTCTGATCGATGAATTCCTAACTACGGATAGAATTCATAAAGCAATAAAATAGTTAACATTAATGTGATTGCTAAAACATAGTTTGTAACCGGCATAGACGCCGGGGAAACATGATACAATGTTCAAGTCGGGCACAGATGCCCCAAAAACATATGGTATTAAAAAATAGGGAGCGGCCAAACACCTAGGCAGCGGACGGAGGCTGTGAAGGACCGGAACCACCCTCTCGAGGAACACCTTGGGAGATTGCCTCGTCTCCAACCCCATCTTGGTCAGCATTTCTGAGCTCAGACACCGAGGCTTCCTCGGGAGATGGAGGAGGTGGGACATACTTACCCTGGTGCAAATACGCCCGGTAGTCAACTTTGGCAAGATCCAAGGTCACCGAGGGGTTGAAAATCCGGATAAGGGACAAAGCCATGTTAAAGGCATCCTTCGCCGTCGCTTTCACCGTTTCTGAGCTGGCCACGAGAGCTGACTTAGTGTCGAGAGCTCGGCCCTCGCGGAGCCCAGGTCATCCGATAACTTCGTCCTCTCGCGCCGGACGGTCTTCGCCGCCTCCAAGCTCTCCGAGTTAGATTTCTCCAAACAAGAAATCTCCGCCTTTAACTTTGCAACGTCCTCCTTCGAGGACTTCAGTTCATCTTGCGTGGATTTCAACTCCTCGGATGTTTTGTTGGCAGCAGCTTGAAAGGCGCTCAACTCATCCTTTGCTTTTTTCCTGGCAGCCATCGCCACATCCCTGGTTGACTCGAGTTGACGCTTCTCGGCGGAAACACCAACTACTTTCTGCTTAAGAATGAGCAGAGACTGTGTCAAACCTATCCCCTTGGCCAGATGATCTTGTACATCGTGGATCACACGCTCATCGGCCTCATTCAAGTTAATAGAGATATCTTGAAAGCGACGAGGGGGGAGATAGGCGACGTTGAGCTCCTCGGCAGAACAGCCCTTCTCCCAGGCAAGACCGTGTGGCAATGTCATGGTTGGAGATTGCAGACGGAAGTTTGAGGCTCACGAACGGCAGTTTGGACTGGGCACTCCTTGATCACAGTCTCCGTATTTTTATCCGGAGCAGGTGGGGCGAGTGAGGCCACCGCCACCGAAGAGTCCGGGGTCGAGGTCCTGGCCACTTTGGAGACACCGGCATTAGTCTCCTCGCCCCTTCAACCCCGGCCAGACTCAGGTACGCCATGTTTGCGGGACTCCCTCCTTGATGCAGTTGCCGGCCTGACACCCCCGCCAGGGTTAACATGGGATAAATAGGAAGGGAGTGGATCCATGGTTCGAGATGCAAAACAAGGAAAAAGGATTAGAAAAATCCAAAATTAATGGGCATACAAGATATGACAAAAGACTCGAATTATATACATGGGCCGGCTCCGGCCGAAGGAAGAGCTTGAGAAAGAATTGAAGCTGCAGATTGTACACCGTGTTCTTTAACGTAAGTTACCAACCGAGCCGCCCATACGACATCCTCGACTGGAAGGTCATCCCCATCAATTTGGTAGCTGGTGGATTCTTTGTTGTGATGGTCTTTGGTCCAGTACAAAGGGAACCTCCATTCCACGTCCCGTGAGACTCGGGACCGAAGAAACCAGGCTGCCGCGCCCGGACACGGCGACGACTTTGAAAAAGCTGTTTTTAAAGCGCTTGAAGGAGTCAGAATAGGCTTTAATAAGTTTGCGGCCAGTAACACTCCACAAGGATGTCATCCCATACACATCCGCCTCTTTGTCAGAAAAGGGAGTAAAGGGACAAAAGAAATAGAAAAAGACGGAGCGTTTGCAAGGAATCGCTCGGCAATAGTTTGCAAAGTTTCTCAAACGCTAGGACAAAACCCCACCCATTCGGATGGAGTTGTGTGGGGGCGAGATGAAGATAGTTTAGTATTTCCATATGAAATTTGGTAAAAGGGAAGCGAAGGCCGAGTCGAGTATTGTAGTCGCGATTAAAGAAGAAAAATGAATTGCTCGTCCCCTCCCGCTAAGAACAAACGGGTTCCCCATTGGAAGGTACACGAAGAGTGCAACATTCGACATCTCCCAGGTCAAGACGGGCAATATCAGAGGGCGACATCAGTGAGTTAGTCGTTAATACTCCGTTTTCCACCCAAGGGTATTTATGGAGAAGAGCTTGTGGGGGGACTGGTAGAATCCGACTCCCCCGTTACAGACGGAGTCCTATCAAATGATTGGGACGACTCCATAAAGACCTAACATCAGCAAAAGAAAAATGGAATAAAGGTCAGTGAATGAAGGGTATACCTGAGGAACGCAAGTTTAAAGGGCGATCAAAACTAGGTCTAATGGCAGATGTTGAGACGGTCGAAGACCTATGTCGGCAGGAACCTAAGATCTAGTCGGCAAGAGAATCTTGACCCAAGGATATATAGTGTGAGCTGGAAGCGATGCAGTCCCAGCACGGGCCGAGATACCCTTCAGGATGGGAGTCTGACCTCGCCGGTTGAGGGGCTGGATAAAAGTTTATAGGCCGAGCCGAGATGGCATCCGAGCCATCTCGATCATCGTCCAACAAAAAGCCGCCACGAGGTCTAGGCCGAGGGGGCGGACCAAATGTAGGCAAGGAGCCCCCAACTCTCCTGTCACCTGACCCACCACGAAGGAAGGTGGCGAGCCTTTGCTCTTCAGTAAGGGGAGAACCTAACAACTAGTAACTGGTCAAGGGATAACGAACCCGTAAAGCTTCTTCTTCTTCTGGGGTTATGTTTTGACTAGAGGAAGGCAGATTGTCAGACCTATCCATCACCTAACAAAAGCACAGAAGGAGGGATAAGGACGGAAGAACCGAAAATAAAAGGAAGGACAAAGGGCATTGGCGCCAAAGGTGGTTTTCGAGGCCAAAGGAACATCTAGAGAAAACCTACCCAAATGAAGAAAACCCTACCCGTGAATCGATCGAGAACCGAAATGCTTGATTGACAGAGTCTTCCAGAAGCAGAAACGACTACAAAAGCAAAAGCAAAAGCAAATCACAGAAGGATAAAAAGAAACGATGAATATACCTGGATGTGCAACGAAAAGAGAAACAAGAGTCTGAACGAGACGATCGCAACAACGAAGAAAGGCTCTACTCGCGCAAAGAAGCAAGAAGACGGGAAAATGAAGGAATGAGGCAAAACGAGGGAAATATGATTGCGAAGTTCAAACGTGTTGAGGGCAAAAAAGACAAATCCAGCTAAGGCGCAAGTCATACAGTAGAAGCATTAAATGCGCACGAAAACCGATGACGGATTGGCGCTGCGGTTATGACCCCTCGCCATTCCAAAAGGGCCAGGTGTCACGATGCAATGATAGCGAAGCGGAAACCCTAAATCTTGAGAGACGGAGAAACGATTAACATCCACCCGGACGAAGAGACACTTCGTATTCCTCGGGTGCGGGGGCGCGACCGATCTCCTCGAAAACTCGGGTCGTGACGGGGAACTTTCCCAATCCGAGCTTGTCCAACGTAATGACCTCGGCTTACTCGTCCGGACCCGACATCATGTCGCCAAGTAATACCAGAAACATCTCGGCAGACCAGAAACCTGAACCACCGAGCTGGGGGGCAACTGTTACGGACCTGAGTTAAGGCCCAGCATCAAGGTGGCCCAACCACGTAATCATCTAAGATAACAAGCATACCTATAACATAGGAAGACCCACTATAATAGTAGATCCTAACCATCAGCACGATGGGGGCGTTTGAGCCATATCCGCGTCACATACTCCCCTAGTGCTTCGCCATAGGGGTCATCCCCAACCACGATGGAGATCATGCCCAATCGTAACCTCCTCGACGTCGACCTCTATAAATACAGAGACCAATCAACCAGGTGCACAGGTTCTAACTACGACTCTTTACATTCGCCACACCGCTGTGCACACACACCACTCCCTTTACATCGTGTACGGTGACTCCGGGCTCCTCGAGTATCGCTCAATAGATATTCAGCCGAGCCTAACGATCCAACATCAAAGCACCGGCCCCAAGGTGGATACTTGTGTTCTACCCG
This sequence comes from Acacia acuminata, assembly GCA_019022655.1. NCBI lineage: Eukaryota > Viridiplantae > Streptophyta > Magnoliopsida > Fabales > Fabaceae > Acacia > Acacia acuminata. Next base: position 1,189,924 of record JAFJYI010000166.1, read on the forward strand.
AGAACAAAAAGCTAAGGCGTCAGCCTTCATTTGAAAAAGGAGGAGATTTGATACCCACTGACTGATATGAAAGTCTTATTGGTGGACGATCTATAAATACTTCTGTAAGCATTTTCTGAGCCTGGAGGCGTGTCCTGCCCCTTGTGGGGTACTAGTGTCTTCCCACCTAAACTTATATATATATATATATATATATATATATATAAAGATAATGAAATCCATTGAATTACGTTGTTTGGTTTATTTTGCCATTTACAAATAGAATAAATATCCAAGTAGGTGATAATGAATGTTGCATACTCTTGGTACGTTTCCGTTGCCTTATCACTGATTGCCTTTATATTGCAAGGCAAATATACTTTCTCATTTTCTTCAAAACGGACATCTTTTTTTTTTTTTCTTTTTTCTTTTTTAATACAAAAAACTTTAGGTGGGTTAGACACTGGTTTTTCACTAGGGTTAGGGCAAGTCTCTAGGCTTAAATAACGTTTATAGAGGTATTTACGAGATCGCCACCAACTAAACCCTCTCATCGACCATCAAAGTATCGAACCTTCTCACTTTTGGGACGGAGACCGACACCTTAACCAACTATATCATTCATCATTGCTCAAAACATGCTTCCTGGAATGCCAAACATTGTCTTGATGAGCTTTTAAAAAAATGTTTTTTTTTTAAGCTCCAAATTGGAGCTTTTTAAAAAAGCAACACTTTGGCTTTTTTTTTTTTTGTGACCTTTGCTTTTTAAAAAAAATATCATCTAAATACATAAATTAATTTTAAAAGCATTTTTGTTAAATTAAAAAAGTGCTTTTTTTTTTTCTCAAAAAGTTCATCCAAAACAGCCCTAAATGGGCATATCGAAAGATCCAAACTTTTTCTGAAGCTTCTACACACAGTTTTTGTTTTTGTTTTTTTTTTTTTTTGGGGGGGGGGGGGGGATCCTTTTGTCCTATATACATAGACTTTAATATTTTCGATCACTCTTCACAAGAGGTTCATTAGTATAATCTTAGTTGATTTTCAATTGTGCTGAAGTAAATCAAATTGGAGATTTCCTATAAAGGTGGAATATAACTTCCTCTCCTCCGTCATTACTATTTTCAAAAACTCAACAAAATTTTAAATTCTTCCTTTGTCTACCTACATTAAAGGCTTTATTTTCCAAGTTATAGATGTCATAATTGATACTTATGCTTCCCCGGCTTGGTAATATTAGTCGATTTAATTAAATAGAGGTTTTGATGTTTGTAATGGGTGTCCACCATTGTTGAAACGCTGGACGGAAACCGGTGAACCGGTTAGTAAACTAGTTCGGTCGCGTATCAACCTGGTCCGGTATTATTTTTTTTTTTAAAAAAATAATTCTTTAGAATTTTATATTAATTATCGTGAAATCTTCAATTTTCATTGGTTTGGCCCTAGGTTAGCTTTGGTTTAACTCAATCTGACCTACTAATATTTGACCCAATACCTAGATTGATTTAGTGGCCGTCCGTGTTTGAGAAACTTAGTGTCCACTGTCCAGTGAATCAGTTTTATTGTGTTTACTCTCTACTCCCCTTCTACTGTTAACACACTTCAACAGCTAGGTTCCATGCCACTTGAGTACCCATCAGAAAGCTACTCTTCACATTAAAAGAGATGTACCACAGAATAGATTTTTTTTTTTTTTTTTTTGGCCTCTATTAAAACAGAAGCATTCAAGTTCAAGAAAATGAGAAGCCCAGCCAGCCCACAGATTATATGGGAATTTCAAATATTTAGTGCCAAGAAGAGAAAAATAAAATTGCAGCACCTAGATAGAAAAATAATGTAATCAATTTAATTGAAGGTGTATTATCTATTGAAAATTGATGTCGTAGGAATCTACTCTTCACACAATACAAAATCTACTGAATTGAGTCTAGAGATCCATTGCCTTCAATTGTACTTCAAAATAGATTCCAAAAGGGGAAAAAGCCTCCAGAATGAAGGATCTTGTCAGGCCGCATAATGTGAGATTAAAACAATTTGGCACAAAACAGCATCTTGCTATTAGACAATCATCTATCTTCTCAAAGGTTCTAACTGTACTTCCATTCTTGAAGAGGAATCTAAGTCTTCCTCAGGAATCCTCCTGGTTGGGCTCAAGAGATCGATTTCGTCTGACTCAACATTACCAAACACCCAATTGCTTCTTCCAAATATCTGATCCCTTTTTAGCTTCCTCTCACGGTATTCTAGATAGGCAACCATGAGTGCAAAAGCTAAGAACCAAATAGCCAAAGCCCAATTGAGTCCATGAATATTATCAGCGCCGTATCTGTCTCCAAGATGCTTCATCCCAGTAAACAGTGCAGCAATGCCTACGACAATGGCAGATCTGCCTACAATTATGTGAAAATATTCCCAAATAAGCCTCTTAGTGGACACATGCTCCCCATTTCCTGGTTTTTGAGGCCTTAGGGATGCATTCACTGGCTGTATACAAGCCAAGAGCATTGCAGCAAAGCCAAATTTAACATGTAAAGAGCTGAAATAGAAACCCTGAAGCTCTCCCACAGCAAAGAGAAGGGCAAGTAAAATAATAGTTAACCCTCCGTATTGCAAGTAAGTATGAATCCTGTACCATAAATCACCCTTAAGATGCTTTGTATATCTGGCTGCCAATATACCACCAGGAAGCAAGATACCCCATGCAAGAAACATCATTATCCCATGCACTGCTAATACCGGAAGCAAGTCTTGCTCTGCTTCTGCAGAACCACGCATCAGTAGTACACGGATAGGCCTACTGCTTGTAAGAGAATGCATATTCCTCTCGCTAAGATTTTTATCATTCCACGAAGCACCCATTGCCCAAACAACGTGAAGAGGAGTGGTGGGATCAATAATATTTTTACATTCTGGCCTATCCCTTTGGGTACAAGAAGGGTTCAAGGGACGTGTAAATTCCAGAGTAATGATGCCATTTTCTGTATTGCATCTGACATATGTCAAATTCTCGTTTGTTTGATGTATACTTGAGGCATCCTTCCCATCAATCCAATAGTTGTTTACACGACCAACACCATTTTCATCAATCCAACCTACATAAGCGTAACTTCGTACCATTCCAGTTCCAAATCCTATTGCAAGATATCCACTTTTCTTCTCGGCACGAGCTGCAATAGATATCATATCCTTTCCCAACGTCCAAAAGAAAGTAACCTGCTGATCATCCAGAACAACACTGTTATTGTACATGTCTGAAAGACCCCCATCAACTACCTCCAGTTTCCAACCCATCTTCTGCTCAAACAATGAATGATAGTAGATATGATCAGGAGTGTTCCTGTTAGGAACCCAATCTAACTCCTTGGGACTGGCTTGAACTCCTTCGGCTTCAGGGCCTCCAAAATAAATAGTCTCAGTCAAATTCCTCAACGTTGCATTTCCGCCAATTGGATCTGACGTAATATATAGTGCAACATCATGCCCAGCTTGTATTGAAAACTTAACTGGCACCCCTCTTTCCACTCTTAAGACAGGGGCTTCCTTTTTGTTGATGTAAAGAACTTTATCTGGACTTGGAGGGTTTGGGTAATGTAATGCTGGGCCTGACGAAATTACCAATGGAACTTTACCATCTGCAATGATTATATCCTGGTCTTCCTTATCTTCTGCATCAATAGGACCTTCACAGTCATTCAAATGCTCTGACACATTCAAAACCAAATGCCCATATGTCTCAAATGCTGGTCCCCCATGATTTTGAGGAAGATAGTAGGGACGAAGAGAGTCTGGAGGTTTAATCAGCCCCAAAGCCCAAATCACTTTCATATTTGCTGTATGGTTCACTGGGTGATCATACTTTCCTTGCACCTTACTCAATGGCCTTTGATATCGAACAAATGAGACTCCATCCTTCCTATGCCCATAAATTAACTTTGTTTTGTTTTCTGAAGAAATCCCTTCAGATGCTTCATAAACTGAATCAGGACAAACCCCTTCAGGTGATCCATCGCTCTTGTTCATACACTCACTGTACTGGGTAATGTAAAAGTCATCTACAAATGGAAAACCATCATCCTTAAACCCTGTCACAACCACATCAGCTCCAATCATGAGTTCAGAACTAGAAGTATTCGGGTCTGCCCACCCAAATGCCATGTAATTTATAATTCCAGTAGCAGCCTCCAACCCAATATCAATGAAATCCTCCTTAACGTTTAGTGTCCACCTAACTCTGAAATTCTTCGATAGCAACTTACAGTTCTCAAGCATAGTTGGCTCCGTGTGATTACGGGGACTCGAAGAAATCGCAGTACCATTCATCAACTCCCCCAGCGTGAGATGCCCAAAATCGGAGGCAGTGGGGACATCCCACACAGCCAGAACCTGGATCATATCCCATGTAATATTCTTCATCAAACGCACGACAAAACTAGCATTCTTATAAGTATCGTTCAATTTATGATCAGACACGATGAATCCCGAAGTGAAGTTTTGGAAATCAGAACCGACTGCACCCCACCAATGAACATCGGCCCCAGAAAGCATATCAAATTGCGAAACCCTAAACGAACAATCATCAATGATTTTTACATACCCTCTAAGCTGGTGCTGAACCATTTTGAACTCGGACTCCAAATCGACAAGAGGGCTGTTCCGGCCGCAATTTCCATCAGGATCCGCATGCCCGAAGAACAAGAAGTTGAAGAGGAATGCTATGAGTATAGATTTATGAAGCATGAGGATGGGATCTGAATTCAGAAGATCTACTATCCGCCCCAATCCTTGGGACCCGAATTGCCGCTTATCAAACAATAAGGAGCCCGGAAGAAGAAAGAGGTGCCGGAGGGTGAGATCACCGTCGTCGCCGGCGGAAATGTCGTTGTTGGGCGTTCAGTATTGTAATTGCAATTTAAAAGTTTGTTGCTGCGCGTTGGGGTTGACGTGGGAATACCAAAAGGCGAGGTCTTTGGTTCCTTTGCACTCAGACAAAAGGAAGCTGGAAGCGCACATGTAAATGGTATTCAATCTGTTGTCTGTTGACAATAAAGACTATTATTCCATTTCCAAATAACATACCCTACATATGATCAGGAAAACTCCAGCAACAAATTCATAGAATTTATTATGAATTAAAAACCTTTTTCATATGTTGCCGGATGCTTAAATGACAAGTCATCCTTCCAATTAATTAGTAGTTGTAACATATAAATTTTAAAATACACGTTGACATGAGATTAAATTTTTTGATTAGATTTTTTAGTTTTTAACTCTTTTGTTAACAAATTATTTATGAAGTGCATCCACTTAATGCTAACTTTTAGCATCGGTTTAGATTGACGGTATAAACTATTTTTTAACGTAATTTATAGTATATAAAGTAAATGTATGAGATGAGTTTTGCTTCAACTTTTTTAAATGTTTTTTGAACGTGCTAATTAATTAAGTGATAAGATAAACTACAAAAAAAATGAGTAAAAATGACGGATTTTTATTCAATCAGCTTAAAAAATAGTAGTATAATTATTTTACGATAAATGATTTTTTCTATGTTTTATGCTTTATTCTATGTGATATACTCCCTCTTGTCCTTATTTACCAACTAATAAGTTTATTTGATCCTTTTTATAAAACACTTGCTTGTTTCCAAGAAGCATTAATTATTTGTTTCCATATATGCCCCTAATTAATAAGGGTAGTGGGTGACAGTAATATTACCACTCTGGTCCTATTTATAAGTCTCTTTTTGACCAAATCACACATAGTAAAGAGAGGTAGTTAGCTCAATGATTATGAGGTGAATTTTCAACTTTACCCTCATTTATGATTGGGTACCTTCAACTTTTTTCTTTTCTCTCTATTTTCATTGATACAATTAATATAGGCAAAATTGTCACAATCTCATTTATTTGGTCAAAGAGAACTTATAAATAGGACCAAATTTTTTTGGTCAAAATGGACTTATAAATAAGACCAGAGTGGTATATGATATTAGAATTTAGTGCAATTAGTAGGGGTAATATTGAAAGTTATTTAAATAGTATGACAACTTTTAACTGTTTGTATTGCTTTGTGAGAATTGTTAGTTGGTGTGTTATAATAAGGATTAGAGGAAGTACTAACATAGAAAATTAATTATATTTTAATTTTATTACTAGCATTACTAATTTGGCTTCCATGAGACCCAGACAATTAAAAAAAAAAAAAAAGCATCATAATTCTATCTACAATCCTTTCAAAAAATTCAATCAATATAAATTAAAATGTTGATCTGCTGGATGAAACATAGCATCATAATACTCCTTCCTGTCCTAATTATAGAACAAAGTTTGTAGTGCAACTTTATCCTATATTTTTTTTTTTGATACACATAGTAGGGGAGGGGGCAGGGTTCAAACTCTGGACATAGGGGAGGGAGCCAAGCTCCCATACCACTGCGCTACTAAAGCGCTGACAACTTTATCCTATATTTATTACCAAAGGTTGTATCAATTTTGGTGTTTAATGAAATTTTCAACCTTCACGCTAGAGATGAAGACTGAGCTTTAATCCAAAAGATAGGAACAGCATTAACACAATTAAATTTCTGAAGAAGACTATTTTCAATCCATGCTAATATCCTTGTATCCATTTTCCAATCATAACTGTAGACTCCAGAGAAATCAATCCAAACACAAATCAATATTCATAATATAAATTCACTCCATGTTTAAAGTATCCATTTTCCAATCATAACTGTAGACTCCAGAGAAAGCAATATTCATAATATAAATTCACTCCATGTTTAAAGATAGTGTATGAAACACAATTTATTAAGCATCGTTTTCCCTACTATGCAGAGTCAGGCATAAGTATGTTACTGTAAATACATAGTAACAACCATTTTTAATACAGAAATTCTTCCAAGTTCCAAGAGCAGTAACTTGGCTGAAATGTGGGGTTGACAACCATGAAGCACCAAAGAGACACCTTTCAAAAATAGATGACTAGAGTTAGATTCCAGGATATTTAACACACAGAATAAGTGAGATTACATTAGAACAAGAATTAAAACAGAGAATGAGTATGTTAGGAAAGTAACAAGAACAAAATAACATTAGATGAAGGTTGCAAACCATGCCAATATCATATAGACATTCCAAATAATTATCAACCATCTTCTCCGGTGAGAGACCTCATATATTCTACCAATCAGGCTGTCTCCATCTACAATCTACAATATTCATTAAAACAGCATCAACTCCTACAAGATCCAGGTAACTTCAATTTAACGTACCGATAAATGTTATCGATGTTGTAGAAGAAATTAGAGGATTTGGGAAGAGAAAGAGAAGAGAGGAGAAAAACAGAAGAAATAGAGACTAAGAACAGAAATTCAGAAGAGTGAGAAGAAAAACAGAGAGGGGAATAACAGAAAGTGATGCTTTACTCATTCATCATCAAAGCATAGAGATACAATGAAGAGTCATATTCTTATCTAGGCAACATCTCAAGACCCATTACCAAACTAACTAAAAGGGTTACTAACAACTAACCAACAATGAACTAAATACCAATCCCATGTTAACTAAGTAACCTAATTATTTATTTACAATTTACATATCAATACCCTCTTCCCGAAGACATCGTTGCACTCATGGATGTGAAACGACAAAATACAAGTATCAATAAAAACATATACTTGAAACTTCTGCTGGTTATTGAAAAAAACTGGTACTCATTACAATGCATTCCCCTCGAGAGCCCGTGTCCCGAAGACTCCACTCTACGATACTTTACGCGGTGCTTCACTCAGTCACTTGCCGATCAGCCCCTCAGGTCAGAACCCTTCATAGGTAGCCCTCTCCGATTAGCCGTTTCTCAAAAAAACACCATTAACGGAGAGTTTCCTGGTTTCCCTTCAGCACAATGTCAATCTCATAGCAACAAGAAGAGTAATCTTGGTTTTTTTTTTCCCAACTCTTTTTTTCTTTTAAAACCTCAGTCGCGAACCTCGTTAATTCCGAGTTACCAAAACGCAAGCAGAATCCAAAATTGTTTCTGACGCATGCAGAATCCTGAATCCGATGAAACATAGTGATGAACCAGAACCAGTCAACACATTCAAAGATGATACTGGAATTAATTGATGAGGCAGATCGTTTCCAGAATCCCGACGAGCAGCACGATTCTCAAAATCTGACGGCAGACTGTTTCCAACAACAGAGGTGAAACAAACCAGAATCAGAGTCATGCGATGGACTGAACATTGCAGAACCCAAAATCTGACGATAGAATTAGGTGACCCAGAAGTAGAGTCGGATCACCAAGAAGCTTGCCAGAATCGTGCAACGCAACCGAAGATGAAAAACCCAGAATGGTGTTGCATCGTGAATTCAAACCTGGTGAGATGAGAAACTCAATGAAGCAACACAATAAGTTTCTTGACCGTTCTTGGATTTCTTGATGAAATTTCTTTGATCAAGCTTGAAGATACGGCTAACACAAAACTGACGCTCTTGGGTCCTTTTGATGGTTCTTGGATGTCTATTTTTCAGTTTTTGATTTGTTCTTGAAAACAGGTCTGAACCGTAAGGAAGAAGAATGGTCCAGAAGTGAAACCAAGAATTTTTTCAGAGATCATACAGAAACATGCCGAGGAATGACAGCTCTGATACCACCGGTATAGATGTTGTAGAAGAAATTAGAGGATTTGGGAAGAGAAAGAGAGGAGAGGAGAAGAACAGAAGAAACAGAGGGTGAGAATAGAAATTCAGAGGAGTGAGAAGAGAAACAGAGAGGGGGAGATCAGAAAGTGATGCTTTACTCATTCATTATTAAAGCACAGAGATACAATAAAGACTCGTATGCCTTATATAGGCAACATCTCAAGAGTCAAGACCCACTACCAAACTAACTAAAAGGGTTACTAACAACTAACCAACTACCAATCCTTTCCTAACCAACTAACCTAATTATTTATTTACAGTTTACATATCAGTAAACTTCTCCCAGCTGCACTTTCATCACAATCTCTAAAAGAGAGCCATAAAAGGATGAAATCAGAATTTTCAAAGCACCTATTTTCTTCACATGCTTCATGCTTAGCTAATAGGTACCAGGATCAAAATAATAGCCGACATTGTCAGATCTTCCATCTGAGAATGCATAAAAGTCATACTGATCTGTGTCCGAGATCCCCAATGGATAGTCTTCAAATGATCCAGAATCACGTATAGTGGCGTCAACTGATTCAGAATCACGCATCATGGCATCAAAAGGGTAGTCATTAGTGGGATCATTTGGACGCCGTAAATCCTTGATCTGTTCAGCGCATCTTTCCCCTAAAGGTCCTTCCAAATTAAGATTGAAACAATATCGCAGGTCAAGGATTCAAGGTGAGAACAACTGTCAAGAATGGCACGCAGACCAGCATTAGTCAGCTTATTCCCAAAAAGCTGGAGATGGCGCAGCTCAGGCATGGTTCTTGCAATAACAAGTGCCTCACCATCAGGTTCAATGTGACGAGCTGCATTAGCAAGTGCCTCATCATCAGGTTCAATTTGAGAACATCTCAAAACCTCCAAATTGAATTTCAAAGATTTTAAATTCGGGCAGTTTTGGCCAATAACTTCAAGAGCATCCTTAGTTATGCTGCCAATTGAAATGTCAAGTTCCTCCAACAGTGGAAGCTTCCCAGCAACTTCACATAATCCCTCATCTGATATATCATAACAGCAAGCAAGCCTAAGACGACGTAGGTGGCTTGTACTGTAAAATAAAACAACATGATGATCATGAGTGATGTTAACATTAAAACACTCCAACAGAAATCAGTAAAACCTACATAGTCAAATACATGAATATAAACAAAATGTTTAACAGCAAATGCGAACACATAAACAGAGCATATTAGTTCCAAAATATAAAAAGACAATTAAATGAAGTCAGGATCATTCTTTTTCTTCGCTGGTTGAAATGGAGGAAGGAATCATTTGTGACCACAAAATACACGCTAAGCTTAAAAAAGAGTTTTACCCAAATACTATAAGATTACTATATGGAAATGAATGTTGGCAGACGAAGAATCACAATAAGAGCAAAAACTTAGTGATACAGATA